>CM069439.1:43891532-45141532 GCA_035610365.1 Aquatica leii
AAGAACGGAAAAGATAATCAAAACTACTCGACAATCTGAAAAATCAGTCAGAAGACTCTAGGTATACGCTGATTGATGGTATATTGTTTCTAAGGAATAGAATAATCATTCCAGCTTCATTACGTTCTAGCATAATTAAAAAACTCCACGAAACGCACATAGGTATTACAAATATGAAACAATTAGCAAGTCGTTACGTATACTGGTCTAGAACTGACTGTGATATAGAAAGCGTAGTTTAAGCATGTGAAAACTGCGTACTGGTAAGAGCAAGTTCTACAAAGGTTTCTATCCATTTCTGCAAACTGTTATTTTCTGGTGTGTGTTGATGGAAAACCTAAATAGACTAAAGTCAAAATTTTAAAAGAAGCACCTACTAGTTCATTTACTATTTAACTTTTAGAATCAATTTTTACACATAATGGATATCTACAGGTGATTGCGAAGCAAGACGTTTGGGCGCCGGCGGTTGTGCGCCAGCGATTGAGCGCGGCGTTTGAGCGCTAAGCGTTTAAGCGTCGGGCGTTTTGGCGCTGGGCGTTTCGGCGCCGTAATTATGTTATGCAAGAAAATTTTACTAACGCATTTTCAAAACGCTACTTTACATTACCCTTTATGTTATTGAATATTTAAAGTAAGTTTTGCAATATCGGTATTTTCTTAATTGTCGTACATTTAATCTGGAAAATATTTTAATTATTCTCTTGTTCTGTAATCAAAAAGCAATTAAAAAGATTAGTGTAAATCCTGATAATTAGAATCATTAGGTACCCATTATTGTTTTCAAAGCTCTTGTCGTGTGCTCAGAAAGCAATTAAGAAGATTAGTGTAATTCAAAAATTTTAGTATTTAAACTTACTCTTCTCTACATCAGTGTCTTCAGTTGTCTGCAGATATTTGTTGCCATAATTTTGTGAGTGTAATAGTGTCCAAGTCCACATTTAATTATGGAAGATACTCAAAGTAAGCGGAACAAAAAAAAGGTGTCCTATAATGGTTACATGTACGTTTTTGACAAAGCAAGCAAAGATTTAACAAAACAATTTTTGAGATGCGAGCTGAAAGCTGACAAGTGCCTAGGTCGTGTCTATACAACAGTGGATGACGAATATTTGTGCTCCTCGGGTAACCACAATCATGGTAGTGACGCGGCATGCGTAAGTGTTTCTAAAATAAAAGTTGATATTAAAAGACGTGCCGAACAAACCATGGAGACTCCTGCTCAAATACTTAACCATGACCTGGAGGGCACTGAGCCTGCAGTTCAAGGGCAGTTGCCCGACAAGGATCTTATTAAAAGATGGTGTTAGCGGACGCAAAACCGTATTGCTGCTGCACCACCAACTCCAATAGATCTGGAAACGTTAGTAATTCCGAAAGCGTACAGACTATACGAATGTGCTCCTGGACAATCCGAGATGTTTTTATTGAAGGATACCGGATCAGAGCAGCTAAACTCATTTAAAGTATTAATATTTGGGAGGGAAGATAACGCACGATGGAGCCAGCACATGAAACAAATTTTTATGGATGGAACATTTCGGCAAGCGCGTCCGTTATTCCACTAAATTTACGTTATTTTGGCAAACAGGGATAAATTTGTATTTCCAGTTTTGTACGCGTTATTTCCAAACAAGCAACGGCAAACGTACGATCGGCTGTTTGCAATTATAAAAGAAATGTGACCGCAATTTCAACCTGAAACTGTTTCGTTAGAATACGAAATAGCCGTAATTGGATCAGTTGCTGAAGCATTTCCAACGGCACGATTACTAGTCTGCCTGTTTCATCTTGTTCAAAATTGTAAGAAACAAATAGCCAGTCATGGGCTGACGGTACAATATAATACCAATCCCGAATTTGCTCTTTCTGCACGGATGATAGTTGCATTAGCCTTTACTCCTCTAGATCACATTGATGACGCAATTGAAGAGCTTTCTGCACAAATACAGAACGAATTGCAACCAATTTTAAACTGGTTTGAAGATAACTACGTTGGAAGGCGAAATAGAAACCACACACGCAGGAGGGCGTTATTTTCGCCAAATATTTGGAACGTGTACCAAAGAGTGCGTAATAATGAAGATCGTACCAATAATTTTCGGAGGCTGCTCATCGTAGTTTGCAGTGCCAATTAGGTATGGACCATCCGTCACTGTGGAAATTTATCGACGCCCTGCGAAGCGTCCATAAAGGACGCGACGCATTGTATGAAAAATTTTTGGATGTGGAAGCACCTCCTAATAAAAGGGCAAAATACCAAACTGGGGATAACAGAATTACCACAATTGTTCAAAGCTTTGAGAACCGAACAATTAGTGAGTATCGCAGAGGCATTTCTTATAACTTTTTAATGGAGTGAAAGTGCAATTGTATTTACATGATTTTTTTGTTAACCAACGTAATACATACATCAAATTTTGATCTGACCTGTGTCAAAAAATGTTGCCCAATAACATAAGAATCCCATTTCACTTTCACTCCATTCAACTTTTTTCTAGCGCCGAAACGCCCGGCGCCGAAATGCCTGGCGCCCAAATGTCGCGTACCGAGGTGATTGTGTCGGAAAACGCTTCAATTTTTCAGAGCAAAAGGTTTCAAATATATTGTAAAAAAAAGGTTCTTTTTTAAAATGTATTGCACCAGAACACCCAGCTAGGAACGGACTCACTGAACGAAATGCCCACACTCTAAAGCACAGACTTAAAATGAAAATATTTCCATAGAAAATAAAATGCAAAATATTGTTTTTAGATATAGAGCCGCATCTTTGGCTTGTGGTAAATCACCAGCTGAATTATACTTACAGCGAAAATACGAATTTGACTAAATGCAATTTTCCCATACCAACTAAAAGCTTCACAGGTATTCTCAAACCCGGTACGTTTGTAATACGTATATAATTACTTATGTTTAAACCAGAAACGATTATTGCATGTTTTTACTACAAAATACCAGGTTGTTTTAAAACTTTACAAAAATTTCTTTTAAAAAATTTGCATGCTACTTAACCGCGTTAATTTATAATTCAATGTATAATAATATATGTTTGTATATAACAAAAATATTATAAAAATGTTCTGTTATAATTTTAATTAAAACAAATAATATTCTTTTATTTGCTACATTTTTATATTTTTTGTAGTTAGAAATACAATTTACAATTTATTTAAACAACTTTTTTATATTAAGTAAATTTATTTTTCTTAAAAACAGTATCTAAAATTATATCTGGTAACTATTACTATAAAGTCTCTTAAATTTTGCAACAATTAGTATTTTTCAAAAATAAATTACAAGACATAAACAAGAATTACTTACGATACATTTGCAATACTTTAGTAAATTGCGAATTAAGCTGTGCAAGTTAACTGCTTTCTTGCAAGTGCTCCATTAATTTAAACCTTAAATGCTTAATTAAGTTTAAAAAAATAATATGTAAATTTTTAGCAGTATTTTGCACAAAGGATTTTATTTTAAGAAAACTACTTAAAGAGAATTGTTTTATTAATCCTGTAATCGAAATGCGGTTGGTTTTTAGCAACGCTGTCAAAAACTTCTTTTTAGTTTCTATAGAGGGGGCTGCATAGAACTTATTTCTACAAATCGATTACGCTTTAATTATTTTGTGTAAGTTAAGAAACAACTACGTAATTACTATCAATTTTTTTAATGGATTTAGGGTCAAATGTTTTGTTGATAGCACGTTAGATTATAGTACTTATAAGCAATCAATTTTAGTTGAAAATGAAGAAAATTGTACTTTTATTGTTCGTTTTTGTATTTATATTTTACTTCAAGTGCAACTGTTATGTGCTAAATATTAGTAATGCAACAACCGCAACGCCGATGAATGTCACAATTACGCCAAAAATAAATTCTTCTAGTAAGAACATGCTTTTTTTAAATACGAATATTTTAACAAGATTTTCTTATTTTTAGTATCTTTAAAAGTATTAAATAAACCGCACCACTTGTTCGTAGGGCGTTGCAACTTACTAGATGAAGTTTTGCACGAAGAAAATATAATCTTAAATAACGATGGAAAAAGTCAAGTTAACGCTACAATACGGGTAATAATTAAGAAACTTTTTTATAAAAAATAAAAATTATGTAACGATTGCGGTGTAATTTAAGTGAGCGTGGTGTTTTTAGATGAATGTTGAAGGGCCTGTTTATATAACTTGTGTTAAAGTCTTAGACCAAGTTTCTGACGGCGAGGGTGCTTATCCAACTTTTGTAGAAGGCGGAGTGGGTTATAATTATGTTGTATTTAATGTAACAGCCGCTTATGGAAAAGGTTTTGATTTTTATGTGCAAATTAATGGATATTCTTTAGAAGAAAGTGAAGAGGATATCTTTAGGTAATAATTTAAAAAAATTATCTACTTGTTTTTATTCATAAATAAAATATAACGTTAAAATTATTTGTTTTATATTTAAAACGTCGTCTACATATAACGATGTTAATTTCTGATTTTACCCACTTTCTTCAAACTTCGATCTAACACTTTTACAAACTTGAAAATCTAAATGGCAATTTACGCTTGTTTTGTTTTGTCTTTTACTGGTAAAGGAGGTGGCGGCACATCAGGAATTTCAGGATTTTTTTTAAAGTTTGCCACTGATGGAACTTCTTTGTTCTTTTTTACATTATCCTTGTTAAAATGCTCTAAATCTATAAAAATTGGTTGATGATAATATGGTAAGGCTGGAAAGAGCAGTTCCGAAGTGTACGAATATGGAATGTACGAATCGATTGCAAGTGGATACAGAGAACCTTGATATGTCAATTGAGGTATGATTGGTTTTTTATCCTCCTTACTAGGTTTGCTTTTAAGGTATGCATCCGTTGAAGTTTCTAACGTATCATCAATCTCATCTTTCTGTAAATAAATTTAAATTAATATTCTACTCATAAAAATTAAAAAAAAAATTTGCGAAATTATTATAGGAATGGAATTTCCAGTTATTTAAAATTGTGTAATTACAGAAATAACAAAGTTGACCTGGTTTTATGCGGCAGCACATTAAAAACTAGATTTGTTTAATTTAATTAAAGCGGTTGCTTACATTTTCGTTCTGATTCACTTTCTCGGGATATTCATGAAGAGCTTGATGCACAAATATTGGTGGGAAAGCTACCCCTAAAGCTGTAGTTCTTAAAACGGGTTCTATAACTGGAATTGCATGACTTGGTGACAAGTTTTCATCTGTCGATATTAAAGCGTTGTATATTTTGGGAACGCGTACTACTCCACCGTTTGACAAAATAATTAACGACGCAAGTACCAGTAGTCTGTACATGATTCCTAAAACAAAAGCAGGTATTAGAAAATTCGCACACAATTAAATTCTTAAACGTAATTGTTGCAACTGCGAATTATGCAATTATTTGTTTGGGTTAACCTCATAAACAATTATAACAGGCGTGTGCATATAAAATGAGATAATTAATGGATTTATTTTCCGCTCCTCTTTTGTGCTAAAACTAATTATTGTTTTCTTTCAATGTTTCAAATGTATTTGACAAACTAGTCTAATGTACTTTACCAAACTCGAGACCTTAACCTTTAATATCCACTTAATTAGTTTTAGCCTCTTCTAAGTAATGGTACGTACGCAGCACTTTTCGTTTGTTAATTAAAAATAATTTATTTTGTTATACAATTATTAAAAAAAAAATTTTTAGATTGAGCGCACCGGCAGTTAATTGTCACGAGGAAGGTCAATATCTACACTAGTTTCCAATGTCTCATTTATATTAAATAGTAGTCAAAGCCTACATTAATTTAATTAAAATATTAAATTATTAATATCTATATCTATTTTTGGGTAAATTAAAAATGTGTGTGCCAACAAAACCAGCCTTAAGGTTGAATATGAAACTGACGTATCATTACGTATCATCGCGATTAACGGTAAAGGTTAATAGAAAAACTAACAGTCAAGTAAGACTAATACCAAAAACAAGCACATTACAATTGCAAAAAATCGAGAAAGTAACCATTAGTCAATTTAAATGTAATTAGATAATTAATTGATATCCTTGGCCCCTTCTCAATATCGTTACTTCAACTAGATGTTATTACAAGGTAGAATATGTTAGAATAAGTAAAATCGTGACGAATTTCAAGGTTTCATCAAATTCCTTTCTCAATAAAAATTATCTAGATTTGAGATTTAGGTTTCAAAACATCCGCGTGTTAAAAAATAATATACTTTCCTTGTAACCGTTTCAGAGGGTAAAATTTGACTTACACAAGGCACAACACACATTTAACTTTTGAACACTCAAAACATTTTAGTATAAGTATGATTTCCGGTGATATAAATAGGAAGTATCTCAAAATATGTAAATAAATCATACCTTGAGTAAAGCTATTCATGCCACTACTACAAGCAAATGCCTTCGCAAATACGCCAAGCCTTTATATAGCTGTTATCCTCCGGTACATTTATTCACTTCTGCTACCTACCTAAGATATATTTTTATAGTTACTTCCCTTCACTGGTCGTGTTTCATTGCGATTTCTTTAAGTGCAATCTTTCGTTGTTAAATATTTAAGCCAGTTGTATTTTCTAATATAAATTTTATTTTTATTTAATGCTCATAACGTTTGGCAATGGAAGAGCATATTCTTGCAACGGTATTTTTCTGAAAGTACCTATTTTAAACACAATTTACTGTTGTTTTAGAAAATCAAATAAGGCATTGCCATAATTCAGAATATTGTAAACTTGTCTAACTTCATGTACGAGTTATCTCATCTGCATATTGATAACAGCCATAACACCAACTCATTCAAGTTGTTATTTATTTGCTTGCGATTTTTACTGAATGTGAGAACAAGAACTAGGAAAACCTGCTGCATGCATTACATATACAATACGTGCAATTTCTGCAGTAAGCTTCTCTAAGTACATTTTATTTATTACCCGAGACTAGAAATTTACATTTGCTACATGCTAATAAATCTCTCAAGATTAGTTTTTTTATTTGCAGTTCAATGATTGTTGAATGAGGCATAACTTCCAAGCACAGAGAAGTTTTACACACAGGTAATGCACTAACTTCCGGGCTATGATGTCAGCATTCCATTAATATTATCAATGCACTGTACTCATTACAAAAACAATATAAAAAACATTTTTTTTATAATAAGATAAATATTACATACCCAAGTTATTTACAAATTTTTACTTTATTACAATTGTCTACATAAACATTTTTAAAGACTTTTTTCAATTATTTTTTATTTTTGGATTTTTTTAAATAATTCTAATTAGTAGTAGTATACGCAAATTAAACTAAAATAATGTAAATTACGAAAAAACGTCTTTCCAAGATTTGTTTGAAAAAATTTATATAAACCACAGTTCTATTTGAGACTTTTTGTTATGTTTTTGATAAATTTATAAAACCTAAATTGTTACTGAGGATTTTATGTAACTATTTTTCAAAAATACGTTGTATGTGTGGCAATAGCTTAGGTCATTTATTTGTAATTTTAATAATAAAAAGTGTAGATGAAACGTTTATTTTTGTTAGTATTTTTATTCAGTATATTTTTTAAACAAAACTGTTAAAAAAATGTAAATAACAAAAATAATACCAAAAAAACGAGTGTATGTCTTTTATTCAAAATTAAAAGTATCCAGTAGCTTAGAAGTTTATAACAAATTGAAAAATAACTGCAGAGATTTTGATTACATATGTTTTTTTTTTATTAAAATTTTTTTTAGTTTTGTTACAGATATTAGTCATACTATAAACTTATAAATACATTTATTAAATTTTTATTAAGAATTATATTATAAGTTGTGTCCCACGCTAGGGTACCTCATGGGATTTAACATAAGAAAATTGAAATTATTTTCTTCCTGCTTCCCAAATTAAAAAATCGCAAAAATTTTGAAGCAGATTTAAAGTGGCACTTAAAACGTTTCTAAAAACAATTTTTTGATTATAATTTGATAATTAATAAATTAATTACAAGCATTTGAAATTCGAAATTTTGAAAGTTTTTCGCGCATGTAATATGGATGCTAAAATTAAACTGTAGCCCGTCAAGTCAACATTATGCAACTTTATTTTTAAGGAAATGGAAATTTGAAGAACAAAGACTAGAAAAATTACATTTGAAAATTTTCTGTAGGCTAAAAAAATCAAATTGCGCCCGCATTTGCGTGCTAATAAACCAGCTTATGATTCCAAAATAATATAAACTTGAATTATGTTCAAGTAAATAGGTATTAAAAATTAAGTTAGCATTGATTTGTTATAAAACATTTGAAGTGTTGACAGTTTTGATAGAATTGTTTTACAAGCTTTGAAAATGAATGTATAAGAACAAATTCTTGTGGTAAAACAATATTTTCGAGGTGTTTCAAAGGTCCAAATTTGAGAAGACTTTGCTGTTTTTTTCGCAGATAGACCAATACCTTCTTTAAAGAGTATCAAAAAAGCGATACAATTATTTGAAACCACTGGCTTCATAAATCCACCATGTAAATGTCAGCGTCCACCACCCTTACACGATCATGAAAACAACCCTCAGAAGTTGACAGTTCTTGCAGCTGTAGACTAAGATCCTGATGTTAGTTTGCAAGAAATTGAAATTAATGTAGGTGTTCCTCGGTCGTCAGCATTCAGGTACCTCAAACAGAAGGGCTTTAAAAGTTACCGTTGGCAATGCCATCAAGAATTATTACCACACGATTATTATGTTCGTATGAGATTTTGTGAAATAATCACCGAAATGAACAATACCAATCGCGATTTTGTAAAAAACATTTGTTTTTCGGATGAATGTTCATTTGGGCTTGATGAAAGACCAAATCGACAAAATAATCGTACATGGTCTCTCGAAAATCCACACAAATTAGTAAATGGACCAAGTCAATGGCGACAAACTGTCAATGTTTGGATGGGCTTGCTGGGAAGTCATGTTATTGGTCCTTTTTTCATTAAAGGTACACTTACTTCCATAAAATATCATTAACTTCTACTAGAAGAAGTGTTTCCACAACTAAATGATGTTGCGGGTAAAAATCACCAAGTTTGGATTATGCAGGATGGTACTCCAACTAGACTAAACACTGGGCTTTTGAATGAAGCATTTCCAAAACAATGGATAGGCAGGAATAGTCCCATTACATTGCCTGCTTGGTCACCTGATTTAAACCCGTGCGATTTTTTTTTGTGGAGTTACACAAAGGAAAAATTATTCAAAGGAGGAAAACGGAATAAAAATAGGAACGCACAAAAAGATGAAATTCAAGTGATATGCCGAGCTATTACTATTCGTTAATTAGCCGAAACACGAAAAAAAATTGTTGAACGGCTAACTTATTGTACAGTTCAAGCAGGAGGCATTTTTGAACACCTCATACCCAAATAGGTTCCGCCAAGCAACGGATCGACAATGTTAAAAAGGCCCTTTCCAGGGCCACAAATTCTCAATTAAAATGATTTTTTCTGCACGACGATTATTCGAGCAATCTTTCTGCGTTCGACCTATTGGTACCACGATGAGTGTTCGTAGATACCTATGTAAATGTAAATTGTTGATTTGACGGGCTACAATTTAATTTTAGCATCCATATTACTTTAAAAACCGAAGATAGCCGATCTGAATCGCATGCGAAAAAAACCTTCAAAATTTCGAATTTCAAATGCCTGTAATTAATTTGTTAATTATCAAATTATAATCAAAAAATTGTTTTTAGAAACGTTTTAAGTGCCACTTTAAATCTGCGTCAAAATGTTTGCGATTTTTTAATTAAATTAAATTAAAATTGTGAACATCTATCTCAATTTTCTTCTTCTCAGCTCGAGAAAATCTTTTTACTTTTGCAATGGGTTTGGTGCCACAAAATGTGCTAGCAAGAGACACTATTTTGTTATCGTACCACTGAAAAGCTTTTATGGGTACTCCATTTACTTCTGTAAGCTGCTCGGTCATTGCTCCTCTTCCTTGCAACTTTAACTCTTTTTTAGAAGGAAATGTACATCCTGGTAAACGATTAGCCCGAACGGTTGCAACGCTTTCTATTCCCTGTGTTTTTAGATACACCAGCAGTGGTATCCCAGTAAAATAGTTGTCATAATAGATTTTGTGGTTTTTATTTTTAGGTACTACTCTACACAAGCGAGCAACCACATTACTGGCAGCACCTATGCTGAGGAAAATAGTTCAAAATTATATGTAAATCCACACACCCCTGCTAACACCCACATGTTATAGCTCCACTTATGGGGCTTCTTGGGGTTATATGTTTTGAGTGAAACGCAACCTTTGAAAGGGATTATCTGATCGTCACAGGATGCGTTTTCCGCAAGAGGTATTTTCAAACAAGCATCTCTTATTTGATTCAGAAGTGGATTAATTTTATCTGTATTTTTAGTAGCAGTCATATTGTCACTATGAATAAATGCTTTGGTCTCTTTAAACCTATTGACCGGCATTACATCCGCAACTTGATAAGTTCTAGTACCTACTAGGAGCCCAATATCTTCGTATGTTAGGTTGTTTAATAAGAGAGATCCATATTATTACACCAATAAACCTTTCTTTGATACTTTTATTGGTTTATTAGGTTGTTTTTGGGTACTGTACAAAATCGTTTGATGCACTACGTCGTCTAAGAATTTATCAGATAAAAAGAATTTGAAAATTTTATATGGTGTGTTGAGTTCTAGTATATCAGCAGGTAACAAACTGTTTTCTTCAAATTTCACACTCTCTACCTCAGCCTCTGTAGTTACCGTTTTCCACTTCAACTGCTTATTTTTATTTTGAGCAGTGCGTAGGACAGGCGAAATAAGAGGAGTAATAGGCCTTGCTGTTTTACTAAAAAGTTGACTTAGTGGTATCTCATCTTCGCTATCAAAATCCAAGTCATTGTGTTTAGTAAGCTGACTACAAATTGGCTCTGAGAAAAGTTTTATTCGTATTAGCAATAATAATACAGCAGTAAAAATAAAATTACCTTCAATATCATCGTCAAGTACCGAATCTTCACTATCTGAAGATACCTCCCGAACATGACACTTTGGCGCAGCACTTTTGTGTTCATAAAACGATTTGTAATCGACAGTTGGAAAATTCATTGAAAAAAATTTTACGTTTTTTTTATGGCCAAGTATGAAATAACAGTATTATACAAGTACAGAGCAACACAGAACATATTTTCATAATAAATATAAATTTTATAAGTAACACTTACCACTTTACAACTAAAAACCATAGTAGAAATAAACACCAAAAGCATAACCACTAAAATGGCAGAACCGTACCGCATGCAATTCTAAAATAATTTATTTTAACCGAACCACTGTCTGCCATCTGTTGGATAACAGGGCAATCGTGTAGTGTGATGTTCCCAAGTGGCCACCCCATGGGCACAATGACTGAATATTGCATAGAGCATTCACATTAGATTATTTTGTTTTATATCCCCAAATGGGGACAAAATGAAATAGAGGGTTAAATCTTAAATATAATTGATCTTAAATATAAATCACGTTACTGTAAGAATGTTTTTTTAGCCTTTTTGCGATAATTGCATTTTTTTAAAATGACCTTGTATGATTGACCACCAGCCGCCACTGATTTGTAGTAATACTGATAATAGATGCCAGAAGGGAGGAAATATATTGACCTACGCAAGCAATGTGGGTTAAAAAGACCCACTCTATGTAAAGGGCGTAAAATTATTTTTTTTTCTCAGAAGAAATATATTTTTGAAAACTGAAAACGCTTAAAAGCTATTTACAAATAAGCAAACAAAGCATATGTACATAATACATCAAATATATAAAATTAAAAATTTTTAATGAGGTTTTAAAGTAGCGCCGGGGTTGAAAAAACTCACGCTAAATTGTTATTCTAAGGACTCACATGCTTTCAAAATTCTTGAATAAATAAATAAAATAAAGCTAGATATGCAAAATAACTATTTCTAGGGTGTTTTCTCTATATAGTAGCATACATCCGGCCCGTTCTTTAATAAAGTGATAACATTACCCGACTGATTATGCGTGATTTTAAACAGCGGCGTGCAGTGTATTGGCAATTTGTTTTTAAACTGATTTTTTCTATTTGAATAAGTGAAGATTGACTTTTGATTGTAGTTATTGTGGTACATACTGCAAGTACTGTGATTTTAAAACGTCTTTACGTATTGCGTTAATTATTGTTCTCTTTAATTTTTTGTCATCTACAAAATAAATTGTTAGTAAAATAATTACAGCATATACCAATCTTTATTTTTTCGTATTGACACTGACCTAACTTAACAAAATGTTTTTTGTGTACTCGATTGTGTTTATCTGCGGTTGTAACCAAAACAAGACTTCAGCTAAATAAACAAATAACGTTGAATGTTTATTTGGACTTGATGAAAGACCAAATCGACAATATAATCGTACATGGTCTTTCGAAAATCCACACAAATTATTAAATGGACCAAGTCAATGACGACAAACTGTCAATGTTTGGATGGGCTTGCTGGGAAGTCATGTTATTGGTCCTTTTTACATTGAAGGTACACTTACTTCCAAAAAATATCATTACCTTCTACTAGAAGAAGTGTTTCCACAACTAAATGATGTTGCGGGTGAAAATCACCAAGTTTGTTTTATGCAGGATAGTGCTCCAGCCCATACTGCTAGACTAAACACTGGGCTTCTGAATAAAGCGTGTCCAAATCAACGGATAGGCAAGAATGGTCCTATTACATGGCCTGCTAGGTCACCTGATTTAAACCCGATTTTTTTTTGTGGAGTTACATAAAAGAAAAATTATTCAAAGGAGGAAAACGGTATGAAAATAGGGACGCACTAAAAGATGAAATTCAAGTGATATGCCGAGCTATTACCATTCGTAAATTATCCGAAACACGAAAAAGATTTGTTGAACAGCTAACTTATTGTACAGTTCAAGCAGGAGGCATTTTTGAACACCTCATACCCAAATAGGTGATTCGCCGTGGTCGTTCCGCCAAGCAACGGATCGACAATGTTAAAAAGGCCCTTTACAGGGCCACAAATTCTCAATTGAAATGAATTTTTCTGCACGACGATTATTCCAGCAATCTTTCTGCGTTCGACCTATTGGTACCACGATGAGTGTTCGTAGATACCTATATAAATGTAAATTTATGTTTGATTAATTATTTTTTTTCTAGTCTGCTACAGAAAATTTTCAAATGTAATTTTTCTAGTCTTTGTATTTCAAATTTCCATTTCCTCATAAATAAAGTTGCATAATGTTGATTTGACGGGCTACAATTTAATTTTAGCATCCATATTACTTTAAAAAAAACCTTGAAAATTTCGAATTTCAAATGCCTGTAATTAATTTATTAATTATCAAATTATAATTAAAAAAATGTTTTTAAAACGTTTTAAGTGCCACTTTAAATCTGCGTCAAAATTTTTGCGATTTTTTAATTTGGGAAGCAGGAAAAAAATAATTTCAATTTTCCCATGTTATATCCCATGGGGTACCCCTAGCGTGAGACACAAGATATATACAATAGTCAATTTTTTTTTAAATAATTTAATGTAAGTAAAAACAAGAGTAACTATTTTATAAACAATTATTTTAGTAGCCGTTTTTGAAAATTAGTCAAAGATGATTTATTTATATATTTTTGTATTTTTTTGTTTATTTTTATAATACACAAAATTAAATGTGTAGAATTTGTATAAGCTCACAAACTATTTATTGTGCAAACGCATGACCATGTACAAATTACATCATGATCTACTACAAGAAAATTAAGCACACATCGGTTCCTTGATATTAACCTAATAAAATCCAATGTAAAGACATTGTGCTGTCAGCAGCAATTACAAAAACTATTTTTATTATTCTTCTATTTAGACTAACATAATTTTCTATTAACTAAAATTTAAGTTTTAATTCATTAACAATATCTAAAAGATTTATGATTTTAAGATGAATTCAATTAATAATTATACAACAAGCTGTTTTAATTAACTTACAAATTTATTATTGCGGTTGACTAAATACACTAATAGATGTAAGTAAACAGCGAGTAGGTGTAGTATTTACACACTTGTGTTAAAATGTTTGTGAGCCTTCAATCGCCTCATTTCTACACGTTATTACATAACAATTAATCTACATGCATAATTTTAAGTAGTGGGTTTAAAGTTTTTAAAACGTTGCGTTGTAAAATTATTAATCGTTAAACCTACACGGTTTTGTAACAGAAAACCTTTATAAGAAATGACTTTATTAGGTAGATTTAGCGAATTGTGTATCGTCTTTAATTTGTAGTAACAATTATTAAAACAGTTAGATACTTGTTCGACATTTTTTCTTACAAACCAAACATTTTTTTTTACAAAATTTACTAAAACTTTGCAAATGTTAAAAATCCTTACCAGTTTCGCATGCAAAAATAGAAATAAATTTTCTAAATTAAGTGAGATATCTTAATGTTTATACCACGTAAAGTTTGTAAGTGCGGTTAGTTGACGAAGAAGAGGTAATTAAGCATTTAAAATAAGATTTTACAAGTAATTTCTATAGCGACATTTAGTTAAGTGTCATTTAAAATAATTGCTTAATTTGTCATTAATTGTACGTTGTCTTATTATCATTTACACTATTGTTTTATGAAACAAATTCTGAAAATGATTTAAGTTGATAAACTTTATACATATATAATTACAGTTTAAGAATATTTTTGTAGTCTAATTGGTTTGTGAATTTAATTAAACAGAAATCATTTGTTGGAGTAATCGTGGTAGAGAGATTGTTAGATTTACTTTAAAATAGAGGAAGTAATAAGACATCGGGCATGACATCAAGCAGAACATTAGACTTAATTATTTGATAAACAAGAACTAAATTTACAGGTTTATTAGATATAGTTTTATTATGTAAACAAACTTTGTTTTTGTATATAATATAAGAAAAACAAAGTATTTTTTACTAAACTAGATTTTAATTTTCAAATATTTTGACTTTAATTTGTAAAAATGATGGTTGGATAGTTCAAAATCGTTTACTTAGGTAATTACGTAAAAATGATAATGCGTTTTCAACTGTGCACCGTAACAGTATTAAGTTTGACTGTCATCAAAAGTATAAACAACAAAAAAAAATATTATCAACAAAAATATTATTCAAGAAACAAATTATAAAATCAGTTCGATTTAGTTCAATGATTGACATACAAAAAATTCACAGATATCACAAATCTTGCAACTATCGGAAGGTGTTGAAAACAAACACAATATTACATACGTAATATGATAAAGAAGGTTTATTGCGATTTTCAAAAATAAGAATGCATACATAAATAATACAAAGATTAAAAAACAGAAATAACTAGTAGTCTAGGTGCATATTAAACCAGAATAGAGTCGTATGGCAATTCACCAATTGTTTGTATTAAACATTTGTCCATGAAATGGCTTAGAATTGTTTCTCATAACCTCTTCGTCGCTGGAAGATGATGAATCAGCAACACCAATGACATGGAGAAATTTTAGTGATAACAAATGATGAGTAAGATCGCTTATTATCAAGAATTGTTGCGTGCTGATAAAACGTAGTTTCCAGTGACATATCTAAGGAGAAACCCAATTGCGTTATCTTAAATCCATGCACTTGAACAAGCATCATAGCATGTAAATGGACCGGCCTCTTAATTAGTATTAAAAAGTCTAAATCCAAACACTTCCGGCTGTTGTTTCTCATTTATAGTTTTAGTAGTATATAATAGTTTAGTGCGAATTGATTGCAAACTGGAGGGTATACTTTTTATAGAATTTTTTTTAGAGAAGCACAAAAATGAAGATTTTGAGCTAATCTTTTCAAATCGTTAACAAAATGCTCAATAAACTGTCATAAATTTGCGGTTTTCTTCCACCAGTAGTCCATTGTTAGCACCAACATTGAGACGCGATGTTTTGGTTGTAAAACTTTAATGTCGTTAATGGTCGTACTTATTTATTTTGTCAAATCTAAGCTTTGTTTAGACAACAGGTATTAGGAAATATTTGGGTTGTGTTAGTAACGCTTAGGTTCTTTTTTCTAAGCGATGTACGGTAAGAAACACAACGTAAGCAACAAAATCTCAAAACATGGAACTTTATTTGACACAATATATTTTCAAGGCAAAAAATCACCTTCGCAAAGCTCAAATAGTCATATTACGCTCACTAGCATGTTATACGAGAAAAATTCAAACAAATTGAGTCTCACGTCCACTGACTGCCATTTTCTGCTGGTTTAGATACGGTTAAAAGCATTCGGGTAAATGTAAAGTTTCAAATGTTCCTGGACACAATCACTTTTAAAGCTACAGTGGAAGTTTCAGAAATTTTGCCAGAGTTTGATTGAATACGGTTGGATTAAATAAGCAATTTATATCGTGTGATCCCTGGCAATTGTTTCACCACACTCTAATTAGTTGACCGTTTTTAAAAAAAACAAAATAAAATGATTACTGGACTTTACCAGAGTTTTATAACTGTTCACAATTCAACAGCTTCTAAGATTATGACACGATTCGAGCTACGTTGACACATCCTTTCAGATGTAAAAGTTTTAAAGTGGATATTTCACCTTTGGAAATGTGCATCCACAGTTTAAAAATTTTTTTTTCAACAGTTTGTCGCGTTTGCGATTCCCTGTCATATCTAAATAAGACTTACAGCAGACTGGACTTGCAATAAAAACATTTCACGACGTGAAATAATCGACATGCATTTTTATTACATTCTCTAGGTGTTCTTAGCGTGATCTTTCGGCGCAAAAAATGTAAAACTAATCTTATAAGCGACCCGTCAATTACCAAAAACAAAAAAAAAGAAAATATTAAATTTGCTCTCTCTGTTTCCAACAAAAAAACAAACAAAAAACTTCGGTAAACAATAGAATTAAATTTAAATAGTTATTCTCAATTTTCTCGCGTTAGACAGTATCTCAATTCATCGTATCTCTCGTACAATAATCAAATAAAAAACTTACAAACGCATATCCAAATAAATTTAACTAATTTCTGACCTTTCAAAAGTAACTATGCAACTTTTTTCGTTTTTGCACCGCGTCAGGGTTTTTAAAACCTTCGTTTAAAACTCTCCTCTTTCTTTGTACGCAATTTTGACTTATCCTAAAACGTTTTTTTCTGATTGTGCAAGTTCACGAACGCTCTCAGTACCATATCTATTGGCTTTTCCTTTTTTTACTCAATCTGTTAAATGCGGCGTTGTGTCCCTTTCTAGCCTTAAGATGTTACTGCGTTTTGTTATTGGGCGGCGCTGCATGCTACAAATGGAATAAAAATTTACCGATGCTACTATTTTTTTTTCTATTAATATTAACAAATGCGCTGCTGATTATAAAAAAGCATTAAAGAGATTAACTTTACTTTAACATGATTCTTTTCTCTAATCTTAACAGATCTATAACTCTAATAATAGTAATAATATTTACAATTGCCTGACCGTTGATACAATTTCAACATTCAAAGTTTACTCAAATTTTGTTTTACATACTTTCGTTCTATGCTGATAACTTTACAGTAAAATCGTTTATGACTCAAACTAGTAATTACTGATAGTTTTTAATATAAAACTTTATAAATCACATTTATTAAATTACTACTTCGTTTATGCATTTTAAAATTTGAACATAGATTATCGGATTAGTCGAACATGCGTGTTTTGGTCTAGTTGATTTTGGTAACCACCGCGGTTTTTTTTTGCGGGTAAGGGTACCTTTGTCAGTGTGGTAATATCTGGAGTTGTTTTTCTTGTAAACCATCCTGGATCGAAACCGCCACAATTTTTGTATTAAGATGATTTGTTTAATTTTCTTAGATTTATTCCGACAGCGGGAGAACAAATCAACGTACTAGAATGACAGCTGCAAACTATCGTGAATTTTTGTTAGTAGATTAACCTTTTTTCGGACACATGTGTTTACTTCTGCTGCGTTTTATAGAGTTTTCACACTGTCGGACCGTCGCCCCCGGGGTTCACATAGATTAAATTATGTTCTCAGACAATCAGCCTGATGCTATATCACTCTCTTTACGAATAGCGATGTCGTTATCCAGCCGAATCGTTATTTTTGTAAAATCGGTATGCTGTATAACTTATAACGGTTTCACTCATATCGACTTTCATCATCCACTCTCGTTATTTTGAACCATAACGATTATGATATAACGGCGGCGTTTTGGTAGCCGTTATAAACATAATAATTGTGATGTATAGGCTTGAGAACTCTTTGTTTTTTTAAAGGCGATACTTTTTTCCAAAATAAGGATTGCAAGATCGTGGGCAACATATCAATATAATCAAAATAACGATACAGCAAACTTATTTTATCTGTGATTGTTATGTCGATCGTTATCTTTGACGATTAAAATCTCATAGCGATTGGTCGCTAAGTATAACAAGAGTGTTCCAGCATCAGGCTGAATTAAGTAAACCTAATGAAAATAACAAATAAACTATTACCCTAAAACGTTGCAAGATAAAGGAAAGTTGCACATATACATTTTCATAGAAGACAAAATTTACTATAAAAAAGTCCGCGGGAGGGTACAATTACCTTCTATACTTTAAAAAATACAAGTGTGCAAAGTTACACGAGAATGTCTTACATTACATTAAAATTGTGTAACTCTTAGGGCGGATTGCACAAAGCAAATAATAAATATAACAACTGATTATTTCTCAAAACAATTGCTACATAGCCAATGAAACCAAGTGTATTGGTGATGTAACAATCGATTTCAGAAATGATCACTTGCTACATTTTTATTTGTTTTGTGCAACCGGCAGTTAAACTATTAGATATAATTATACCCTCCCGCGGACTTTTTTGCAGTAAATTTTGTGCTGTATAGATATGTTTATGTGGAATTTTCATCTATATTGTACCGTTTTTGCAGCGTACAAGGCGAAAGCTTCCGCGGATCTGATTCTGTAATGATTATAATTATTTTTCAGCTCTGCTGAGTGAAATTAACACTTATCAAATTTTTAAAACATAAAACAAATCATAAGAAATATCTTGTTTAATAATAATAAACATTGCATTCGAAAAATACAAAAATAAAGTAAAATTAGACACCACCGCAAGTTCCAGATTTGTTTCATCTGAGCGTTTCATCGTTTCGTTAAACAAGCTTTCGAATTAAGTTCTCTCTAAGTGTTTTCAACACTAAAAAATTGCACAATTTTAGTAATTTCTAACTTTATATTTATTATTGACATTAGAACTTAGTGTGCGTCAAAGTTGTGACTACAAAGAGAAAAAGTAACCCAAGCAACATTTTGTAACCGTGGTTACGTTGTAACCAGTTGCAAATTAGTAACATTAGCACCATGGTAAATAAACCGTTGCAGCCACGTAGCAGCAACTTTCGTAATTTACTGAGGTTTCAAATCTATTACAGAAATAACCATTTTACAACTATGGTTATAAGTAAGTTTTTCTTAAACCCTTATGTAACTACAGTGTCAATTTAGTGACATTAAAACCTTCATTTCGGTTTCGAGTGTAACAGTCTTGAAACTATGGTTACAAGTGTGAATTTCTAAAACTACACTACAGTGTTAATCTATACGTTCAAACAGCAACAGAAGAAGTGCATTTTACGAGATTTTTATAAGACACATAGTCCATTATCATTATCCAATAAACAGTACCGAAAGTGTTTCTAATTCAAAACTACGTAAGTACAATTATTGGTATATTATATTACTATAATTTTAATCGTGCATTTAAACTACTGTTTCTAATTTAATCAACGTTGAAGAATTAGTTGCCAATTATAAGTAAACAAATTTTAAATTGATTTTATTTTCTTCTAGGATAAAATAGAATTTGATTGCAAGGACATTAAAATATTACACACAGTGACCAGAACGTGTAAATTAGATCGCCATTGCGAACACCTATAATATTTAAAAAACCAGTCGAGATTATGATCATTGAACCGATTATAATTGCACATGTGCATTTGTAGCCTAATACAAATATTTAACTAAGGATTACGTAGACGCATTAAACTATAACACGTGAGGAATATCTTAATCCGCCATGGTCTTTTAACACAAAGACATTTTTCTCTTAACAAAATTTATGCATTTACTATTTACAAAATTTATGAATAATAGACATAATCCGCTTTTCTTGAAAATTTGCCGTAAAAACCTGTTTACTGGTACCTACTTGCAACAGATGTAAAAATTCTTTTATTATATCTTTTTTGTTTGAATTTAGTTCTATAAGAAACTATAAAAATTTAAATAATGTACATTTATTATAATTTTTTATATATCTGTATCAATTTATTAATATATTTTTATTTCTACTTTTGTTTTAATCTTTATGATGCACGTAGTAAATAAAATCTTGGATAAGTTGCTTAACAAAAACGGTTATAAAGTAGTTTGAAATAATGGTAATAAGTATGTTTTCAAAACAGTTACATAGCAGTTGCTGTAAACGGTAACTACAATGTTACAAATCAATTACAAAACCGTGATGATAAACCATTACAGAAACGATTTAGAATAGGTAAACATGACTTGTAAAAAACCGTTATAGCAACGCTGCAAAACAGTTACAAAGTAGTAATTGCAACGGTTTCAGACACGTTGTAAAACGGTTATAATATTACTGGAGTTGCTTTGCAACTGACCAAATCCGGTATTGACAACGTATCAGGAAAGACTCAGCAACTATTCTGTAACTAAATACCTTACTGAAACCATAGTTGCAAGAGAGTTTTACAACCGTTTTGTAACTGATTTTTGCTACTTGGGTAAGTTTTCGGTAAGTTTTTTTTTGTTAATATAAAGTTTAATTACAATCCACGTATTTTTGATACCAATATTTTAAGTAAATTAAAATTGTCAAAAATTGCAAAATCATTAAAAACATTAAAATTTAAAACATGTTAAAACTTAGATTAATCCTTATATTTTGACTAAGATTATCATTAAAACTGCCACCATTTTGTCAAAATTTGAAAGAAATTAACGGACTGGCTAAAAACTTTTGTTTTACTGCAAGCGAAATTTAACTAAATGCTTAGAAGCTATGGTCTGTAACTCTCTTTTATACTATTTTGTTTGTAAAGTATCAATTTTGTTTAAAAAAAACTCCTCCTCATGTATGGCTAATTTGTTTGTCGATTTAAAACCGATCTAAAATAAAATTTAAATAACTTTCCAAAAAAAATTTGGCTTAGGTATGTGAACTACATTTTTGCTATCATTGATACTAATTTTTTTAGCTCTCAAGAATTCAAAAATTTGAAACTATTAAGTTTACCCATGAATTAGAAAATGATGAAAAGTTGCCATACCTGGACACTTTAGTGACCAGAAAAGGCAATACATTAGATGTTGATATTTACTGTAAAGATACCAACAACATGCAATTTATAGCAAATGATTCGAACCATAGCTTGCCACGTAAACTGGCTGCTTCCTAATTTTTGATTCAACAATTATTGAATTTCTCACTGTCAAAAGATAATTTTAACAAAGAATTAAAATATAGTAAACATATTGCAACATACAATAGATTTTTGGAATCAATAGTCAACAGTATCATTAGAAAGCAAAAACTAAAATTAAGTATTAAAAACGTAATTAAGCTATAGAATATTAAGAGTAAAAAAAAAATAAATCTATAAAACTTCTTTATTATATCACATATACCAGAAGACTTCAAAAAATATTTTTAAAATTTGATTACAAAATAGTATCAACTACTAACAATAACATAAAAAAAACTTTTTAGGTTACCCGAAACATCTAATATGGGGTGGGGTAAATCGGGAATATACACAAATTAGTTGTAAAAACTGTAATCAAGTATATATAGGGCAAACCAGAAGACCCCTAAAAACCCGTTATAAAGAGAATTTAGCTTATGTCAAATATAAAATTTAGTGTTGCTTTACATATATTTATGATTTTAGAGGTCTTTTCCAAATATTTTTGTGGCATTTTAAACGGGTTTACACAAAGTACTTTTCAGTAAATTTTGTAAAATTCTCTGCAACAATGAACATTTTATTTACCTGCTTCTGGGTACTGAGATTAGAAACAGTTATGTAAATCCTGAATAAGAATAAGGAAAGTTTTCGTTACTAATATGCATTTGGATTTCGTGTTTGCAGTTTGCGAAGTTTAAATTTTTATGTTTAGTTCTAGTGCAACGTAATTGTATAATCAGGTAAATGCCTGTTAATTTTCTTGTTTTTTATTTTTGCATCATGTTTTCTAAATATAGAAAAGCAAAAAATCATTTTGTAAATAATTTATTTTAACCCAGCGAGTACACCCTATTTTCGATGTTTGCCTAGTTGGCTGTTCCACGTTTACAGAAAATAATTCAAAGAAATTTTAATGGTCATCACTAATAAGAAACATAAATTAAAGAAATGCTTTTATTTGCGTAACTATTTAGATGTTTAAAATGTATACAGATTTTATATTTATATTTTATTCATCATTTATATTTTTATTTTATTAGTGTCATTTTTAGAAATAAATGTGTTTTTACAGAACATCTGCAGTGTTTCAATACGGTTTAAAAAAAACGGTACAATGCGTAGTAATAAAAATCCAGATTAGATATTATTTGTTAACATACACATATGTGGTAGGTATATATTTTACAAATATCTCACAAATAATAGTGAGATACATCTTGAACAGATTAAAAAGTAATATTTCCCATATATTGGAAACAAATATTGAGACGACATTTACATTTAATGTCTGCCATATATTGAAAACATATTTAGAAGATATTTATAACTAATATATAGAAAAGATTTATTTTATATAAATTATTGATGCAACATTACGTAAATTTTGTGCTACTAGGGTATGTTTGAAAATAATCATAAAACAGAAGACATCAAATTATTTAAGGAAGTAAACAATAGAAAAGAACTAGATTCATAATAGAGTTTTGAAATTTGTAAAAACAAATGTTTATTGATGAACAACAATGATTATGGACCGTTAGGTTTTTCGGAATTGTTCAACTTGGTCTGAAAATCAGTGAGATGTAACAAAACGTCACATAAATTTAGTATAAATTAGCTTTAGTTATAACTATAATTTTAATATCAGTTTGCTGAAGATGACAACATAGCTGTCGAAACACATGTACGACAAGTAACTTTTTATTGGGGTTGCTGGGTTATTGTGAATCAAATACATTAATTTTGTTTGTTTTGTTAGTAAAGTAAAACACTGCTAGACAAAAGTTTAATTTAATACAAAACGTTTATTGAAAGCATTAGAATTGAAGCGTTTGGGGCAACAACAGACATAAGCCAGATATTACAAAAAACAAAAATTCTTCATTATTCAGCTATGTAAAAAAGCCACAAGGTACTAATAAAAACTTTTTAAAAAATATCAATAGATGACATCGCTATACCTAAAATCTATTGTGGCGCAGACAGAGTGTTTTAGTTAAGAATGACACAAGCCACACTACAACAGATCGACTGCATCTATCTGTTAAGAAAAATTATATAAAAGTAATTTTAGTGCTGACAACAGTATAGTAGACAGGAATTTTTATCCAGGTAATAGTGATTTGAATCTAAAAATCCATAAGTAAATAAAACTGTGGCTTATGCCATTTTTGGTTTAATTTTTTGTGAGCATGTGCGTTTAATTTCTAAAAAGAACATCTTGTTTTTGTTACGTTTATTGATAAATTACGATTTTCTAGATGGGCTTCAATGATAAAATGGTGCAATCAATTTTTTTTTGTATAATTGCGTGATTTATTTATTTTTACTAGAAAAACATCAAAAAATCTCATTGTAGCTTATAACCTTTTTGGGTACAAAACTTAAACAAAACTTTTCTTTTGACATGTCCAAAACGTAACACCACAAAATGAAACACCAGGAAGTGCTTTGGAAACAGCGAAAAAACACTTCTTCTCGATGGCAAAAAACGAATAGTGAACGCTGAAAAAACGAAAAACGCAATATACAACAAGGGAGATAAATATAACAACAAGGAAACATGTATCGAATGATATTTTGTAATGAACACAACATAGGCTTTAAATTGCATAAAAGTGATACCTGTCTAACATGTGATCTAAAAAAAATTAAAACTTAAACACCAACTAGAATAAAGAAGACATTAATAGACTAAAATTTGGGCTTGAGCTACATCATTTGCAAGCCGTAGCCATGTCAAACAATATGAAAAAAGAAATAAAATCAGTTAAATAAAACAATAGATACAGATCAGATGAGTTATTTCATTTTACTTGAAACAAACCTTTTTAACACCCAGTCAGAGTAAAGCTCGGACTTATATTCTGGGTATTTACGATTTTATAACTGGGCAAGCAAGCATGTATATGTAGACGGAGACTACAGCCAAGAGAAGAAGTGAGAAAATAACCAGTATTTTATTGAAATACCTGTCATCTAGAAAAACAAACAAACAAGATAAACTTGTTGTTTTCACGGTTAACCGTAAAGATCATAGCAAAAACTGGCTAACTGTGTCACCTTGGCTGCAACTTGTTAGAAAACATAAACTCAAAAACACTAAACATCGATTTTTGGTATCAAAGAATACCTATTTACCTTACGATAGGGATTTCGCCCAAATTGAAGAACACAAGAAATTTATTGCTTAGAGAACTGATACAAAACCGTAAGCAAAAGTAAAAAACTTATCCACTTGAAGTTGTTATAGAACAACAGAATTTGACGGTACCAAATAGAATTCTGAATAATTTGAATAACGGTTGCAAACGTGTATCTAGTCATAACATAGAAAATTAGAGAAGAAGCTGAGTTAACCAGATATATTAAATAAAACGTTGATAATACTTCTATAAGTTCATGGAAGGTTTTTATTGCTGCAAAAATTGCAGAAAATTGGGTAGCAGTTCATGGGTAACTTTTCTAGATAAATTAAACTTGTTTATATCTTGTTTGTACTTTCATTATTTTCAGTTTTATAGAGTTCACTGCAGGACATAAGCTTCCTTCATTTTCTTTTATGTGTTTCTGTCTTAGAGTTTTACTATTCAATTTTTTCCTGTTGCTTTTTTTTCAGATCATCGTCCCACCATGCTTGTGGTCGTCCAACGCCATTTTAGTCTCGCAATATTTTCTACAATATCTTCAACCCTGGTTCTTGCTTTTATGTATTTGTTTTGAGTTTGGTGTCTAAGGCTGACTCCGAGCATGGCTCTTTCCATTGCTCGTTGGCAGATTCGTAATCTGTTTGCGCTATGTTTTGTTAGCGTCATTGTTTCCATGCCATATGTAACTACTGGTAAGATGCATGCATCGTATACCTTTCGCTTAAGATTGTTTGGTATTTTTGTGTTTTTAAGGATGTAACTAAGCTGTCTGATTATCTTTTTCTTTTTTTTTAAATAGTTATATTCTTGGACATTTTTTGTAGCTTGATTTCTTAAAGTGATACTAATAATTTCTGGGCTCATAATTTTAGTCTTTTTGATATTAATTTTTAAGCCTCTTGTTTAGTAGTGCTCGTCTTTTATTTCTTCTGCACTATTACTTACTAAAACTATACCGTCCGCAAATCTTATTCCATATATGTTAATGCGTTCATTTTGCCAGGATAGTGTCTTGAATACGTCTTCAACAGCCAGAGTGAAAAGTTTAAAAAAGATTGTGCGTCCTTGTCGCACTCCTCTCTCTACTAATATTTTATCGGTCGCCAAATCTTCATAAATTTTTATTTTCAATATTTCTTTTTCATACATATGCTTGATGAGCCTAATATTGTAAATTGTACTGCGTTCTTGCCATTCCTTCAAGTACTACCCAGGTTTCAAAAGATTCAAAAACGTTATGGTAGTCAAGAAAATGTGATGTAGAGTAGGATGTTGTATTCAGTACATCTTTCGATCAGTGTTCGAACTACTTGTATGTGGTTGATTGCGCTGTAACCCTTTATAAAATTTACTTGTTCGTACGCTCGTAGAATATATGGTGCTAAAAATATTCCAGTAGATCAATTGGAGAACAAACCATAGGCCTATTTGTTTTTTTTTTTTTTTGATTTGGTTTAAAATCAGTATCTGAAGTATGAAATAAATCTGTTAGTAATTGCATTATGTGCTATAAACCAGCAGCAAACATTGCCATTAAGTAACAACTATTTTCTACAAAAACCAGATGTCCACTTACCTAATAAATGAGTAGTAAACCCGATAAATTTGGTATAACGTTTAGGATTGCAGCTGACGTTCAAACAAAATATATGTTGAATTGATTTCTTTACTTGGGCAAGGACGATTCAAGACTGGAATTAATGGAACTTAAAAAAGATGAAAAATTTTTACTTTTCTCAATTTGGCCAAAAAATTGCAAAAAGATTCGGTTCCAAATAATGATCTCGAATCACAAAAGCTTTTATATGTGACAATATTTCTCTAAGTTATCAAGCAAATAGATCAAAAAAATGTGTGCATTCTCAGTAGTATCTATACATTTATTTAAAAACTGAATTGTTAGAAAACCATAAATTAAAAAAAAATCAACCAGTTTAACATAAAAAAGTTAATTTTTTTTTAAAGAATTTTCAGTTATACAACAAAGTTTTAAAAAAGAAATAAACCAAATTTTTTAAGAATAAGTTTGAAACTACTTCTCTTAATAAAATCAGTAATGGTTTTAACCTTAAGTAAACGAGAACAAAACAAAACAAATAATTAGCAGATTTTACAAACCGTTCTGTAGAATTCTCTTTCATTTTTAATAGATTTTAAACATACATAAGTACGTATTTATTATATAAACTTTATTTGATTGGTAAAAAAAGTGTATCTAACACTAAAAAATTAAGAGTGAAGACGTATATCAAAACTATTAGCACGAATAAAATAAAAGTGTGAAAAATTAGCGATGATACAAAATTAGAAGAAACATGAATACAATGGAAGATTAAATTAATCAGTTTGTTTACACACATTAAGTTTACTTTTGCGTAACAAAAAAATTAGTTTTAGATTAAAATGTAAAACTTCATGTTATTTACGTTTTTTAATTCACGTTATAAATCTCAAGACAAACGAATTTAAGTCTGATATGTTTTTTGAATCAAATCTGAATAAAATAATAAGGGAAATGTTCTTTTTTTATACATTTTTTTAATATTTCTGAAGAAATATTTTTAAAATAATGAATCAATTGTTATTGTTATTATTCAATTTTTAAAATTTGTATATTGTTAAAATCAAACCATATAATATTGTAATTTCTGAAGTAGATACAAAAAAATGTCATTTTTTAAACAGAAACTTGAAACTAAAACCGTAGATTTTTGTTTTTTTTTATTTTTTACCTAAAATCTAATAGATTAATTTTTAATTCAATAGTACTTTTTTATAAACGTTTTATTTTTATCAGTTTTTTTTTGTTTTTGAACTTTTTTCTGGTTCAATCAATCAAATTGTCAGAACGTATTCTAACTTAGATAAATCATTTTTTATTTTTGACGTTATAAATGTTTTTGTTTATATTTTAAAAAGTGATTTTTATTGTAATCATATTTATTTCTTTTTAAATTTAATCAATGATTGATCTGATATGATTCTATGTTTTGACTGATTTTTTTATTTACAAATTTTTTGATGTTTTTAAATTTTATTGTTTCTCTAAAAATAATTTTTTATTTCCGGTTACAAATTTTTTAATCTAATTTCATCTTAAAATTATTTTATTATTTTTTTAGAATAATTTTGGATCGTGTTTTTAATGTCAATTTTATTTTTAACTATTATAACAGTTGTTTTGATTTTAATAGCTCAATTTTGTAAACAAATTATAAATTTTTTGTCAAGTTTTGTAACTAAACTAAAGTTGTTGGTTTTAGACAAAGAAAATTAGTTTTTATAAAAAATCAAATAAAAATTAAATATTTATAAGACTAGTAAAACAGACATAGGTTTGTTTATTTTATAATAATAATTTGTCTTCAATTTTATGTAATAGATTACTTCAACTTTAATAATAACTTAAAATTGTTCTTTTTATAGAAATATTTTATTTTATTAATTCATGGAGATGACATTCCAGATTATTTAGTAATTAAAAAACTGTTTTTCCTAAACTGTTGCTATTGCATAAAATATACATTTTCGTATAATACTTGCTAACCTTGCAAACCTTTTTATTATTAAATATTTATTAAAAACAAACGGAATTATCAAACGTTGTTTGGTAATAAAAATCAAGCTATTGGTATTTTCTGAGAAACAAATACATGATTATTCTATAATTATAATATAATTATCAAAATATAATAATTAAAAATATATTTTATGTGTTAACTTCAGATTCAGTCAAAATAAATTCAAAATATACAAAATTATGCTAATAGTTGCAACTAACTGTAATTATTTATTGATTTTTTAAGTAGATATAAATTTTTGTAAACATTTAATGTTGATATAATACATTTTATAAACAATTTACAAACATTATTTAAATTTTTAAGACTAATAAATTTTTGTAACTAGTCGAATGGAACAACGCGGAAACGTAGACTAGAAAATTTTGCAAATGTAATTTAATTTTTTTGTTGCTAAAAATAATATAATTATAAAAAAGCATTTAAAAGTAGTATACAGTGTTGTTTAATCTAATAGTAATAAATCAACTGTTTTATCAACTAGTTGAATTTTCTAAGTTTGCGAATTAAACCACTTAACGTAAGCACATTTTGTAAATCAAGTACAAATGCTTATAATAATTCAAGTTTAATTTTTTTATTTTTGACAAAAACTTTTAGATTCATTAATGTATAAAATTAAATCAAAATTGTAACAAACAGAAAAGCTTTTGCAAATTGTAGTAATTTAATTTTTTTAATGAATTTGCTAAACATTGTTAATTATTATTATATAAGGCAAATATTTAAATATAATTTAAAATGTGACAAAACCTAAACAAATTAAGTTTGCAAAAGATGTGTGCGTGAATTCAAACCAATAATGTAAGATTAACTTGGCAAATTTACTAAACAATATTTATCAATTAAAACATAAATTTTTATAAGTAAAATATTAAATTAAATCAAATGCCATATTATAAAATAAAATAAAATTTTAAAAAAGAGGACTGTACACGTGCGTTGGTTTCTCAAATAGCATGTATTACACTTACCGTTTGTGTTAAATTTTCTTTAATTTGTATCACTATAAAAAAATTATTAAAACCGCATTACGTGCAGTATTACTAGATTTTAAAAATAAAACAAACTGGAAAAATTTTGCATAAACCAACTATGCAAACAATGTGCCACAGGCATTTGATCGCATGGGAAAACTGATTAATGCTATTATAGTAAATTTGCTTTTATTGATTTAACACATGGGTTTTAAGCAAAAGTGCGCAAATATTAAAAGTCCAACGTTGAAAATATCTACATAAAATGACATTGCAAAAAATTAAGAACTATAAGCTACACTTTAGCTAATTGAAAAAAAAACATATCACATTTTAATTAATAGAAGACACAAATTTTACGTATTTTTATTATATAAATTTATTTAAAAAATGCATAAAAATTATTAGAATTTTTATTATAAAATAATCTAATATTATTATAAAAAATCTACTTTATTACTTTAAATATTTTTATGCACTAAAAATCAGAAAAATTTAACAAATTTTAAAGTAAACAATAACAAAGTTTAAATTATCTATACATTAATATATTAATTGTTTATTCATATTAATATCTAATTTATACAAAAAATCACACAGTTTATAAAAATTTCTAAAATAAATTGAACAAAATAAAATTGTTCAAGCAAAATACAAAAAAAATAATTAATCAATAAACCTTCAGAAAGCTAATCTATTTATAAATAAAAAAAATTACAAAATTAATTCTTTACGTTATAAATTTAAAAATAAAATAAATAAAAATAATTTAGTAATTGTTTAAAAAATTTCTAAAATAATAGAAGACATGTTACTTTGATTAAATTTTTAATGTAAAATCTTATTTACCTCGCCATCATAAAATAAAAAAAATATTACTCACAAAATTAATAATATTAAATTGCAGTATCATTAGAAGGTTTATAGCAATTTTGTAAAAATAGTAAACTGTTATATATATATATTTAATGCGACGTCAAATGTATTTCAATCAAATCAAAATTAATTGAAAACCTAAAATACTTTTGCGTTATTAAGAGAATTCAATCCAGAATTAAAATTAGGTAATCTATAGAAATTATGAGTGTAGATTTCAAAAATTCACTGATTCATAATATCAGAAGAAATTATTGGAACGAGGCCCTTTATTAGCATTTTAATTAAACTTCAAAGCTATTAAATATGTTCGTTGGAACTAATGTAAGTTATTGCTAGTACAAGTGTCCTTATAATTCATCATTATGTTCTGTTTAATTGGATTAGAAATATAAATTTATGTTTGATTTAAGATTAGACGTTTTAGAGTTACTGTTTTTATTAGTTACTAAAAATTTATTGTAGTTAAACTAATTAAATTATAAAAACTAAAAAAAAAATATTTTTTTAAAAATAATTTATTTAAATTATTTTTAGAGATCTATTTATTACAGAAATAAAAGACGAGTACAAAAATCTTTAAATCACAGTTTGGTAAACGTCGTCAGTTTACATAACTTTTTTGCTTAAAATGCTTTTAATAAAAATTAAAACAAAGAACAGTTGATTTCTTAGATTATAAAAAATACGAAATAAAGCTGCGCTAACAAAAGCAAATTAGACTTCATACCGCAATGACGGACAACAAAAAGCTATTGAAGTATGTACTGAAAATGAGCGTTTATTTTGAGAAGACTGTCAGACTCAGATCATTCAGAATACTGTACAGTTACGACCTTCTCGCTCCCATCTTTCAGGTAGCATGCGGAATCCACGCTGGAAAAAGTCTTGGTCTTTTGAAGCAATCCAGTCATCAACCCATTTTTTAGTATTATCATGTGTCATCGACCGGAACAAATGGTAATCGGATGGGGCAATGTCTTGTAAATACAGCGGGTGGAGTAGGACTTCCCATTTCAGGTTCTCCAGGTAGTTTTTTACAACATTTGCAACATAGAGTCGTGCGTTGTAATGTTGAATAACTTTGTCATGTCTTTCGGCGTATTGCGGCCTTTTATCCCTCAATGCTTGGCTCAGTTTGATCAATTGTCGTCGGTAACGGTCTGCTGTAATCGCTTCGTTCGATTTAAGCAGTTCATAATATATTGCCCCAAGCTGGTCCCACCAGATACAAAGCATGAGCTTGGAACCATGAATATTCGGTTTCGCTGTCGATGTTGATAGCTCGCCGGGCTTGACCCATGCTTTTTTGCGTTTAGGGCTGTCGTAAAGCATCCACTTTTCATCACCAGTAACAATTCGAAGCAGAAAACCTTTTCGTAAAAAATCGAGAAGAGTATTACAAAAGAAACGGGTACGCGAGAGAAGAAGTAGAGAGATTAAGAGAAGAGGGAGTAGGGGTAACGGAAGAAATAATAAGGAGAGATAGGTACATCATAAAACAAGAAAGATGGACTAGGATAAGAGAGGGCAGATATAATAGGAATTATAAGGATATCAAGGGTGAAAGGGTGCCAGAATGTTTATAGAATATAGAGAATAAAAACAACAAAAAGGAAAAAATGATAGCACGATTCAGATGTGGAAACGAGGATTTAGGTAACAAATACTGTAAAAAAGAAGAAGAACAGATGTGCAGACTATGTGGAGAAGGGACGGAGAACCTTAACCACATGAGAGAGAAATGCAGTGAATTAAGAGAAGAGGTTATGAAAATAGAGAAAATCTTAGACGAAAACGGAAATGGAGCGGAGTGGATGGAAGAAGTATGGAGAAGGAAGAAAAAGTTAAGAGGAGAGGAGGGATAATGAAATGTATTTAAAAAAAATGCAAATAGAATGTAAATGTAAATAGAATGTGAAGTAGTAATTTTAAAGCACGAACCAATTTGTAAGCTTAGGCAACAAATAAAGTTAAACTTATATATATTTTTTTATACAAATTATTAGTTAACATAAAGTATAAAACCGTTGTAATAGTTATTTTATGACTAACTGCTTCTCTATATTCATAAAATTACAAACAAAATAACAGATAATTGTTATACACCGTTCACTTAAGTGTAAGATTATTCAAAGCTCCTATTGCTGTTGCAATTAGAAACTGCATAAACCGCAATTCCAAAAAATGATAAATTATGCTGGAACAAGCTTTACTTAAAATATGTATTTAAATTAAAATTGGGATAAGCAACCTGCAGTCAACCAAAGTAATAGTGACGTGATGTAACGAATTCGTATTTGAAAAAAGTATGTAGCGACATCCCGTTGTGGCTGACTGTCATTTCGGTGATTCCGTGCAGAATATTTCGAGATTAAAAAATCTTTCAAAATTAAAAAAAATCTTTGAGATTTAAAAAATAGATTTAAGATTTAACAATATCTTTCGAGATTTAACAACATCTTTTGAGATATAAACGTATCCTTCGAGAATTAAAAAAATTCTTCAAAGTTAGAGATTCAGTAAGTTTTGTCAAGAAATAAAATCTTTTGAGATTAACTTTTTTGGTACCGCAATATATTTTTGTTGGTATCAAAATTTATTTGAGTAACTAACCTTTTTAGTACCACGAATAATTTTTCGCATTTAATCTTTTGGGTACAAAATAATTTCGAATAGAAATAGAAGAGGTTTGAGCTACAAAGCCTAAACCTAACGTAATAGGGACAAAAGAAGAACACAACCTAATACTAAAGAACAGAGTATTTTGGGAAATACCATTAGACGTGCACCTTACGCAGAGTCTACCCCGAATCGTAATGTTCCTCAAATTATTACTGCCAATTTACCGATTATTTATGAATCTACTATTCCGAAACATTACTGTGGCCAATTAAATGACATTTGTGAATTTTATCAATCCAAAAAAAAAACGAAACACCCAATTGTCAAAAAAATACAATGTGCTGCAATAAAAAGTAAAATAAAAAAAATTAAAAACACCTTCCCATTACTGAATTATTAACAGGGGTACATACTGATTCAAAAAAATTTAAGGATAATATCAGATCCTATAATAATTCACCTTTGTTTCAATGGGTACACAAACTGCTCCTTCTAGCTATAAACATAGACAAATTTACCACAGAGCAGAAACACGGCATTCTGATGGAGGTGAAAAAAATATGCTCAACTTTATATTGCTGCTGCTGAACAAAGATTTGGTATGCAAAAAAATGCAACTTGTCAACATGAGTTAATGCTAAATGTACGTTAACTTATCGCAAACATTAACGTGTTTGCTGCAGCATACAAAACGTTATATCAGGTAGAGCATTATGGGATTGAGAAAGCCATTAGTGAAAGAATTCAACCCTCAAAGGTAATTATGGCAATTTGACAAGATCGTAACTCGGATCCGAGATAATACAATCTACAAAAAGTAAATCAAACAACCGTCATATTTAAAAAAAAATAGCAAGCCACCCCTTGAACGTGACCTTTTAATATATTGTCGGAGTAATGACCAGGATGGTCACACTTTGAAACGTATTAGTGTACTTAACCTAAATTTGGAACCAATGACATACCCACTACTTTTCTCACACGCCGATAAGAGATGAGCTATGAATTTGCTTCTGCATACAATTGGCACAAGAAAAAAACAAAGAAAATCTATTATACAGAAACAGTATTACGGGTACCGAATGGCTATAGGATGAATTTCATTCAATTTTTCATGCCGAGAAATTATCCCTACAATTTTTGGTTGATGCTTAAGTTAAGGCTGACTTCAATCGACCGAATTATAACCAACAAAATTAGAGCAAGCTTTGTACAGAGCTGTACCGTGAATTAGTTAACCACATAAACTCCAAAGCTGACCAAGCTCAATTACTTCCGAGTAAACCTGTGATTCTGCTGTCTTCATTTAAAGAAAGTCTAAGAAACATGGCCCAGAATTACCAAGATAAATGTATAACCACCGAATATTTTCATTACAATGACCTGTAACCCTAAATAGAAAAAAATCAAAAGTACATGTAATTGAGTTTCAAAAACGAGGACTTTAACATGCTCAGATACTAATTGTATTGACAAACAATTCAAAACCAAGAAACAAATTAATGAAATTGTGTGTGCTGAAATTTCTGATGCCAACCTAAACCCCAGGTTACACGAAATTCTGATTAAAAATATGATACATGAACCATGTGGTGCAGATAATCCTCAATTTGCATGCATGTACTTAAAAATGTTTCAAGCAAATTAAGCTAAAACTAATGCAAGTGTAAATGCACTTTATCACCGAAGAAATAATAAGATGAGAAAATTACAACAGCTTTGTTCAAATTGAAAGAGGATGCGCGGTATTATCTTTATACAGAAATACCTGAACATTACGTGTTTGATCAAAAATCTAGAAAATAGAGCAAAAAACAACGCGGTAAGAATTTCGTTATTGGAAGAATGTATGCCGTAAATGTAACAGATTCAGAAAGACTTACTGCACACTCCTGAGACTTGAAATCTTTTGCTGGAACTAAATTTACTGTTTTTAAAACCGCAGCAGGAGCAATGGAACTGTTAGCAACTGATGCTGTTTGGAAACACAGCTTAGATGATGTTGCGTTAACAAAAATGCTTCATAGTGCAAATTTTTTGCACTTATATGTGTTTTTGGGTCTGCAGCTGAAGTTATTTAACAAATATAAGTCCTCTCATTATTCCACTCATAAAAAAGATTCTGACGAGTGTATTAATTGTCAACATTTTGCACAAGTTCGATCAGAGAGCTGAAAACGATCTGGGATTAAAAAAGATGGAAACTCTAAATAAAGAACAAATTGAGACATTTTAATCGATTTGTAATGCAATTTATGTTTGTCTTTATTATGTGTTGTACTTTCTTTACTGTAAAAAAAATTGGTAACAATGTCATCTGATGTGAGGTCTCAAAAATTTTGTGTGTTTTAAGAGAGTAGTGAGTAAAATACTGTCAACGGTCAGTAAAAGTTGTTGCTTATTCCATGTCAGTACGTGCGTATGACTTATTTTTTGCGTATAGGGGATATGACGTTTTGCTTGCGTTAGATTTTTTGTGGTTTTTCATAGAAGATAATCAGTATCTGACGTGTTTGTCAGATTTTAAAGATAATATTCACACAAACGGTTTTTATAATTGTTATCGATATGTAGATCTTGTAAAGCATCTACATATATTAGCTTGTCTTGGGGATACCTAGTGCAGTGCCAGATTTGCCTGAGATGTCTTTAGTTAGGTATTTGTTCTTTGATTTTAGTTCATCGTTTTTAGTTTTATTGAAATTTTTGGTGTGGCTTCTCAAGCAGAAGTACATATGTATTAAAGAATAAATTTTTTTACCGGGTTTTTTACTTATGTCTTCTTTTGATTTTAGTAGAATGGATAGATTTACATTTTTCTCAATAAGTTGTGTCTAGTAATTTTAGTCCGTTCTTTTGTTGGTTCTGTTGTTAGTGGTTCTTGAGTAGTACCAGTACCGTTGTATCAGAGGTTGGGTTCAACACCAATGTGTCCTTGTGCAAACAACAAAAAAGTCGAATAGATCCGGTAACTTTCCTGGGTCCGTGGACAAGTAAGTAGGTGAAAAAGTAGATAAATAAGTGAGCTGTTGTTCTTGTTTGACTTAATATATTAATCTACTTTTACAACCTTTGTTTTTTGTGTTAAAGCTTCTCCAGACAAAAATCTGTGTGTAGAATTAAGCAGTCATATTCTGTTTGTTTGGACGGTAATTTAGTTGAAAGTAGACAAATGATGTAATAGCGAAGGCTTCCACGGTCGGAGCCTATACTAAGATAAGCATGTCTTCCGGGTTTGGACCGTGTCATTGTTGTAACCAAAGTTGCCAACGTTTTGCCCACTTTCATAAGGGGCTTCATCAGAGCGTGAGCTAAATCGAAAAACTCAAACAAGCAAACCTCCGTATTTTTCAAACTTTGCCACAAACTTGTCAAACTTGTGTGCACTTTAACCTTTCTTAGACGCTGTCGTGATCACATCATTCCTGTATTTCTGAGAATCAGGTTCCACATTCAGTTCTTCTAAAAACATCCAACACCGTGCTAGTCTAGCGTTGATACGCGAACGGATTAAGCAAGCTAGAAGTGAGTTAGACACCATCTTGAAACAACTCTTTTATCTTCATCTTGAGTTGGCTAACATTCTATCGTCAGATGATTGGAATCTCTTTGACATCATTATTTACTAGCAGTCTGATACCACTCTACGAGGTCATCTCAAAAAGTTTCAATTATTGGAATCCAAAGATCGTAAAGTTTCATCTACTACTAACTCCTTAAAGACGGTTGTCAATTTATCTAGTTTGGCCTTTACTTCAGAACAGGAATCAGTGCTATCTAATGTTTGAATTTTGCTGTTGCTCCCAAACGTATTCCTAAAGAATATATTTTATGTGCTGTTGAGACTTCTATAAAACATCTTCCTCGCCACATTTCAGATCCCATTTGTATTAACACTGGCAAAATCCTTGAATCATCTAAAATTTCTAAATCCAACATTTCTAAGTTGGAAGAATTAGCTCTAAAAAGTCTTCGTAAGAAGCTTGATATTATTGTTCTTCCAGACGAGAAAAGCAACGCTACTCTCGTTTTAAACAAAATTGATTATGTTGCGAAAATCCATTCTATTTTGTTTGAAGAAACGTACGCTCTACTAACTCGTAATCCCACTTCGAGGATTGAACGTGAGGTCATCCAAATCATCAAATCATCAAATTTTCCAATCTACCTCCTGAAACCAAATGTCGACTTATCTCTTTAGATTCTAAACCACCTCGTCCATACGGACTTTCCAAAGTTTACAAACAAGGCATTACCTTTCGACCTATCGTCAGTACTATTCAATCTCCTACCTACAAGCTAGCCAAGTTTTTGTCCAACATTCTTTTCGAGTTTACAGGTAAAACCTCTTCCCATATCCTCAACTCTCAGCATTTTATTCAACGTCTAGAAACTGTAAAACTTGAACCCCAAGATCTTCTCGTGAGCTTTAATGTCGCTTCACATTTTACTAAAGTTCCTATTAAGGATTCGCTTATTATCATCAAACAGATTCTGTCTCAACATGGCAAGGACTTGAGTTTGGTTCCTCTTATTGATAAGTGTCTATCCTCTACTTACTTATAATTTGATAACAAGTTTTACAAACAGGTTTCTGGTGCTGCTATAGATTCTTCTCTATCACCTGTTGTAGCTAACATTTTTATTAAATCCTTTGAAATGGTTGCTTTGGAATCATCAATATTAAAAATTAAAGTTTGGTTTAGGTATGTTGACGACACGTTTATTGTTTGGTCTCATGGTCATCTAGAATTGTCTAAGTTTTTTGATCATCTTAACAATCAACACTCATATATCAAATTTACTATGAAAATCGAAAGGTTCTCTCCCATTTCTTGACGTTTTTGTGACTCGCAAGCCCGACGGACTTCTGGGACATTCTGTTTATCGCAAACTCACCCATACGAAGAGATACCTTCACGCTTCGTCTCATCATCATCCTGCACATAAACGTTCTGTTATTGAATATTTGGTTCTATTTGCCAACCTGAGAATCTAGACTCGGAACTCTGACATATTATTAAAACCGTTGTGAACAATGGTTCTATGAAGCGAAATATTATTATTATTATTAATCGTCGTCTACATCCACGTACCTAAGGACATTTCTACTCCAGAATCCAATCCGAAACTAGCCTTTTTACCCTACATTCACAAGGATCCAGATCAAATAGTAAAACTTCTTTGTAAGAATGGTATTAAACTCATATTCAACTCAACAGGTAAAATATCTCAGATTTTTCCTTCTCCCAAGGACAAATTTCTTATACTTTTATCTCAAGGGGTATACCAAATTCCTTGTTTATGTGGTTTAGTCTACATTAGTGAAACCGGTCGTTTCGTCATTACTCGCATTTCAGAACATGATCGTTGTATAAAGAAAAAGCATATTTCTAAGTCTGCGGTTGCTGAACATCATTTTACTACAGGTCACAAGATAGATTTTGATAACGTTTCGGTGATTGCCAAATCTCCATTCTTTTTTAATAGGAAATTCCGAGAGAGCATAGAAATCATCAAACACCCCAATAACTTCAATCGCGATCATGGTTTCGAGCTATCCCCTCTTTGGTTCCCGGTCATTAGTCCTTTATCGAAAACACGCCTCTTTTCAATTGTAACCCAATCAGAGTCGAGCTTAACCATCCGTGACGATCCTTCTTCTTTATATACGGAGACTATTTCTTCTTAACTCACTTTTATAAAGTTTAGAATATGGCTTGGTTTACAAGTTGGATTACCTAACCTAAAGTTCTAAGTTAGATTTCGGTTGCTTGTTTGAGTTTTTCGATTTATCTCACGCCTTGATAAAACGCCTTACGAAAATGGGCAAAACGTTGGCAACTTCGATTACAACAATGACACTGTCCAAACCCAGAAGACATTTACTTTTTTAGCTTTTGAATACAATAACGCGTTAACCAATGAATAACACTGGTCTGCATGAAAATCGGCCCTGATACCATTCTTGGCGATTCTTATGTAAAATGACCTCCTGAATCCAAAAATGAGCTCCGTTTTTACCCATCACCCACCTATTTTGGGGGGACCCTATTTTTATTTTATTTTTTGCATTTTTTTTTAGAATTTTGACTTATAGCCGTTAAACATCCCAAAACAGGTAATAAAATTTATACCAAAGTATATGGCAAAGGTTTTGCTATAAAATGTATATAGAAACAACAATAAAATACAAATATATAAGAACAGTAAAAAAATATCAATAAACAGTTAGGAAGATTCACTGCACGACGCTGGCGATCTCAATACCACATGCAGGTTTGAACAGGAATTTTCGACAGGCTTAAACTTGCATTACTCTTTTCATTATAGTATATTACATTGTTTGCTTAACTGCTTCGATCAGTACATCTATAGCTGTTGCAGAGTTAACTCGTCGACGTTTTAAACGTGCTGGATTTTGTGTTCATTTTTGTTCATTTGTGTAAAACAGTAAAACTACTTTTACTCCGGATTTTTTCAAGTGACTAAGTGTGATTTGTGGTTAATGTCGGGCGTTGAATTACTGTTTAATTATGCCACGCGAGTGTAAAAATCATCCCGATAGCTTCTGCTATGTCTGCGGGGAATTAACTTTAAAAGCGCAACGAAAACCCCTTTCTCCGCTTGTTAAAACAGTTTATAAATTGTACTTTGATTGTCAAGTTGGCGACCAGGACAAGATTTGGGCTCCATCAGTTTGCTGTACGACTTGTTACAGTAGTTTGGCCAAATGGCTCAAAGGTACCCGTAAATCAACGCCATTTGCTGTGCCCATGGTTTGGCGTGAACCTCGCTGTCATCTTACAGATTGTTACTTTTGTATGACTTCCTCCGTCGGGTTTTCGAGCAAAAGTAAGCATACAATTCAGTATCCCAATATTCCGTCAGCTCTAAGACCTGTTCCTCATAACGATACTTTGCCAATCCCAGAGCTCCCAAACACTTATACTCTAGAGCCGGAAATTGATTTAAAAGACTCTGAGCCACAACCTGGGGCTTCGAATGATACGTTCAATGATGATGAAGAGTATTCCGCAGATTTAGTTTCTCGGCAACCTCACCTCCTTACTCAATCGGAATTAAATTATCTTGTCAAGGATTTGCAGTTACCCAAGACTAAATCTCAGCTCCTAGGATCGCGACTTCAACAGTGGAATCTCTTAGAAAAGGGAATAAAAATATCTTCTTACAGGACCAGACAAGCAACCCAGAAATGTCTTTTCTCAGAAGATAAATGTTTATTGTTCTGCCCTAATGCAAATTTATTGATGACAGAGCTACAGATGCCATGTGACCCAGACAAATGGAGACTGTTTATAGACTCATCAAAAACAAGCTTAAAAGTTGTCCTGTTGGCAAATGGGAATGACTTCCCATCAGTTCCAGTTGCATACTCTGTTGATATGAAGGAAACGTATGAAAACATCTTCAGAATCCTTGATAAAATTAGTTATCATGATTATAAGTGGAAACTTTGCGCTGACTTAAAAGTTGTTGCTCTGCTCACGGGCCTGCAATCAAGATTCACAAAATATTGCTGTTTCCTTTGTGAATGGAATAGCCGAGCATTACATCGTACGGGACTGGCCGCTGCGAGAAAATCTTATTCCTGGTCAGAAAAATGTCGCCCACAATCCTTTGGTTCCGAAGGAAAATATTTACTTACCACCTTTACACATCAAACTTGGATTGATCAAGCAGTTTGTGAAAGCAGTGGACAAGACAGGTGGCGCATTTCAATTTTTGAAAACTAAATTTCCTCGTCTTAGCAAAGCTAAAATCAAAGAAGGCGTTTTTGTTGGTCCCCAGATTAGACAACTCTTCCAAGATTCGACGTTTATTGAACACCTAAATCGTAAAGAACAAGCTTGGCTTGCATTTCAAAACGTTTTTAAGAACTTCCTGGGTAACCACAAAAGTGAAGATTATGTCGCTCACGTCGAGGAACTGCTTTTAGCGTACAAGGACATAGGATGTAACATGTCTTTTAAAGTTCACTTCCTTCACTTGCATCTGGACTTTTTCCCTGAAAATTTAAGAGCAGTCTCGGATGAACACGGGGAACGGTTCCATCAAGACATCGCTAAGCTGGAGAAGAGATTTTGAGGGAAGTGCTGTACCTCAGGGTATAAAAGGAAAGCAAGCACCAAGTAACGATGAATATCGTTTTATTTATTACTGTTTATAGCTAAAATAGTTCTTTTTCCTATTTAAATTAAATTCATGTCCATATATTTATTATTATAATTATTATTATCGTTCGATGAATAGATTATAATTAATTTATCGAAAAGTGGTAAAATTAGAGATTTGGGGCTCCCTCGAAAATGGTGGGTGATGGAAGAAAACGGAAGACATATTTGGATTCAGGACGTCATTTTACATAAGAATCGCCCGGAATAGTGTCAGGGCTCGATAAAAAATATTTTTTTGCAGACCAGTGTAATTAACTAAAATAAAAAAAACACTATTTACATTGCTTTATTATGGAAGACCATATGAGGCAGAAGTGGACACTGTTCACTAGCACTTCAATCTTGTTGCCCACATCAACCAACTTATTGTCATAAATCTATACCAATAGTGTCATCTACTGAGAGAAATTCAGAACGACTGTCTACTTGTGCCCCTATCCACACGTGCCCCCCTCTACCCTAACAAACTTTGTTTTACACGTTCAGGTCAAGTAGACCCGAATAGTACGTGTCTAACAAAGCTAGTTTTTTAGGAAAGTAAATATTTGTTTATAATTTTTTTTGTAAGAACTAAATGATGCTAAAACAAACAAAATCATAAAAATCTAAATAAAAATTAGTAAAAACTATCAAAATATAGCAAAAATACTGAAAAACACTGTCAGCAGAGTTAAATAAACAGCCGATGTAAACGCTTTGTGATTTACACAAATACAAGCATTTTATAAACTTTAGTTTTAAAATACAACAAACATTTTTTTTTCGACCTTGAACTTATAAGTTTATTTTTTATTTTTATCCATTTCATAGTTATTTTATTACAAACAATAAATAAAAAAATATGGAATGAAATTTTAAAACAAACCAAACCTAAGTATGTAAAAGCAATAATAGCATATTCAAGTAACAAAAATAAATTAAACATAATTCGCACGTAAACTTTGATGGTTTCGATACGAAAACTTTGTAAACGGTTAAAACTAAGCTACGCTATCAAAAGATCTTTTTTATTTCATCAAAATGCATAAGAGACATGCCGATAAAAAAACATTTTTAACGTTAACCATAGCATTAAACGGTCTAACGCAGTAATGCTGAAAATATAGAAATTACCTGTATTGCAATTTCTATTATATTGCGTGTATTTCCCAATGTGATGTTTCGATAACCAATTATAACAAAGTAAAATGCTATTATGGAAAGTTACACAATTATTTAACACATCAAGGAACGTCCGGATTCTCAAAAACGTAGTGGTAATAGTTTTACACACGTTTGCGCTGTAAGAACCGATACGTTTCAAAATGAATTTCTTTTCGATAAATCGGCAAATGTAAGCTCTCTCTCTTTTATAACTATTGTTTTTTTAAATGTACTATTTTTTATTGCTTCTAAATCGCAATTAAGCGTTCAGAAACAAATTAATAAAAATTAATTACAAGTATCATACATAAAACAATTTTTTTAGAAATGTGATTAAGTACGGTGTGAGTAACTTGATTTGTTTTACTGATTTATTTAATTTAATTGGCACTAGATATTAATCAAATTAAGCTGATACAATTTTAATTGACCGCGAAATTGGTTAAACGCCGTAATTAATGTAGCTACGTAAATAATCAATGTAGTGAAATGTACGTCTAAAGATTAAATTGTAAACAATTTTCAGATTTAAACAGTTTAAGTGTTTAAAGCACAAAATGACTGACGTGCAAATGCAACTGGGAGAAATAAATAAATAAATCGTTACGATATAAGAGCTTTACAGTACTTTTTATATCTTTTGATTTAAAAAAACTTTTGTGTATATATCAAAAAACGTAATACCAAAGAGCTAAGTAAATTGTTCCTAAAACTATTGAAAAGAAAACATTTATTGATATGTTTTACTACGGTTACACGAGACATAAAAGACAGACATCAAAATAGAGGTAAGAATAATAAAATAAATTACATAAATAAATAATTTAAGAAGTAAGATAACTAAAAGCTGAAACAAACAAAACTATTTTTTTCAGAAATCATTACACGAGCTTTTAATAGTAATTAAATTTAATCGTTTTTTTAAAGATTCCGGTATTAAACAAAATCTTATAAATATTTAAAAGTACAATTTAAACAAACTAAATTGTTTTAAATATTTACATAAATATTAAATTTAGACGAAATATTTACACGATTAGAAGAACGATATTTAAGAAAAATTTAATTAAAACTGACACAGTCTTCTTTTAATTCAATTCGAAAACCGCGTTTAGCTTTTTTTGAATAATTTTTATATTCTTCCGTTATCTGCATCTAGAATGTTCCGCGTTTTTTGATCATTCTTTCAAAGTTTCCAATCATGTAACAAAGTTTTGAAAATGGGAAAAGACGCTACTCAACAAATATTATGAAAAGCTGCAATTTAATTCTCAACAAAAAATAAACCAAAATTGAAAAAAGTTAAGGTCATTATGATGTCAAATGATTACTAACAGCTAGTTCTAGACAAAACTCAAATTTGTAGAACAACTGCAAAACTACTGTAACAAGAAAAAAAACAAAGCATTAAAATGAAATCAATATCAAAGATAAGTCTGTAAAACAAATAATCAATTTAATTTAAACTAATTAACACAAAAAAGTACATAGAAGATCAAAAAACCAAAAAAATTAAAGTACTACCACGTTTATTTAAATCAGTAATGATTAACAACTGCATAGGGGTCAAGGTCGTAGACCATGGACACTTGATGCGTAATACAAAAGTGTTCAGCCAACGGTGCCACCCGTTTTAGCCTCTCAGTGTCCAAGACCGTTCGCCCGTAGCTTTGGCTACATCCTGCAAAAGGTGACTCTGCTTTTATAAAAAGCGACGGATCTAGGGGAGTAAACCCTAAATCAAAAATCCTTCAAGAGCTGTCTATTTTTACATAAGCTTTACGGGGATGGCCATACCCGAAGTACCCGATGGACCTGGAGAAGAAACTTTTCTTCTCCTTGTATACACCGTCAGAGTTAGGTCATGTCTCTGCTTAGACGAGAGGCCTCACCGCCTAGTCCGCAGAGGAGTAAACCTGTGTAAAAAAATTCGTTAATCCAAGGTGTTATACGTACGTGCCAATGGATAAATGACTTCACGTTACGAAGTCGTGAACGGTTGTCTTGAAAGTAGCTGGCGACCCTTTCTAGTAAATAATTTTGGTGTGGTAAGGGCGCACTGCCGCACACGACATATAGTTCGTCTCATCACGTGGGAATAAAATGAATGTTAATCGTTTGGAACCCCTAGGGGCACCCGCCTTCTTAAATCCGGATGAAAGTATAGGTCCTTCTAAAAACCTAGTTACGAACCAGGAAAAAGCGGTAACACCCCGGTTTGTAGTCGTGGTCGTGAAAAAAGTCAATGGTGGTTAGTAAAGAAAGCCCGTTTGTCATGCAAAGACAATTATATGGTTTAATTGGCGATGCCACAAATATAAGAAAAGTGAAAGATGGTCTATTAATAGAAACAGTAAGCGCAGCGCAAGCAAACGAACTTCTACAGACCGAACAACTAGGAGAAGCAAAGATTATGGTTACCCCTTATAATACATTAAATTATTGCAAAGGTGTAATCCACTGCAACGACATCTTAATGTGTACTGTAGAAGACATATGTTTGGAACTATTATAGCCAAGGAGTTATTGAAGTCAGACGTATAAAGAAAAGGGTGGAAGGTAAACTTCAAGATACGCCTAATCACGTACTGACTTTTAACAAACCAAACTTTCCCTCCAAAATTAAGGTAAGATATCTTTTAGTGCCAATTCGTGTATACGTTCCAGCACCGATGCGATGCTTTCGTTGCCAAAAGTTTGGTCACACAGAACAACGGTGTAACAACAAGCAACTGTCCGTCCGCGGTAAAGAACTACACAAAGGGGAACCGTGTACAGAACCAATAGAGTGTGTTAATTCTAAAGGGCAACACAAAGCTATTTCTAGGAACTGTCCTGTATACAAACAACAAACGGCCATACAAGAAATAAAAGTGAAAGAAAATCTGTCGTACTTTGAAGCCCGAAAGAAAGTAATCCTCCCAACACAGCAACAAAGGACTACATATGCAAAAATAGTCGAAAAGAAACCACAAGTGGATGTCACCAAACTAGTACAGGAACTAGTGCCCACTTTAGTAACTGTGTTGAAGGATGTCTTTGTTTCAAAAACCACAATAATACCACCACCAAATAGTAAAGCTAGCTTTCCGTCTAACTCAAACGCCAATTCTTCAGGCGTAACCGTCCATTTGCAGTTGGCGACTGCCGATAAACGAAAACAATCGTACCTGACTTCCTCTCCGTTAGACGAGGGGTCAGATGCAAGTGAATGCCTAACAAAACAATAAAAGATTGACCGAGAGGCAAATCACGAAAGGTCACCAAACAAAAGCCGTCTATGAGCGGTGACGATACGTAACTGTGATATTCTCGTTAGAGAAAAATCTGTGATATTTCTGTGATATTTGTATAGTATTTATTTAGATTTACTAGAGTTATTTATTTATATATTTATTTATTACATAGTTATATTTGTACACTCTTGTTTGTCTATATTTACATAATATTTGTCTACATGTTTTACATTTATATTTTATTTATTATTTATGTCTTAGGTAATGCAGTGAAATTGTAGCACGTTACTGCCATCTGAAATTTCTAGTCAATAACTATAGACCTATTTGTCTATGCTTACAAAAATCCCATCTGAAACCGGACAACCGTATTCTCTAAAAGAATTTAAAGTTTTCAGGCAAGATACCGCAACCGTTCAGCGAGCAAGTGGTAGGGTAGTCATCGCAATTTGAACTGACATCAAAGCGATACGTATACTGCCTACTACCAATGTGTGTGTTATGATCACGCATCTTTTCACATTATGTGTAGGCAACGTATACTTACCTCGGTTTGATTGGACCCTCGATGACCTGCAATCCACACACACCCAGTTGCAACATCCGTACTTGCTCGTTGGTGTTTTTAATGCTTATAATCCCATCTGGAGTTCGGAAAAGCTAGACGCTCGTGGACGACTGCTAGAAAATTTTATCAATAAGAATTCCAACCTAACGTTACTGAACGATGGTTCACCTACCTTTTTAAACGCTAGATCCAACGACTTTTCGGCTCTTGACCTTTTTTTTGCTCTACATATATCACACCAAAGATTCAATGGAAAGCTTTTACCAATCTGTACGATAGTGACCATTTTCTTATCACAACGGAATTTAATATACATCTTCCCGAAGGTTATATTCCTGAAAGATGGGATATTAATAAAGCAGATTGGGATCTTTTTAGATCAAATTTACCTGCCGTGGCTATTCCAAGCGGAACAGACATCGATGACGAGATAACCCTCTTGACACGACACATTGAGAACGCAGCATTGATTGCCGTTCTAAAATGCGGAGGCTCTAGAAAAAACTATCACTCTATGAAAAAACGGGTTCCTTGGTGAAACGATAATGTTAAAGAGGCTATTACACAGAAAAAAAAAGCTTTCAATATTTTAAACGGGCACAAAACAACAAACAAACTATATTGGGAAACGTACGTGTCCTCGATTAACTCCGAATCTCCGATGTCGCTAGTGTAAAAGAAAATTTGTAAGAAGTCTGGATGTAAACAGCTTTTGCGTTATCCTATTTTGAAAATGGATGGCGTTACACTAACCGACCCGAAAAAGGTAGTCGAAAAGTTTGCGGACCATTTTGAGCAAGTCAGTAGCTTACGAAACTTCTACAAAAATTTCAGCGAACGGAAACTGATTTTAGAACCGAACCTCGACTTTAGTGGCGACGTAGACTACGATTACAATGCCTTTTTAACAAAACAGGAGTTGGACCAAGCGCTTGCAAAATCTAAAAAGAGCTGTCCTGGTAAAGACAAGGTTACTACAAATTTTGCAAACAAGCCGACGATCCTTTTAAGAACTTCATGCTAGCAACTTTCAACCGGATATGGACCGAGGACACGTACCCTTTGAGTTGGAGAGTCTAAGTAAGCTGCTCGAATCGATGATAAACAGAAGACTTGTTTGGTGCATGGAGAGGAACAACCAGTTGGTGAACCATCATTCCGGGTTCCTGGTGGGAAGGTCATCGTTGGACAACCTAGTCCATCCTCCCCATTATGAAAAGTTTTGACGCCAAACATCGCCTAACGGCCGTTTTCTTCGATATTGAGAAAGCTTATGACATGACATAGAGATTTGGTGTTTTGGAAAGATTGGGGTTACAGAGGCAACCTACCCAAGTTCATTTCATCTTTTTTAAGCAAAAGATACTTTTGAGTTCGTTTGAGGCTAGAAACCTCTAGTCGTCGAACGTTAGAAAATGGCATCCCCCAGGGTTCTATCCTGAGCGTCACACTCTTTGCGATCGCCATCAACAACATTTCCGACAACTTAAACCAAAACATTAGACGCAGTATTTACGTTGACGATATCGTAATTTTTCTTTCCGGTCCTCTGAAGTCAGACATAAATCAAAAACTTCAGGAGGCAATCGACATCCTAGTGGCGTCGGGCGCAGGAAAAGGGTTTAAGTTCTCTAGTTCTAAAACGAAATGTATGCACTTTTGTAATATGCGCACTCCATACTACAGACCATGCATGACAATGAACGGCCAAATGCTTCAATGCGTACACGAAATGACTTACCTTGGACTAATTTGGAACATTCGTTTGACTTCAAAAAGTCATGTCGAGAAACCTTATTTAATGTATTTCACACGCCAAATAGCGCGCTTGCAGAGATCAACTTCTTAACCTATACAAGTTCCTAGTACTATCAAAATTAGATTACGGTTCGGCAGCACAATCAACTCTAAATACCTTGAGCGCCATTCATAATGCGGGTATCAGGTACACCATTGGAGCCTTTTACACAACACCTAGGCAAAGTTTGTATGCAGAATCGGATATTCCGTCGATTACAATTAGAACCATATTGGCACTTTCATATATAAACAAAATTAGTATATGGGGAAACCACAACTTGACCAGGTCAGCGCTGGAAGGCAACATAGAAACATTCAGATACGTCCGTTACACTCCCTGTCTTTACACGGCGCTTAAAACAGCAGACGATATTTACTTCATTATGACAGTCCAACACCGCAGCTACATACCAGATGATCCACCATGGCGCAGAGGACGCGTAATGGAGCTCCAAACCACTAAGGCCCAGAAACAACAACTCTTGTCTTCTGTAAAACAAAAAATGCATCAGAAATGACAAGAAGAGTGGGAACAAAGTGGTACACGTCTCAGAGCAATAACGGACTTAGTGAGCGGCTGTCAGACAAAACGCCTTACGCGTAAAAAACAGGTGATAATAACCAGGCTGAGACTGGAACACACCCAAGTTACATCGTCATACCTCGTCAAAAGTGTTGCTGCCCCATTATGTGACAGGTGTCAGGGTGCTCTCACTGTCCGGCACATACTTTTGGAATGTCCGACTCTAGAAGCAATGAGAAGTAAATATGGTTTTAAAAATAAGTCTTTGAAAGATATGCTACAATATGAGGTGCCACGCGCAAAAAAAAATTTTTATGCGAGTGTGGCCACAATTTAGATACTAAATAAAATTTTGATTTTGTGTATGCTGACACTATGCTCTTGGTAAGCGTATTTAATTTTAGACTGCTAAACAATGCATTCGCAAAACTTGAATAAAAATAATGAAGAAAATACAATAAATTAAATTTTATTTTATTTATTTGCTTAAAATATTTTATTTAGTTTTATTAACGTTTTCCATTCAGCAATTTTAATGCTTTGATTTGATTAATATTTTATTTTATGCAAACTCTTCATAACAATAATTAAGATATTTGTATGTATATCTTGTACGAGTTTCTATTTTACCACAGTAGCTCAGATACAGACGTAATTATGTTTTATATTTAGCAACAAGGGTGGTAGAAATAAATTTGCACACAAAAATGCTTAATATCATATTTCACACAAACTACAGATTGTACAAATTAATAAAAAATTCATCATATTTTACAACTATAACTAATAAATGACTGAACGCAAAAATTATGTAACAGTCAGCGCTCAAAAATACAAAGCAACAGTTTTGTAACTAAGTTTACAAGCGTTACAAACTATTATACAACGCGACAGTTCTCGATATTAAATCGTTGTTTTGTTCACGTTTTGAAATTTGTGTCGTTTGCATTTACTTTTTGAGTATTAAACAGCATGTGATTTTAAGAAACAAATATATTAAAAAAACTTCTAGAACTACAATTAAACAAACTTTGTTTTTACTTTTTAATTTTTTTAATACAATGTTTTTCAATTGTGTTAACAATCCGCTGTTATAGTTTTTTTCTAATTATTGTTGTATTTTAACGTATTATTAGGTTTTAATTGTTCACTTCTAATTAAATTTGGCAACGCTTAAAATTATACGAAAAAAGTGTGTGTATATAATTTAAAAACAAATTCAAATGCTTAAATGTTTTTGAAAAGTTAACAATTTTGTTGAGAGTTGCATAAACGAATTCAAAAGTTAGTTTTACGCACAAATAATAGTGGTAAAAACTTAAATAAACAACCAGACTTAGGTTTGGTCTTAGTCTCTTCTTGAGAGCCAAAACAAGAAGTAGAATTTGACCTTTGCCGTATTGTCGTTCGTGAACCCAAACAAACTGACGTTTCGCAAGACATTGCAGCTTGCATCTTCAGAGTGGTAAATGTCACTGAAAGAAAAAGTGTAAATGACTATAATTATACCAATAGCAATTAGCGTAATAAACGGATCTTATCTTTCCGTTACCGCTTGACTGACTTTGTTATTACGCGGAATAAGTGTTTGTGTTCTTTCTAAGAAGGTCGATCTTTGTCTTACAGGATATAATACTGGTAGCCAAGAACCGTCTTCTCGGTTCATATTACATGGATTTTTTCTAGTTCTACAGCTTTGCGGATTAGTCTGGGAAAGTAGAAAGGAGTTCTAGGCAAAACTTTAGTTTGGTCAAAGTTCAGCGTGTGCCCTTGGTTCCACACGTGTTCTGCCACTTCTGATTTAGTAACTCTGCGGTATTTGCAGTCAGCCATATGTTTTTTTACTCTAACTTTAATAGATCGTCCTACTATATAACTTGATCCACAGGAACAAGAAATTTTGTAAACTCCGGCATGTTTTAGAGCCCCTTGTTTGTCTTTAGCAGATGTAAACTAGGTGTTCAGGGTAACCTTAGTTGTAAAAACAGTTTTAATATTACGTTTCTTTAGCACTCTGCTTATTTTGTCTGTCGAACTCATACAGTATGGTAAATAAGCGGTGCTAGTAGAAGGTGATAAGTCTTCTTTGACTTTTGGATTTATTATTCTTTTCCATGCGTTTTGGATCTTTTAGAACCCGTATCCATTTTGTTGTAGGGACTTCAACAGTGCTTCCTTTTCCTTTTGTAGATTTTCATTATCTGACACACGTATAGTTATTTTGGCTAAAGTATGCAAAACAGTATTCTTCTGTACTGGATGGTGGTGAGATTCGGCGTTTAAATATCTATTAGTGTGCGTTTTCTTTCTATAAACGGAATGCCCAAATTTTCCGTTATTTTTCTTTATTACCAATACATCAAGAAAGGCTAGACTGCTGTTATGTTCTAACTCTATAATAAATTTAATGCTGTGCAGAGTTTAGATATTGAAAGAACTGATTTAGTTTATCTTTGCTATGAGGCCATACAACAAACGTATCATCAACATATCTGAACCCAGTTTTTGATTTTAACTCAACATTTTTTATAATTTTAGTTTCCAAATATTCCATGTAAATATTGGTTATAACTGGAGAGGACGGTGAACCCATGGCGCTTCTTCTACTTGTTTAAACAAGCTGTCGTTATAACTGAAATAAGTGTTTTTAAAGCAGACTTCTTCTTCAGTAATTCTCTTTTTGAGCAAAAACAACACTTCGTCGACCGGGACTTTAGTAATAAGAGATACCACGTCAAAGCTGACTAGGATATCTTCTTTTGTTATACGCAAGTTCTTAATTTTCTCTAGAAAGTCTGTAGAATTTTTAATATGAGTTTCTGTATTTTCTGTCAACGGCAAGAGTTTTGCAGCTAGATAACGTGCTAACGATTGGGTTGGTGAATTGATGGTGCTCACTATTGGTCAAAGGGGGACTCCTTCTTTGTGTATCTTGGGAAGACTGTAGATTCGTAGCATAACCAGATTTTTGACAATCAAAGTTTGTTTCTTGTTAATATCTATAGTAGTAGAGTTTTTGATGGCTGAGTTTACCTTAGTGCATAAAGAGTTTAAAGGGTTTCTCTGTATGTAGCAATCTTCTGAGAGTAAGTTCGTCATTTTGTTGTTGTATTCTTGTATGTTCATAACGACTATAGCGCTTCCTTTATCTGCTCTCAATACTAAAATGTCCTTATTCTGCTACATATGTCTACAAATTATTATTATTATTATTATTATTATTATTATCCTACTTTTCTCTCAGACTTTGCGTCTGGTTTTCAATGGAAAGCCACGCGAACCATAGTCAATAATAATATTAATAATAATAATTATAATAATAATAATAATAATAATAATAATAATAATAATAATAATAATAACAGCGACAGAGAATGAGATGGTCAGACGAAGTTAACCGACACCTTATGCTCTGTTACTACAAATCAACACATCTAGAAACTAACACAACCGGATACAGATTACTAGTACACACAGCATTCATTACCAAATACCCAGAACTGAACTTTATAACAGAACAACGATTAGCAGATCAAATCCGAGTAATTAAAAAAAATAACAGGATACCTCAGTCAGAATTAGAGAAAATCAAACAAAAAGCAAAAGAAACACTAGAACTGGAACATAATAATACACAACCGGCAGAAGAAGATAGAACAACAGATTCGCAGAGTACAGATCCAAACGCTGTAGAACAAACTGACGCAGAAGAGCAAGCACAAATCGACCAATCAGAAAAAAACGAAACTACAAGACAACAACATGACAAAAAAACACAAACGCTATACGAACCAACACATATAAATGAAATAGAAGAAGAATTCCAGCTGGCATACATAGAATACAAAGACACAAACATAGAATCCAAACCATTCATACATAGATTACCAAACAATTCACAAATCGATACAACTATATCACATATCAACACAATTATACATAATAAAATCACCGAAAACACCACTATGGAAGAACTACAAATATTAATATATACAGGAGCACTCACAACATCAAGAATACACACTAAGCAGAAAAACCCAGAGTTAACCAACACACAGAAAAAAACAAGTACTCCAGCATGGAAACTCAGACTACAAAATAAAATCAAAAATTACGAAAAGATATAGGACAACCTACACAGTTCATTGCAAACCAACTAAAACCAAAAAAGATTAGGCGAACTAACAAAACAAGAAGCTATAGAGAAGTTAGATGATAGAAAACAGAAACTACAAGCACTAGCAAAACGACTTAGACGATACAACAAGAGTGAACACAGAAGAAAACAAAACCAAATATTTAACACAAATCAGAAGAAATTTTATCAGACAATAAACAACACAGAAAACACAATTGATAATCCACCAAACATGAAAGACGTAGAACACTTCTGGAGCAACATATGGTCGAACCAAAAACAACATAACAAACAAGCACAATGGATACAAACCGAAACAAACAACTATAACACAATAGAACCAATGCCTGAAATAGTAATCTCACATCACGAAATCACACAAGCAATTAACTCTACACACAACTGGAAAGCCCCAGGAAACGATAAAATAGCAAATTTTTGGTTGAAGAAATTTATACTAACATTAGAATGTCTTCCGGGTTTGGGCCGTGTCATAGTTGCAACCGAAGCTGCCAACGTTTCGCCCACTTTCGTAAGGGGCTTCATCAGGGCGTGAGATAAATCGCAAAACTCAAACAAGCAATCGAAATCTAACTAAGAACTTCTCAAAAGTTAGGTTATCCACTTGTAAAACAAGCCATAACCTAAACTATGAAAAGGTAAGAAAGAAAACGATAACGGAGACCATTTCTTCTTAAGTCACTTCTACGGAGTTTAGAATCTGGCTTGGTTCACAAGTTGATTACCTAACTCGGTAGTGGTTCTTTGTTAGATTTTCGTTTGCTTTTTCAGGTTATCGTTTTCTTTCTTACCTTTTCATAGTTTAGGTTATGGCTTGTTTTACAAGTGGATAACCTAACTTTTGAGAAGTTCTTAGTTAGATTTCGATTGCTTGTTTGAGTTTTGCGATTTATCTCACGCCCTGATGAAGCCCCTTACGAAAGTGGGCGAAACGTTGGCAGCTTCGGTTGCAACTATGACACGGCCCAAACCCGGAAGACATTCTAATGTTAGTATAGATTCCGGCCGTAGAAGCCTTCGCTATTACATGAAGAAATTTACCTCAACACATCTATCGCTAACTAAACTATTTAACAGTTACATCAACCACCCCCACACTATACCACACACTCTCACACAAGGAATAACTTACCTAAAACCTAAAACTAATGCAGACACAACGAATCCAGCCCAATACCGTCCTATAACATGCCTACCAACAATATATAAGGTACTAACTGCAGTCATCACACAAAAACTAATGACCCATGCACAAAACAATAATATAATAAACGAAGAACAAAAAGGCTGTTGTAAAGGAGCTCGAGGATGTAAAGAGCAATTAATAATTGATGCAGAAGTAACATATCAAGCCAAACTTAAACAAAGATCATTACATTTCGCATACATCGACTACCAAAAAGCGTATGACTGTGTGCCCCACTCATGGTTAATACAAATATTAAAAATATACAAAGTAGATTCCAAATTAATACACTTCCTAGAAGTAATCATGAAAAACTGGAATACCACGCTTAACATCCGAACAAAGATAAACAATATTACATCACAACCCATACAGATCAAACGCGGAATATACCAAGGAGATTCATTAAGCGCTTTCTGGTTCTGTCTAGCTCTAAACCCCCTATCTAATCTATTAAACTATACAAAATACGGATACAACATAACAGGAACACACCCACACAAAATCACTCATTTACTTTACATGGACGACTTAAAACTATTAGCAGCTACAAAACAGCAACTCAACCAACTACTAAAAATAACCGAAACATTTAGCAAAGATATAAACATGACATTTGGGATTGATAAGTGTAAAATAAACAGCATAGTCAAAGGAAGACAAACAAAACAAGAAGACTACTCACTAGAAGATAACAGCGACCACATAGCAGCAATGGGAAGAACAGACGACTACAAATACCTAGGATACAGACAAAAAATAGGAATAGAAAACACAAATATTAAAGAAGAACTAAAACAAAAATACAAACAAAGGCTTATCACAATACTAAAGACAGAACTAACAGCAAGAAACAAGACAAAGGCAATAAATACGTATGCTATACCTATATTAACATACTCATTTGGAATAGTGAAATGGAGCGACACAGACCTAGAAGCGCTTAATACACTAACACGCTCACACTGTCATAAACACAGAATACACCACATACATTCTGCAACAGAAAGATTTACACTAAACAGAAAAGAGGGGGGAAGGGGATTCATAGATATAAAAAACCTACATTACAATCAAATACATAACCTGAGAGAATACTTTATAGAAAGAGCAAAAACTAGTAATATACATAAAGCAATCACGCATATCAATACCTCGGCTACACCACTACAATTTCACAATCAAACATACAATCCCCTGGATAATATAACAGCAACACATACAAAGAAAACGAACTGGAAACAAAAAACACTGCATGGAAAACACCTAAATCAACTAATGCAACCACACATAGATCACGAAGCATCCAATACATGGCTAAGAAAAAGCCAACATATACGGTGAAACGGAAGGATTCATGGTAGCAATACAAGACCAAGTAATCAAAACCCGATACTATAGTAAACATATCATCAAAGACCCCAGCACAACTACAGATAAATGCAGACTATGTAAACAGCAAATAGAAACAATAGATCACATTATAACTGGATGTACAACACTAGCGAACACAGAGTACACCAGAAGACACAACAATATAGCAAAAATAATACATCAACAACTTTCCAAACAACACAAACTCGCATCACAGAACATACCTACACACAAGTACATACCGCAAAATATACTAGAGAACAACGAATACAGACTGTACTGAAACAGAAGTGTTACAACTGATAAAACCACTCTGCACAACAAACCGGACATCATTCTCACCAATAAAAAGAAAAAAATAACAAAACTAATCGAAATATCAGTACCGAACACTGCTAATATTCAAAAGAAAACAGGAGAAAAAATTGAAAAATACATTCAACTGGCTGAGGAAATCAAAGACATGTGGCATCAGGACAGGGTAGAAATAGTACCAATTATATTATCAGCCACAGGGGTCATCCCACATAACCTGCACAAATGCATTGATACATTGGAACTACATCCTAACATATATATACAGTTACAGAAATCCATAATCATAGATACATGTTCCATAACTCGAAAGTTCTTAAATGCACAATAACAACACCAATCTATACAGTTATAAGGAAGCCACGCTTGACCATGGTCCGCGTGGCTCTCCATTGAAAACCAGACGCAAAGTCTGAGAGAAAAGTAAAATAATAATAATTATTATTATTATTATTATTATCATTATTATTTCTCTTAGACTGCGTCTGGTTTTCAATGGAAAGTCACGCGGACCATGGTCAAGCGTGGGTTCCTTATAACTGTATAAATTGGTGTTGTTATTGTGCATTTAGAAAGTTTCCAGTTAAGGAGCACGTATCTATGATTTGATTGTGAAATTGTAGTAGTGTAGCCGAGGTATTGATATGCGTGATTGCTTTATGTATATTGCTAGTTTTTGCTCTTTCTATAAAGTATTCTCTCAGGTTATGTATTTGATTGTAATGTAGGTTTTTTATATCTATGAATCCTCTTACCCCCCTCTTTTCTGTTAAGTGTGAATCTTTCTGTTGCAGAGTGTATGTGGTGTAGTCTGTGTTTATGACATTGTGAGCGTGTTAGTCTATTAGACGCTTCTAGGTCTGTGTCGCTCCATTTTACTATCCCAAATGAATATGTTAATATAGGTATAGCATACGTATTTATTGCCTTTGTCTTGTTTCTTGCTGTTAGTTCTGTCTTTAGTATGGTGATAAGCCTTTGTCTGTATTTTTGTTTTAGTTCTTCTTTAATATTTGTGTTCTCCATTCCTATTTTTTGTTTGTATTCTAGGTATTTGTAGTCGTCTGTTCTTGCCATTGCTTCTATGTGGTCGGTGTTATCTTCTAGTGAGTAAAATTTTTGTTTTGTTTGTCTTCCTTTGACTATGCTATTTATTTTACACTTATCAATTCCAAATGTCATGTTTATATCTTTACTAAATGCTTCGGTTGTTTTTAAGAGTTGGTTGAGTTGCTGTTTTGTAGCTGCTAATAGTTTTAAGTCGTCCATGTAAAGTAAATGAGTGATTTTGTGTGAGTGTGTTCCTGTTATGTTGTATCCGTATTTTGTATAGTTTAATAGATTAGATAGGGGGTTTAGAGCTAGATAGAACCAGAAAGCGCTTAATGAATCTCCCTGGTATATTCCGCGTTTGATCTGTATGGGTTGTGATGTAATATTGTTTATCTTTGTTCGGATATTGAGCGTGGTATTTCAGTTTTTCATGATTACTTCTAGGAAGTGTATTAATTTAGAATCTACTTTGTATATTTTTAATATTTGTATTAATCATGAATGGGACACACTGTCATACGCTTTTTGGTAGTCGATGTATGCGAAATGTAATGATCTTTATTTAAGTTTGGCTTGATATGTTACTTCTGCATCAATTATTAATTGCTCTTTACATCCTCGAGCTCCTTTACAATAGCCTTTTTGTTCTTCGTTTATTATATTATTGTTTTGTGCATGGGTCATTAGTTTTTGTGTGATGACTGCAGTTAGTACCTTATATATTGTTGGTAGGGATGTTATAGGACGGTATTTGGCTGGGTTTGCTGTGCCTGCATAATTTTTAGGTTTTAGATAAGTTGTTCCTTGTGTGAGAGTTTGTGGTATAGTGTAGGGGTGGTTAATGTAACTGTTAAATAGTTTAGTTATCAGTAGATGTGTTGAGGTAAATTTTTTCAACCAAAAATTTGCTATTTTATCGTTTCCTGGGGCTTTCCAGTTGTGTGTAGAGTTAATTGCTTGTGTGACTTCGTGATGTGAGATTATTACTTTAGGCATTGGATCTATTGTGTTATAGTCGTCTGTTTCGGTTTGTATCCATTGTGCTTGTTTGTTATGTTGTTTTCGGTTCGACAGTATGTTGCTCCAGAAGTGTTCTACGTCTTTCATGTTTGGTGGATTATCAATTGTGTTTTCTGTGTTGTCTATTGTCTAGTAAAATTTCTTCTGATTTGTGTTAAATATTTGGTTTTGTTTTCTTCTGTGTTCACTCTTGTTGTATCGTCTAAGTCGTTTTGCCAGTGCTTGTAGTTTCTGTTTTCTATCATCTAACGTCTCTATAGCTTCTTGTATTGTTAGTTCGCCTAACTTTTTTTGTTTCTTTTGTGATAGTTTGTTTGCAATGAACTGTGTGAGTTGTCCTATATCTTTTCGTAATTTTTATATTTTATTTTGTAGTCTGATTCTCCATGCAGGAGGTTTTTCTGCTTAGTGTGTATTCTTGATGTTGTGAGTGCTCCTGTATATATTAATATTTGTAGTTCTTTCATAGTGGTGCTTTTGGTGATTTTATTATGTATAGTTGTATTGCTGTGTGATATAGTTGTATCAATTTGTGGATTGTTTGGTAATCTATGTATGAATGGTTTGGATTTTATGTTTGTGTCTTTGTATTCTACGTATACCCGCTGGAATTCTTCTTCTGTTTTATGTATATGTGTTGGTTCGTGTAGCGTTTGTGTTTTCTTGTCATGTTGTTGTCTTGTAATTTCGTTTTCTTCTGGTTGGTCGATTTATGCTTGCACTGCTGCGTGAGTTTGTTCTATAGCGTTTGGATCTGTAGTTTGCAAATCTGTTGTTCTATCTTCTTCTTTTTCTGCCGGTTGTGTATTATTATGTTCCAGTCCTAGTGTTTTTTTTTTGCTTTTTGTTTGATTTTCTCTAATTCTGACTGAGGTGTCCTGTTATTTATATTAATTACACGGATTTGATCTGCTAATCGTTGTTCTGTTATAAGGTTCAGTTCTGGGTATTTGGTAATGAATACTGTGTGTACTAGTAATCTGTATCCGGTTGTGTTGTTTTCTAGATGAGTTGATTTGTAGTAACAGAGCATAAGGTGTCGGTTAACCTCATCTGACCATCTCATTCTCTGTCGCTGTTTTCCTTCTAGTGTGGTTGCTGGGAGCATGGCCCGCAAAACACTTCTATCAGGATTTGGTTCCATGTTTATTGCGGTGTCATCATTATTTTGGTCGGGCGTGGGATTCAGGCGTCGGTCCCGACCGTCGCGACGCTTGTATTATTATTATTATTATTATAATTTTTATTATAAAACTTTATAAATCAGGTATATTAAATTATTTCGTTTACGCATTTTAAAATTTGAACATAAATTATCGGTTTAGTAGAACATGTGTGTTTCGGTCGAATTGCTTTTGGTGACTAAAGCTAAAGCTAAAGGTAGCTTTGACGGATTTTTGTATTGAAATGATTTGTTTAATAACTTAAAATAACCAATAAACTATTAACGTAAAACGGTGCAAAATAGAGGAAAGTTGCACATAAACATTTTTATAGAAGACAAAATCTACTATATATATATATATATATATATATATATATATAAAAAAGTCGGAAGAAAGGTACAATTACCTTTAATAGTTCAAAGATACAAGTGTGCAAAGTTGCACAAAAATGTCTTACGTTACATGTAATATCTTTAATTCTTAAACTATTAGATACAATTATACATTCTCGCGGACTTTTTTGTAGTAAATTTTGTGCTCAATAAATTGTTTATGTGCAATTTTCATCTATATTGTACCGTTTTTGCAGCGTACAAGGCGGAAGCTCGCGCGTATCTAATTCTGCAATTACTATAATTATTTTTCATCACTGCTGAGTGAGATTAAGACTTATTATATTTTTAAAACATAAAACGAATCATAAGGAATATCTTGTTTAATAATATTAAACACTGCATCCAAGAAATACATAAAATGAAGTGAAATTGGGCACCACCGCAAGTTCCAGATTTGTTTCATCTGAGCGTTTTATCGTTTCGTTACATAAACCTTCAAATCAAGCATCCTATAAGTGTTTTCAACACTAAATTATTTGTAAAAATTTACATAGATTTTGCTTAATTTGTAAGGATCGCGTAATATGCGCAGCACACGAAATTGACACGACAAATCCATTCTTACAAATATAATACAATAATTTTCGTTTTGTTATGCCATTGTCTTTAGAAAGTCGCGCAGAGAAACTCCGCTTACATGTTATTTACAAATTACTCTAAAATGTTTAATGATATCAGTATAAAACTTGACTTTAATTTGTAATAATAATAATAAAGAGTTGTGTAACAAAAATTTGTCAAAAAACTAGTAACTAACCTCTATAAAACTATGTATAAATGTAATATTGTTACAAGTTTTATGTACCTTAGCACAAAAAATATAAATATAAGTTTTAAATAATCAATTTACTATTTTACTAAAAATAATTAAAAATAATAAAAAATTAAACATTAAAAAATTTGTATTATTCTTGATTTGCATCACTGTACTTTTGTATGATTTGTATTATTTTAATTCTAGGTTTATTTTAAAATTATTTTTATAACGCTGCCACCGCCTTTTAATTTTCTCAGAATTATTAACCTTTATTATTGTTTATTTTTTAATTTAAAACGTTTTATTATTTATTTTTTTCCAAATGGTTATCAGCCATAAATGCTTTCGTGATTTCTGTAGTAGAAATTATTCTTTTGTATCGCTATTGTTTTGGATTTTGTTTGGTTCTCAGATTAGTTAATTTATTTTTTTTAAACTGTACTATATTAAACAAAAGACGAAATTATGAATAATTTAAGAAGCGTAGAGCGTGATGAACAATATGTAAAGAGCGAATCTACGATCAATACGTCCGAAGCAAAACATCAAAGTAATGTTTTAGACTAATAAAACTTGCTTGAATTAATTATTGAGTCACATTTTTATACATATTTCTAACAAATAATTTGGCATCGGAATTGTTTTGAAAAACTGTTCATCGCTTAAATTTAGCAACATGTGTTAAAACGACAAAACTATTACAGAACTTATTGAACTTAGTTGTACTTGAAACAAACTTTTTAGTTTATGTTAAGTAAAACATTGCACTTAGATATTATTAAAGTAATCAACTTTTTGCAATTTAATGCAAAAAAAACTCATAATTTACTTTTTAATGACAAATAACTGTAAACAGGAAGTCAACAATTCAATGTCATTTTCATATTACTGATCGTTCACACAAGGTATGTGATACTTTCAGTTTTGTAGCATTTTAAGAGTACAGGATTAACTTTTTATGGCATTTTAAAACAACTTTTTTAACCAACTTTACTTAATTTTAGAACACAATATAAATAAACTTGTAAACTTTACACAATATAAAACTCTCGAAGTAACATTGTCATGATTATTCTTTATATTCTAGTAAATAAAAGAAATCTATTTTAAAAAAAAATTAAATTATAGTTATCTTTTCTAAACAATATTTTTTTAAATTTTTGTTTGTGTTTTTTTTAATATTAATGTTTATTAACAAAATACGGCAAATTTAATTGTTTGTTACAGCTGGTTTTCAATAAACAACTACAAATTTTCAAATAATTTTCTTGTGGTGTCAATAAGAGTTTTTCTATAAAAATTTGATCAAAAATTGCTCATTTTTGAGATACTTTAATTAAACCTTTTAGCTCGGTTCTAACTATTTAAATAAGTGTATATAGATTGTTAGATTAAAACTATACTGTTATTACCACAAAATGATGAGTGATTAAACTAATTAGGAAAAAACAAATTTTTTTGGCGTGTGTGCAAAAACTGGATGCGATTATCTTAACCAATGGTTGAATTGGAAGAAACGGTTTGTGACGCTGGTTACCCTGTTCTGTAAATCAGTGGCGGATTTGGCCGATGGCACGTGTTTTAAATGTTATAAACATTAGACAATATGTATTAGATGTTAAAAAATTTCAATATAAACATCTGTTGAGTATGTTCTATCGTAGCGAGTAGACGTGGTTTAGTCACACTGCTGCTAAATTGTGGTAAAACTACTGATATCTGAGTGTTTACATATTTATAATGCCCGAAACAAGACTGCCTGTCTAGAATGAAACTAAATGATGATGAAAGAATAGAAAAAACCATTGAAAAAGTCTTAAATAATCAATCTTTTATTAAACGAATTGTTGAAACTGCGGCGGCTGTAATTCGGGAATTGTACGAAGAACGCATCAAGGCATTAGAAGCGAAGGTATGTCTTCTGGAAACTGCACATTCTAACCGTCTTGATGCTGTTGAGCAGTACTTCAGAGTTAATAATTTGAGAGTTTTTGGTGTACAGGAGGATAAAAAAGATCTTAGTGCTTCTCTTACTAAACTATTTAAAAATAAATTGCTCGCATGGAAGAGAAAGATATCGATATCTGTCATTTTTTGCCTAGTGATGAAAGTAAAACAAAGCAAATTATTGTTCGTTTTGTAAGACGTGAAGTTAGGAATGAGGTATTCCAGAAGAACTGCGTGAAACTGGAATTTCTGTATATGAAGATCTGTCTAAAACTAGAGCGCATCTGGTAAAATTAACAAAAGTACAACTTAAATTGCAGAATAAAGATGTGTGGATTAATGGAGGTATAATTTTTGCCAAATATAAACACAAAATTCATAAAATAAAAAATGAAGAAGGAGTTAACATGTTACTAAGCACTAGTGCATTGAAGTGAGTTTTGGATAATGTTCTCTAATTGCAAGTTGCATTGTTTTAATATGTTTTGGTTAATTGTCATGTGAATTCACTTTTTAAATTATTTACTTGGTAAAAGAACGAGAAATATTAAGTTATTATCAACATCATATTTTGTTTGTAATTTTGGTGTTTGTGTTTAACCTTATATTGCATATGCTGATAACTGTGTACTTGTATAATGACTTGCATGCGTTCATTGACATTTTAGATATCATAATCTTACAAGCTTTAACCATCTAATGATAGTTTGTTTAGATATTCAGTAGTGTTAATTTTTGTGCTGATACTATTTTAGTTATGTAGTTAGCGTTAAGAGCAGTAGACTTGCCATCATTACGTAACGTGCTTTTTCTTTTTGTGTTTTTTATAACTAACATACTTGGATAACTATATCTGTTATATTCATTTCACGCTTCTGTACTCTGTTTTAAAAAGGAACCATTTAATTTTTCTGTTATTGACCATTTTTAAGTACTGTTAATCTTTCACGCAAAAGGGTTGTAAACAAATAGGTGTTATAGTTATAATTCTGTTACTATTGTGTATTATGTTAGCTCACATAATGTAGTATTGCGACAATGGTTAATTTTAATACGGCACATCTGAATGTGCGATCATTGCTATCACAATTTGATTTATTCTCTGATGATCTCCGTAGATCGGGGCATGACGTTGTTGCTTTATCTGAGACTTGGTTGACTGAAGACGTATTAGATGATGTGGTATATGTCCCTGGGTATGGTTTTATTCGATTGGATCGTCCTACACGGGCAAGTGGTGTTGCGTTTTATATAAAAGATTATTTAAAATTTGAAATGAGTAATTGTAGCTCTATTCGAGATTTCGCCGAATTTCTTTCTATTACTGTTCACTTAAGTAACACCAAAATTGCTGTGTGTACCGCCTTCAGCTAATGTGGAACATTTCCTTGAGTTCATAGAGGATGTATTTCCAGATATCATTTTATCACATAATGATTTTGTTTGTCTTGGAGATGTTAATATTGATCTTATAGGTTAATCTTCTTATGTTCGTCGTTATATTTCTATTTTAAGTGGGCTGGGGTTGAGGCTGCTTATTGACAAGCCTACACGAGTAAGCAGATCCTCTTCTACTTTGATCGATCATGCCATTTCCGCTGCATATTCTCCCGTTTTTGAATCTGGAGTAATTGATTCCCTTGATTTGTCTGATCATTTTCTGGTGTTTGTAACACTTAATTATAACAAAGATCATGCGACTCCGAAAACATTTAGGTATTTTAATGGTATACGAACAGAATTATTTTTAAATGAAACGAAAAAGTATCGTTCTTCAATATTGCTATACTTGAACTTTTTGATATACATGCTCCTTTGAAGTTATACAAATCGCATAAGCTTTCTTCTCTTTGGCTCACTGATAACGTTAAATTAATAATGAAACTGCGAGATAGAGCTTTGCGCTGTTTTAAGCGTGATCGTGACTCTGCAAAATGGGATTATTACAAATCGTTAAGAAATCTTGTTAACGCATCTGTACGCAGGGAAAAAAGAGCTTATTTTGAATATATTGTCTCTTGTAATAAAGGCAACACTAATAAACTCTGGAAGACAATTAAATCTCTTAATGTGCAACGGTCGCCTGCTAGTAATCTACCTCCTCATCTTTGAGATCCTAATAGAATTAACACATTTTTTGCTGCTTCTTATAATAGTTTAATCACTCCTTCTAATAATTTAATTTCAAACTATACTAATAATGTTAAACCTGGAGTTACGGAAGTGTTCTCATTTACGCTGGTTTCTCAGCAGGAAATTGAAGAGGTATTATATGGTATCAAGTCTAATGCGGTAGGGCCTGACGAATTGAGCATACGAATGATACATGTTTATTCGAGTCCACTTTTCCTCGTTCTTGGAAAATTGCACATGTTCTACCAATATCTAAAACAAAAAAGTGTGATGAATTAAATGATCTCCGCCCAATAAGCATTATTTCACTTTTATCAAAAATCTTAGAAAAGATAGTTGTAAAGCAAATTAATGCTCATCTTACCAAATTCAATGTTCTTCCATCAGTGCAGTCTGGTTTAAGATCGGGGCATAGTTGTGCGTCAGGGTTAGCTTCTGTCACTGATGATATAATTGCTGCTTTAGATTCTGGTCTTAATACTGCTTTGATATTACTTGATTTCTCGAAAGCGTTTGATACTATCAATCATAATCTATTATTTTCTATCCTGCAATTTATAGGATTTGGCGCGTCTTCTTTAAATTTCATTAAACAATTTTTAGGTAATAGGTCTCAATGTGTCAGAGCTTATGATAAGTTATCTAAATCTACTTTACTTTTCTGTGGCGTTCCACAAGGCTCCGTTCTTGGACCCTTGCTGTTTTCCATTTATACGTGTAATATTTTCCAATGCCTAAACTCATGTAAGTTCCACTTGTACGCTGATGACTTACAATTATACTTTTCGTTTAAAACATCTGACTATTTAAGAGCACAACAATACATAAACACGGATCTCTCAAACCTTTTATGGATGACTCACGACCACTGCTTCAGTATAAATCCGGCGAAATCATCGGTTTGTTTGTTCTGTAGCAAGACTGTGAGGAATTTCCTCGAGACTAATATATCTATCAATCTGGGTGATAATGTTCTTGTATTTCAGCATAAAGCAAAAAATCTAGGGTTAATCTTGGATGTTGATCTTAGGTATAGAAGTCATATATCTTTAACAATTAAAAAAGCATAGTCGTCTTTTCGAACGATCTATCCGTATCGTCAATCTCTCTCTCTGTATGTCCGTAAACTTTTTTGTGATACGCTAGTTTTAAGCCATTTTAACTATTGCGATGTTATTTATGGTCCTTGTCGCCGTCAATGCATTTCTTTTGCTCTGAAAACAGCGCAATAGCTGAAAATGGTTCAGAGAAGGCAACTATATTTCTGTATTTTTGTTCATAAAATTTTATTGTACAAAAGCTCTCCTTACCTATATGACAAAATAACTTTCCGCACAGATATCCATAATTTAAATCTACGACACCGAGGGTTAATATCTGTTCCACGACACAGTAAGACGTTGTTTAGACGGTCATTTTCATACAATATCGCTTCGATTTATAATAATATAAATTATGATTGGAAGTTGCTAATGCCTAGGTCGTTAAAAGCGCATTTGAAACAAATGGTAATGCGTCAACAACAACTGTAACAGTAAAAGCCACATTCACATGCATCCGTTTTCCGATGTCCGATATGCGAATCGGAAGAATTATATTTCGGATAAAATTTTCCGTTTCACATGTATTCGAATTTCAATGGCTTTGTCCGATATTTTTTGTGTGATTTATAGTAACTTTTGATATTGCAATGATATGGGTTGTTAGCATTATACTGGTAGTATTTCTAATATAAACATTTAGATTCATTGTTAACACAGACTGCACAAATGAAGGACTGACAAGTGTATCAGTACTAAAAGTGAGGTTGGAATAGCTACGACATCGGAAAAAGTTAAACTAAATTCAACTTGATCCGACGTCGGATGAAAGTTGAAACTATGTCGGAAAGATTTTACCGCCAAAACATGTTTGAAAATTAACCAATGAGAACAGGTTTCGTACCGTCGGACATCGGAAAACGGATGCATGTGAATGTGGTCTTACATTTGTTTGTTTGTTCACTTCGTTGCAATTACTACTTTGTTTTGTGTTATAATTAAGAAATTTAAATGGTTGTCCTTTTTTCTTGTCTTATCTTGTTTATATATAGGAATACTTATTTAATTTTTATGCGATCGAGAAGCGCCGAAATAAAAGATACAAATTTAGTGTACAAGACCTGGAAGAAAAACAATGCATCTGCTCAGATGGGTGACTTGACCAGGTACTTTTTGACAGGGTATTATATTAATTTTGTTATAATGTCTGTTACGTTTTTGATCTGTCAATAAAGTAAAATAAATAAATAATAAATAAAACTGTACCTAACTAAATGCAAACGCGATCAAAAAGCTTACTTCATGCGCATATCAATTTAAAAAAATATCATTTTGTGTGTAAATAAACTTTTTTCTGATAAGACTACCTTTACTCTAAATGATCGGATTAATAAACAAAATTGTAGGTACTGGTGTGACGTAAACTCCTACTGGATAAGAACCACTCGTACTCAGTACCCAATAAAAACTAATATTTGGGCTAGCATAATTAGTCAATATATATAATTATTGATAATTTGAATGAAGAAAAGTGTCAGCAACTTTTTAAGAGAGAAGCAATTGAGTATCCGGCATGATCTCTTGTTTCACGCCGATCGACTTCTTTTTATGCGAACACTTGAAAACCAAAATTTATGTCAGTTAACCAGAAAACATAGACTACCTTAAAGATCGTGTTTGACAAGAAACGCGACAAATAACCCTAGACATTTACAAAATGTCAGAATGAATTTTACCATGAGCTTAAACAACGTCAGTTTACATTTTGAACTTTTTGTGTTACAAATTATTTTTAAAAATGTTTTCTTCATTTTTTCTCATTTTTCTTTTCTCAACCACAAAACGAAATAGTGCGCTGTAATAGAACTGTTTTTTCAACGAGAGATCATATTTTATTTAGAAAAAATTTTGAACGGTTAGTGCTTACGTCTCTTGTACGAGCAAAAAATGAGAAACCACTTTGAAATGTGAACATTAAACAAAACTCGACTTGTCCCAGAAATTTTGATAAAATTTTATTGAATTTTTTTTAGTTAAAGTTACTATACTGTATAATAAGACCGCGCTACTTAGTATTGTAGTTAAAGATTACTCAGATAATCAAGAAAAATTTGATAATTTAGTTTATAGTAGAGGTTTTGTTTAAGCACTATAGGATGTCTGTAGTTGATACCGTGAAACAATGTAAAAAAAAATTATTTTTTTAGAAATATTAGTAACCTACATAGAAATTACAATGTAATTTAACGTAATTTTATTACAATTAGGAAGTGTAGTATTTTAAATTTTTTTGTCAAAACCAAGATAAATGTTACATTTTCCACGCTTGATTTTCCTGTGCATTGGGAAAATTTGCATTTTTCTTATTATCAGGAATAGGCCAATAATTATACCTATCTAACCTAACTTCTTTTACAAGGCGTGTTTTCACCAAGTTACCTTTGAAAGTCTTCGGATCTGAAAGTCCAAGTTGCAGGTCTACGCTAGATGGTTAGCTTTTTCGTTACTACTTTACGCCTAGTGTATTTGTTTTTTTTTTGATATTTCAACCAAGCGTTGACACATAATAAATCAATAGCATTATATAATTTCTAATTAAATAATTCAATTTATCCACGTTTCCCATATTAGCATTTTTGGGTTTTAAATAAAACAGTGATTTCCTATTGCAAACTAAAAACTTATAATTCCAAATATTAGGAATATTATAAATTCTGATACAAAATAATTGTTTATCTCTGATACTATAGTTACAATGAAGGCATATATATAAATTAATACAATTTTCAAACAGCAAAGGAAACTATGGAAATCAAAATAAACATAAACTGATAAAAATTAAATGCAAAAATTGCTGGTTTTCTATCCATACAGGATGCAACAGCAAAATCCAAATTTTCGGACAAAACAGAACGAGCAGTATCGGATAGTTCATAAGAACTTCAATTAACAACTAATTTATCATTTTTATAATCAATTTTTTATAGTATTTTGTAACTTGTTTGTTAAATAAAATATTAAATTTATTTATTTGTTTAGATCTGGTACCATTTTCGTGATTTTGTAGTCTGCGGTACAAAAAATCTTCAAGAAATTTCCAATCATCATTTGATAATTGTTGGCATAAGAGAATTTGCAAATTTTTTATTAATTTCATAAAGTACTTTTAGTAGCGTGAATCACATTCTCTGGGAAGGTTAAACTAGCTTTTTTACAGATCTTTTTAACTCTCGGAGTTTAGCTGATGTTTGATTTTTATGAAATTAGGAATTAAATTGTTAGATCTACATCTTTAAAAAGGTTAGATTATATAGTTGTTTTTTTTTAGTTTTTTAAATAATTTGACGTTTGGTAAAATAGTTTTTCCATATAAGCGTTTTATATTAGACATAAAAGTTTCACTATAAAACATATTAATGATTTTTTTTAAGTAAATGTTTGTTTAATACAATTTACAAGCAAACTTTCGATCTTGAGATAAGTTTTTTGTCAGGTACTATAAATTCAATTAATTTGACAATTGTAAATATAATACAATACTTATGGAGTGTACCAAGTTTTATGCACCTGTGGTGAAACTGGTACAACTAACACAGAAGACATTTCCGTTTACTCCAGCCTACTAAGTCTGCCATTGCCTAACATGCACTTGACACTCTTGATGATATAAGTTTTAAAAACACTAAAACAATTTCTAAAACAAAGAACTGGAAACCAAAAAAGATTAGAGAAGCTATTGAAATTATTAAATATCTTAACAATGTCAATAGAGACAGTGGTTACAAACTATCTGACACCTGGTTACCTGTTATTTCCTAATCTTAATTGTCCACTAATTATACTTAAGCTACGTCTAGAGTGTTTATGGTGGTTTTCTTTTAGACCAGAGGTTTCCAAATTTTTTTGTGTCGTAGACCCCTTGCCATGTTTTTCGGTTTTGGGTAAACCCCCTACTGATATTGATTTTTTGTAAATTTTTAACTGTAGTGAAGCTTAGTGTTAAAACTTAAAGTAAAAACACATGTTAAGCTTTATACATTTGTTAATTGAATTTAAATTAAAACTACTCAAAATAAAATTTTGTATCTGTTATATAAAATATACGTAACATAAAATAAACATAAAATAAACTAAGCAATAAGTAAATGTTTTTAGTGAGAAGGATGAACCTGATGCTTTAATAATAAATTATCAACAATTTGGTAAGGTTTAATTTTAAATCTCCTCGGCTAATGATGTCCAGTCTGTTTCTTTTTTTCGTTAGGAGATTGGTAACAGCGCTGAACCCTCTTTCCACTAGAAATGACGATGGAAAGGAAATTGAAAATTTCCTCGCTATATTCCATAATACGGGATAAGTAACATGTATGTTGTTTTGCAGCCAGAATTGTTGATATCCGTTTTTAAACTAAACCTTAAGTTCTTCGTTTGTACTTAGTTCAGTCAGTTCCTCTTGTATTATGACATTCGTTTCTTCTATGTCGCCATATGGGTTAATTATCCACGGTGGTATTATCATAGTCAAAACATCCTCAAACCTAGTTTCAAACTCTGAATAGAGGACATTTAAATGTTGAACGTAGGTTAAAACGTCGTTTTCCTGGCAGTTTGTCTGTGACAAATTGGGGAACTGCAAAAATTCGCCCCGTCCAATATTTTGCTTCATTAGTTTAACTCTGGCAAGAAACGCTGATAAGATGGACTTTGTTTTAATCAAATTTAAACTGTCGCCTTGTAACTGCAAATTAACGATATTAAATTTTATAAACAAATCTGTTAAATAGGCAATGTCTGTTTTCTACTTCATTAAATTGTGTTTTAAAATTTTATCTTTGGTATACAGAAATTCTAAAATAGTCTCAAAAAGTGCGAAAAATCTTGTCAAACATAAGCCTTTCGACAGCTAGCGTACTTCAATGTGAAGCAGTAAATGATGAAAGTGTTCGTCATTTTCTTCACACAACTGCGCAAATAACCGCGTATTCAACGCGTTGCTTTGGATTCGGCTTACTGCATCAATAACTAATTGAAGAGATTCATGAGGTCTAACATTCAATTTTTTAGCAACTAAATGTTGTCGATGGGTGACGCAATGTATTGCTAACACCCCTGACACATTTTGTTTTAAATAGATTATACATTTATGATAACGTTCAATCATGGCAGGTGCTCCATCTGTAGCTACTAACATTATATTTGATAAAGGGATTGCTTTTTCAATAAAGTAATCCTTCAAAATATGAAATATTGATTCAGCTTTAGTGTCGGTTGTCAAAGTTCTTGCGAAGAGCAGTTCTTCGTAGATTTCTTAATTCATAATAAAACGAACATATGCCAATAATAATGTTGCATTACCAGGTAAAGTGGACTCGTCCAGTTGTATAGAGAAATAGGTCGTTTGCAAATAATTACACAAGAAGATTTCAATATGAGAACTCATTTTATCAATACGTCTTTCAACAGTATTGTTGCTTAAAAGAATTCTTTTAATGATATCAGATGCAGGTTTGTGTAAGTTTTTAAAACTTCTTCAACGGCTGGTAAAATTAACTTCTCTCCGATAGTATGCGGTTTTCCGGATTTTGCTATAAGCAGCGAGATATTGTAAGACGCCCGCTAACCATCATCGTTTCTTTGTGACGTCGAAGCGAACATTCTGTCCAGCATGAGTCTCTTCTCAAGTTTATCTTTGAGTGTTTGAAAGTATTTCAAATCTTTATCTGTTTTATCAGGGTGACATCTTCTCAGATGATTCTGCAGCTTAAATGGTTTCATAGCGTCATTGCCCAAAATTTTGTTGCATAAAAGGCACATAGACAATTGTTTGTCCGATAATGATGGAATGAAGTCAAGTTTCAAATAATCTACATTTCTTTTTAGATTCGGATATGGCATCAATTATCTGTAAGCAAAATTAATCTATTTAAATAAGACATAAAGTCCAGCAGCTGTATATAAAAAAATCAAAGTCAAATTTAGATAGTATGGTCTTAGATTTTATGGCAGGCATAAGCGTACAGCCATTATAAATGAATGTGAGAAGAGGAATGTTATGAATCTTACTTAAGGTTTTGATATGATGGAACTTTAAGGAAATTTGAAAGTAACATGACAAAAAATGTTAAAATAAGATATTATACAACGAATAATAATAACAAATTGTTATGCGATTTATCTCTACGTACATTTGACTGTCATGTGTAAAAATTCACTGGTCCTATTTTAGCAATACTACAAAATTTAAATTTTAATATAGAGAAGTATGTACAGTGCAATATCCATAATCCGAACTTCCGTAATCCGAACATTCCAGTAATCCGAACTGGCCCACAGTGTAACGATCAATGGACAAAAGTACAATTTTTTTACTTGTTTTGTAAAGTTATTTGGTAAGATATACGTATTTATAAAAGAATAATAAATGTCTAGCAAGGTAGGAAATAAGTAAATATTGACACACATACAAATTTATTTATGTGACTGGCTAAAATATGTGGTTTAATTCCAATTTTTTTTTAAAATATGTTTCCTATATGTAAACATTTAAATTCTATGAAAAAAAAACAAACAAATGAGAGTGTGTATTGATAATTCTTCAAATTTCTTTCTTGTTAAAAAAATGTTAATAATTTATTTATTACAATATAATTAACCGTTTTGTTATTTTGTTTTGCTAAGTGAACAAAATACTTTGATTATGTTTAACGTATAACAGAAATTTCTTCATAACCCTAACTGTACCATAGATACTACTTAGCCAAAATTTATTTAAAATATTAATTTAAAAAATTAATTTTAGATTAAGTATTCATATTGTGACATACGCTTGTCGTTGTATTGTTTTCAAAAAATTAAAAAAGAATATTAATTGGAAGAATTAATAAAATACCTAGTTACGAAAAAAATTCTAGAACAATTTTTTACTAAAAAAATTAAAAAAAATTCTAATTTAAAATTTAGATTAGAATATATGCTCAAAATATGAAAAGTAGCAGAAGTATAAAATATTGCTATTTTAAGTAAAATGTACTGTACCTTATAGAACAAAAAAGTATTTTGATTATATGCAAACATAAAAAAATTAAACTTTAACCAAAAAGCGTTAGATTAAAATATAGCTACTATGTATAACTATAATGTATTGTAATTCCAACGTTGGCATTATTGTTGCGTAATTAAGAATAAAGTTTTCTGTTGTAGAACAGCTTTACATTAAATCAGATAAGTAAAACTAATTCTGTATAGAATTGGGTAAATATGCCTTTTATGGACTAAATTCAGGTTTTCTCTTTATACTCGCGTAGTATCTTATCGTGTTATAGTGTCGCATCAAAGAATCAATAGACTATATTTGTAGTATTATTTAGATGTGTGTTATCTTACAAAACTGTGTCATATTCATTGTTAGCAGCTCTGTTTATGTTGGACTACAACAAAATTACTTCTATATATGAGATAGACAACTTCTGGTTTGCCTTTCCTTATGCCTTCACTTGCATAAACGGCTTTGTAGTTATTTACTTAAAAGTAGTAACAAAGCAGCAGAACCAACACAGTAATATAATTTTTTAGACGCTACAACATAATGAGCAGTTTAATCCGATTACTCCCATACCTTTTTGTCGAGACACTTTCAATAATAACGTAGAATAATTAAATTAATTACTATCGATCTTTACATAAAGCTTTTAGTCGTAATATTATAAGAATTTTTTTACAACCTCAAAATGTTCTTTACATAATAAATTAAAATTTGTATATACGCAGTATAAAAATAAATGCAAGAAAAGCCTTGGAATAATAACATCTACGAGGTCTAACTGCAAATTAACATTTTGGCAACTAAATCATAATTTATTCATTCATCATTAAAAATTTAATGTTACTATTTTTTTGTTGATGACAAATTTCTGATAGCATCTTTAACGAATTAACTTTCAATAATGTCAGTATGTTTATGATTTTATGAATAACATAAAAATCTATACGATGTATTCTATACAAGGCCAAATACTTGATCGTTTACAATTTACTTCGCGTTTCCGGATTTTCGAAATTATTTCTTAACGCCTTCTTGTAAATTTGTATGTACGTTTTTGTTTCGTTTTATAGGCGTTATTACTTTATATTTATTTAAACATTAAAATAAAGATGTGTTTACTAAGTAGATTAAAATATACTCAAAAATATAAATTAATTTATTACAACCAAAAACGTTATTACAACAGAAAAAACACAGATTATAACTTGCATCAAATTTTCCTAAATTATGTTAATTTATTTGACAATTAACACAGAGAAGCTAAAATTTATCAATTAAGCTTATAATTGTTTCTTTTAATATACTTTTGAACCTGAGAAAGTTTTGCGTTAGTAAAAGTACATGTCTCAATAAAAAAATTACACGCCTAATACTTTTAACCAAATTTATAAAAAAAATTACAGAATGTTTTCAACAATGTCAAAAGTTTTAATGTGTCTTTTGTAACATACAAAACCTTTTAAAACGGTTTAATAAAGTATAATAATGCAATTAAACCTTTTTTTAGAAAGTAACAATTTACACTAATATAGATAAACTTTAGGTAGGAAAATTGCTTACATTGTTATTTAAATCAAACATAACAACCCTAAACACACAGTGATCTTCAATGTGTAATTAAGAAGCTGAATCAGATAGAAACGCATATTATTAAAAACAAACAATTAAGCTTGTTATAGTTATAAGTTTTAATCAGGTAATGTTCTTACGTAAAACTAGCATATAAATTTTGTTTAACGTAACATTAAGTCGTATTAAATTGATGAAGTCAGTCACTAACAGGTGCAACGTTCATAAGAATTAGGGCAAACTTGACTAAATAAAATGATACTTTGCGTGACGTTAAAAATAAAAATTGATTTGGTAATAATAATAGTATTAACATGATAATTAAAATAAAAATTGCATATAATAAATAATTTGCAATTGACTTAAAAAACTTTTAATTTTGAACTTGGAATAGAAACTTATTTTAAACATTTAATGGTAATCTAAAGATTGCGTTTAAAAATAAATTATTTTTATATTTAAGTAATTCTAAAGCAAATGTTTTTTTCAAAGCTTTTAACGGTATTGTTAAATCAAGTGCTATTTGGTTTCTGAATTACACCACGTTTAAAGTACACGTTACAACTTATTGAAAGCACTATTAATATAAAATCAATATTCTGCGAGTAGTGACAAGCAAAAAAGTAAATAAAATTTGAAACAATCTAGTTATAAAATAAAACATGTCGGTGAATGTCAGGAGTAATTTTCTGTAGTTTTGTAACGGCCAATTGTTTTCTCTTTTTGTGTTTTTTAGTTCTAAGCTAATCTTTCCAATTCTACAATTTTAGTGCACCGTATATCTGCTTTAATCTATTTAGTATGTACTTAATGAAACAACTGATGTTGTTAAGTGTTTTGAGGATTTTTGGGTTTTTACGAGATTTACACTTAACAACGAATTAGCTTTTTTATACAAAAACCTAACAAAACAAAATGTTGCTAAACCAAATAATTCAGAATATAGATTTATCAAATTTGGTGTGACTTTTTTACCGAATAACAATAATATATATTAAAATACATTATATTAAATAATATAGTTGTTAACGTGTTCCTAAAAGTTAATGTATTGTTATAGCAAAAGTAAATAATTATTTATTTACTTTTGTAGTAAACTATTACATTATTTAATATAAAAGATAGAACTTTGTCAACGACCTGTTACTAAACTTTATCTGAATTTTTTATCATATTAATTAATACGGTCATTATCAGAAAACATCTTTTAAGGATACATTTTTAGGGAACACAATACAACATACTGATAGAACGTACAAAATGGTAATGATGATAATTATAATGATGTTTCTTAAAAGTAATTTTTTTTTGTTACAATTGTATGTGTGTAAACTAAAGATTTTTAACTAAAATTTTTTTCTGATGATAACCGTATGAATTAATACGTCAAAACGTGTTAAAAACTTTAAATAAATTTTAGAAATTAATTGTTGAAAAAGTTGTATTTATTATAACTATTGCCAATTAAAAGTTTAATTATTCTTTTCAATAAATAAATAAAATTTTGTTTTAGTTGCTTTAATAAAACCTTCACAACTACTAAAAACATTTAGAAAAATTTGACGTAATTGTAACTTAAATTTTTGCTAAAACTATTGTAACGTTTATTATTAAAACTAATTTATTTGAACTAAAAATATGTACACGCTTATACCTAACCGAATTAATTAAATTTAAGGGTATTTAATAAGAACACTTACGCTAATTTATATATAGAACGATCACACAAAAATAAAGTCCGCAGATAACTTCTATTTATCTAAACACTTAGACTTGTTTACTTTAAAGGCACGTACAAGGTTATACTCCGTATATTTATCTCGAACACACGTGTTAATTACTTATTTATTTAAACTTGAATAATCTTCTTAACACTGCCTTCTTCACATTATTGGAATTAACTGCCCTATGATTTGTTTGCACTGTATTTATACATTTTGGCGAAACGTTCGCAAATGTTCTATATCTTTCGGTAAACGTTCTGAAAATGTATAAAAGCCTTGCGAAAGTTATCGGACTTAAAAATAATTCATCGTACGTTTCACTGCCCTCTCCTTAGGACTGTTCTGTCCCAGAACAGAAGACTTGATGTGACACCGGTAGAAAGGATCGTGGCGATAGCGGCAGCTTCCTCCATTTCAGCAACTTCCTTGACCATAAAAGTAACAGTCAATTGACTTTTCCTGACCCGATATTCTTCTTGGTTGGTAACTACAGACCAACACTTGAACGCCTGTTTCTCGGAAGACGACCTCCAACATGTTTCGAACTGTCCTCTAATTCAGTTGATCTAAGCCACAACTAAGCTTGGGTACTGCTAATTTCTTAACATGGTAGAACTCCATTTCTATCTTGAGATTCCATAATGTTCGTCACAGATTTGCGTATAACGGCTTGGTACTTGAGTATTTTTTGGTGACCACATAAAAAACGAAGCGTCGGTCATCACGTAGTTTTAAAACTTTTCCGACTGCCGGTTGCTGTCTTCGTAGTTCATCAAACTGCTCAAACTTTTTTTTAAATACTACTGCAACCCCTCTGGACATGTCAAGATCCTCGCTCACGCAATGTGCGATGGCGTAATCTTTTTGTGCTTGGAACAGGTGTTGTTGTTCTTCGGTGGTAACTCCAAACCTAGCTTTCTCAGAACCTCCGCATAAGCTCAAAAACTTATCGAACTCCATTCCTTCGATTTGATTTTTGGTTCTGCTAATTACTGTTCTGGTTTAGACCTAAACTTGCATATTGTAGTTATCGCCAGCAAACGGGGCTAGACGATCGACGTGGACCACTTTTGGCTTGCCTCTGGGTGATTTTTGGATGCGATATATAACGTCATTAATACGCTGCACGACTTCATAAGAGCTCTCCCATTGCTTTTGTAGTTTCGGCAACAAACCACGCCTCTTTGAGAACTATACAACCATACGATATCGCCAGGTTAAAACCCACCATTTTATACGTTGACGTCATATCTAGTCTTCGACTCGTCGCTAGCAATTTGTGTGTTTTTACGGACCTCCTCATAAACTTCGCCTAGCCTCTTGATCAGCTTGCTGACGTAATCTTTTCCAGCAACTTCGTCTTCCGGTCTTCGTCAAAATTGGAGGTTTCATGGCAGTTGTATTTTGTGACCAAGCATCACACAGGATGGTGTTTGGCCTGTGCTTTCGTGAACGGATGATCGGTATGCCATTAGAAAAAGGTGCAGATACTAATCCCAGTTTTTTTGGTGTTCGGACACTACTTTGGTTAAGTATTTTCCCATTGTTCAATTCATACGCTCAACTATGCCATCAGATTGAGGATGGAGAGGCGTCGTCATAGTTTTCTTAATTCCCAACAGTCGGCAAACTTCTTGAAACAGCCCAGACTCAAAGCTGCGGCCTTGATCGGAGTGTAATTCAAACGGAACCCCAAACCGGCAGAAAAACTGTTTTACTAATACGTCTGCAACTGTAGCTGCTTCTTGATTGGGTATGGCGGAAGACTCCGTTCATTTCGTGAAATAATACATCGCCACCAGGATCCATTTATTATTAAAACTAATTTATTTGAATTAATAAAAACACTTACACTAATTTATATATAGAACGATCACACAAAGATAAAGTCCGCAGATAACTTCTATTTATCTAAACACTTACACTTTTTTACTTTAAAGACACGTACAAGGTTATACTCTGTATATTTATTTCAAACACACGCGTTAATTACACAGTCGGCAAACTTCTTGAAACAGCCCAGACTCAAAGTTGCGGCCTTGATCAGAGTGTAATTCCAACGAAACTCCAAACCGACAGAAAAACTGTTTTACTAATACATCTGCAACTGTAGCTGCTTCTTGATTGGATATGGCGTAAGCCTCCGTCCATGTCGTGAAATAATCCATCGCCACCAGGATCCGTTTATTTCGCGAATTGGATTCTGGGAACGGTCCTGCGATATTTCCAAAGGGCTTCCTACGTTGTATTGCTTCATGAGTGCTTTGGTTTTTTCTCTATGGACTATTTCCTGATACGCAAACCCTGCACTTACGGCACCATTTCATGACGTCCTCTTTGCAGTTCACCCAGTAGAATCGTTCTGTCAAAGTGTCCTCCTGTTGTACCATCGTGGAGATGCTGCAACACTTCTGACTGTTGAGATTTCTTTAGTTGAAGTGGAAGTTAAGGGCAGTATTAATAGTTTTCAAGTACAAGACAACAAACACGTTTTTTATTATAACCAATGTTACGCACTACTACGACTTTTATACATGAGCTACATATATCGCCATCTAGTTACGGAACGTATAAACTTAAAAAAAAAACTTTTATTTAGGTCTGTAATTTAACATTTATCCTCAACACTGACACCTGGCTCTTTGGCACTACCAACTGTAGTCTGTTTCCCGTGCCCTCGCAGAGATCGCTTAAGAAGACCGTCTTCTACTACCAAAGAGTTCCACTGCGTCCAGTACGCTTTGATGTTTCTGGCCAAAGCACTCACTTCTTCTTAGGTTGGTCGTCGGCTGTTTTCTTTACAGTTCAAGAGTAGTCTTATTTTAGCATCGTTTTCTTGTTCGCGACGTCACTGCTCAGGTTCCCACTCCTCATCAACCATAGCAGTTCTCCGGAGACATTTGACTTTTTTTTCAAGTCGCGAACAATAGCTGCAGTCCGCTGGACATGGTCTTTTGAACAAGGCATCAGTGTTTTGATGAATGCTTCCGGCACGGTGTTCTGTGTCGTAGTCATATTCTTACAGTCCTTCTGGGTTATGGAACTCCAATAGCCATTTTAAAGCGGCGTGGTCCGTTCGCAGTAAACATTTTCGTCCATACAAATATTTGTAAAAATGTTCTATGGACTTGACAATTGCTAACAGTTCCCTCCTAGTTACGCAATAATTATTTTCTGGCCTGGACAAAACCTTGCTAAATACGCGATAACTTTTTCTTGTCCATCTTAAACCTCGAAAAGACCACGCATATAGCCAGATTACTTGCCACGGTATCCAAAACAAATTTTCCATCTTCTTTTGGATAACTCAAAATCGGCGAAGTGACTAGGGTCTATTTTAGTTGATGGAAAGTTGATGGAAAGTTGATGGAATAGCACAAAACTATTTACGAATTAAGTCATGTCTTGAGATGTCATCAAATCATTCCCAATTATAGTTACGCTAAGTACACAAATATTTAATAGTCCCAGACCAATTAGTCTCATCAACAACAAAACTGAATAGGACTTATTCAGAAAAACAATTAACAAAAAAATATTTCTAAACATACATCTGAAAACCACCGATGAGGTCGACGATGCAGTAGAGCACCTACAGCGTACTATACAAACTGCGGCATAGAGCGCAACCCCATTATCGAAAGCAAACGACCCTGCCTACGAACTAAAATAAACAAAAGCTGAAAAAAGAAGGCTTCGCCGAATTTAGCAGAACACTAGGTTACCGTATGATAAAAATAGGCATAATGACGCTACACGAAATTTTAAAATAATGCTTCAAGGCAAAAAAACTAGGCTATACAATATTACCTATCAACCTTTTCCACTACCAAAGCAAGAGATTACTCATTATGGAAAACCACGAAAAGGTCTAAACAATGTTTCCAATTCGAATACCTGATGGGAATAAGGCCAAGAAAGCACAGGAAAAGGCTAATACCGTTGATTGTAGTATTTAGTGGAAAATGCCCTACTACGTGCTAATAAGTGTAAAACGACTTTTTTTACCGCGCGCCCCTCTATATAAATTATCTGCACCGACTAGTGTTGCTACAGACGGCCATTATCTTATATATATTTTTTTTGTTTTTATTAGCTTTTTAAACAAAATAAAACTTTATACTGATGTTTCTTTAGCAGTACGCAGTACAAATGTTTTCAGATTTGTTCATCTCTATGACCGTTAAAGATGATATTTACTTCTATCATTATAAACCAAAATTGCTTTGTTATATTATTTTGATGCCACTGACGAAACAGCCTTTTTAATAATTTTTGGAAAGATTTGGATTATTATTGACGTTAAATTTTTTAATTATGTTTTTAATTTTTATGTTTGATATGCTGGCAAAATAAATATGTAAATTGATAATGAATTAATTTTAAATCTAATTTAACTACAAACCTTGTTTTATGCAACGAGACGTGCAAGCACAGATGACCACATCAAAATATTTGAAATGTTGATTAATTCCACTTTTTTCTTCTTATTTTAATTTGTTAAACGTAAACAAATTTATATTTAATGATATTTATTATGTAAGACAATTTTCATTGTTATTATAATAAATCCGTTAGTTAACGTCTGAGGTTATTAGAGAAGCAAACGTGACTTAAACTATCACACATTATGCTTGTGGTTGGTCAAGGTTTTAGATGTCAACAAATCTCAAATATTACCGATATATGAAAATATCGTTGTTTAATTACTTTTTTGTTACGATAATATTGTTTGCATGTAACTATTTATATATTGACGTTTGCAATGTTGGCAGCACAAAAAAGTTGTTAACTCGTTTTGACGCAGTTTTTGTTTTTCAAAAAATTAATTCATAATAAAAAATTGAGATGATTTTTATAAACACTCGATAAACAAAACTTTAGACTGTATAGTAATTTAAATGTTGCATGGTAATATTGCTATAACGCAGAATTAAGATTCTTCAGTAATCTACAACAATTAGCAAAGTGCTTAGTAAATATGCTGACCAACAAATGGATTGATGTTAATTTCCTAGCGGCGAGCATACCTTTTTGGCACGAAATACGTCGTAAGGTTGATTATCTTCCAGTAAATACTATAACCAATGCTACTACATTTGCGGCACATCTAACAGCTGTATTTCAACCCTTTCCTTCTAAACTAACTCCAGAAGAAAAAACTGAAATTTAACTACACTTAAAGACACCAGATCAACTAAACCCACGAATAAAAAAAATACGATAACAAAAGTAAGATCGCTAGTTAAATTCGAACTAAATCCTAAGAAAGCACTAGACTATGAATTGATGCCAGTGAAAGAATATGAACTAATATCGGCAATATTTAATGCTATCTTAAAACTAAACTATTTTCCACTCCAATAAAAGGTCGTCCAAATAAGACTCATACCTAAACCAGGAAAGTTGCCTGACCAATTGTCATTCTATTGTCCGATCATCTTGTTACTAATAGAATCTTTGAAACACTTTTACTCAGAAAAATCAAACTAATCATCGTAGATAACGAACTTATACCAGATCATCAATTAGGTTTTAGAGAAGAACATGCCACCATCAAACAAGTCCACAGAATAGTAAGCGAGATCAACCAGGCGTTTGAAGAGAAGAAATATTGTTCCACTGCCTTTCTTGACATAACCCAGGTCTTCGATAAGGTCTGGCATAAAGGAATACTATTTAAGATGAACAGACACTTCTAGGTAAAGTTCCAAAATGAGCTAATGAAACTACACCTTATTATCTACGGCGTACCACAAGGAAATGTTTTAGCACTTATGCTCTACCTACTGTAGACGGCAGACATTCCTACCACCGACTACACGACCACGGTTATATTCGCAGATGATACTGCAATTCTTGCAACTCACAAGAATCTTGTTATTGCATCGAGAAACCTACAAACCTCTCTCAGTCAAGTACAAAACTAGTTCCAAATTTGGCGTATAAAAGCAAACGGAACCAAATCCACACAAGTAATTTTTATACTCAAAAATGAAGCGTTTACACCAGTAACTCATAACAACTTCGGCAAGCAGAAGACGTCAGATACTTTGGTATGTACCTTGACCACAGACTAACCTACAAAATCACATATTCAGCAAACAAAAACAACTGGTTATTAAGGCGGAACTCTAAGTTAACATTATATAAAAGCATCGTCAAGCTTATCTGAACATATGAGAAACCACAAGCAACTCCAATTAAGAGATTTTGCAGAGATTTTAATCTAAAACTCTGAGGATAATAGCAGATGTTCCGTGGTACGTTAGAAATAAAGTCATCTATTGGGATCTCCAAGTGAAACTAGTGAAAGGCGATGTTAGGTGCGCGAGTGCAAAGTATATCACAAGATTAGAAGCTCATATAAGCTCTCTTGCTGTGAACCTGCTGGATAACAGCAATGCACTGCACAGATTGATGAAGCTTAGTCCTCTGGATCTTCTGAACCGACATTAGCCAGACTTTTGCATTAATACCACTTGTATGCATAGTTAATAAGTAAATTCCGGGGGAAACTCTCTGATGGGACGGCATCCCACATGTAAAACTACTTCTAAATTTACCTAATTTACTTATTACACACTAGATCAGATTGTAAATATATTAAAAAAAATTTGAAACAGTATTGCATTGCATAATAAATAAAATTCATCAAAGTTATTTACTATTGTCTAATAACGATCAATGTTAAAACTGAACCAATTAAATTTTGTAGAAACATAAAATAAAGTTTTTAAACGTATTATTTACGAGACCACTTAAAATATTAACAATTTTAATCAATTCAATTGTGTAATTTACCCAAAAACCTAATAAGTACTTAAAAATTAATAATATACTACGCGATTAAAGTCTGATTGCTGTATCAAACGAAATGAAAACAAAACAAAAAAAGTGTTATTACAAGCGAGTTACAAAACCTTTGTAGCAACATTAATTAATGTGAAAAAACGTTTAATGCATATTATTAATTTTAATTAGGTTATTTTAAAGTACACTTAAAGTCACTAAACAAAAACAAAATATGTAAAGAATAATTAATTTTAAAATATTATACAGGTATTGAAATATGAGTATTTTTTACACGTTTGGTTCATCCAAAAATTATACTTTTAAAGTATCAAACTTCAAGATTGTTTTAAAATATTAATGAATATTCATTTTTAAGCCCCACTGTTGTGTTATTTGCGACAAGAGCTTTGGATTTTATTATGGATTAATAACTGCATTGTAGGACATTAAATTTCACTTGATATGATTTAATGTATCGTGTTAATTATCTAAATATTTAAATTACCCCAAACAATAAAACGTTATGTATGAAACGGTAAATATTATAAATAAAGTATCTTTGTTTACAAAGTATAATTAAAAGTAAACACAAAAACATAATTAATTTAAGGTAAAACATTTTTATTATAATTTAAGCTATTTTTAGCTATTATACAGTACTATGTAGAGTTAACAAAAAATTTATAAATATTAGTATTTATAACACAACAAAATTTGTTTAATTTTAATTTTACCGTTATTTTAAATTTTTATTACTTTTTGAAGTAAATGATTTTTTATGAATGAACCATGTTAACTGATAAAAAATATTGTTAAAACAGCAACAAAAATATAGTTTTATAGTAGGTTAAGCAATAATTTAAAATATATACGTTTGTTAACTTTAAGCCTAAAGCATAGACAACTTTTTCTTCTTGTCGACATTGAGAGTAATACCAAATATACAAATTAAAACATTAAAGGAGATTGCAACTCGAAGCAGCTAAAAGTCTGAAAAGAAATAGTTTTTGTTTAAAAACAGATCAAGACAATAAAGTGGTCATATTAGATATAGAGGATTATTTTTCTAAAGTTTAAAATATGTTAGACAATGTTCTTTATTCAGCAATTAATAAAAATCCTCTTACTAAAATGATTACTACAATCAAAGAAACTTTGTCAAGTTGTCATAGTATTATCAAAGATTCGCTGCAAATTTGACTGACGGTATCAAATCCTAACATACATAAAGTAAGTAAAACTATGCGACCTATTGTGTCAGGCATTAACTACCTACCTACATACTAAACTGTTGTCAAATAAGTTGGGTAGTTCTACGTTGGTGTCTTTGAAACAATAAGAACTGCTGCCACACGCTAACGTAAACCGTCGATAGTAATATGGTGATTTCAACGCTAAATTTCAAAAGTAGGATGAAAACAGAGAAGACGAAAGAGGACGCCTACTAATGGAATGAATAGCAAACTGAATACTGCTTGAGATGATCAAAAGTGCAGATGAATTGATTGCACAACAAAGCAAAGGGTAGAACGTCGCTGAGGAGAAAACGCTCAGTTACATATACTGAATTTTTTATATAGGTGCAAAGTACAAAGAGACACTAAAACAGACAGCTCAAATGGAACATTAACAAGATCAACTCTGAGAAAATTATAAACATTTAGGATCACGATGAATAATACACAAGTGACCAGTCCTAGGAAAATGAAGTAAATTTTGTGGCAGTGCTGCAATGCCAGTATGCTAAGCCTTAAAAAAATAAACCCCCTACCGCTGTATTGTAGTAGAGCGACGATCACGCAAAACTCAAAACGAAGTGCTGAAAGATTAAGCGGTTAACTTTGAAAAAAAAATGGACACCAAGAACTCCCCTAGCGATAAACCTATAAAAAAAAACAAAATCCGCTGTAACCTTATATTAGTCGCAAAAGATGAAGCATGGGTTAAACTATAGAGTCAAAAGTGACCTATAAGGCATGGACTACAAAATGGCTAGAAAAAAGCTAAGAAAAACAAAGCGTTATTTCCACATAAACAAATAACCGCATGGACACCAATGACTACGCCAAAACCTATTCCAAACCACCCAAATCTGTATGATACAAGCTTGCCACAAGAGAGATAAGTTAAGTAGAAAAACGTCGCGAGTAGATAAGATAGTCTTATAAGACCAGTAGAATGAGTTAAGGATTTGTGGGTGTTATACAAGCACGTAGTTTTGCAAGGCTTTCGCTTCTAGGTTAATATGAAATCGGCAAGAATAATGATCTGCATATAGATGAGGAAAAATAAAGAAAAGCAGAGTATTAATTAAACCTCGACAACTAAAACAACAACTAAACGTGTTGTTTAACTAAAAACTAGACGTTAAAATGGGTTGAACTCTCTAGGGTGGCCAATAATTATGAAAGCATTACAAAAAAAAGAGCAATGTATAGTTAATATTATGGGGTCATACCTGGAAAACAGAAGATGTCACAGACAATACAAGTAACATGCGGAGTGCTACAAGGATCTGTACTAGAGTCAACTCTTTAGAATATTACTTTTGACGACTTACTAAGAGTTAATGTTAACGACAAATCGCTGTCATTACTTTGAGAATAAAGGACCATGAAATTTCTTCCAAAGATAACATCAAACACCTTAGAGTGTACATAAACAAAAACCTTAGCTTAGCCCCACGTTGGGCGCCATTTTGTAACCAACTTTGCTGAACTATAAACCGCCAACTAGCTCTAATGTCGTCTCCTTCCGCCTGAGTTAACACATAATTTAATATGGCTTTGTTCCTTCTAGATATTGACGGATCTTCCGGAAACGTAACAGCACTCCGTCTTTTTACTGCAACGTTTGGTCGTTTCCCGACGTTGTGTCGTTTCGGGGTGGTTTCTTCCCTGTACAGCATCCACCACATTTGCTTGCAGCGCTTGCTTTTCGAGGACAATCCCTAGCCTAGTGGCCTCGTTGTTTACACCTAAAACAAACAACCTTTTTTGTCTCTTGTTCTGCACACGACATTCCTGCCAGTTCTTTGGTAAGCTGCGTTTCTACATACGCCAAATCTGGTTCGAGCAAAACTGTTCTCTTGGTTGGAGGTAAGAAACCATCAACGTTCGTTTTAGCTTACTCTAAACGTTTGCAATACAATTTCAGTTCTGCCAAAGACTTGATGTCCGCCAATGCCAAGTGTGGTTGGTAGCATGGTAATACATTACTCAACAAAATGTTAATTTTTAGATTTTCGAACACCGACGTGTCCAATCTGCTAAACAATATATCCATCTTTGCAAAATAACCTCCTATAGGCTCATTTTTTCCTTGTGTGCGTCGCTTAATTTCGTCGTAGAGCGCTTCGTTGTAGTTCGGTGGTTGAAATTCCGACTTCAACGCTATAGATAAATCTTTCCAGTTGGTAAAACTAGAACGATTTGCGCGATACCAAATTAAAGCCTCATCTCGAAACAAATTTAACGCTGAACGAAAAAGTTCGTGAGCCGAAACACCTCTAGCGATCCTGAGTTCCTCTACTCGCTCTAAAAAAGATCTTATTGATTCACCGGGTTTGCCCAAAACGTGTACACCCCACTTATAAACTGGAACACCCTAGACGTAACTGGCTGCACCTGCAACTGAAACATTTTCTTCAGCAACTTCGTCCGCACCTGAAGAATAACTTTCCTTGTCCTGAGAATCTGAACGTGTTTCGTCTGCTACTATACTCACGTCCAAAGGAGCCGTAGCTGCAATTAAACTACTGCGCTTTATATGCTTAAAACGTTCGTCGTACCCGGAGTTTAATTTTAATAATTCAAGTATCAGCCTTTGCTTCTTTTGTTTCTCTTCCGGAGTATCAGGTTTTAAACGTTGACAGCGACCCAGAACATGCTGAAACTTGGAAGCGAATTTCTTTGAAATCGTTGGAGCTGTTCCTACAGTTAACTCACTAATTAACTCTGAAAGTTCTACTAACTTTCCCTCTAACGTCTTAACATCATCAGCGAATGATACTGGATACTCTGGACACGGAAAAGAAACACCGGACTTCTCTGTCTTAAACAACCCTCGTAACGCAGAACGCATGTCTGCCACTGTCCCGACATTTTCAAATCCCCGTATTAGAAGTTCATACTTTAACTCGTCTTGTAATAGTCTGTTTATCTCTACCTTACTTTCAGAAGCCATTCCGACGCTAACCAATAACTAATCTAAACTTACTATCTACTTATTCTAAAGATACTACGTTTAATCAAAAACTTTTCCAGAAGCTGCTTAACTTATCACGCTTGCCCCACGTTGGGCGCCATTTTGTAACCAACTTAGCTAAACTATAAAGCGCCAACTAGCTCTAATGTCGTCTCCTGACCTTTATCCACGACTAGCAAACATCGGGAGTGGGGTGAGTACCGATTCCCGATTAATTAAAATAAAATTAGTTAAATTTCCGGGAGGCGCCACTGGGTTAAACTACCGGCCACGGAAAAGGCTAGGATCAACCCAGAACTCCTATCGACACTAGAACTAGACAATGGCACAATAAGGAAAAAAAAGAAAAGAAAATTACGAGGACAGCAGATTCTCCAGTTTTTAATAAAACTCTACCCTGTATTTAATCTCGTTTACTAAGTTATACTGTACAACGAAGAATAAATAAATTATGAACTAAAGTTTAAAAAAAAAGGAAACAATTGTCCTGCACTTTGTATGAATTATGATTGTATAGGTTTCGCCCACTACAAAATACACGCGTGCTCGCGTTAACCCTTTACTTAAGGTTATGATTGTTATGAATTATTATTATTATGCATTGTGCCGCGCGGTTTTATGAATTTTTGAGGGTTGTTGTTCGCGTTGTCTTGAGGTAAAATGGCTGTAAGAGCACCTAAGTGATTTTGAGATCAGCACTACGATCTCCCCCAAAAGCTGCCCCTAACTGAAAAGGTCGTTTCCCCTATCCGACAGCGAGCAATTGCTTTCTATCGTACGTAACCTTAAACTTGTACAATTTGTGTACAATCCCGCGTACACAACTATTTCTTACAGGTCCTTTTTATCCCTGCTGTCCCCCGTGAACAAAACCGGTGCCTGCATTTAAATATCTGCAGCGATTTAAAATGAATGAAAAAGAAACCCACGGTGTTATATCATGTAGGTGAAACCAATGTAAAATAAGATACTTTTCTATTTAAGGACTAAACTAATTATTCAACTAACAGCAAAAAGAAATCAAATAGAACTTATCTTAATCTAAGCTTATCTTATTTGGTTGTAGGGTATCGCAGCTGGTGGTCACTGTGGTCAAGGTGGAACGAGCAGATAAGGGGTAGTCCTGCAACTTGTTTACTTCCGGAACTGCTGCTGGAACCCGGTGGTTGTTCCCCACGATGTTGTTGGGGATTCCAGTTCTCGTACGATGTTGCCCTGTGTTTGATATCCGGTTCACTAACCGTAAGCATAAGGTTCGTTACTACCACTACTGCTTTTATCTAGTTGTAGATTATAGCTGCCTAATCCCCTTTAGGAGTCTATTAGCCCAGGTACCGATATACGAATACCAGCCAACTAATTGACTTTATGCAGCTAATATTCTTACGCACAGGTAATGCAACAACCTTCTTTCGAGTACGTGTTTTTGGAAAAAGTAAAGAATTCTTTCTTGATAGCTGTGATAATCTATCAATGGGTCACCAATAGGTCGCTATAAAAATTTGACCTGCACGTTAAGTTGCCTATCCTTCGGCGTTTGTATTTTTAACTCGTTACACTATAGCCACCACGTAGCAATGGCTACAACCAACGCCTTAGAACCTGCTAGCACCTGAACTCCAAATAATTGAAAAAAATAATTGTTTAATAATGCAGGCGACACCAGGAGCAAATGGTAGCAAAAATTACAAAAAAACATTAAGAGTATATGGGCTCAGAAGTTAATAAAAGATGTTGAGGTTTGGGTTTAAAGACAACACAGACAACTAAACTATCAACAAACCTAGGTACTTATAGGACACGACTGCTCTGCTACTTACCTACATCGCATAAAAAAAGATCACACCTCGAGTGTGTCTACTGCGAAGAGACAGATGACGCCATACACACGAATTTTGCTTTCATGTACTGGACCAGCCTTAGGTTGTTGCAAACTCCGAGACATTGACACCACAAGTAATGGTTAATAGACATAAATAGAAAAGTATCAATAACTTGCTAGTGAAGATAATGGCACAGAAAGAAAAAAAATTTCTAAAGTTCAATCAGTAAATACCACGAGCTCGAAGGAGAATACGCCACAGTAAAGGACGCTTTTATTTGACGAATGGACTTATGATATTACACTACTACACTAATTATGTTATGTCTCTCTGTTAATTTTATTTTTTCTATACAATATGTTTATATTCACAGTCTATTTATATATATATTTCAAAACTATAGCACTTATTTATTATTATGTAAGTAAATCATACATTTATACTATGAGATGGCTCTGCTTATTTATTATATGCATGTATTGTATTGTGTCGTAAACTTGTACATCTCATCAACATTATAAACGAGTGTAGTACTTTTGATTATGTGAAAGTTTTTCTGGGATAGGAATTAATTCTATTTTGTAATTTCGTTTGATTTTCTCGTAACTGTCATTAAAAATTTTGCATAACCACACTTATTTCGTTAATGCAGAGATATTAACACCTGTTAATTCATATTAGAAAAATTCATATTATCAACATTAGTCTGGTTTTTTTTATAGGTCGTATAAACCAAAAGCAACTTATTTGTGATAACGTCATTTGTATGTCATTGTCTATTTTAGCAAATTTTAGGAAATTCTGGAAAATGTGCCGCTAGCTAGTCGCCTACTTGAAAAAAAAGCAAATTGTACGTATTGTATTTTTTATTCTAAGTTTTTTTATCTACGTTGTACATATCGAGCTGTTGTCACAATTTACTATAAAACTTTTTTTTGTGTGTAATATGGTATTAAAGGGTTCGCTCGCATTCTCTTAATTATCCAGATATTGCATATTTGTATTAAATTTACCAATGTAAATTTGTTTTGTTTGGAATGTAAAAGTTTAATTTTATGTACAACGTGTTGCCCAACCGAAGGGGGTTTGCATCAACCATTATTGTGTGTGATCTATACCTACGTACTAGCAATTTATTGCATCTATGTAAATCTACGTCACTTCTCTGTTCTAACCTTTGTTTCTGTAATAAAATAAAAATATATTTGTGTTACAACCTGTGTGTTGTCATTTGTTCTCTTATAGCCTTGGATATACTTAAACGGTATCTTCCATTCTAGTTTTAAACCTTTTTGGCGCTAAATTCACCTATGAAGCAGAAATAGAAAACAAACTACCATTTCTAGATACTGTTCTAATAAGGAACAGCAGTAAACTAGAAATAGATACTTATCGTAAAGACATAATTTTAATCATTGTATACAACAGAACATTACAACTTTTAATTTTTTGGTTTATAGATTATTCAACTTTCTCTTATCAAAACAAAGTGTTAATAAAATACTTTATTAAAGAAATTGAAGTATACAATTGTTTTAACAGTAAAATTATAAATAACATAGTTAGAAAAGAAAAATTATACAAAAAATGTAACTACTTTAGGTATATATAATAAGTGAATAGATAAGTAATATGTTAAATTACCAAATTATCTTGTATATACTAGAGGTCTTTCTAAATTTCACAACGGTTACCTACTATTAGTTTGCAATTTTTTTTTGGGTAACTCTAAAGACTGGAAATCTAAGATAAATAGGGAATATATCAAATTAATTGTAAAGATTGCAATAAAGTATATATTGGACAAAACAAAAAGAACTAATAAAGCAAATGTTGGAAGCGGGTTAGCGTTAATAGAAAATAACTCTTGATTTAACTTGTTTAAGATTTTTTAATGGTTTTTTGGTGTTGTTGTGTGCCACTATATCTGGCATCCAGATCGGTTTTAGCTTTTGCGTTAGTTTGTTGGTGTAGTTTTCTTCCTAACCTACTTCACGCTTAGAACTCCAATTGTTAGCACTGCACTATTGTCCGGAGGTTTTGTCTAACCTTTTTCTATGGAAGTGGACGATGTTTGACATCAGATCAAAGTATATCCTAAATTTTTATTAGCATTACGTTTTCCATTTGTATAAATATTTTTCCAATTATTAGTCTTTTTTTTTAACTTTTTCTTTCCGTTAGTTTTATAACGCAAATTAATTTTTTTGAAAATGTATATCCAGTCGAGCCATTACCCCAGTTTTAGTTGGTTTTTTTAACAAAGTCACGTCCTTACGTAACAAATCATGTACGTTTGTTTTAGTTTGATTGACTCACATACCATACTAGTATGTATTTCAGTTGAAAATTGTTTCATACTTTTTTTTTCAGTTTTCAATGTTTTTTCTTGCACTAAAATTAATTATTTTTTTATTTACTTTAGACTATTATCAGCAGATTCACAATTTTTTATTTTACTAATAATATACTTACAATTTATATGTATTTTCTTTTGTAAATACAGTGCACGCCGCTTATTAGAATCACGCATAATGTTATCAATTGGGTAATGTTATCACTTTATTGAAGATCGGGTTGGACGAGAAAAACGCCGTTTATAGTAATCAAAATTTCAGTTTCTGTACATAAACAATAACTTATTTTAAACGAATTTTTTAGCTAAATTATTACAATACGCTTGTTTAAAGTTTATTAAATTATTTGTTTTGCATATTTAGCTTTATTTTTACAATGTTATTTATTTATTCAAGTATTTTGGCTGACCTACGTAACATTACATCATTTAAACATCTGTAAATACGTTATCTTCAAGAATTAACTTGGAAAGCATGTGCGTACTTAGAATAACAACTGAATTTAATTACGTTTTATGTGATAACGTTATTTGGTATTTATTCTTATTTTAGTGACAACAAATTACTGAAACAAAATATGTAGTTCTTAGAACCGTGAATTAAACATCATAACGTTGTTTTTTACTACTTTTTATTAACGGTGTCAACAAACTATTTAATGACACAGGCTCGTAACCTTTGGTTTTATAAAAATTTTTATTTTGACATGTTTTGCCTGTATTGATGCTATGATTTCACTTTCTAAATTGACAACCTGTTAGTCAGAAACATGTTGTAAGTATTTACTACTTTATATAACCAATAAACACATTTTTTTCTGAATTTTAGATATTTTTATCATTCGGTTATTATTATCAAAAACCCTAAGCCCCAATGTGATTTTATTAAGCAGGGTGCATTTTATCTAAACAAAACTAAAACGCTAATAAATATAGCAGTCAATGATGTATAAAATACCCAAAAAAAATTGTAATAGTCCAAATTTTACTTACATAAAAAAAACTTTTAAGCGTGTTGTTTAAATCCTACAAATGTTTAAAATGTTTCTTGTTTATTTAAAAGGGCTATATTAACAAAAGCTAAAAAATTATAATGTAATTTATTGTTTGCGCAAAAATTTTTTATATGTTTTTTTAAATTAAAATTAAATTACTGCAAAAATGTTTTTTGCATACAACAGTGTAAAAATAATGTAGTCACAACAGCGTTCAATAATTCGCAAACAACTTAATAAATAAATTCCACAGAAACTCAGAAAAATCATAATTATAATTATTTCTTGCGTACAGCGTAGGTAAAATATTTTTGTGTAAGAATAAATTTTTTTAACAAAGTAATTTTGCACGCACTTTTAACTTATTAAATCATAATTAGTTTAAATTAGAGAAAACTTAATTGAGTACGCCTTAATTTATGATGTGAGTGATACAGTAATTACATATTTAAACTCCACAAAGTACAATAAAATACACTATTAAAAAGATGTGTGTAAAAATACGAGATTTTTTTAATATCAATTATAATTATGTCATAAATGGCAAGGGAAAAGCTCTCCACATGTACACGTTTCCGCATGTTTATTAAAATTTACTGCGTGTATACATGAGTTAATTATTACCTAGACACCATTCTAAAATTTAATTATAGCTAGCATAAAAGTACATATATATATAAATGTTTACTCTAAAGTACGTTTTAGCTTATAAATGTTTACTATTGAGTTTGTTCATACATTAATTGATAATGTGTATATAAGCAATAACAAAAATATAAACATAAAAAAATGTGTTTAATAAAATGATATTTTACTTGTGTAATATTATACTTAAAAAAACAGTTACAGTATTTGCTTTTGAAATCTTTTATTGCCAAAGACAGCTAAAGATAACTATTTTGTTTAAACCAAATTTTTTAAACAATTGTAAATTATTGTAAATATGCATACGTTGGTATTAGGAATGTACTATTAGAAATAAAATAGTAGTCAACAGCAAACACAGTCGTCTCAAATAAAATGGGAAACGTCAATTATTTTTCGCGCAGCTAATGTAATATCAACATTTTTGTTAGCGATGTAACATATTTCTCAAAAAAGATATATTGAAAACCACACGTTTGATAATTATAGTGAACCGCATTGTGACAGTTAGGGTCTAGTATGTGTGTGTAATGAAAACGGACGTATAAAACAACGCTCGAATTTTTATTCAGTATTTAGTTACTTTAAAATGTTTTAAATAAATCAGTTGGTTGCATAATATGTGATTTTTGATTGTGCCTTGATAGTTTAACTAGAAAAAGGTAGAAAGAAGAACAATTAGTTGTATAAATATACATACGAAAATAATTTGCTTTCAGATAGAAGGTACGTACTTGTAATTGTTTCTTTATCGACACGATAAGTAACGTCATAACGTACGTGAAATAAACAATATTTTGGTATCCTACAATATAGACAACTTTAAATTCATTCTAATGTTAACAGGACAATACGCAGTAAATTTATTTAAAATTTTGATTAATGAATTCTGAAAAACTTAAAAACACAAGACAACGAGCAAATAGTACAGGACATATTATCGATTTTCTAAAACGTAAAAGAGAAGAGGAAAACACTGCAAAAATAGAACCGGAAAACCTATTTCGAAAAAGCAAAACAACGGTAAAATTTCGTACCATGTTACAAGCTGTCATACAAAATAACCCACAGAAGACAGAAATGGAAGAAGTACTAAAAGTTATAGAAGATTTGGAGAAAGAAACAAAATTAGGATTTGAAGAAAATAAAAGGGAAATATCAAACTTACAACAAGAAATAAAACAGAAAGAAGAAAATGGAATCTAGAAAAAACAACTACATGAAAAAATTGAAAAATTAGAAGATTATATAGAAAACCAAGAAAAATAAAAGAGAAAAAAACCAAACCATGAACACATTACCAGAGACAACGTAGAACACTTCATCAATACGCAAATGGGCGTTAAGGTTACTGTAACGGAAGCGTATAAGATTGGAAAACGATTACAATTAAACCATATCAAGGCAAGGCTTTAAAATTTTTAAGTAAAAATTGAAGTAATGGCAAATAAGAAAAAACTCGCTGGCACTAAAATCTATATCGACAACGATTACACAGTAAAAGAAATGGAAATACAAAACATTATTAAAGAAACGGCAAAACAAGAAAGATCATCATTAGGCAGGACCACAAAGACACGTATCAAAAGTTATATATAAATGGAAAACAATTTATTTGAAATTCAAAAAAAATAAGTTCGAAAAGAAGGAAACTGCTTCAATAAATAATCATCCAAAAAACTAAAGAACTACAAGATCCCATATAAGCACACATTAACGAAATCAAGCAAATCATCAATAAATAAAACAGATTTTATTTCTATATTGTACTGGAATTGTAAATTTTCTATAACTTCTATAATAATTTAAATGTAAGTGAATTAAACCAAGTTTTTAGTTTTGATATAATATGTGTAAGTGAAAAGTGGATTGTAAAACTTGATTTAACATTTATCCTTAGTAATTATAATGTTTATTGTTGTTTAGCCACTAAGGAAAAAAAACTAGGCAGAGCTAGTGGTGGATTCTTATTTTAATTAAAAAGAAATTATGTAGCGAAGCTGAAATTACTTGTCTATTTAACAATAGTTTTTCGTTATTTGTAAGAATTGGTATTTTACATTATGTAATAGGATGCTGTTATTTAAAACCCAGTTGTAATGACAAAATTTGCATTGATTCATTAGAAAACATTGTACAAAGTGTAGTTTATAGTTACAAAAAAGACTCAGTAATTATTGGGGGAGATTTTAACGCTAGAATAGGTAACTTAAACTCATGTGACGATCTTCAATTAGACAACTCAACTTGTTTATTTAAAAACAAAACTTCAAAAGATACGAAAATTACGCGTAGGGGAAGGTTTTTTAGTAGAAATGATGGAAAAGTATGGATTATGGACTCTTAATGACAGAACACAAGAAGATTCATCCAGAGAATACACATTGTTTAACAGCTTTGTAAAAAGCACAATTGATTTCATTTGGGTTAATACTGAAGTTTTTGACAAAATTATTAAATTCTGCATTAACGACCAATTTTTAGTATCAGACCATCTTGCTTGTGAATTACATTTAAATCCAAAATATTGAAACATTCAAGAAATATCTTGCAAATGCAAGAGCCTTCTAGAAGCTGTCTAGAAGATATAGCGAAAAGTAGGGAACGTTCGAGAAGGACTCGAGAAGGATTCGCCGATGTCTATAAATGCCGAACATGGAAATCGTAGGTCAGTTATTGTCGAAACGCGAATGCAGCTGTATTAAGAAGATTATCAAGTGAAAATAAATCGTTAGCACGTGTGTGTCTACATAAATAAATCAAGAATAATCGTGTATGTGATAATTAGTGTAAACAAGTGTGAAATCCGAGGACGTTATCTTATCTTAAGTGATATAAATTATAGTGTAAGTGTTTTTATTAAATATTATTATTAGATTTAATTAGTTCGGTTAATTTAAAAGTGTATATATTGCTAAAATAAGTAAACGTAGTTTTAATCGTTTAAATAAATTAGTTAATAATAAATAGATACGTAACAATATGTTATGCCGTTTACTAATAATCAACATAAGAATGCGGTTAAGTTAACTTGGGATCAAAAAAATCTAAGTCGTATAGTAATATCTTAATTATTTCATTAAACAACTTATCAATCGAATTAAACGACAATGAATCTACAAGCAAATTTATTACAACAGCTATCACAAACACTAGCAATTTTCTCAATATAACAAAAATTATTCATGTTAACAGCAGTTCATTTATACATAAAAAACAGTGGTATGACAAGCAAAAAAAGACTTAAAACTTGTACTTAAACGTTATAAAAACGAAGAAAACGGGGGAAATTTATGTGATTATATAAATATATAAATGCCAGTCAGCGGTTATGAATTTGTAGCTAATTTATTTAATAAAGTTTTTAAATCTGAAAACTTACTCGAACGCTGGTGCAACATAAAAATGTTTCATCCACATAAAAGCGGAGACATTAATAATATAGAAAATTATAGAGGAATAGCAATTATAAATCACATAACAAAGTTATTTACGCAAATTTTGTATAATAATCTAGATAAGTTTTCAGAAAGTTATAAACTTCTTCCTGAGTGTCAGACAGGCTTCAGAAAACACAAGGGCTGCGAAAAAAACGTGTTTGTGTTAAATAGTTTAATAAACAACTCAATTCGGGTCAAACGACGAAAAATGTATGCTCTTTTTGTTGATTTTAAAAAAGCTTTCGATAGTGTTAACTACAAACTTTTATGGACAAAGTTTTATACTATCGGCGTAAGTGGTAAAATCATTCGCATATTAAAATCAATATATAGTAAAGCCCATTTAATCAACGATAATGGTAGAGAAGTTTTTGATAACATAAAAGTTACCAAAGGAAACTCGCTAAGTCCTCTTCTTTTTTCATTATTTATCAGTGACATAGAACTTTTTTTTCAAATCAGAGGAATTACTGGGATTCCACTAGATACCCATACCAACGTCATAATGATTCTTTATGCCGACGATTTAGTTATTTTGGCCGATAGTCTAGTTCAGTTACAAAAAAATTTAAAACATTTAGAGCAGTATTGCGATTCTCTACAACTACAATTAAATGTCAGCAAAACAAAAGTAATCATTTTTAGACAAAGGAATAAAATAAATAAGAATTCTTTCTGTTACAAAAATGACCCAGTTGAGATTGTAAGCTCGTTTAAATATTTAGGCATAACATTTAACTTTAATAGCAAATTTAAAAAAACAAGTGAAGAAAGGATGCTCGTATTGCACAAGGAATGGTACTTAACACGATAAAACAAGCAAAAATATCAAAATGGCATGAAATTATAAATTTATACCAAGCTATTGTGATACAAAACCTAACCTACTGTTGTAGTATTTGGGGTCTAAATTAAGTTGATGATGTTGAAAAAATTCAAACAACTTTTTTTAAAAATTTACTTTATCTACAAAGATCAACTTCAGGTTACATTATAAGAGAAGAACTAAAATTAGTAAAATCAACATATTTCATATTAAAATCTACATTTAACTTTTGGCTAAGAGTATCAAAACAAAGCATTTGGAGATTATCCGCAATTGCTTTTAAACGACTAGTACAATTACATGAAATCGAAAAACCAACATATACGATTTAATTGGGTCACTCAAGTACATTTCTTCACATCTAATTTTTTGAATTTTGATTTTAACTGGAACACGATAAACGAACAAACAGTAAACACAATTCTTCAAAAATTCAAAAAGAAACTACAGTATGATGATTGGAATAACATCTTACTTAGCACATACATTTAACTATATAAACATTGATTTAAGAAAATCCTTTTAACAACGTAAACGCATCGTATGTAGCTGATATATTACCATTAGAGTATAAACGAAACTTTGCTCAAATGAGGTTAAGAAACCAAAAAACCATAAAGATATTCGCACGCGGTATAACACATCCACTCCACTTAAACTCGAAATGTTCTCTGTGCAACACAGATAATCTAGAACCCCTCCTTCATGTTTTAATGATATGCCCAGTGTACCGTCAGATACGGGATAAATATTTAAATCAGATGGAACAAAATTGCGACATAGACATTCTATTACAAAATTATAACAGAGACAGCATTATAAAATACTGTAATTTCTTAAAAGAATGTTTAAGCTTAAGAGCATTTATATTGGACAGAGAAACCAACCAATATTATGCACCCATTAATATCAACCCAGACCAACATAAATGCGTAAAGCATGATCCACAAAACAATCTAACCAAATCAGACGTAAATTTTTTAAGAGTTTCCTCAACGACCGAATTAATATGATCAAAAGTTTACAATGCATTAAGTTAAATAATCCACTATTAAAAATATTTGTCAAAACATACAGTCAAATTAACATTATCGGCTCCGGAATTGTATCTAAATTTAGAAATTTAAAAAATAATTTACTAACAAGATGTGACAAAACATAGAATAAGCACAAAAGACGAAAAACCAATTTTTTCGCATAGCATATCAAACACAATATAGTAACAAAAAAAAAATTAAAGGTATGTCAAAGAAATGCTAGGAAACGGAATCATTCGAGCGTATCACCATGAGGATGCCCCGTGCACTTGGTGAAAAAGAAAGAGGACGCATCTGGAAAACAAAAAACCAGAATGGTTATCGATTATAGACAACTAAATAGCAAAACCATTAACGACAGATATCCCATACCCAACATGGAAAACATTTTAGACAAATTAGGAAGAGCGCAGTATTTTAGGGTGTTAGATTTAGCATCTGGATACCACTAGATTGAGATAGAGAAACAATCAAAACAGAAAACTGTATTTCATACAGAAATAGGACATTCCCGTGGGCACTTAAAAACGCGCCAGTGACATTTCAACGCATGAAAAATAATGTTTTAAAAGAACTAATAAATGCACACAGTTCGGTGTATTTAGACGATATCATTATTTTTTCCCCAAATTTAAAAGAGCATCGGAAGTTTCTTGAAAGAGTATTCCAAACTACAGCTAGACAATCTCAAGTTATAACTTGATAAATGAGAATTTTGTAAACACGAAATAAAATTTTTAGGATACGTAATTACAAGGGACGGAATTAGACCTTACTCTAGAAGCAATTAAAAATTATCCAACACCACGCAATTTCAAGAAAATTAAAAGATTTTGTCGAAAATTTATTAAGGACTTGCGAAAATAACAAGACCTCTGACACAAATGCTAAAAAAAATATTAAAGTCAAAATAGACGAGGATTTCATTCAGTGTGTGAACAAACGCAAGACACTATTAATAAACGACCAAATCTTAAAATACCTAGACATTACTAAAAATAATGCGATAAGTGTTGTCCTAGCACAAGAAAACCACCTAGTGTCATATGCATGCAACAACAGCAAAAAGAATTACAGTACGACAGAAAAGAAACTTATAGGAATTGTGTGAGCAACCAAACATTTTTGTCCTCACATCTATTGAAATAAATTTGCTATCCAAACGTATCATAAACCTTATACATGATTATTCTTATCAAAGGTGCCAACTCTAAACTAACAAGATGAAAGCTCAGGCTAATGGAATATAATTACGACATAAAGTATAAGAAAGAAAAAGAAAACTAGGTTGCAGACGCCCTATCAAGACCGCTTCGGGAAGTTTTTGTCAGCGACATCAATTTGGAAACTTTAATAGTAAACAGGGGCAGACCAACGATTGCTGACATAGAAGAATTAGACAAGACACCCAAAAAAGAGGAGAAGTACAGACGATATTCCATCTTCATCATCATTAAATATATCGAAAAATCAAATTATACTCAATACCCATAAGAGTAGCCCAGATTTAATTGAAGTGTTCTGCCAAAAAAGTGAAAGCTTACCAGTCTAGAAGTCTGAGGACAGTCTTTCCACTGGGCATGGAAGGCTTATATTCAAGAATTTGCAAATGCAATAAAAAACGTCGACGGACGCTACACTCAATAATCCGCAAATACTAGAAAACACAACGGAAGTAGATAAATAAGCATTTATGTAAGAAATTAATCAATATTAATTATACTTCTGTATTATTAACATCGAATAAATTGTGTAAAAGAATTATACTTTTGTTTTTTAAAAACAAATTATTGAATATAAAAAATAAAAGTTAGATATAAATAATTCCGTTATTTACTAAACATGCAACAAATCTATTTACAAATTATCTAAAAATATATTTTAACTAAAAATTATGTTTTGAAGAGAACTTATTTGTAGTGTAATCGCGGCGCATGAGGCGGGATTTTACACAAATGCGTTCTTGCGTCGATTTTCTTTTTATTTAGTTATTTCTATAGATAATAATAATTGGTTCTTGAACTTCGAATCAAAAAGACCACATTTTGAAAATGTATTTGTCAGATCGTTTTCTATATATTCTATATTTATTATTCATTACACGTACTTTAAACTAATTTATTTTTATTTATATTCTTAGCGGCCACTTTTAGTATGCAAAACCAAAAAAAAAACTATCACTTAAAAAGGATTATTACAATTACAATTAAGATTAAGTAAACTAGAATTACTGTTTTAATTTATTTAATTATGTACAATTAAATTAAAATGTTGAATATAATTAATAAAATGAACAATGACCAAAACGAAAACGGATATAGAAAGACTATTAATTTTATGAACCAAAATTGTTCAGTTTTAAATTTATCATCAAGTCAGTTTTACTTAAAAAAAACATTATCTTAGAAAAAAAAATATTTGTAAAACTTACAAAATTTGTTAATTTTACGTTAATGACGTCGATTTAATTTTTCTGCACAAAAAATATTGTTCTATCTGCTTTAGAACTTGTTTGAAAACTAAGGTATGTTGAATTTAATTTTTAATAAAGTAACATACATCCTTAATTGCTTCGTAGAACCTCTGCCAATAATAAAATCCGGCAGCAACAAATTTGACTGTGAGTATTCGTAGTATTGACTAATTAAAACCACAGTAATATTTTTATCTCTTAGATATCTATATAAAATTGCACATACAACCAAAAATGTAATCCAATTAAACTAAAAATATAATTCTTCAGTGCCTACATAGAGACCGTATAACATCGAAAATAAGTTCAAGGTTTAATTTATGCTGTCTTTTATTAATTCTGATCTATACAGAAGCACTTAATCTTCCAGAATTTCTAACATTTTCTGTATACGTTATTTAATGATTTGGTTTGTAAATGCGTTCAACAAACTTGTATTCTATTGTATTTTAATTAAGTTAGTTTATCGGTTAATTTTTAAAAAGTTGTGTTGGATTACTAAAGATTTAACGTAGTTTCAATAACTCTTTGTTATTTATTTTACAAATTGTAATAACCAGGACGTTTACTTTACACTTTTTGATTTATTGAACTTGTCAACTCTGTTTAGTAACTAAATGGGGATTAAACGTTACAAAGACGGTATTAACCAGTCGGTGTATAAAAATAATACCTTAAATTGCTTTAGATTAACACGTTATACATTTATTCACTAAAAACTGCAAACATTGCAAATAACAATACAATTATTATTACTAAGTATATTAAAATTAGTACTTTCCCACATAACACAAAAAGGTCCATTACATATGCAATGAATGTGATGTTCATGGATTATGGAGGTTTAATGTACATCCACAATAAACATTATGGATCTCATTTGGAGTTACAATGGATGTGACATTTCGTCAAATATGACCTCCACTGTATATCCACGGTACCTCCATTTCTATTCCAGACGGTATAGATTATGGAGTTGCAATGGACGTGTTATTTCATCAGATATAACCTCTATTGTATATCCACTGTCCTCCAAATATACTCTTGTATGTAGATTGAAATATTTATTTTAGATATTGGTACTTAGGTTAAAATAAACTAAAAAAAAATTATTATATTTACTGTTTACTTTTTGATTATAAAATGTATATAGAAATATAAAAATAATGTCAGTGTCTGTCTTGAAGTTTCTCTAAATTGATCGTTTCCTGAAAAAAATCAAAAATGTACAATAACTATTCTAGAAAGCAATTATATAATCACAAAGGGCGCTCACAGTGAAAATAATTCATAAACTTTAATACCTCTGTAGTAGTTTGTATATAAATGTTTATATCCCTAACGAAACACGCTAAATCACTAACCTCGCGAACTACCATAATGTGATCACAATGCTTTATGGGTAAGAAATGGCGGCGTAACCGATGATATTCAAATTTCCTATATAATCATGAATTGAAACTTGTCTGTAATGTTAGTAATATAAAGGTAGTTACATAACTATCAATTATACATAAAATAGTAAATGAATGTATGGAATGTTATACATATTAAGTAATTAAAGCGGTAACATTTACTATAATGAACTAATAAGATAAGAAACGATTTTTTTCGGTACCAAATCATAAATTCGAATTATTATAATTATTATATATTATTATAATTAGAAAACAAGTAATTTGATCTTCAAATCCACTTTTTTTAGTCATCAACAAAAAATTCCTTAATATGAATCATCTAAAACAAAATATCCTTTTTTATTTAAGATTATTCTTGAAAATTCAGATGAAAAAATGTTTTTTGTACCTCCGTCCGTTTTGACGTATTTTACAAGCAACATAATCGGCCAAAAATTTACTTTTCCGGACTAGGCCGGTAAAGTCAAGGTTAAATGCAGTTGAATCTTATAACTAGAAGTTGGCAGTACTTGGCACTAATTCCCCTTCTTTTAATAATAATTGTTTTAAACAAGTTAATTAATTTGTAACAAACTTACTTATTATATTCGTATAAACAATTGAAATTCAAAATTACAGATTTCGGTATTATCGATATGAACTATTCAAATTTGTTTAATAAAATAAATAATTTTTTAAAAAGTTTGTAAAGGTCGGCACAAAAAAAGTTGTGTATCACACGTCCTAAAAGTATTTTGCGAGTATTCGCCTTTTGTACGCCTCGGCTTCGCCTCGGCCTACAAATATGCTCATACTCGCAAAATAGTACTTTCCGGACTAGTGATACAAATAACTATTTCATCACACATTCATAAACTGTTTTCCGAGTCTTCGCAAACCTTTACAGGTCCTTGGTGGGTCTTCTGCTGACGTCTCGTTTCACAATTCTTACTCGGATTATGTGGTTTAAAAGATCCATGTAAATACATTCTAATGTATATACGTTCATGGATGTGCACGTATGTATATACTGTGGAACTGTAATGTACATTACTTGATGGATATTCATCAATGTATGCCGAATGGATAAGTATGTATGTTCATTGTATCTCGTGTGCTATGTGGGATTGTTTAAAAAAAGTTATAATTTTTTTTATTAATATTATTGAATTAACATTTTGATTATAAAAATATTGACTACAACTGTATAACACATGTTTTAAAATTTATATTTTTGTTGTTGATACCAATTATATTACTTTTAAAATATTATCAAATATTAGTAATAGTTAAAGTTCTAATTTTATTATAGTACCTACCCTGATATCAAATTTTCATTTCTGAAATTAAAAAAAAAGTCTATACTGTCAGCTCTAAATTATTTATCGTACGTACAAAGTTTAAGTGTTGAAAACACTTAAAGGGAGCTTGATTCGAAGCTTGTGTGATGAAACGATGAAACGTTCAGATGAAACAAATCTGGAACTTGCAGTGGTGCCCAATTTCACTTAATTTTTTGTATTTTTCGGATGCAATGTTTATTATTATTATTAAATAAGATATTCCTTATGATTTGTTTTATGTTTTAAAAATATTATAAGTCTTAATTTCACTTAGCAGAGCTGAAAAATAATTATAGTAATTGCAAAATCAGATCCGCGGGAGCTTCCGCCTTGTACGCTGCAAAAACAGTACAATATAGATGAAAATTGCACATAAATATATTTATAGAGCACAAAATTTACTGCAACAAAATCCGCGGAAGGTTATAATTATATCTTATAGTTTAAGAGTTACAAAATTTTTATGCAATGTAAGACATTATCGTGTAACTTTGCACACTTGTTACTTCTAAACTATAGAAAGTAATTGTACCCTTTTGCGGACTTTTTTATAGTAAATTTTGTCCTCTATAAAAATGTATATGTGCAACTTTCCTCTATCTTGCAACGTTTTAGGGTAATAGTTTATTTGTTATTCTCATTAGGTTTACTTTATTTAGCCTGATGCTGTAAAAAAATAAGAAAAAATATTAAGAAAACTATTTTTTGATTTAATAAAAAAAAGCAACAAAATACATTCTGACAAAGTACAACGATAAAAATACTTACATACCTACAAGTTTAATCATATTAATTAGTGGCTTCCTTGGGTCTGTCTCGCAGAGCAAAGTTTTTCAAAAGGAGGTTTAATATTGGAAATTGACATTTTGAGTTCTCTTTCAATATTTAGCTGACATCTCTATTTTGTCTTTAAAGCAGCCACTGCAGAAAATCCGGTTTCGCAAAAATAGGATGTCTAAGCCAAAAGTCGCTTATAATTGTACAAACCCATAAATAACAACAGGGATTTTCATGTTTTGTTAAACAATGGTTTCCAGAAAACATTAAATACAAAAGCCGCTTATAGAGAAGAACTATTGTAAGAATTTATACTAGGATTATGTACAATGACAGGCTTAAAAGAACACTATTTACAAAACCGGAAGGATTTCGGAATGAATCATATTTTATAGGTCTATTCAGTACCTAAGTAAAGCAAACAAATATAAATAATTTTAATTCTGTCCGGTGGGATTCCTTTAATGACTGAAACACATGACTAAAATATTCTTTGTTTGTTATAAATACCTGTGATATTGTCACACTGTGATAGTCTATTGCTGTTGTGAGTAAGTTTTAAAAAATGCTACCTAATAAACAATCAAAATTTGAAAATAATTACAAGTAGAGTAAATTAGACAATAATTTAACAACCAACGGGAAAAACTTTTTTTTGTCAAATTTGTTTAAAATCAGTAAGTTTGTATTATCTTAATTTAAATGCTTTTAATTACTAGTATATGTATTATTTTAGATCGGTGCTACTAAAAAGTACCATGTAAAACAACACTTGGGTAGTGGTTTACATCTAAAAAATATTAAAAAACTATGAAACAACTATTGTTAAAAAACGTTATAGAAGATCAACAGAATAAACCTGGCCCATCAAAACTTTTGCTCTAGATTTGTGCGAAGCATTGGTGTCGGCTCAAATTCCTCTTAAAAAACTTGATAATATCAATTTTTGCAATTTTCTCGAAAAATACACCGAACAAGTGGTTCCAGATGAATCAACTTTGAGAAAAAGTTATTTAGACATATGTTACCAATCGGTAAGCAGTTTAATTAAAGTATTAATAGTTTTCAAAATGCTGGTTTACCTTTTATAGAAAATACAGACAATAAGGAATGGCATTGGGGATTATTACATTTGGACTTCGGTTGGTGAAACAACCGGTTGCAGAGGTCGATATATAACAAATTTTGTAGTTGGTAAATTGTCTGAACTAGAACCAGGAAAAGCTCATTTGTTAGCACCCAAAGAAATTCCACAGACCAATTACAAAACAGTTGCAAATTTTTTTGATGATTTAAGTAAGTTTTTTTTTAATGATTGATTAATATAATCCAATCTATTAATTACAATTATATAATTTTATGTTTGTAGGACTTCTGTATCTGAATGGCGTAAAAAAAGAAAAGGTTTTCTTATTCGATGCAGCACCTTATATGATCAAATCCGCTCAGGCATTAGAAATATTTTATCCGAATTTAAAATATTTAACTTGTCTACCACATGAAATACATAGGGTGTGTGTATTCATTAGAGACGATTTTGCAATAGTAAACAACTTAATTTCTGCCACCAAAAAGGTAAAAACCTTTAACATGTTAGATTCTTTTTTAATTATTGGATCTTGTTTCAGGTTTTTGTGAAAGCACCATTACGGGTAAGGGCCTATAAAAAAAACTTCCAGATGTTAAACTTCCACCGGAACCTATCATAACAAGATGGGGAACTTAATTATCTGCTTGCATTTTTTATGCCACAGATTTTGAAAAAATTAAAGAGGTACAATTCATACTATAATCTGACATTGTCTTATACATTAATTGAATTGTCTTATGCAGGTGGTTGAATTATTTGACGAGACGGCCTCTGCAGCAATTGCTAAATCTCAAAAAGCTTTTAATGACAAAGCTATTAAGAGAGGACTAGTTTTTATAAAAACACACTTTTCCGGCATTCCTGACGAATTAAAGAAGCTAGAAAAAATCGAAACTGCAATGACCGAATCTTTCGCTACATTCGAAAGAATAAGAGCAATTATAAGAGCATGTCCAGGGACTATAGGAAGAAAAATTAATCAAAAATTGCATACCGCCACATAAAAAAACCCTTCCTTTGACCTCTTTAAACAACTGACTGAAATTCAAAAAGGGGGGTATGAAGCATCAACAGAAAAAATCTTTAATAATAACGGAAACATCGGCATTAAAATTTGCTCCACTAACATCTTGTGATGTCAAAAGAAATTTTTCTTTTATAAAAATATTTAAATGATGAGAGGCAACAGCTTCTTGGTCAAAACATTGAAAAATATTTTATTTGTGCCTGGGAAAACAATAGCACTTAATAAATATTGTTAAACAAAAAAATTAACTGTAAATTTTAATAGATATTTGTGCCTTTTTTATTGCTTTTTTGGCAGGTTTAATATGCTTTTTATGCCACCTTTTTTGTATTTTTTTTGCTTTACTATCCGCTCTTTAGTTATTAGTTATTACATTATTATTAAATTAAAATAAAGTTTTAGTTATTCAAACCTTTTTCATTTGTATACTGCATATTTTTACTGCATATTGTGATAATATGTTCGTACAGATTGCATCCATATTTAACTTGTTTTGTACTGCAAATAATCCTCTTTTTAGTTATTACTGACTGAGACGTATTTAGTAAAACACCAAACAAAAACTAAAACTTTTAGCCGAAATGACAATATTGGTAATGTTTTTTACCTACAAACTAATAATGACCATTTATGTTTATTTAAAAATATTTGTTAATTAGATCGTGTGTTTACAAATTGCGCAATAGACAAAATAAATTAAACACAGACATTTTACAAGCCGTTAGTTTGTAATGAAAATTGAAAAAAAATTATCGTTTCAAAATTATTACAAACTATTCTACAAACGAAACAAACTTTAACTTTACAAACTTTGGTGGTAATAAATACAAAAAATAATTAATTTTAACAAAAACACATAAAAATGAGCCGTTATAGTTTTAACAAACTAATATTTTCATTGATAAACGTAAATTTTAAGAATAACAACAAATAATTCAACATGAAAATTATTATTTTTTTAAAATTCTACAAACCAAATGTAACTACAAAAACGTATTGAATTATTTATAAAAATTATTATTATAAGCTTGTTTTAAAATTGTAGGTTTTAACATTAATAAACAAACATAAAATTTTGACAGTGTTTTTGCAACAATCCGTTGTTATTTTGTTTCCAACAAGAAATGCAAAGAATGTAAAAAAGTACTTTTTCCAAATTTATAATTTTAAATAACTTAGTGAAAGTGATAGCTAAATCGAAACGTACAGATTAAAACATTTCTTAGAATTCAATGTGAGAGTAGGCTAACGACTCTTTCAATGTATATGGAACAAAAAATTATCGCGGGGGTACTGAATTTTAACCAAAAAATTATTAATAAAACAAAGAAAAACGTTTGCTTCCAAGAATTTTTTTTATTGATGCATTTTTTATTAATTCGTATTAGAGGTATTATTGAAACTCACTCTAAAAATTACTGTTAAAAGATTTTGTTACTAACGCAAAATTTAAGTTGAAGTCAAATAATTAGTATTAATAATTGATAACTAAATACATATTTTGATAAATATTTAACGCTTAAAACCAGTTTGTTATATTTGTCTAAGTACACATATCACGTTAAACACTAAAACTATTTAAATAACAATGCAAAACAGACTATAACTCTAAAACACCCGATTAGTCTAATCGTTTGCTTAAAGTTACTGTACTTTCCTTTCTTCACAATTTTTTGTCTGTGTTGAAAAATATCTGTTTACTTAAAGTGAAAATTGAATCTTAAAGATAATTGAGATTTGTTTGTCACCTACTTAACGAAGAAATGTTACATAGCAATTCTTTTAACGTCATCTAGACAAACGTCTATTATAGTTTATAACTATGATAAAAAAGCTACTCAATTTATATTTAAAAACAATAAAAACTGCTCGTTTAATTTCAATAAGAAAAGAAATGAAAAACACTCATAAAAACATAACAATTCCACATTGACTTTTAACAACTTTTAACAAGAACTGAAAAAACTAAGTTTTTACTATGATTGTCGTAAAATAAAAGAAGTATATATAATTAGTATTTTTTGTGTAAAAGCATTCGCGGAAAAGCTTTAGTACAGGTATTTTTTATAATTCTTTCTGCTTTATGATCATGAAATTTTCATTTATTTTAGTAGTTCTAGGTAATGTATAAAAAATAAAGATAAATCATTACACAATAAAAATTAAACCTATAAATCTGCAATAAATGTTATAAATTTACTTACATGTAGCAACTGTTCGAATACTTTCAACTCCAATATAATTAGTTTACTTAAAGAAAAGCACGTCTAGCAAAAAAAATTAAAAATTAGTTTTTATTATTCAAATACTTTATTAAATTTAGTCGATTATTTAGTTTTGTATAAAACAACTTAATTTTAAATTAAACTTAATAAATTTTGTGGATTTAACGTGTATATAATAACTTTCAGTAAATAGAAGTAAATAATCGCTTAAAATGTGTTTAAACAAAAGTGCATTTTTTTTAATTGATAGCAAAAATCTTTGAAAGACTATCTGATTATGATGTTGTTCATCAGACAGTGCCAGATTTGCTTTTGGTACGTTTTCTACTTATTTTCATCTTTAGATCCTGCTATGTCTATTTGTTTCTGGAGAATATTCTCCTATTGCTCTTTGTGAGGTGGCCAAATATTTACATTTAAATAATAAATGTTCTTGAGTATCTTTCTTCTCATGGCATAATTTGCTGAAGTTAACAGTACCGTATTGTTTATTTTATATTTTATTATGTCGGAGTTTATCCTTTTATTGCCGGTGAGAAGAATGCCGCATAGAACTTTTATTCTCAGAACACCTCGTACATGATATTCCAAAATGTTGGGTCTAGCATAGATCCTTGCAGGATACTCATTGACATTGATGACATGATGTTTATCAGATAGGGAAATAAGTTATTTTTCCCTAGTTTCTGCCTAATCAATTGCCAGCTTGCTGTTTTGATAACCTTTGGTAGATCTACTGTTATAAGAGCTACCAGTTTTCATGTATTAAAAGGTTTAATTAGTTCAGCCGTCGCTGTGTTAACTACGACGGCAGTTATGTCCTTTGTTGATCTGCCCTCTCTTAACCAGAACTGGTTATTTTTTTTCATGCAACTCATTTTTCAACCGTTGCGGTTAGTTACTCTAGTAGTTTTCCAAAAGTGTTTAATAGACAGATTGGTCTATATCTAGTAACGTTGTTGTCCCTAATCTTTAGGAATAAAATCATTTTTGCGGTCTTCCACTTTTCTAGAAATGAGCCATCCTTGATGTATTGATTCATTATTTTCAGTACTGTTTTAGGAGATGTTTCTACTACCAACTTAAACATTTTTGACGGAATATTGTTTAAGCCGGGGACTAAGTTGATTTTCACTCTATTTGCGGCAATCTCAAGCTTTTCTGTGCTGAACAGAGAAACAGCTGTCTCATCTAGTATTCTCTTTCATGTGTTAAGTTTGCATTGGAAGAACAGTTTTGCAATTTGTGTAATTATATCCTTATTTGTTACTAGTCGGCATGTTTCTATGTTTTTATGAACTATTTCGTAGGCTTGACCCCATAGGTTCTCTTTAACTTTATTGTATAACTCTTTCCATTGATTCTCTTTAGATTTTTAAATTGCTAAATTTAAATCTTTTCTGAATGCTTGCAGATTTATCTTGTGTGATTCCTTCTCTTGACGGTTTGATCTTGTGTTGAGTTTTCTTGCTTTTATGCATTTTAGCCTTAGTTGTGTTATGTGGTAGTTCCACTTATTTTGTCGCACACATCTGTAATGAGTTCTATTAACTAATCCGCAGAATCAACTTTAGTTGACGTCAGAGCTTTTTCCAAATTCTCTGTGAAGATCTTTTTATTCATATTCGTTGTATTCTATTTTTCGTTTCCGATCTGCCCCCCGCTATTAATCCTGCTTAAATTCTTACAGTTAAATGTTATGTATCCCAAGTAACATTTAATTCACTATTTAGCGGTGGCAGCAAATAACAGGCTGTAAAGGTACTGCAGCAGTTAAAACAAGCAAACATAAAGCTGTGCCAGCTAAATGCATAATTTGTAATCCTGTAGTAGTGCTGTTACAGCAATGAAAATAGCATCCCAGTTCTAGATACAATTTAGTAGCTGCTACAGTGCTGTAACTTCTGAAAGCAACAGCAAAAGTTTATTCAACAATTTTTACAGCTGTAAAAGTGCTGTAACAGTGCTGTAATAATAACTATGTTAAGAGTAAGATACTTAGCACAGGTAGCTGAATTACCCTTTAAACCAGCCGTAAACCAGCGCCAAAATAATGTTATTTCGTTGACACAGCACTGTGACAGCATCCGTAACCAGTTTTAAATTTCTTTGACTATTTAGACGCCATATAGTGTCTCTAACCACTAACCAAATACTTAAGTATAATGGAAGAAAATTCTAGAAAAATGGAAAAAAAGTTTTACGAAAATTCTCAGAAAATTGAAGAAAAATTATTTGAAAATACCGAGAAAATAAAAGAAAAATTGATGGAAAATTCTAGAAGTTTGAAAGAAGAAATACGAACAAGCATAGAAAATCAAATTAAAATCGTTCAAGAAGAAACCCAAGCAGATATGTTAAATTTAAAAGAAGAAATTTTGCAAATCTATGAATGAATAATAGAAATAAAGGACAAATTAGAAGACAAAATAAAACTGCTTGAAGAAAAAATAAATCGAATGAATTGTGACGGCGAAGGAAGCGTCACGAGTAAAGATTTAATGATGGACCGTAGGGTAGAAACCACTCACAAGTTCAAAGTTGTACCTCCGAATTTTGATGGTAAAATTCCATGGTCAACCTATTACAAGCAGTTTGAAGCCGCAGCTACAGCTAATGGTTAGAGCAACAAGCAAAAAGCGACGTCTTTAATTGTGTCCTTGCCTGGAGAAGCGCTTGAAATTTTACAAACTGTTCCTGAGCACCTACAAAAAAATTACAAACTCTTAATTTCACGATTAGAAATAAAGTATGAAGATGCTCATCTTCAACAAGTGTACCAAGCTCAAATTAAAAGTTGGGTTCAGAAAGCTGCCAAAAGTCTTCAAGAGTTTGAAGCTGACATCGCCAGATTAACAAGGCTTGCGTATCCTACAGCACCAGATACCTTCTTGTGTTATTCAAACCTTTGTAGACGGCCTCCGAGACAACAAAACGCAGCAGACTCTCCGGTTAGCTAGACCGAAAACATTGGATGACTCTTTGGTGCATGTTTTGGAGTTTGAAGCAGCAAAACAGGCATCGCAACGAGACCGTCATAAACTTTGCTGTGCTGCCGAAGTACCCGCACAGACACTAGAAAGCATCGAGGAGATAGCGCGACGAATAATTCAGTAAAGAGGAGTTACAACTTTAAACTGCGGTGAAATAAGCCATGTAAGACGGCATCGTACAAAACCCAAGAAGAAGACAAGAAGAGCGCTTGAAAATTTGGAACGAGGTGACCGAAAGAGACAAAAAGTAATCTCATCTAGTCAGGCTCCGGAGATTAGCATTCAAATAGCATCGCCTAGGGAGCAATTGCATAGCATTTATCTTGATGGCAAGATTAATGAAAGAAGCGTTCAGTTACTGGTTGCAACGAGAGCGACAAAGACAATCATTCATCCTGACATCTTATTGGAAAACGAGAAGACATCACTAGTAACAGTGCGACTTCGAACGGCGACGGGAGAGAAAATACCTACTCACGGACAAGTCATAGTAACCATTGGTTTGGGAACTGGAGTACTCCACCATCAAGTACTGGTAGCCGACATCACGGATGAAGTTATCCTGGCAATAGACGTGATAAAGAAATATGGGTTCCATTTGGATATGAAGAACGATGTCCTGAAGATCGACAATGAAGAAGTTCTTTTTCATTCATCAGAGAAGGCAGCCGTGCGAGTCTGATTGAGTAAAGAAGTGATTCTGTCTGCAAGGACTGAAAGTGTGGTGATGGCACGCTTGGATGGAAATCTCCGAGAAGGCTACATTCGCGCGATTGAACCAATGGAGGGCGACTTTGTGGAAAAAGGACTACTCGTTTGCAGAACTTTAGTATGAGTAAAAAACACGATACCAGTAAGGATCTTAAACATCAACTCAAATCCTGTAACTTGGAAAAAGAAGACCGTGGTAGGCCAATGCACGCCAGTATCTCAAATTGTAAGATGCGTGAAGTCTAACAAAGATACGTCGCCGATAAAATGTCCGCATCATCTATTAAACATTCTTACCACCAAATGCCAAAACCTCAGCCAAGACCAGCTGGGTAAAGGTAAACTGTTGATCCAAAAGTATCAAGAAGTGTTCGCGTTAGAGAGTGGTTTCAAAAGAAAAACTAACGTAGTGAAACATAAAATTAGCACCGGAAACGCTCGGCCGATACGATAACATCTACGCCGACTTCTTTTGGCGAAAAGAAAACAAGCCAAACAAATAATTACGAATATGGAGAAAGAAGGCGTAATTGAATCGTCAAGTAGCGCATGGGCATCTCCAGTGGTACTCGTAAAAAAGAAGGATGGATCAACAAGGTTTTGAGTAGACTACAGACAGCCAAAATACGTGACCAAAAAGGACAGCTACCCTTTACTCAGAATTGACGATACGTTAGACACCCTGTTAGGATCCCAGTGGCTTTTTACGTTATATTTTAAGAGTGGTTACTGGCAGGTAGAATTGGAACCTAAAGATCGTAAAAAACAGCTTTTACGATTGGAACTGGTTTGTGGCATTTTATTGTGATCTCCTTCGGCCTGTGTAACGCTCCTGCAACGTTCGAGCGTTTGATGGAGACCATCTTGCGCGGATTCTCTTGGAAGACGTGCTTGGTTTACCTGGACGACGTGATCGTGGTTGGGAAGTCGTTTGAAGAACACTTGAAAAACTTGAAAGAGGTGTTCTAGCGACTACGTGGGGCTAACCTCAAACTGAGCTCAAAAAAGTGCGACGTATTTAAGAAAGAAGTGCAATACCTTAGCCACGTCGTATCTAAAGATGGAGTAAAAGCTGACCCAGACAAAATTTCAGCAGTGCAAGCATGACCAAGACCAAACGACAAACAGGTCCGAAGTTTCCTTGGATTGTGCACCTATTATAGACGATTTGTACCCGGATTTGCCAATATTGCCAAACCTTTGACAAAATTGACGGAAGAAAGAACATATTTTAGATGAAATAAAGACTGCGAAAATTTTTTCCATCAACTAAAACAGGCCCTAGTCAATTCGCCGATTTTGAGTTATCCAAGAGAAGATGGAAAATTTGTTTTGGATACCGACGCAAACATTTTAGTCGTAGGCGCGGTCCTTTCGCAGGTTCAAGATGCACAAGAAACAGTTATCGCGTGTTTTAGCTAGGTTTTGTCCAAGCCAGAAAAGGATTATATCGTGACTAGGAAGGAGCTATTAGCAGTCGTCAAGTTCATCGAACATTTCTACAAATATTTGTACGAACGAAATTTTTTACTGAGAACAGCCCACGCTGCTTTAAAATGGCTACTGCAGTTCTGTAACCCGGAAGGACAAGTGGCAAGATGGATTATTTCACAAAATGGACGAAGGCTTACGCCATACCCAATCAAAAAGCAGCTACAGTCGGAGACGTATTAGTAAAAGAGTTTTTTTGTCGGTTAGAATTTCCATTGGAATTACACTCCGATCAATGCCGCAATTTTGAGTCTGGGCTGTTTCAAGAAGTTTGCCGACTGTTTGAAATTAAGAAAACTAGGACGACGCCTCTCCATCCTCAATCTGATAGCATGGTTGAGCGGATGAATTGAACAATAGGCAAGTACTTTATCTAAAGTAGTGTCCGAACACCAAAGTAACTGAGATCAGTATCTACACCTTTTCCTAATGGCATATTGATCTTCCGTTCACGAAAGCACAGACCAAACACCATTCTGTGTGATGCCCGGTACTCCAATTTGGACGAGCACCGGAAGATAGACGAAGTACATGAAGAGGTCCGTAAAAACACACAAATTGCCAGCGACAGGATGAATACTAGATATGACGTCAAGGCACAAAATAGTGGGTTTCAACCTGGCGACATGGTCTGGTTGTATAATCCCCAAAGGAGACGTGGTTTGTCGCCGAAGCTGCAAAAGCAATAGAAGAGCCTTTATGAAGTCGTGCAGCGTATTAATGACGTTATATATCGCATCCGAAATTCACCCAGAGGCAAGCCGAAAGTGGTCCACGTTTGCTGGCAATAACCATAATACGCAAGTTCAAGTACGAACCAGAGTTACAAACAGCGGAACCAGGAATCAAATCGAGGGAATGGAGTTCGAGAAGTTTATGAACTTATACGGAGGTTCTGGAAAAGCTAGGTTCGGAGTTACCACCGAGGAACAACAAGACCTGTTCCGAACACAAAAAGATTACGCCATCGCACATTGACATGTCCAGAGAGGTTCCACTCGTGTTTAAAAAGAAGTTTGGGCAGCTAGATGAATTACGAAAACGGCAACCGGCAGTCGGAAAAGTTTTAGTACTACGTGGTGACAAACGCTTTGTTTTCTATTTGGTCACCAAGAAATACTCACGTACCAAGCCGTTATACAAAAATCTGTGGCAAACATTATTGAATCTCAAGAGAGAAATGGAGTTCCACCATGTTAAGAAATTGGCAGTACCCAAGCTTGGTTGTGGCTTAGATCTACTGAATTGGAGGACAGTTCAAAACATGTTAGAAGTCGTCTTCCGAGGAACAGGCGTTCAAGTGTTGGTCTGTGGTTACCAACCAATTGATACTTTTATGGTCAAGAAAGTTGCCGAAATGGAGGAAGCTGTTGCTATCGCCACGATCCTTTCTACCGGTGTCGCATTCAGTCTCCTGTTCTGGGACAGAATAGTCTTAAGGAGGGGGCAGTGAAACGTTCTCAAATTCAAAAGTCTTCTTAAAGTTGTTATCCATGTTCTCAAACGTATACCGAAAGATATGGAACATTCGAGAGGGATTTCCAAAATGTGTATAAATACGGTACAAACAAATCGTAGATCAGTTATTTCCGTAATTCGAAGGCGGCAGTGTTAAGAAGATTATTCAAGTTTAAGTAAATAATTAACGCGTGTCAAATAAATGAACAAAGTATAACTTTATACGTGAATTTAGTGTAAACAAACGTTAGTGTTTAAATAAATAGAAGTTATCCAAGGACTTATCTTCGTGTAAGTGTTTTTATTAAATATCCTTAGATGTAATTAGTTCGGTTAGTTCAAACGTGTACATATTTTTAGTTCAAATAAATTAGTTTTCATAATAAAAATCGTTACAATAGGTAATATTCTAGAAAAGTAAAATTTTATGCCACAAATTTAGTTATAATCTGCTCTATAACCCGATCGAGTAAATTGAAAAAGCCATAGCAACTTCTTCAAAACTGTTTTTATCGGACACATTTGGGAAAGAAAGAGAAACGTCCTTATGTTGCTTTTTTCGAATAAAGGTGACAAGATAATTTTTACCTTCTACACTTAAAATTTTTGCAATATAAAATTTGCTTTTCAATGAATTTTGTATAAAAACCCTTGCTAAATAAAATTGTTTATTTTAATATCTTCATTGTTGGAGCAGTCTCTTAATTTATCGTAAGTCATTTCATTGTCCAAATAAGAAGAGTGGGAGGAAAAACAATTTTTATCAAATAAATTGAAGTTATTCTTGGCCGTTGCAAAATAAGCTAATAGCAAGGAGTCTGTATCGGTACCAGAATCGGAATCATCTGATAGAACATTTTGGGGTTTTCTAGATTTTTGTACACATAAACAGCATATACTCTGGTGGTTCGTTTTCGGCTTCAATCGTCGACTCAGCATTCATATATTCACAGATGACTGGCTTTTCTGGTTAAACATTGATTCGGTTGCGTTTGTTTGGTCTTGTTTGTGCTTTAGGGTTTCTGTTTTTATTGGAAAATTTAAATAAGATTTAACTATTTAACCTTCTTGTAGACTATCTTCAGTCATAAGTTTGAGACAGACGTTTTAAAACTTCATGTGGATTGCAGCGTCAAATACCTGAGATGCAAACAGAGGTTTCTTTGACATTGTTTCAACTGCCTATAAAAACTTTCTAAAAAGTTTTAGAAAGTTCCTTTTCTAAAATGAACGTTTGGAGTTCCATTCAGTTAGAATTTTCTTTCATGCTTTTTTAAGAGGCGCAAAAAAGCAACATCTAAGGGCTGGCGAAAATGTGTAGAATTTGGTGGAGGTAAAATAAGCTTCAAATTCTGACTTTGTAGTGGTGGTGCTCCCGTGCCGGATTGTCGACATCTGGATTTGGACGACCACGCCACGAATCGAATAAAACAAGTCTATAAGGTACTAAACCCTTTATTGGTGGAAATTGGGGTGGTGTACGTTAGATCGCTGGTTAATGATGATTATTGCCTCAACAAGACCCTCTTGCCAATATTATCAGTATTAAAGTACTGCACGACTGTTTTGTCGAATTGCAAGAGGAAAAACAGGAAATTTTCACTATTTCGCGCTTCGACAAGGACGTTTAATACTGATAATGCAGTATCACAATTACGAATACAACATTGAATAGTTTGTACAGGGTAACAACTTCACATTTCTCAATTACTTCTACGTTAAGTGACTAGATAACTTGTGACCAATTGGGCTTACGTTAATATTATTAACTGTGATAATTATTGACGAACCCTTAATTGCTATTTACTTGCTCTAGCTTTACCTCGTTTTAATCACTTTCAGTTTGTTAAAATAAGTATATTTGTTGTTATAATGGTGTTTTGAAATTTGTGTCAGTGTTATTATATAAAAACTACGAATACAATTTAAGAATTTAAAAGTGACAAATTTTGTTTTACACGTTCTGGTCAAATAGACCCTAAAAGGACATATTTAACATAGTTAATTCTTTAGGAAATGAAATATTTGCTTATAAAAATAATGATAAATCAAATAAAACCATATGGCTTTAAATAAAAATTGTTTCAAACTAGCAAAATATACCAAAAATATTTTCATATTGGGTCATATAGACCAAAGAGAGCTGAGAATCTGTTAGAGTTAGAATACTCATTAAATTCATCAGAAATTTATAATTTGGTTATAGTTGCTTAAGTAGTATATGTACGTATAATTTGTTTCGGACTAAAATCCTGAGATTAACTAATAAGTGAATACAGAACCTTGAAGCTTTAATGCAACTTTTAGTTTTAATTATCTAACAAAAAAGTTTTAATTAAATATTAACCACAATTTACTTTCTTAAAGTCGGCTTGCAAATAATTACTGCAACTTTGGATAATGTATTTGAAATACAAGTTAAATTAATAATAAATCTTTACTGGTTCAGTCGTAGTCGATATAAATTTCACCTCAATTGTAATACTAATTTAAATTTTAATTATTTTGCATAAGAATCTAATTATTAAATTTAATAAATCAATTTCGTAGTTTTACAATACGACAAACGTACTGAAATCAAATTGCAGAAACAGTCGCGATTTAGTTAACTCGTAACTCTATAAACACATCAAAAACAATCAATTGGAAATTTTTAATTAAAGTAGAGTACTTGCAATTTTTAAAGATTTAGAATAGAATACGATTACAAATAAAATATATTGAAGATATTGGAAAGTCAGATAAATTCATAAAAATATTAACTTTTCATTTTTGCAGATGTTTTTTGTACTCCTTTATATCAAAGTGTAATGGAGATATCGAAAACAGCAATTCCTTCATAAAGTTTTATCTTTTCTGAGCATCACCAATATAAAATATAAAACACTAGTATAAAAAGTTTTATAGATTTTGAAATAATAAAACAAAATACACGTATTAATAACTTGTTTTAGCTAAATGATAATCACTACAGCTACCAGAACATCACTGATTATTAATTGAGTCTCGTTTAGTAAATCAAATAAAATCAACTGTAGTTATGTAACATATATAATATATTAGAACCTAATATTAATATAATTATATTGTTGCTACAGATAAGTACATTGCGCCATTTACTCTGCATTTTATTATAATGCTATTGACTGATAATTTAATATTACGGTTTTATAATAAAGTAGATTTAAAATTATCGTTACTTTTTCAGTAAAATACAGTTATTTTATTTGTTTATGTTAAAATAAAAAATTAAGTCCTTGAAAGTTTGTTTTAATTTTCTTTTATGTTTACCAAAACAAAACTTATTAGGTTCTTATGTTAAACATCTTTTTTTTCTTTGACTCACTCGGTACAGATATTCTGCATCGTTCATTTTAAATTCAATTGGTAACATTAAAGTTCTTTTTCTTCCTGTAAATTTACAAGTTTGACATTTTACACACAGATGTGACTTTAAATGCTCGGCAAAGCTTTTTTAAAATCAATGCTTGTGAGAAAAATTGCCGAGGTATGATGCACATTTACGTTTTACAGTTAGATTTAATTTTTTTGCCGTTTCTAGCATTTATGATGGTACCTAGCTTTTGTAAACTTGTCGAGTTTGTGACCGTTTTCGACTTATTGAAGCAAGCGATGCAATATGCATGTTGACACTTTTCCTAAATTGTATTTATCTTCTCTGTTTTTTCCCCGCGTCTTTTAAAGAAAATCCGCAATTTTATACGTTTGATGCGTTGATAATTCTTGCCAAGCTCTACAATCTTAAGACTAATTTTTTTAGTTTCACTTATAATGAGTACATCCACATCGTTTTTTTTTATCAATTTTAAGTAAAGTTTTTACGATGGACTAAATAAATTGTAACAATTCAAGTTTTTAGCCTGGATTTTTCAATTTATAAAAAATCTGATTGTTTATATGATCAACACTGCACAGCAGTTTAACAGCAATCTTTTTGTATGAATCAATGATTTTTTTAGGGCAGTGTAATAACTAGACAATTGATCAGAAATATCAACTTCCTGTTTTCATTTGTTATATTCAAACACTAATTTTCGTTTATACTTTTCATTACCAGCTCGCAGCACCATAATATCGCCAAAGGGTGAAGAAAGAAGATGCGCATCACGCTGATTTTTTTATTTTAGAATTGTCAAATATTGATTCTGCTTGGAACAAGTTTTGCCTTTTCACAGATTTTGATGTGCAACTCCTGCTAGAAAGTCCTTTGCGATTTTTTCTCACAGTACCCAAGATATTCGTTTGTCTTTTGTTCATATATTTGACAAAAGCAATACTGTTATACCAGTTATCGGTAATGATTAATCTTCCAACGTTTAGAAGTTGTCGCGTCAGGTTCGCACGTTGGTTCCATGTACATCCAGATCTTTCACAATATTTTTATTTTTTCCAGAGTAAATAATCATATTCCGAATAAACCCACTGGGCGTACATACTTTGAATGATTTGATGCCGTAGGCATAAGTGTTCGACGGATTGTATTGGCAAAAGTTCAACCGTCCTCTAAATGGAAGCATGGTATCGTCTTCCACGACGATATTACCAGGTGTATACAGATTTTGAATTTTTGGAATCAGGATTAATAACTATGTAATTTTGTAAATCTTCTTTTCAATTGCCTTAATTTGCTGTCTATTAGTGTTTTTGTCAGCAAAATGCAAGCATCTCAGTAGTAATACAAGTTTGTTGTAGCTCATAAGAATTTTATGAAATAATTCGTGCTTATAAACTGGATATTTCTTCCAGAAGCTTTATATACAAGCTTGTACATTTTGTCATTGTCAGTATCTCTCCAACGCACATTGTCATCAACAGTTGATTTGTAGACATCTGCAAGGAGTTGTGCAGAGAATACAAAATTTTCTTGTAGGCTTGCCGTTCTTGTCAAATTAAATCCTACAATTATGAGAAGATGTTGTTCCAATTTACAATTCGTCTGTTTTCCAAAAAAATTAAAAAAAACAAAATTGAAATATTAATCAGGAAATTTGAGGAACATTTTGTTCCAAAGAAGAATTTGTTTTATGAACGTTATAAATTCTTTACATATCGACAAACAAATGAATCGATTAAACAATTTGTAACGGTGTTGTGATTTTAGCAATAAACAAAGCACTTGATAAAAGTAATTATTTATAACGTATACATTTAACTAACTTAACATGAAACAAACTACAAGAGGTACATAAAACACAACAACCGTTAAAAGCGTACAATCAAATTAATGCCTTATTAATCAACTTAAGTTGCTAACCCTATTTCTCATTTTAGAATATAAAAGTTCTTATTTAGTAACAATAGCCCTGCTGCCAGATTGTACAAAAGCTTAATGTTTTGTCACAACACTTCCTCCCAAAACATTTTCGCTGCATTGAACTACACCTAACATCCCACAGAGCTTTTCAAACTTTATGTACGCCAATGGTTTTGTTAGGATGTGAGCTGCTTGATTTGACGCATCTACGTGTTCAATGTCGACTTCTTGCTCAGAATATTTTTCTCGAATAAAGTGGTACCTTATTTGAATATGCTTGGTTTTGTTGTGAAATTCGAGATTTTTTGCTAATTTGATAGCACTGGCAGTATCCATCTGAAAACATGGAATGGTTTTCAATTCAGTCAATTCGCTTAACAATCTCTTAAGCCATATAATCTTTTTGACATCTTCGCTTGCTGCTATGTATTCAGCTTCAGCTGTTGATAAAGCGACACACTTTTGTTTCCGACTAAACCAAGTTATAGCAGCACCAGCACGCTTGCATATCATTTCTATTCTCGAGTGTCTTATTTCGCAATCACCAGCATAATCGTCATCGGTATATGCTTCAAGTACGCTAGGTTTATGATTTCGATTATAAGTAATTCCCATTTCAGGCGTTCTTTTCAGGTATCTGAAAATCCTCTTAACTGCTTGCAGTCCGACATTTTTGGAGTTTATTTTTGCATTATAATCTTCAATATCTAAGTGTTTAGCACATAACACATAATCACTTAATTAACCAGGCCTTTTTATTTGCCTTCAAGTTGATATTTCATTTTTCTTCGGGAACCTCATTTATCGTTTCGTTGTTTACATTAGGTAAGAAAATACGCTCATGTTGGTTAACTGCTACAACTTTTTTTTCAGCTGATGCCTTACTTTCATGATCATGAGAAACTTTAAACTTAACAGTTTCCATTGATGAGATATCTTTTGAGTCGCCGTGAGCTTTCTCTTCAGTTTTATGTGACGCAGTTTGCCCCTGATCTTCATTCTTAGGTATTGCATCCCGACTTAGCACTACCTTATTCTTCTGCCTTATCCACACTCGATACCCATCTCTTTCTGCACAATAACCTACAAAGCGACCTACATCACTTTTCTTACTCCATTTTTTTGTTTTGGTATATGTACAAAGCAAGCGGTTCCAAAGATTTTAAAACAACTTGGTAAAATACCACTCTTTCCGTACCATCATACATATTGACTCTTTTCAAGTATTTGTGTAGATCCAGTTTAATTTAAAACATAACATGCTGTGTTTACTGCTTCTGCCTACAGATTAATTGGTAATCCCCTAGAATTAATCATTGTTCTTGCAGATTTGACAAGAGTACGGTTTTCCCTCTCTGCTGAACTATTTTCTTTAAGGCTATACTGCATCATGATCCTCAAACTGATTCCTCTTGAATTTAAAAAACTTCATACATTTCCATTACTAAACTCTGTTTCACTATCACATAAAAGTTGCTTTACAGTGTAAGCCTTTGTGTCGACCTCTTGCACAAATGTCTTTAGACATTCTGTCACTTCAACCTTTGATTTAATAAAAAACACTCTTCTAAACTTACTATAGTCATATTTGAAACAAAAATATCTGGGTGCATGAGTCCGCATAAATCGGCATGAAGTAATTCATCTGGTGACGTTGTTTTATTTATACGTGTGACATAACTTGCTCGGTGTTGCTTTCCGACAACGCATTCTTCACAGAATACTGAATCTGTTTGTACTGTAATGGCATGACACTCCAGGAACTTCTTTACGTGGCGTTTATTTTGATGACACAGCCTCTCATGCCACACTTGTAAACTTTCAGTTACAGATGTAAGATACACTTCAGTAGAAGAATTCATACACACAGGCATGTCTAGGTCATATAACCCTTTTATTGTCTTTTTACCACTTAAACACACACGCCTGTTTTTCAAAAACTCACATTTGTTTCCAATTGCATGAAACTCAAAACTTTAATTTATGACTTCAGTAATGGAAAATAGATTCCAATATCTGTTACATACCCATCGCCATTTTTCATACAGATAAATGCATCTCTGAAAGGTTTCATGGTTGAACAGGTCTTCGAATATACCGACGAACTCGAACCGGCCTCCTCTGTCGGCTTTTTTGGATAATTCTTAGCAAAATGGCCTACTTTGTGGCATTTAAAACACTTTAAACTTTTTCGTCCTTGAGCCTTCTTTTCAATAAAAATTTAATTAAAATAGATTCAATTTTTGAATAGAACACAAACTATGAAAATTGCTTTAAAGAATTAAAATAAATCATCATAAATGAGCACTGTTTACAGTAATTTGATACAGAAAAAAAAGTGACAATATTTGTAGATCCGTCACAAGTAGGTTTTGTTTCAAGAAGACAATCCAGTAGCATACGCATCGAAATCAGTTACTTAAGTACAACAAAAGCACGCCCAAATCGAAAAAGAATTACTAGCTGTATGCTTTGGAGTTGATAAGTTTTATTAGTATGTTTATAGAGATAAACTCATAATAGAAACAGACCATAAACTACTCACACCAATTATCAAGAAGCTATTATTATCACACCACCGCTACTTACTTTACAAAAATACAATTCCAACAGAATTTAAAGACAAACTAACAACTGATTAACAGTAACAGTTAAACGATGAAAACAATTACAAGCGTTAACAGAATCCGACGACGATCTACAATTATTGAAAAAATATTAAATGAAGGTTGACCAAAAAACAATTAACAAGTGCATCTAGAAAGCTAATTTAGCAGTTTATTGGACTCAAATTAATAGGGAAATAGAAGACTTCGTAAGTAAGTGTAAAATATGTCAAGTTTTCAGTCCTCTAGAACTAATGACACCTCATGGTATTTCTATAAGACCAAGCTATAAAGTTGGAGTTCATTTGTACGAATTATATAATGACACTTATTTAATCGTAGTAGACTATTATTTGAAATATATAGAAATAATGAACTTAAAAAATGATTTGAGTGCTTTTAATGTAATTAATAAAATAAAATCGATTTTTCCTAGGCATCGCATTCTTGTCATATTACAAAGTGACTCAGGTCCACAATATACTAGTCGTTTATTTAAACAATTTACTATAGATTGGAATTTTCAACATATAATGTCAAGTTCATATTATCAACAATCAAACGGTATGTTCAAAAGAACAGTTTCAAAATAGATAAGATTTGTTTAAAAAAATTGTAAATTAAACTAGAGATAGAACATATAAAATAAAAAAAACAGAAGAACACATATTATTCGAAACATTAGGTATATAAACCCGACAAAAATTGCATTTGACAGATAGTAAAAGTAATGTGTGAGCCATATTCCGAACTAAATAAGAAAGTAAAAGCTGAACACTATGAGACACGTTAGCTGCGCGACTTATTTCTCTAGCGTTACTTCATGTTCGATCTTTTACAATTTACAATTTCTGCACATACATTGAAAAAAAAACAAATATTAAAATTTTGATTTTATTAAAAAAGTTTATATTATTCCTTTCTTAAAATACGATGTAGCGTACTATGAGACACGTTAGCTGTGCGGCCTATTTTTCTAGTGCTACTTCGTATCCAGTATTTTACAATTTACAATATCTACGTGTGGCGTGGAGGTTACAATTAAGCTCACTGTACATTAAAACAGTATGATTGTTGTACACATAAAGAAATTTTAAATTAAATATTATGTTCGTTTACACAGAACACTAAGCATCAACTAAAAAAATCCGTTTGAAAAATTGAGACAGAAATAAATCAGAACGTCGAACTTAGTTCTAAGAAAGCTGAATTTTGCATTTAAGTATCTGAAGTCTTGTTTTGGTTACAACAAAAGATAAACGTGATCGTGTACACAAACTACATTTTGTTAAACTAAGTCAGTAATAATGCTAAGCGGTAAACATTACTATCTGTTTTATTTATTTTATTAGCAATTGATTTTGTAGATGATGGAAAATTAGGGAAAACAATCAATACAATACATTAATACGTTTCAGGGAATTTACAGCATTTACACCCATCATTCACAGCATAGTTACAATTAACACACGGAGAGAAATCTGTAATCACTAGTTATGAATAATATGTTTATAAATTACACATTTAATAAAATGTATAAAATATGTATTATATTATGATGTTTGGTTTTTCCTCAAATACGTTGTATAACTTCTCTGATTTTGTTTTAAAGTTTAAAAACATTACGGTATTGCTGTTTATACACTTTGCAAAACCCTACAAAAAAATTAGTGGCGTTAGGTCCGAAGAACGTGTAGGTCAACGTATTGATGCGTTTGTGCTTATCCACTTTCTATCAAAAGTCTGGATCTGTGAAGCAGCAAAAATTTATTAGGGAAATCGTTTAAGATTTTTGATAGTAAATGAACATAAAGCTCTCCGGCTACACTACCCTGATAGAACACTGGTCCAAACACTCGCAAACCTATTACATCTCATTAAATGTTGAGACTAAATTCATTTTTAGGAATTTGCAGATCTACTATAAGAGGATTTTCTCTACTCAAATGATTTTTTTGTCACACATGCCTGAATGTAAAAAAAATATTTTTTTTACATCAAGTCCTAACTGAATTAGAAAAAGATGCCTCTGTCTTTAAAACAAATTTAATTTTGTCCTGTTTTAAAAACACTTTCATGGTTCTAAATTATCTATACAACCTTAAAAAGTACAACGTATGTAAGCTTTTATTGAATTTTTTTAAAAAATGACTTATGTTTTCAGGATAGCGCATTTTTCTGTACGTGTAAACATTTTTTTATAAATTAAAAAGAAATATTAATTATTAAGTAGTAGTAAATTAGAAAATCAACAAACACTTTTTTATTTTGTTGCCGACAACATAACAGATAATTGTGGACACGTTGTTTGCAATATAAATAAGTCTATATTGATCATTTTAAAGTAAAACCATTGTCCACAAGATTTTGAACTACTTTTATATATTTATTTGTATTGTGTCCATGTTATAGTGAAATAATTAAATACTCCTAATTGCACAGTTTATGCAAGGATTGAAAATAGTAGCTTTCGCCTACACATAGGTACCTACTTTAGAAGTAGGTAGGGGAGATTGTTAATGTAATAGTTAAGGCTTCCACGGCCGGAATCTATACTTACATTAGAATGTCTTCCGGGTTTAGACCGTGTCTTATTTGCAACCGAAGCTGCTTCGGTTGCAAATAAGACACGGTCTAAACCCGGAAGACATTCTAATGTAAGGTAGGGGAGAGTTCCCTTGAAACGGAAAATTTAATTATTTTTGGTGTGAAATATTATTTCAAAGGAAAAAGGTTCAAATTGTACCGTCATAAAATGAGCATAAGGTTTGTGAAATCACTTTTTCAGAAAAAACTAGAAAAAGAAAAGCTAGTCACTTGAAAAAATAAGTCTAAGTTTATTATATAAAATGTCCATTTCATGGCATGTTGCCCTTGTTATGGACAGTTATTCCCATGAAGTGGACAATGGTACAAAGCATGAAAACAGGTAAAATACAAGTGAATTAAAACTCAAAAACACTTCTTGCAAAAGAAATTTAAATTTCCAATTATACCACAAGATTTGTGAGCCCACTGGTTACACAAACGGCACTGAATAAATTCTTTTTTACTTAGTCGATATTCACCACTACAAGCTACGCATGTAGAATTATCTTCCTCAGAATCTTTCTTCCTTTTGACATCTGAAGAATCAAGTTCTTGTTCTGTTTGAGTAAAATAATCTTTAAGATCCCGTGGAGGTGGAGATTCATCATGGAGAGAGATGTTTCCGTCTGTATCAGAGTCACTATTTTAGCCTTGGCACCTTTCTTCTTACTTTTATTATTTCTTTCTTCTTCCCCTTTCCTTAGCTCATTTTTCTCAGGTGTGTCTCTAATAATAGAACATTTTCCTTTTTTTCGGCCATGAGTTCTACTTTGTTTTCTTAAAGGTGCTGTAGGATATGGTCTTAACATTTCTGGAGAAACTATTCCTAACTCTTCTTTTCCTTCCTTCGTAACATTTCTCTTCACAGTGCCGATGCCGTTTATAGAAGGACGATTTGGATCAGCGAAAGTAGATGGCTGATTTAAAATATTGTCGTTCTCTGGTAGGTTGCCTTTCGATTGTAAAATGGTTAGGGTTTCCTGATTTATTATAGATGTAGGATCAGATCTGTCAGTTATACTTGAAGGGAGAAAATCGTCGTCAGTGAACATGTTTAAGTTAAATGGATATATTCCAGTTTTTTCAAAACTCTTACAGATATTGCTGATTGTAAATGACTCACTAAAAGCTAGATTCACAAACTCAGCAACTTCGTATATTGTTACGGTTTTCCTCGGATTGCATGTTAACCAATTATTCATAGCTTGTTTACATCTAAAAATGAAAAAAAAAATTATTAATATAGGTAAAATTAATTACTAATGGTCTTACCTTGACTTGAACGGATCATAAACGGCCACATCAAGAAGTTGCATTTGGTGGCTGCAATTCGAAGGCAACGTTAAAATTATTATGTGGTTTTTTCTTGCAACATCCACAACTTGCAGATTCACATGAGTTACATGATTGTCCATAATAATTAATGTTTTCTTATCAGCGGTTGGTTGAACGTGGTTCAAGAAATGTTTCAAAGATTCAACAAAAATTTTCTCGGTCATCCAACCAGATGGATTTGCCATACCTTTGGCACCAACCGGAGCTCCCTTGAGCATGTGATCTTTGAAGTAAACTCGTGGGAAAATGAATACAGGCGGAATCGTCCCTCCTGAAGCGCTAATGAAAAAAAGAACGGTTGTCAGAGTTCCTCTTTCTGCCGAAGCGATTTGCCCTACTTGTTTTGTCCCTCGTACAGCTATTACCTTGGGCGGTTTCGTGACTGTCATGCACCCTGTTTCGTCAAGATTCCATATCATGTTTGGTGCAAAATTGTGTGTCTGGTACAATTTTTCTAAATTTGTGGTATTTGTTTTATTGAAACTGGAAGTTCTGCTCAATGATGTGCTTTCGGGTTGACGCAGTGAGAGTTCTTTATGGCAACTCATGAATCCATGAAGCCAATGAATGCCTGCTTTATTATTTTTATTCCATTCTGCTGGTGTGTCTAATTTATTGGCAACAGCAAATTGGTAAGCCAAATTTCTGGTCTGCGTCGTTGTCAAACCATGACACATCTTGGATGTTGTTTGAAGGTAAGAAGTTAGTAGCTTTTTATGATCTTCCGTGAATGTTTTCCTATTTCCAATATTCCTTATGTATCTGAAATTGTCATCTGGAGAATTCTTATGTTTTATTACCAAATTTCGATATGCCTGTGTGCAACACTACTTATGGAAAGATTTTGATTTATTACAGCCTTCACTGCATCTTGAATCTCTTCATCAGACTTTCTAACTCGCTTAGCCATCATAGACAGCAACCTTAAAAAAAATGAACCGATAAGCTTCTATAAAAATGATAATAAATATACGCGCAGTATTTTCCATGTTAAATATTAAATTACATAACATACTTTCACATCTCCCTTGAATCGGACACATTGCAGCCCATAAACTGGACGTCCATTTCCTGGGCGTCGGAATGTCCGATTCATGGAATATGTGGTTTTTAAAATAATCCCAAAATATAATTTCTACAAATCGTTATATCAATGATTTAACATACCTGTCTGACAAGGGATAATCACTTGATGTTTGTATAAAAAAATCGGCAACTAATCGTCACTAGACACGTAGCTATTCACTTCGGAAATTTACGTAAATATTTATTTTACCGCCAACGGATTTTTCAATGCATGCCTCGTCAACAAGACGCGAGCCACGATTCAGCTATTTTCCAAGAGATGTCGGTTGATGTTGCGAAAATGCAAATTTACGTAAAGGTAGTTAAATTACTATCGGGTGTAGTAGAAAACTGTACCGTCCGATTCATGGGCTGTCCAATTCAAAGGAACTCTCCCCTACCTTTAAAAAATAATTTAATAAGTATATTATTAACTTATACATACATGTGTATACGTATGTATGGTAAGATAGACCTGTATAAACATTATTTTCAAAAACGTTAAATCATAGGCACAAAAAAAATATATGTAATATTTCCATTCTTCAAGTAGTTTTTTGTAATTAATTTTGTTTTCAACTTTCTACAGTTAACAGTTTATTTATAAGGTATACTTTTTATATCATAAACAAGGTTTTTACCGGGCAAAATTAAAATTTTCTAACCCCGAAGTATAAATTTTGATAAATTTTTATTCATTTACATTTTCTAATACGCACATACTTTTTATTTCTAGATGTGCGTCGTTATAGTTTAACTAAAGTATTGCAAAGAGTGGTAAAACCTAAAAGTCGTAAAAAAATAGACAATAACGTACACAGTAAAAAATATTTTCTTAATTTCACTTTTATTTAACAACATTTTAATAGTTACTTAGTTAGAGTAAATAGCAACTGTATTTTTTAGTTACTTTTACTGATGGGATAATGCTAGGTCCATTTTACAAAATACGTTGTAGAAATAACTCATATAATGTCAATTATTGCAGTTTTAGATAATCATGTATCAAAATGTTGTTGTTGTTACAATTAATGTAGTACAGTTTGACAGTTATGCTGTTGTTGAAGTTGGTTCCATAGGTTTTGATAAATTTAATAAAAATAGGAGTGGACCTGCTGGAACTAAAAATTGTAGTTAATTTAACTATATATTTTTTACTGTGTATGGAACTGTTATAAACAAACTGAAATATATTTGCATCAAAAACAAAATTATCTTACACTATTTCTAATAGTAGTAGATCCTGAGGATGACGATAATCTAGTTTGCTTTGGTAGCAGATAATAATACGCATTTATACAATAATTTTCTATAAACTTTTGATGCCTACTTTAAAATAATGGATTTGATAAACGTTGCTGCCTATATGGTAAGTATTAATGTTCTTCTTCAATATAAAAAACCGTTTTTGTTAAATTATCTTGACTGCAATAGAAGAAAAGGTTTGTGGTTAGCAACATGTAAAATTAGTTTTTTAAATTGTTGCTCAAGTTCTGTTTCAGTTTTGTTTATATTATTTACGTTTTATTTATTTGAATAATGTTTTACTTTTTATAATAATATGTATTATTATATAATACTATTATGTGTTATTAGTTATGTATTAGTTCTTGTATTATGTGTTGTATTTAAATTATTTAGTTGTAAAAGTATAGTGGTGTACTTATAGCTGCATTAAAATTGTGTAATCATCGTAAAAAAAATAAACATTTTCTAATACTCGAAATATATGTTTTACTAATTTATAAAGTATATAGGAAAAATATTTTGTGATTATTTCGTATAAGAAGAGTAAAACTAACTCCGAAATTATGATTAATATTCATAATTGTTAATCCACTATTCTGAATATCACTTAATAAACAATACTTTATTTATCACACATTATGATTGGCTGCTTAAAAAGTTATTCTTTATTTAATTAGAGTTTATGAATATTAACCATAAATATGTGATTATTAAGCATACATAATGAAAATACTTCGTTACTGGATGTGAATTATAATCATAATAGATGTGACTTAAATCACATATTATGATTACCTGGTTAAAATTTTATTCTTAATATGATCATTGTTTGTGAGTATTATTCATAAAGATATGATTATTACGCATATATAACGAAACCGTTTACTTTATAACTTATGAATTATAATCAGCATAGATGCCAACATGACTATTTACAAATTATACCGATGGTTTATAAATTTGTAAATAGCTAGTAGTAGTTGTATTTTATTCTTAGATTACGCATAAGTTGTGCGTCTTACGAATTATATCCGAAAACATTTCTCTCCGTGCAAACAATTTCCATTTGTTTAGATAGTTAGGACCAACCTTACAACTTTAATTCCAAATATCTATAAAGTGGTCCACTTTAGACCAAATCTTTTAAGAAAAAAACTTGCATTTAACTTCACAAGAAATCTAGGTACTCCTTGAGTTTGTAGTCGTGTTTCAGATACACCTTGTGTAATATGGCTTTTTTGTAGCCTATTAAATATATAAATATTTCAAAGATAAATATGTAGTAAAAATTAATACGTACACAATAAATATAATAAAAGTTCTATAGCATTGAGTTTTTCTACATAAATTAACAGTAAAACAAATATCTATACGTTTCTAAAAAAAACTTGCGGATACTTTTTTTTACATCATTTTGAGTTTGCTTTATATTTGTAGGTACAGTGCGACATATGTAAAAAATAGTAAGTAAACAACATAAATTAAAATTGTTTATTAACCTTAAAAAAAAATATATACAAGACAGTGTTTGTCACTATGACAAGTATTTAATATAAGGTACTTATAGGAATAATAAATACACGGGGTATGCAACGATCATTAATTGTGCAAAGTAAATTGCATAGTGACGAATCAAGAGTTGATGATACAGGAATGTTAACTATACAATAAATTTACTTTCATGTTAATAACCGCTCGAGCACTTCAACAGTTAAATAATTAGTTTACTTAAAGAAAAACACGTTCAGTGATCTGTCGTGGTAAAATAGTCGATGAAGCAAAGCAGTCAAGAATAAATTCTCTCAATCCGTTAACAAAATGGTATAGTTTTACTACATATATGATTTATTTCAAACACTAAATTTATTTAAATAACACGTTTAAGTTTAAATATAGTCAAATAACCTAATTTTAACATTGACATTTGCGCTTAATGCATTTCGTTAACAAAACGCGTTCTTCTTCATTAATAATTTAATATAAAAATTCTAAAAATAAAGTTTCATAAAAAACACATTTAAAATTTATTAATTTAATATGTATGACTACTCTTTGATGTTCTTAACTGCGAAATAGTTCTTTGATAAAACACAGAACGTGTAAAGAGAAACCTCGTATAAAACTTTTTTGTTCTTAAAAATAAAAGATTTGTACTGAAAAGCAGTAACTAGCTATTTTTTTAACTAACTAACATTGTTTTTGCTAATTATACTTTTTTTATTATAACAGGTATTATTGTTAGGTTAATGTTTGTAAGCTCATTGCTATGCTATGTCGTCACACGTCACACAAAAATTTGAAGTTGATAATAAACATTTTTATTTGTTTTAACAATTACTATTTGAACACAAAATGCGTCTACTGTCGCTAAAATAAAATAATCTACAAAAATTAATTATCGCAATGTCACATAATATTTAAAACAGTACCTAATTTACAATGAATCTCAATTGCATGTGAGTCAATATCAGCAACGAACTTAATTAATGTTGTAGATTTTACCATAATTAAAATACAATCATGAATTTCGATTATCTCGCAAAAGGATTAGTCACTGAGCCAATTATTAATCTTTAATAAGTCAATCTCGTAGTTGTACAATACAACAGAGAAATCGCATTTAAATTTTGGAATCGAATTGAAAACATACTTAATTATACTCGAAGTACATAAATATATCAGAAACATTTCATTAGCTAAACCAATAGCTTGTAATATTTTTTAATTTAATAACTTTGTAATATGTATGCTTACATTTACTGATAATGCAAAAAAAATAAATCAAATTTCTAAATTACATGTTTCTTAGCTAACCAGAGTTCGATAAATGAGAATTTTAGTTTAGAACGATGAGAATGTTTTATTGTAAAAAAATTGACAAATAGTGTCAAAAAATGACGTTAAAAAAAAGTACGCTATATTAACTACTTATATTTTTCTATATCTCAGTAACCAAGATGTGAAAAAAAAACTACGTTCCTAAACTTTTATGTTTTATTGGAATCATTAATATAACATATAAACTACTAGTATAGCAGAAATTCAATAATTTGTCATGTTCTATAATTCAGCGCCTCGAAAATGTAGTTGTTACATTTTCAATTATTCGAAAAGCATGTGTTGTAACAATATACTGAGGCTAGATACTGTCACCTCAAAATAACGTCGCGTTTAATCAGTTTACATTTTCGTGCTTTTTGTTTTCTCAAAACATTCTTCCTGCTTAAGTATACATATTTAATTTTTTTTTAATTTGTTGACTATATAGTTTGCATACGCAATTAATTATACAGTTTCCTTGTAGACTTTAGTTTTAGCATTATTTATTACAACGCCAATGTCAACTATTGTTATTAAAAAACAGAACAGCTAAGAAACACTTAATACAAATATTTTGTTAATAAATCTATTTTTACTTTTATTTTTTCAAATGCACACGAAATAAAAACTTAAATGCTACAATTTTATTTTTACTTTTTTCTTCATACATTTTATATGAATATAAGACATAATACAGCTTCTTTTACTTCATACAGTAACTTTTAGTACGGATAATAAAAATAATAAAATTTATTTCGTGTTATTGTACAGCATTTATAATTGTCAAACGGATCAAAAACATGTTTTGCAAACGTCTTTTATTTACGTATTTTTTACTGAACTGATCTATTTTGATTAATAGTGTAACTTATTACAAAACTATTCACGTTTTTGCTTTGCATTAGAACCTTAATTAAGTTATAACTATCAATGATAGTTATTGCTCACATATACGTCACAAGCTATTTAATTTAACACTTCACTCGCGTGGGATAGGGGAAGGTAGGGTAACTGTACGCACAGGGTAAGGGTACGCAGGCAATTGAAAGAAAAGGGAGAATGTAAAATTTTGTAATGTTGCTGGAGGACAGTAAAAGATAGCAAAAACCTATATGGGCATGAAGAAAGGAAACTGTACTATCAACGAGGAGGTTTCGCAAGAGAATAGGTGAAAAGAAGTAGAGAGGAAGGGAGGTTAAATACGAGGGAGATAGTAAGAAGAGATAAAGATTCGCAGGTGCAACAGAGGGAAGCAAAAATAAGGGAAGGAAAGTATAACGTAAGGTATGGGAATATAGTGTCTAGGGGGGTTCCTAAGTATCTGATGGAGAGGAGAAGCTTAGGAGAGAAACGACTTATAGCCAGGTTTAGATGCGAAAATGAGGAGAATTTAAATAAGTGTTGGAAAGAGGATGTAAAGAGGAGATGTAGATTATGTGGGCAGGAATGGGAGGACATAGAGCACTTGAGTGAGGAGTGTGGCGAGCTAAGGGAAGAAATGAGGAGGAGGAAGGCTTTGCTTGGGGAGGAGGGGGAGGGATTGGATTGGATGAAAGCAGTAAAAGAAAGAAGGAAAAGAGGGAAAGGTTAGGTCGAAAGTATTAGAATAGTTAGATGGTGATGAGAAGATTTTAGGGAAAAAAGTTGTTTAGTTTTTTTAATTTCTGTACAAATTATATTATTATGATAAGTGAATGTAGGAAGTGATGTAGGGGTAACGTAACCCATTGTAAGGACGAATGGCAAAACAATTAACAATAAATAAAAAAAGTGTACGCAGGCAATTTTATCAATGTTTAAAAAAATTTCAAATTTCAAACTAGCAGCACTATTTCTGACCTAACATATTGTACTAACCTAGCTGAGGTCAAATCAAATTCTACTATATTTACATATCAACACTACATGTGGAAGTTTAATATGCAACTTCATGTAATTTGTGACAGTTACAAAATAAGCTGTAAGTACTTTATTTATTAAATATATTTAATGAATACTGCATGTATTATATGCTAATGGTATTAGTGGTCGTTACCAATTATAAATTTTATTGAAAAAAGATGACTGCAACTTTTTTTTCAATTGTGATTGTTGATGTTAAACGTTGGGGCAACTGTACGCAAAATCGAAGGGGTAAATGTACGCGCGTATACTTCCCCCAAAAATTATTTACCTAAGTAAAACATGTATCTCCAGTAAACCGTATCTATTTCAGACGCCACGAACGTATAAAAGAAAAACGAATAAAGGTAATTGGACTGATGAACAAATAAAAGCAGCTATTGCGTCTGTAGAGGGCGGTATGTCAATTCGCGGAGCAGGTAAAAAATATGGTATTCCGGAATGTACTATACGAAAAAAAACTAAGCTTCAAACAATTAATAATAATGCCATTAAAGAACCACATTTAGGCAGATTTCCTATTTTTACCGAAACTCAAGAAATAGAGTACACGAATTACGTAATAAATATGGCCAAAATGTTCCATGGTTTAACACCACTTCAGTTTCGAAAATTAGTTTATAGTTACGCGGAAGCTAACAAAGTTAAAAATAATTTTAATATAAATACCAAAATGGCCGAAAAAGACTTCTATTATGGGTTTCTTAAACGGCACGGAAATGTATCCCTAAGAAAACCGAAAGGCACTAGCATTAATAGAATAAAAGCTTTCAATGAAATTGATGTTAAACTTTTTTTTGAAAATCTCGGTAATCTTTTCGAAAAGTACAAATTCACAGCAGACAATGTATACAATGTAGATGAGAACGGCATCACGACTATACAAAGACCTGCCAATATATTGAGTCCCAAAAGAATTAAACAACTTGTCGCTAAAATTTCAGGAGAGAGAGGGAAAAACGTCACAATAATTTGTTGTATGAGCGCAAGTGGCAAGTACATTGCGCCAATGTTTATATTTTCACGAAAGAGAATAGATCCGGGATTATACAAGAATGGCCCCACTGGAGCCATTTACACATGTGCACCTTCAGGTTAGAGTAACGAAAATTTATTTTTTGACTGGTTTCAGCATTTTTTCAAAAGTGTTAAACCCACTGCAGATGAACCTGTCCTGATTATCTTAGACAATCATGTAAGCCATATTAGTTTAAAGATATATAATTTTTGCAAAAATACTGGCATAGTTTTGCTAACACTACCGCCTCACACGTCCCACCGCCTACAACCACTGGATTTAACATTTTTTGGACCTTTGAAGTCGGCATGTAATAGGAAATGTTACCTTTATTTAAGACATCATGAACGAATAACAACTTACGACCTTGCCCAAATTTTTGCAAACGCTTATACTAGAGTAGCTAACATGGATAAAGCTATTTCGGGTTTTAATGCAGCAGAAATTTAACCATATCAGCCAGACAAATTCTCAGCTGAGGATTTTGCACCAGCCGCAAATTTTACTGCTGTCGAATTAAACAAACTAATTCCACCTGGAACGGGAAATGGAGCAGAAACTGTAGAAGAAGAGAATAGGGAGCATTTGCAGCGCATATCAGTTGATGTTCTGTGTCCAATTCCCGGCCCAAGTGGAGTAAAAATCAAACGAACGACTACACCTAAACAGAAGTCAAAAATCTGGACCCAGACGCCAAACAAAGAAGAACTGATGCTAGTGGAAGAAAAGAGAAATAAAAAAACTAAAATACATAAAGAAGTCGAGAAAAAAAATTGGATGATTTATCAGATACTGATAAAGAATTATGTTTAATTTGCGGAGATGGACCAATTAAAAGTGAGACTTGGTATAGGTGTACCTTGTGTTCCGGATGGGCACATGCGTTATGCAGTGGTTGGGATACCTCCAAAAACTATGTATGTGATTTTTGTTTCAAATAATTATGAATTTCTAGTTTTTCTAACTGCATCTATTCTTATGTAATAAAATACTAACGTATGTAGTGTGTTATTTCCCATAAGTCTAATTACCGCAGCATTGCGTACAACTGCCCCCTATGTATGGGGTAACTATACGCAAAGCCTCAACGGATCAAAATCGTGATTTTATCGAACTACTTTTTTTAATACTCTTCTATTTTAAGTATGTTGTAAAGAATACTATAGTATATACCATACCAAAAACCGAATATGCTAAGTAAGAAATTGGCCGAGATAATCAACTTCAAACGTTAATGCGCACAATTACCCCACTCTCCCCTACACACGTATCCGAGGCGTATCAAAACTGCTCTAGCGCGTCACGTGATTAAGTAGTTATTCATACGCCCTCTTCTAAATCTTGCAGGTAGTGTCTGTTGTAAGTTGTAACAGTGAGGTGGTGATCTTGTGCTTTTGATTTAAAAGAAATAACTGTTTTCATCTCTGGGATACGACTGTATCCCACGCGACGCTGGTCGAATCCACGATTTCAACAACAGCTATTTGACTTGTGGTAAGTCTGATCAATTTTTATTACAATTATTAGACCATTGTAAGAGATTATTCCATTGTTAAATCACAGTTTTTATTCTTTATGAAAGAAATCATTACCAGTCAAATGTCATTTAATAGGAAGTGATTTTTTTTTTTAGTTGGTAGTCAATAATGAACACCCACAGTAATGACCCTAATCAGTGGTTAAAATGGCTGAAAGAATTGGAATCTGAAGACAAAAATTCCAAAATAGAAGAAGACTATGATTATTTAGATGAAGACGTTAATTTGGATGAAAGTGATCACAAAAGCGAATCTGAACAAGATGGAGACGACAGTGATGAAGAAAACGTAGTGGCCGATGAAGATGAGAATATCACATGTTACATAGGAAAGGACGGTACAACATGGAAGAAGAAATGTCCGCCCGTGACAAGAACAAGGGTATTTAATATTTCGAATATAAAACCGGGTGCAACAAATTTCTCCGTTGACAAGAAGACAATTTTCGAATGCCTCGAATGTTTTCTTAGCCAAAGTATTGTTACAAGCTTTAGGTCTTACGAACCTTGCACGGCCAACTCACACAGTCGGAGATAGGGGAGGTTCAAGTGAATAATAATTAAGGATGCCAGATCATTTATAATTAACACTTCTGCCTCGATCAAGACAGACGGTCCAAGCTTGTAACGAATTTTTAGGTTCGTAATCCTTGTTACTTTGATGTTCGGGTAACCACAATAAAAGAGAAAGGTATGTTCCATAAAAGAAAGATTAACAGGTATAAAAACTTTAATTTAGTAATGTAGAATATTAACAAGAGTATATCTAATTCTCAATTCATAAACGCCAGAAGTACCGGCAACACACAATACACAGGTTAAGTCGAAGCGAATAGCAAAGAAAATTTCGTAGTAAATATTGTTTGTACACAGCATGCGATACACACAAAACAATTAATGAAACTACCTTAATGGTATTAAAACAATGATCGTAATTACGGAAATTAACATTAGCCAAAGTTCCGTGAGTGACTTTTCTGACAGCGATAAAATAATTAAATGAACTTACCCACAATCCAGTACCTACTTGGTCGAAGAAAACGTTTTCCCCGGTAAGTGAGCCTGGAATAAATTTGAATAGCAAATCGTGTCAACACAATGACTCACAAAATCAAGATCTACAAAATTGTTAATTACTGCTAAAAGAAAGTACACATAACATAACCCGATTGTCGAATGCTGTTGTACACATTCAATGAAAGTTGGTTTCGCAGATGTTTACCGCATGAGTAGGATCTCGAAGAAAAGTTCTTGTCTTCGGTTTTTTTAGTTTTAAACGTAGGCCTTATATATAGAGTTATACTCGTCTCATAAAGGTATTTATCGATATTAATCCCTCATTATTCTTTATTGAATAGAAACATGTGGCCAAAACGTAGTGGAACGGCCTGTGACGACTAAATTATTTTAAAAACGTAATGAAGTTATAATTTGATTTCCATTACAGAGGATGTCTTTCGAAAATTTTCTTTAAGCGAAACAGGCCATTTTATGCAGTTGTCAGCTAAACGACTTCGTCGGCTGACAAATTTAATTTATTGTACGACGTGTTGCTTAACCGAAGAGGGCTTATTTCAACCACTATTGTCTGTGAAAATTTAAACGGTGTCTCTCATCCTAATCTTTGATTGTTTTGGCCCTTTTTTTAAATTGCTTTCTAATTTAGCACTACGAAATATACGATCAAATCTCCGAATCAAACTTAGTTAGTCGCAGCCTTTTTAAGTTACGAGATAATTCTCGTAACAAGTTTTACTATAAAAACATAATCAAAAAATAATGGAAGCTAATTAATTAAAAACTCACATACTTTTTGTCAAGAGGCAATTAATAATGACATATATAAAACTTAAATAACTAGAAGAAAAAATAATCAATAAAATTCTAGACAGGGTTTAAAGTGTGTTATATAGCGTTTGCTTAAAATGCAAATTAAATGTAAAAAATAATACATATAAACGCTGCTACGAAAATTTTCTCGTAACTTAACCCGTTGACATACGAAGACGTCTGGGAGACGTCATTTGTTTCTTATGTCAAAACAATCATTCACGTGTCTCAGACGTCTTCAACATTTTGTTGCGAGTTGTTTACAGTGCAATCAAAGATCATTTCTATAGTTTTTAACGTTAAAAATAATCCAACGGTATGTCCGAAACGAATTTATTTTTCGAAAGTGAGCGAAATTTCTGAAGAGAGTAGTTTATTCCGAAATGTTCGTAAACGAGTAGGACCTTTATCCAGCAGTGATAAATCAGATTCATCAGAAAGTATAGAATAGTGGAAATGGAAAGATAAAGAAAATATTACAAACATAATACGGGTGCGGCAAAATGATCTGACGGTTTTCGCTGACGCGCTGACGAGCGAGTGAGTGGTGGGGAGTAGTGAGGATAGCGGCGTTCCAGTGCCTACGTGCGGACCTGCGGACATTTTTAGTAGCCATGGAGTGGTGGTCGGCTGAGCACCGTGCGTTCGTTGTGGAAGCATTTTTTAAAAGTGGCGATAGTGTTGTTGCTGTTCAGCGGCAGTTCCGCAGACGTTTTAATGTGGGTCCGAGAGGAAAAGTTCCAACTCGAAACACCATTTTGCTGTGGGTGGGTAACTTTAGAGCTACCGGTTCAGCATTAAAAGGTCAGCCCGGACGCCAGAGAACGTCGAGAGAGTGAGGGAAGCTGTGGAAGCCAGTTCTTGGCGGTCTGCACGCAAACAAGCTGCTGCTCTGCGCATTGTCTGACCGCTCGGTAAAAAGAATATTACGGTACGACCTGCACTTTCATCCATACAAAATGGCTATCGTGCAACAGTTGAAGCCCACTGATTATGCAAAGCGCAAAGCATTTTCTTCTTAAAAGGATCACATAAACATTTCTTTGGTTATTTTTAAAAATGTTTATAAATAGCAATCTATAATATGCAATAAAACACTTTGTATCTCTTAAAACGATTGAGTTATTTACATTTTATAAACCATCAGATCATTTTGCCGCACCCGTACCATTTACTGAACAACCTGGTATCAACGCTTTGGTTTTGCGACGATTAGAGTCCAATACTACTTCTCTTTGTGCTTTCAAGCAAGTACTGAATGATGATTTTTTTGCTATGATAACAACAGAAACAAATAGATATGCATCGCAAACGATTGCAAATGAGAAAACAACTAAAGGTGAAGAATGGTTTTCTGTTACAAGTGACGAATTACAAGCATATTTTATACTATGTATTATAATGTTGCAAGTAAAAAAATCTTCTATATATATATATGTATTGGTCAAACCGAGCAATTGTAGAAACACCAATATTCTCAAAAACTATCCCTCGAAAACGGTTTCTAACTATATCTCACTTTTACGGACAACGAAACGATGGATAAAGACGATAAGCTAAAAAAGGTTCGCAATGTGGTTGTTTACTTGAATGAAAAATTTCTTTAGTTATACACCTCTAATGAAGCTTCAATTGATGAATCACTGATGAAATTTTGAAGAAGGCTGAGCTATGTACAGTTTATTGCTTCAAAAAGAGCTCGATTTGGTATAAAATTTTATAAACTTTGCGAATCAAAATCTGGCTATTGCTCACAATTCAAAATTTACGTAGGCAGAGAAATGGTAAATGATAAGAAAACGCCAGTTTCTCAACAGGTGGTGATGAAATTAGCGGAATCGATTTTAGGAAAAGAATATACGCTATATTTGGATAACTGGTATTCATCACCTGCACTGTTTGATCTTTTTAGAAAAAATAACGTGAACGCAGTTGGAACTGTAAGGAAGCAACCTAAAAATATGCCTAAGCAGCTTTTTACGAAAATAAAAAGAGGAGAGTTACGAACTTCTTCTAATAGTGTATAGTCCTTACATGGGCATGATAAAAAGGATGTCTACATGATCAGTACAAAACATGTTTCTGTCGAAATGACGATTACCGGGAAAAAAGAAAATATTAAAATTTTTGGGAGAAAAACAGATTATAAAACCAAAATCTATCACTACTGGCTTGTTTTCCAATTATGCGAAAATGTGTAAAAGGATATAAGAAAATTTTTTTCCATGATTGATATTGCTGTTTATAACGCGTACGTTCTATATTCGAATACTCCTAATGCAGAAAAAACTAAGAACAGTGAATTTTTGACTTAGTGTCGCCGAAGGTATGTTATCCACTATATCGTTACCAAATTATCCAAAACGTCGGTGTCCATCACAAAGAAATTGTTCGACTCCTCTGCAAGCAAAATATTGAGCACATTTCCCGGAACATATATCTGCTACTGATAAGAAAAAACACCTTGCAAAAAAGTGCATTGTTTGCACAAAACGGAATATAAGAAGCGAAACAACTTAGCAGTGCAAAAAGTGCTAAGTACCACCGAACTGTTTTGAAAAATTTCATACATTAAAATTTTAATTAATATTTCGCATCTAATACAATAGTTATAAAATATATTTATTTTTTGTTGCAACACTAAGTTTGAGGTTTTGTTATTCAAGTAAAGTATTTTGAACAAGATTCAAAGCTACATTTGAACGCCATAACAACCGATAAATAAATAGTATTTCTAGCCACATTACTTTTGTGTTTAATGATATGTCAAGGGGTTAAAGGCAAGCGACTAACTCAGTTAAATCGACAAGCGGATTACAGGTCTAAATGTACTAATTAGAAAGTAAAATAAAAAATTCACCAAAACGGTTAAAAATTAAAACGGAAGACACCGTCCAAATCTATCCAATGCTAAAAGAGAGCAAAAGACAACACACAGGTTGTAGCACGAATATATTTTTATTTTATCACAGAAAGAAAGGTTAGTAAAAAACGAGGTAGTACATAGATGCGATCAATCGCTAGTACGTAGGTACAGATCATAGAGAATAATGGTTAATGCAAGCCCTCTTCGGTTGCGCAACAAGTAAATAAAATTAAACTTTTCGATGTAACTTTTACATTCCAAAAGAACAAATTTACATTGGTAAATATAATACAAATATGCAATATCCCAATAATTAAAAGAACTCACACACACACTTTAATATTATATTACACACAAAAAAATGTGTAGTTAATTGTGACAACAACCTGATATATATGTACAGTCGTGCGTGCAAGCGACTGACAACCTAGATAAAATAAAAATTAGTATAGGAAATACCATTCTTACAATTTTTTTTCTATTAAGTATCTTTCCCAGAATTTCCTAAAATTCGCTGAAATAAACAATGATATACATATGGCGTTATCACAATTAAATTCCTTTTGGTTTATACAATCTATAAAAAAAAACCCCAGATGTGTCAAGTTTTCTCCAAATTAATATTGATATTTCCTATGAAAATAAGCAAAATCAACCAATTAAGGAAATGGCAGTTAATCTCCATCATTTTTTCTATCTCAAAGAAATAGTAAAAGATATGACAAGAAAGAGTTACAAATTACTTGAAGCTACTAGAAAGCTAAAGTACAAAACAAAACAGCCACTGAACATGCTGTGATTTAGAAATGACAAGAATGTCAATAAAATCTTTGGTATTATTGACTTCATAGGTATAAGGGCTTATAGTCATACCCAATAACATTGTGCTAAAGAACCAAGATGTGTTAAGTGCACTGGAAGACATAACACAGCAAATTGTAAAAACCAAAAAAGCAAAATTAAAGTGTATTTGTCGTCGAGAACAGCATCCAACTAACTATCGCGAGTGTATAGTTGCAAAAAAACGCTAAAAATTAAGGACCAGCAGGCAGTTCAAGAAACAGAGCTTACCCAAATAACTTCAAAGATCTACTCAACCTAAAACAAATACAAATGCATTTCCAACGCAGCAAGAAAGCGGACCTTTATTCAAACAGTGGCCGGCAAAACAGATAAGCAATAAAAGCAAATAAATTCATCCATTGACAAGACGTTTCAACAAATACTCGAGCAATTGACTAAAATGGATTAACGTATTTTGAAATAACAATATCGCGTACAAGTAGCGATTCCTAAATCTAAAAATGGTTAATTAGTTAGAAGTATTAGAATGGAATGCCAATGGGCGGCTGCAACATCAACAAGAGCTGCAAGCAGTCCTTGACAAAGAAAAAATTGATGTATGTCTTGTATCTAAAACTCATTTCACGAGAGAATCATACATCTAATTTAAAGGAAATGAAGCATATCGCACAATCTACCCGTACAATACAGCAAAAGAGGAAAGTGCAATTATTATAAAGGAATTTAATATACTGCCCACTGAGACATGCCATTAAGAAAAAAACAATATGTAGACGTTCTCAATTGCCAAAGAAATAGATTTATTATCGGAGGTGAGTTTAACGCAAAGGACACACACTGTGGATCTAGACTAACTACAACCAAAGGTAAGAAAGTTTTAGCAGCATCTAATCAGCGTAAATGCGGAGTGTTATAAACTGGGAAGCTAACGTATTGGCCTACTGACTCTCACAAAATTCATAATGTCATAGATTTCTTTGTAATTAAGAATATCTCATTAAACTATGTTCAAATTGAAGAAGCATGGGATATGGACTCAGATCATTCTCTAATACTTCTTACATTAAGCGATGGTGTAATCCAAAATAAAAATCTACCGAGCCTAACTAACAAGAGAACAAATTGGAGTTAGAATAAAAGAACAGCTAGATGACGTATTCGTTAAAAACATACAACAAGCAGTATGCACTTCTGCACAAACCCGAAGCAATTTCCAAAACGCTTGTAGGTTTACAGAAAATTTTGAAAGCTTTTTCAAATCAAGTAATAGATAAGAACAAGCCTCAATTACACCAGAACAAAACAAGTATTATTGGATCTACTTCACCAAAAGAAGCTTAGAAGAAATTAAAACAAACATTAACTTGAAAAAGCTCTTGGTTTTGACCTAATGTCGCGGTGGACAAATGCGTTTGCGCTGATTTTGTGTCTTGTAATTAAGTTAAATTTTTACTCACTTCTTTAGTAGATAGAGCTCACAATTGTTCTTAACGTTACGCTTTATTTAGCGTCGATACACGGCCGCACTTTTAACACTTATCCTCGCGTGCGTATGCGTTCTTCCTTATCACTTAAAACTTGTTTCTAGTTGAAACGTATAAAGTTTTTTTTCCAAACTAATTAAACCAACTAAAATGTAACTATAATAGCAAATGAACTAAAATTTTAATTGTAAGCAAAATGTGCTTATTGTAATGGTAAGTGGCATACTTTTATGACGGATCTCTTAAGTATGCCATTAGTGGTTTTTAGAGAGACTACTCGTATAATTCCGTCGGTGCCCGGGTGAACATTAACCACACGAGCCAGTTTCCAATGCAGAGGTGGCTTTTGCTCATCTCTAATAACAACAAGCGTATCAAGTTTGATATTAGAAGCGATTTTGTTCCATTTTGATCTGTGTTGGAGAGTATGAAAGTACTCACTCGTTGCCCAGGCGATCCCACAAGTGCCCTAACATTTGTTGTACCAGTTGCCAACGATTGAGCCTATTTAACGCCAGTTTTGACAAATCAGGTTCAGGAACGTTTGAACATGGCGGCTCTAGCGTTAAAAAATGAGTTGGCGTTAGAGCTTGCAAGTCATTGCGGTCTTGACTTAATGGAGTAATTGGCCGAAAATTCTAAACTGCTTTTATCTCTATATAAGTGGGTTTTTACCGATTTTACTGCTGCCTTGCTCAGACCATTAAAGTGTGGCGTTGCTGGAGGATTGAATCTCCATTCTATATCAAGTTTTTGGGTAGCGCACCAAAAGCTGTCGGTTGCCGCCAATAAAGTTTGTTCCTTGGTCACTAAAAATTATATTGCATCTGCCTCTGTGCAAGACGAATCGTCTAAAGGCTGCTATGAATGCTTCAGATAATAGATTAGAGACCAGTTCAAGATGAATTGCCTTAATTGCACAACATACAAACACACAGACGTAAGCATTTGTGGTTTTTTCACCTCTGGTCTTGTTTAGAGTAATACTAAACGACCCTGCGTAATCAATGCTTACGACCGAGAATGGTTTAAATTCAGGCACGCGAAGTTGAGGTAAATCTGCCATTCTTGGAGGAGTCATTTTGGATGCGTTTTAAAGCATCAAATACATTTTGAAAGACATCTAGTAATTGCCGCTCGTGGCAAAATTATCCAGTATTGCTGTAAAAGTAAGCAGTGTAGCGTTTTGTAACCTGGATGTAGGTGGGTTATGTGCGTATACTCGATAATGATTTTGGTCAGCCTATGATTACTTGGTAGTAACAGCGGATGTTTTGACTCGAGCGGTAATTGCGAGTGCCTGAGCCGTCCACCCACCCTGAGACATCCCTCTTCATCGATAAACATTACTAGTTTTTGAAAGAATTTCGGTAAGAGTTTTGAATTGAACGATGTATGTTGTACATGTTTTATGATTTTAGTTAAAGATGTTTGCACCTCTATATGCGTCAAATTTCCAGATGTTCTAGGTTTAGAGTGTTTACGATTTTTTAAAAATCTTAAAATAAACGCAAAGACACGTAGTATTTTTTTAAATGAAGAATAACGTAACATAAGTTGATCGACGATGTGGCGCTCGTACGACATAGTTAAGGTGGTACTTCTGGCTTCTTCTACGACAGTACATTCTAATGCTAAAGGTTGTTTAGACCATAAGTAGTATGCATTAGACAGCTAGTCAGGACCATTCTACTAGAGTGTGTGAGTAATAAGTTGCTTAGGAGTTAGTCCACGAGATCCGCAATCTGCTGAATTTTCAGCGGATGGGATGTAGTGCCGTTGAGTATTAGGAATTTTGTCTTGAATGTGTGACACTCTGTTGGCAATAAAAGTTTTCCAGCGATGGGGCGAAGAGCATATCCAGAACAAAACCGTCTAACTGTCAGACCAAGCATGTATTTCATGAATAGTAATAAAGGGTGTCAAAGTCTTTCTTATTGATGACATAACATCTGCCAGAAGTACAGCGGCACATAATTCTAGCCTAGGAAGTGAGATTGTTTTCAGTGGAGCATTTCAAGAATTGTCTCAGTCTAAATTAGAAGACCGCAGTTGCTGCATAATTTGTTTCACGTATAAAGTGCAAAGAGATAGAATACCGAGAGAATCATAGATTCTAGCAATTTCCAAAAGAATACTGCGTTTCGTACACACCAAATCACGAGAATGACAAGTGTAGCAGAATTCGTCGGTTTTTGGATTCCATTTAAGACCAAGTACTTTAATAAAAGATGGTTCTTTTTTATCAAAATCTATAATATGTGGCAGTTCGTCGTTGCAAACTGTGTTTAATAACTCTTGATTGTTGCTGGCCCATTTGCGTAGGTTAAATTTTCCACAGGACATCAAATTGATAAGTTCTTGTTGCAGAGCTTTGGTTGTACTAACGTCGTTTCCTCCGTATATGATGTCGTCAACATAAATGTGATGATTTACAACGTACGTTGCGTTAGGATACTTCTTTCCGTAGCGTGAAACAAGTTCTTGTACAGTGCGGTTAGCCAAATATAGCGAGCTTGGTACACCATACGTAACAGTATTTAAGCGATATTCTTGTATTGGAACATCTTGCGAAAAACGCCAAAGAATTCTTTGGTAATCTCGATGTTGAGTTTCTAAGGAAATTTGGCGAAACATCTGTTTAATGTCACAAACAAAAACATATTTGAAATAACGAAACGCTAAAAGGATTGAAAATATATCCTTGTCTAGTTTTACACCAGTATGCAAGGTGTCGTTAAGCGAAAGTTCAGTAGACGTCTTTGCTGACACATCAAAAACCACTCTAATTTTTGTCGTGATACTATCAGGCTTTTGCACGCAGTGATGCGGAATGTAATACAGAGTAGTAGATTTAGTTTCTGCGTGCGGAATAATAGTCATGTGACCAGTGTTTAAATAATCAAGCATAAACTCTGAATATAATTTATGTAACGATCAATTGTGTAAAAGTCTAGACTCTAACAGATAAAATCTGTGAATAGCTTGGTTGTAGGAGTTACCCAGTTGTGGTTCTCAGTTCTTAAACGGAAGAGAAACAACAAATCTTCCATCCTCTTCTTGCCTAACAGTATTTTTGAAAATTTGTTCACATTGGTCGTCTTCAGGTGATATAGTTGGGGTTTTTAAAGTAACGTGATCAATTTCCCAGAATTTCTGTAAACACCGATCAAGAGACGGTTCTATAGAGATATGACAATTCAACAATGGCGTGTCTAAGAGAGGTGCACGAGAAACCGTTGATTTTCCTTGTAGAACCTTGTAGCCAACCAGAAACGCTCTTCATAGCCACGGTCGTTTTTCTGTTCCTGGTATGCGATTAGATTTGAGAATGTAGGGTGTAAATTCAGCACCTACCAGAATGTCAACAGCGGAAGGTATATGACAAATGTCGTCAGCTAATTTCAAATTCTTAACATGATGCCAGTCGTTGATGTTAAGTTTCATTTGAGGTTGTTGAGAACAGATTTGTGTTACAATGAAAGCCTCAATGTCGAATACTGGATCTAATTGATTGCGTGGGCGCATGTGACATTGTGTTATACCATTGGTGCATTACGAAGCCGTATTATTTAAACCTTGTATGGAAATAGACGTGTGTCGTCGAGAAAAATCTAACTTTCAAAGACAAGTTTCCGTGATAAAATTGGCCATGCTTCCAGAATCGATGAGAATACGGACAGTTTGATAGTTGCCACGTATACCTTTGATGTCAACGACGGCAGTTGATAACAAAACGGTAGAGGGTTTGCGGACGATATAATTCGTCATAACGCTAATCTACATTCGTTACAGGAGGAACAGAAGTCGACTGTTGTACTTGCTGTGAAGAAGTGTATGGTGCGATTGATGGCATACACGACATCTTGAATGTGATTTACAATGTTGCGTTGAATGTAAAGAACTAAGGCAGTTTTTACTTAAATAATTGCTAAAACTGAAAGATGATGAAAAAATCTCATTGACATCTTGCTTAATTTACGAAAAATGGCAATTTTGGAATTAAGATAATTTCGGAAAACCCCATTTTCTAACTAAGTAAAAATCACTCAGTATGTTTGATGAGGGCTAAATAGGTTTACAGACAGGCACAAATCATTGCCGTAAGTTTTTTTTTAATCCAAAACCTAAAAAAAACCTTTTGGTGCAGATTTTTTAGCGAACACTGTATAAAATATCATCAAATCAAAATATTACGAAAAGACAAAAATAATGTAGTGGCTTCAGTTTTAGTCTAAATTTATTGATTCAGAGAATGGAAAAAGTTCAAGTTGAAATAAAGAACTTATACACATTTTTCCACAATCTCCTTGAACGGCAGCTACAAAAATTCGTTCAAAACAGTAGCAGTTAAATTTTAACTAAGATACTGCTAAAAAAAGTTTATTTAAACTCGTTTTGATTTTTTTAATAAATAAAGTATAATAATACGATTTTGATTTGATTTTAGCGGGTTTACCTACTTTAAAAAAATATTATTATTTATGTGATTCATAAAATCAAAAACATCTATTTTTAAACTGCTATTAATTGCCAAATAATTTCGATTGTAATTAATCATAATCGTTACAGAATTCAAAATTCAGAATTCAAGGCATATATTAAAAAAAACTTATCAAACAAATAAAATTAAGAAAATCTATATTGTGGTTTTTTAAAAGAAAACTTTAGAATATTCAAGATAAATAAATGTACTATATTTATCACAAAAAAGTTTTGTTTTATCACGTTAGCGTTGATAACATTTAGTGCATCAAATGAAACAAATGAAAACGATTGCTCAGTTAAAACATGTTCAAAGCAATCCTGATTCCTGATCTTTTAGTACGTGAAGCCTATTGATACTTGCGTGCGTGCAGTTCTTGTTCGGATTTAATTAATCAAAACTGTTGCGTTAATATGATTGTAACTATGACTTAAAGTGCGAATTGTGATTATGTGAAATGCGTACTGTGTGTAATACTAATAAACACTTTCGGCAGCTTTGGAATTATTACTACAATAGAAGAACGCATCATAAGGTAAGCTTTGTGTTTAATAAATTTTTTGACTCCTTAAGATATAAAGTTATTTTATTAAATAATGAGTTTTTACAATTACAAAATAATTGCATAACGTCGATGCAAATGTTACTAGCTTACGCCAACTAAATTATACTAATAAATACAAGTGTTGAAAATAGCATTTGACAAAATTTTGGGAAGCTTATCTTTGTTTCAAATTAAATTTGTAATGCTACCGTAGTAGCACAAAATATACGTAATATATTAGTAAACAGACATTTATTATAATGTTATATCAATAATTTATATACAATAAATATTTCCTAAATATTAGTTATAAATCCCACGCTAGGGATACCCCATGAGATTAAACATGGGAAAATTAAAATTATTTTTTTCCTGCTTCTCAAATTGAAAAATCGCAAAAATTTTGACGCAGATTTAAAGTGGCACTTAAAACGTTTCTAAAAACAATTTTTTGATTATAATTTAATACTTAATAAATTAATTACAGGCATTTGAAATTCGAAATTTTGAAGGTTTTTCGCGCATGCGATTCAGATCGGCTATCTTCGGTTTTTAAAGTAATATGGATGCTAAAATTAAATTGTAGCCCGTCAAATCAACATTATGCAACTTTATGAGGAAATGGAAATTTGAAAAACAAAGACTAGAAAAATTACATTTAAAAATTTTCTGTGGCAGACTAGAAAAAAAAGTTAATCAAACATAAATTTACATTTACATATGTATCTACGAACACTCATCGTGGTACCAATAGGTCGAACGCAGGAAGATTGCTCGAATAATCGTCGTGCAGAAAAATTCATTTCAATTGAGAATTTGTGGCCCTGTAAAGGGCCTTTTTAACATTGTCGATCCGTTGCTTGGCGGAACGACCACGGCGAATAACCTATTTGGGTATGAGGTGTTCAAAAATGCCTCCTGCTTGAACTGTACAATAAGTTAGCCGTTCAACAAATCTTTTTCGTGTTTCGGCTAATTTACGAATGGTAACAGCTCGGCATATCACTTGAATTTCATCTTTTAGTGCGTCTCTATTTTCATACCGTTTTCCTCCTTTAAATAATTTTTCTTTTATGTAACTCCACAAAAAAAATTGCACGGGTTTAAATCAGGTGACCTAGCAGGCCATGTAATGGGACCATTCTTGCCTATTCATTGATTCGGAAATGTTTCATTCAGAAGCCCAGTGTTTAGTCTAACAGTAATGGCTAGAGCACAATCCTGCATGAAACAAACTTGGTGATTTTCACCCGCAACATCATTTAGTTGTAGAAACACTTCTTCTAGTAGAAGGTATTGATATTTTATGGAAGTAAGTGTACCTTCAATGAAAAAAGGACCAATAACATGACTTCCCAGCAAGCCCATCCAAACATTGACAGTTTCTCGCCATTGACTTGGTCCATTTACTAATTTGTGTAGATTTTCGAGAGACCATGTACGATTTTTTTGTCGATTTGGCCTTTCATCAAGTCCAAATAAACATTCATCCGAAAAACAAATGTTTTTTACAAAATCGCAATTGGTTTTGTTCATTTCGGTAATTATTTCACAAAATCTCATACGAGCATAATAATCGTGTGGTAATAATTCTTGATGGCATTGCCAACGGTAACTTTTAAAGCCCTCCTGTTTGAGGTACCTGAATGCTGACGACCGAGGAACACCTACATTAATTTCAGTTTCTCGCAAACTAACATCAGGATCTTGGTCTACAGCTGCAAGAACTGCCAACTTCTGAGGGTTGTCTTCATGGTCGTGTAAGGGTGGTGGACGCTGACATTTACATGGTGGATTTACGGAGCCTGTGGTTTTAAATAATTGTATCGTTTTTTTGATACTCTTTAAAGAAGGTATTGGTCTATGTGCGAAAAAACCAGCAAAGTCTTCTCGAATTTGGACCTTTGAAACACCTCCAAAATATTGTTTTACCACAAGAATTTTTTCTTCTACATTTATTTTTGAAGCTTGTAAAACAATTCTATGAAAACTGTTAACACTTCAAATGTTTTATAACAAATCAATGCGAACTTGATTTTTAATACCTATTTACATGAACATAATTCAAGTTTATTTCATTTTGGAATCATAAGCTGGTTTATTAGCACGCAAATGCGAGCGCAATTTGGTTTTTTTAGCCTACAGAAAATTTTCAAATGTAATTTTTCTAGTCTTTGTTCTTCAAATTTCCATTTCCTCAAAAATAAAGTTGCATAATGTTGATTTGACGGGCTACAGTTTAATTTTAGCATCCATATTACTTTAAAAACTGAAGATAGCCGTTCTGTATCGCATCCGCAAAAAACCTTCAAAATTTCGAATTTTAGATGCCTGTAATTAATTTATTAATTATCAAATTAGAATCAAAAAATTGTTTTTAGAAACGTTTTAAGTGCCACTTTAAATCTGCGTCAAAATTTTTGCGATTTTTTAATTTGGGAACCAGGAAAAACATAATTTCAATGTTCCCATGTTAAATCCCATGGGGTACCCCTAGCGTGGGACACAACCTATATGTTTTCAATATATGGCAGACATAAGATGTAAATATCGTCTAAATATTTGTTTCCAATATATGAGAAATATTACTTTTTAATCTGTTCTAGATGTATCTCACTATTATTTGTGAAATATTTGTAAAATATATACCTACTATATATGTGCATGTTTGCAAATGATATTTAATCTGGGTTTTTATCGTACAGTTTTTATTAAACCGTATTGAAACACTGCAGATATTGTGTAAAAACTCATTTATTTCTAAAAATGACACTAACAAAATAAAATTATAAATGATGAATAATATATAAATATAAAATCTGTATACATTTTAAATATCTTTAAAGAATAAGTAGGATGGCGGCCACCACAATTAACACATTTTACCTCGTCGTCTCGTGTTTTGCGAATGCAATCGTTTGTTGTTGTGTATATTCCGTGTTAATATCACGACTAATAATTCTAGTCCTTTTTTGGTAGTATGAATTGATACCGTTAACGTTTACTACACGTACACTATCAATAACAATATTTATTTAATAGTCATTGTTTGATTTCCATTGCTAACCATGCAGTACCAGAAACTTCTATTAGCTTGCATTGATTACACAGGTTTGCAACTAAAAAGCTGCATAAGATTTTTATACATTTTTTTATAGATTTCAACTAGGTAAAAACGAAATAAATACCAAAAAAGTCTATTTCGTCATTTTTTTTTGTTACACTGAAATTTTCCTTTGTAAAATTTCTAATTCTATCAACTATAGCTAAACTTGACAATAAAAAAAAATTGAATCGTTGAACGAGGTAGTGGAAAAGCTTGGTGGTTAAAATAGTTTCAGTTATTTGTGTTCCAAGTTCCCGAAACTGTCTGAAGCCATATTAGAGAAAAAGTTTTTACTGGTTCTAATATAAAAATAACTTCTTTTTGAATAGAATGAGAGACAATGAAAAATTAATTAATATTAGTAATTTAAAAAAATAAATAATTGTTTTGTTTTACCGTATGTTATAATGTACATAGAAGTAAAATAATAGTTAAAAAAAACAAAAAAACACGCTTTTATAAATAACCGAACTAAAAAGAAGAAAATAATTTATAATTACAAACAAAATTATTAAATTCAGAGCAATAATATATAATTATAAACAAAATTACTAAATTCAGAGTTAAAAGCGTGGGGTGCATCCGGATACACGGTAGTCTTTCGCGCCAAGTATCTGTTATTTTTTTTTGTAATTAATTATATCAATCATTGTTTTAACATGTATTCAGTTCGACTATTGCTGTCAATTTGTCATTTGACTGATATACATAATACTGTCACTAAACACGACGTTTGAATACATACGTGACGAGATATTCTACAGCTGCACTATTTTTGTTAAATCTAATAATTTTTTTGTAAAGATCAGAGGTTTTTTTTTATATTTTGTGTTCACAGAAATAAATTTATCATTGTTTGTAACAATAGTTTAACGTGTACTTGGCGAGACATTATACAGTGAAACTGTTATTTGTAGGATTTTTCTATATTTTCATAACTCTCCCCTTATTGATAGCTGCCTTTAGAATAATTGTAACAATGATTATAGATGCACCCCACGCTTTTAACTCTGAATTTAGTGATTTTGTTTATAATTATATATTATTGCTCTGAATTTAATAATTTTGTTTGTAATTATAAATTATTTTCTTCTTTTTAGTTCGGTTATTTATAAAAGCGTGTTTTTTTAGTTTTTTTAAACTATTATTTATTTTCTATTTTTTAGTTCGGGTACCTATAAAAGCGTGTTTTTTCAATTTTCTAAGCTATCAGTTATTTTCTGTACTTTAATTAGATTTATCAATAATCAATGTTTGCGGACATGTGATTATGAAATATCTTACGAACTAAAAACGTATTGGAAACAGTAGTTATCGACAGTAAGACTTTGTTTCTCGGGGAGGGAACCTGAGAAACAGCTATCACATCCGAGGCAGGCAGCGGGCGCGCAAATTACCTGCTTCGACACTTTAGCAATCATAAGAAAGTTATAAAAACACCGCGAATACCTTTAGCTGTACATAATCGTATAGAAAACTTGAAGAATTGAATTGTAATTATAAATCCTAAAGTTTCATCAGATTTACGCAACACAACCATGTGTGTTAATTTACATTTTTTTTAATACAAATTAAAACATGATACATAAAATGATTACATTTATGGATTATAATAAAATGTTTCGACTTACCGTTTATTGTTCCATTTCGCAATTGTACACACAGCATCACTTATCAAACTACAACCGAACAAGTGAAAAGATATCAATTTGCAGCCCAAGCGTTGACGACAGTAATCAAAAGTATAGCAACGACTAATGCTGGCTAATCACAAAGTATTCGTTTTTCCTAGAACGATTCCACTGTTTTGAAAATAATTCAATCTTATTTAATCGATCTTCAAACAATTCTACCCAGTAAACACAAAATTGATATTGTTTAGTAACAGTTTCAAAACAAAAAAATTATGATTCACTCTTGTTTCAAACATAAAAGAAACTTAACTGCAATAAAATAGCTATAAGTCCATCGCTGTTTCACTTATTTGAATCAGTATAGTTTCGGTATTTTAAATTCAAATCTGTTGCAAAATAAATGTTGCATTCGGTTTACGTTTTAAAAGCTTCGTTCTTAAACTGATACTAAATGATCAATAAATATATGATTTTCTTGTTTCAATAATGTACTTAAACAGTTTCAATAATATAATAATACATTTTCGAATGCACGTTTCAAATTTTATTGCACAATAAATATTTATAATACAATATCACATTGAGTTTTTTACATATTGCAACTTTCCTGGATGTGGTCTTTTCACAGAAGCCTCGAAAACTGCATCAGTTACTGTTGGGTAGCAACTTTTAACCGCATCTGTAATAGAAATAAATATTTCATTTATATACATACATAATCATAGAGTTACACAAAATTAATTTCATTTTTTTAATCAAAAACAACACAAACTTAATATAAATATCACTTTAGCAATCATTAGAAAGTTATAAAAACACTGTGAATACCTTTAGCTGTACATAATCGTATAGAAAACTTGAAGAATTGAACTGTAATTATAAATCCTAAAGTATCATCAGATTTACGCAATAATCTACCTTAACGCGATCATGTGTGTTAATTTACATTTTTTTATACAAATTAAAACATGATACATAAAGAACAGAAATGATAATAATATTGGTTACATTTATGGATTATAATAAAATGCTTCGACTTACCGTTTACTGTTCCATTTCGTAATTGTACACACAGCATCACTTATCAAACTACAACCGAACAAGTGAAAAGATATCAATTTGCAGCCCAAGCGTTGACGACAGTAATCAAAAGTATAGCAACGACTAATGCTGACTAATCACAAAGTATTCGTTTTTACTAAAACGATTCCAGTGTTTTGAAAATAATTCAATCTTATTTAATCGATCTTCAAACAATTCTAGTTATTCAAAAAATATTCGGTTTTAATAAATTAGTTTTTAGACGGTTGCTGATTATAGGAAAAAAATTGCAAGTACTGAAACGGTTTAAAACTGATTGTGAAAAATCGGAACTCTTTCAATTTATTCATTGCCAGTTACATGTAAATAATATAAAAATGGAACTAACACGAAACAACGTAATGAAACAATTGTTTTAATTTTGTGATTGTAACAGTTTCACTCCGTGTTTATTGAAAAGTCACCTTCGCAAAGCTCAAATAATAATATTGCGCTCACAAGCGTGTTATGCGAGGAAAGGTCGAAAAATTGTGATTCGCGTCCAGTAACTTATTTTTTGCTGGTTTAGATACGTTTAAAAGCATTCGGATAAATGTAAAATTGTTTCTAGACACAGTCAATTTTAGAGCCAAAGTAGAACTTTTAGAAACTTTGCCAAACTTTGATTGAATACGGTTGGATTAAATAAATTATTCAATGATTATATAAACAATTTATATTGCGTGATTCTTGATAATTACTTTACCACACTCTAACTAACTGATGCGCATTTTTATAAAAACAACAAAACTAAATGATTACTGGATTTTACCCGAGTTTTATGGCGATTCCTAGTTCTACAGCTTCTAAGATTATGACACGATTCGAGCTACGTTGCAAAGTAGAGATTTTATCTTTGGAAATGTGCATCCACAGTTTAAAAGTTGAATTTTTTAACAGTTTGTCGCGTTTGCGATTCTTTGTCATATCTAAATAAAACTTACAGCAGATTGGACTCGCAATGAAAACGTTTCGCAACGCGAAATAATTGACATGCCTTTTTATTAAATTTTCTTTTTTTTTACATATTCTACAATTTTTTTCTCTTATTAATATTAAACAAATGCGCTACTGACTATAAAAAAGCATTAAACCGATACAATTACAATTGTTTGACTGTTGATACAATTTCGACATTCAAAATTTATTCAAATTTTATTTTACCTACTTTCGTCCTATGTTGATAACTTTACAGTGAAATCGTTTATAATTTAAACTAGTAATTACTGATAGAAAGAAAGTTGCACATCAATATTTTTATAGAAAACAAAATTTATAATAAAAAAGTCGCCGGAAGGGTACAATTACGTTCAATAGTTTAGAAGATACAAGTGTGCAAAGTTGCACGAAAATTACATTAAAACTCTATAACTCTTAAACTATTAGATATAATTGTACACTCTCGCGGACTATTTTGTAGTAAATTTTGTGCTCAATAAATTGTTTATGTAGAATTTTCATCTATATTGTACCGTTTTTGCAGCGTACAAGGCGAAAGCTCGCGCGAATCTAATTCTGCAATCGCTATAATTATTTGTCATCACTGCTGAGTGAAGTAAAGACTAATTATATTTAAAAACATAAAACGAATCATGTTAGTCATCTTGTTTAATAATAATAAACACCGCATCCGAAAAATACAAAAAACTAAGTTAAATTGGGCACCACCGCAAGTTCCAGATTTGTTTAATCAGAGCGTTTAATCTTTTCGTTACACGAGCCTTTGAATCAAGCTCCCTATAAGTGTTTAAAACACCAAAATTAGCAGATAAAACGAAAAGTAAACCGTAAAAAATCCCATTAATGCGTATTTAGATTTAGACACAAACAAAGATGTAACTATGGGAGTTAATGAGTTATACATTTGCAAATAAAAAAAAATCCTTATTCTTTTTTTAAATTGTTTTGGTAATACAATAGTTAACATCTATACGAAAAAAAATACTATATAATTAGTTATGTAAAATAATAAGCATATGTTCAATTACATTTTTGACAATCACGCAAGCTATTTAATAACAAAAGAATATTTTTACTACATCTCGACTGGTATCAAACGTGATATTCATTTTTACTTAATAACAATGTAATAAGTGCTTTGCTAATTACCACAGCTTCTTACGGTAAAAGCATAATTGATAACTTTACAGTTATCTCACTAGAAGTGCTTGACAATCAATAAAGTAAACACAATTACGTTTTGCGTTATTTGTAATTACTTCGGTAATTTCCGTATAAAGAGTTGATTCTCTTGATATTCCTATTTACACACGCCAAAAGTTTAGTTATTAATGGTAGTTTTAAGTTATTATGTTATTGTAACAATTTGTATTTGGTAACGAAACATTTTTAGCTTTTTCAGTTAGAAGTTTTTTATTAAGCGCATCGTTAAAATTAAAAAAAAAACAAATAAGTAATTATACAAAACTTAGTGATTATAAAAAAGTATTAAACTAAATGTACGTGACTTATGAATATTTTTTTACAAGAGCATATTTTACAAATAATTTAAAAAATTCGCATGCCGCATTTTTTTGCAATGCTTGTTAAATTAAATATTTGTCATGGTATTTTATCTTTTTTAATTTGTTTAATTATTAGATACTTTTTGATTAACTTCGGGTCATAAGTTTGTTGAAAATTTGTTTTATCCTTCTTACTGTTAATGTTTTTGGTCTTTTAACCGGCTAGTGGCTGTTTAATCTATTTGCAACATCAAGTTTTTGCTGATTATTTTGTAACTTTTCTTACACTTTTGCTACTAGAGTAGTTTTTTTTATTTATTTATTTTTTTGATGAGCAGCAAAACCTATCATATTTTTCTACTTTTTTGGTATTTCTCTATTTATTTTTCTTTATTTTTAGTTTTTATTTGTAGTACTTATTTTGTAGTCACAATGTTTTTGTTTTTATTGTGTTCTAAAAAATTTTTAAATCATAAAAGGTGCCATCACATAAATTGTTAACAATTTTCTAATTTGTTTTAATGTTAATTTTGTGTTTGACAATTTTTTTAGCGTTTTTTCTTAATACTGTTTTTCTTTTATCAAATTTGTTTAATGTTGACATTTTTTTTCTTTAAGTATTGTTTTCTATTGATATTTTCTTCATGCTTTTTACGTTTTGTCTGTTATTCCTTTTTAATGTTTTTGCATTTGAATTAATATTGTGATATAATTTAGGTTTATAATTAACCAAATTGAGATTAAATATTTATTTTATAGCGATTACAATACATAAATTAAAAGGTTTTTATAAATCACAAAACAACAAATCAAGCTAGTAACTATAAAAAAATATAGTTTTAGTGTTTCCTGCACATTGAATTAGACAAATAAAAACATTATTACCGTTACATAACATAATCCCACATTAACTTGATAGTTATGGTATAATAAAATTTAACTTCTGCAGATCGTAATAACCTTCTAGGTATAAAGCAGAAATTCTCGGCTGTCGTTATTAGCAAATTGACATGTTAAAATTAAAATGTAACGTAATATATCCTTTTAAGGCGTGTGTAAAGATTGTACAACACAGTATTAAAGTATGAGCAAAAATGTTTTTTTAACTGAAACATGTTGGGTCTTTGGCCATTGAAATAATTTTATATCTTTGAATGGCAAAAGTTACATAAACGTATAACTTTATGTACTGCTTTAAAGTAAATGGAGATAATTGAAACCCTGTTCAGTAAGCCACAAACATACAATAATGGTGAAGATGTAATGTAGCTGCAATGCGATATCTATATGGATATATGAAAGTTGTAAAACAGCTTTATTAGTCAATTTATATAAAGTTCAATTGCGTGCAAGTATTGCATATTATAAAACAATTATTTGTATAAAGGTTTTCAAAGTATTGGAAAATATTTTAATTCAAACCATGCAGTATAAACTCGAGATCGCGAAACCTGCGTGTATATAACTTTGTTTTATTAATTATGTTTTTAGTTTCTGTTACATTATTATACAAACGCTTTAAAGAACAAAAAATTACCGGTATGTTTTGTAAGTTTAATTTTCATAACTAAATATAGCGCACAATGCATTACAATTTATTAGAATTTATTTTGACAAAGTGGAACTATTTAGGTATAAGTTCAAAAACTTTTGATTTTGTGGTGCAAATAGGTATTTTTTAACAAGCACTTTGCGTATTAATAAACAAAGTTGAAAATTAATTTAAAAACGCAATTAAAAGTCGTTCAATTTAGTTGGTCTATACTGTAACTATAAGTTTAAGTACGAATAGGACTCCATTAGTTTTTTAAGATTTAATACTGCACTCCATAGACCTTTGTATAAAAAAATTTTGTTAGCGTATTTCTTGGTGTCTCGGTAAAAATCGCGCGTTTCTCCAATTTTGGTAAAAATAAAATATTTTTTAGAGACTGCATGTCGATCGGTTAGAACCTTCTTCTTTAAGTACCATCTCCTAACAAAGGTTGGTCATAATAATGGCCATTTTTTTCCTAAACCAAGAAATTCGTCGGCGCTCTACGCATTTTTTTGCTTCTATTTTTTCCGTGTGATCAGTTGCAGCAGATTATATCTGTTACCTCGCATAACGTGGCCGAAGCACTGAAGTTTTCTTTTTTTATTGATGTTTACTACTTCATTTTTTTTGTTAATTTGACTTAAAACTTCTTTACTTCTTTTTCTCTTTCTCCGTGCTATCTTTAACATACTCAGTATAGCCATAATTCGAAGGCTTTAAACTTATCAGTCCATGTCTCCATTCCCTACAGTAGTATTAAAAACACGTAGTTCCTTGTGAAGCTAGTTTGAGTTTCTATATTTAAATCCTTATTGCACAGCAAATTTTTCATTTTTATAAAGACAGTCTTCGCAAATTCTATGCGTAGTTTTATTTCCAAAGTTTGGTTATTTTTATTGTAAATAAGCTATAACGACGGTAAACGTTGTAAGTTGATTTTACACCCGCGTATTTCAAAAGAGCTTTGATTAAAACTGTAGGATAAAACCACAACGTAAAAGACATTAGTGGTAAAGCAATGTCAATAAAATTGTGCAATGCCACCAAAGTGAACCATTAGACGGCCCTTTTCGGGCTCATCTGCAGTAGGAGAACACTCTAATGTAATTCCCACAATCGCATCAACAACCCTATAGCTTTATATTCAAGTAAGCGTATAGATTAGTTATAGTTATCTTTTACACATAGTGCCTTATACTATGAGATGGCTCTCCCATCAAACGTTGTTAATGATTATTTTTATTGTTTTTTATAGTTCCCAGATATATGTATTTGTGGACTCTTTTAATATTTATGTTGTCTATTGTTAGACGTGCGCCTAAATTTGGTGTTTTAGATACTCATAAACTTTGTTTTTTTAAAGTTATTTTTTAAGCCGTATCTTAGACTAGTTGTGTTCAAACGTTCCATAATCTTATGTAGGTCTAAAATATCGTCAGTCATTATTAAGGTTTTATCGGCGTTATTTATAGGTGTCCCATTTATTTTTATGCCTGCTGTTTCTCCTTTTAATGTTTCCTCAAATATAGCTTTAAAGTATAAATTAAATAACAAGAGCGATAGAACGCATACTTACTTACTCCCTTTTGTATCTCAATATCTTTTGTTGTGTCATTTCCTACCCTTACAACCGCTTTCTGATTCCAATTCAATTTTTGTATGTATAATTTAAATACTGAATGCGTCGATGTTCTTGTTCTTAAGTATGTGTATTAGTTTTTTGTGATTGATGTTATCAAAAGCCTTTTCGTAGTCAACTAAGCATAAAAATACATCCTTATTTATATATCATCTCTGTAGTAAAATGTCTGTCTTGAGTAGTGCGTCTCTGGTCCCCATTGAGTTTGTGAATCCGAATTGCGTGTTACTTTTTTGTTTTTTGTTTTTTTATATATTCGCATGTGTATAATGTTTAATAAAATTATAAGAACATGGTTGATAAGGCTTAAAGATCTGTAATCAAAGCAAAAGCTCTACTAGTCCTATAAAAATTGTTTCTTGAACTTCATTTTCACTACAATTTGCTTGCAAAATGATTTTGACGTTTACAATTTGTGCATGTTTTACCATATGCTATACATTTATTTAGTTCGTGAAATCTTCCACAATTATAACAGTTTTTTATAAATTTAATCTTACCTCTATATGCGTTTGTTTTTGTTTCTTTTGAATATTTGTACCCCAGAACAAAACAGTATTAAGTTCACTTTTGTGCAAAAATATGTTTTTCAAGAACCATGCACTATATTAACTCCTCTTTCCATTGCAATATCGTATCAAGTCCAATTGTGATAAATGACAGAGTTACCGTGGTTAAAATAATATTAACTCACACGGTCTTCCAAAGTAAGACAGTGTTAAGTGATTCGAATTGTTTTATTCCAAAGAGTTGCAAGTACATATGTATTGTATTAAATCCTTATGTTTTGTAAACGTTTTGTAAAATACAGTATTAAGTCCATGTGTTCGTTCTTATACGCACGTGTTTTTGTGTTGTGACCTATTATTGCCTACCATTAAAATAATTATAGTTTAAAATGAGTTCGAGATCTAAAAAGATTTTTGGGCTCTTATCAGAAGCAATTAATTCAACAGGTAAGTTTAAATTTGTTAATAATTGTAGAAACAAGAAACCTAAAAATTAGAAGCATTTTAAAAATAAATGTTTTTAGCTATATTTATTCAAAGGTTTTTAGAACACTATAGTTTCCCGTTTGTAGAATTTCTGGTTCTCATTAATATTATTAGAAAGTCGGGGTATCATTATTTTTGCAAAAAATAACTAACTGTAAACAATATTAATATTTAGTACTATCTTATTACGCAAATTTTTTTCATAAAATCTATTAAATTACACAAATAAATCTCTTGTGCAAAAAAGATCTAAAAAACGTTTCCAATTCTCGTTTTTTAAAATTACTTATCGATTTAAATTAAACTTTTTTAAACTCAATTCAATAGAATAGTTTCAAATAAAATAGTAACGTATTATTCCAAAAAATAATTAAATTTGGCCATTAAAATTTTTATTGCATGCAAAAATTAAAAACGAACTAGAAATTCGATGTTAATTACGGATCAGAACTCGATTGTTGCAATAAAGAAACAAGAGAAGAAGATTTGAATAATGATAAAGTAGATTCCATTTTTGCAGTAGAAGAAACAAGCGAAGATTTGAATAATGATAAAGTAAACGAGCCAGAACTTACAAATGTACCATATTTTGACGACTCAGATGACACTGTGAAAAATCCATCTTATCAGCAATCTAAAGATGAAGAATCTTCAGATAAAGAAAACATAGGTTCCAATAATGAGCATCCTATAGGGAAGTCAAGAAAAAGAAAAAGGCAAGAAAAATTTTGGAAACGCAGCATTCAAAAGCGGCAGGTACCCGCAGGAAATGAGCATGCTTCTAAAACCAAAACAATAGCAGCTAAAGTTGTCGGGCCACCATGCAAAGAAACGTGTCATTTAAAATGTTTTGAAAAAGTAACTCCAGAAAGTAGACAAGCAATACATTCCATGTTTTGGGACGTTGAAAAGGATATAAACCACAAGCGACAATTTGTTGCCTCGCATGTAAAGGCAGCACCTACAACAGGAATTCGCGGAGATGCTAGAGAACATACAAGGCATTATTATTCTGAAGTAAACGGAACAATAACAACAGTATGTAAAACATTCTTTCTTAATACGTTACACATTTCGCAAACATTTGTAACTACAGCTATGAAGAAGAAACAGGCCGGTGGTATTATTGCAATTGATGAAAGAGGTAGGCATGATCGTCATGTCAAAGTTCCAGAACATCTTAGGCAATGTGTACGTGATCATATCATGAAGTTTCCGGCGGAAGAATCACATTACTCCAGAGAAAGATCGAAGAGAAAATATTTAGGAACTCATTTAAATTTGTCCTAAATGTATAATCTATACAAAAGCAAATGTGAAGAAAACAACTTATCAGAAAACATTATTGCAAAGGAGTGGTTGTACTGTGAAATATTTAACACATAATTTAATCTTTTGTTTAAACCTTATGACAATGACACATGCAATAAATGTGACTTTTTCTTAGTAAGCTTACGGGACAGTCAAACTGCAGAGGGTAAAAACGCAATAAATACAGAATATGAAGAACACCTGTCTGAAGCATCTAAAAAATACAACTTAAAAAAAAAGAACAAAGAAAATGCCTTACAAAATGCAGTTACTCAAATAATGATTTGCGTTGATCTGCAAAAGTGTCTTCCAACCCCTGTCTTAACTAATTCTTAGAGCTTTTACTCATTAAAGCTGTAAACGTATAACTACACTTTATACAATGCTACAAACAAAAAGGTTCCAAAGGATCCAAATCAGGTCGAAGCGCAAATGAAAAGGCGTCCGGTATGCTTAAATGGGCCTTGGCTACTATTAAACCACAACATGAAGAAATATTTATTTGGTCTGACAATTGTCCCTCTCAGAATAGAAATATTGTTATGGTTATGGTATATTTCTAGATTTTAAAAATTTTCCTTACGTTAAAATGTGTTAACTATAAATTTTTGCTTAGAGGACAAGACAAGAAGACTATGGGTTTCTAAATAATTACCCCATGGGATTGGCAACAACTAGCCAGGATGTGCAACGCAAAGAATCCTTTTCAAGTAGAAAACTTGGAAGTAGAGGATTTTAAAGATTTTTAAGTTATTGTACGGCAGTTCCACGTCGCCCTTCATTAACCGTAAAACTACAGAATCTGGTGAAGCTTTTGCTATTTCACAAATAGTACATTTACAAGTAAGATCTGACGATAAAGGTGTATTGTATTATAAGACCGATTTTAACTGTCCAGAATTCCAAAAAGTAAATCTTAAGAGAACAGGAAGACGAATTGTTTTTCCGGAGGAACTTACCCCAATAAGGTGCGGACTAAACCCAATATAGACAAAAAAATTTCAGCACCTCCAAAAATTGCTTCGCTGGATACCAAAACAATTTCATGATTACTACAGAAATTTAGTACATCAAAACACCAAACCAAGCCAAGAAGAAGAAGAAGAAGCTGATTATGATTAATTTCAATTTATACCTGGAATAATTTTCATTTTGTAATGAATACTTTGAATTTAATATCGATTTATTTTTATAGATGCGTTAAATAAATTTTATTTTGTTTTCAATAGTACTTTTTTGTTTGTTTTTTTTTTTATTTTATTGTATTACATCCTAATAACCGACGCATGCTGCTATATTAGATCCAAATCGGATACTTCTTCCTAAAAATAAAACTATACTAACTCCTTTTTTTTAAATTTAGGTATTCAAATTTGAAAATAACTATAAAAAGTTTAATGGACTTGAAAGAATAGACAATATTACACATAAAAAAAACGACATAACGTTTGCTTAAAATTTGATAGATATAAAAATGATTTTCTTGAAAAAAAACCTTTAAATTGCTCTCCTGTAAAATATAGGTTTTGTGACTTAATACACATTTGTTCTGGGGTACAGATATGCTTTTTGGTGTGGTCTGTTTCGGCTACGATTTCTCTGCAAGGTATTTCTTCGATTATAGTTTTCTTGTCTTTTCTTTGTATCTTCTGATTGTAGTTGGTCCACTGCTGCTTCTGCAAAGCTTTTTGTTAGTTCATTCATTTAACTTGCTTGTTTTTGTGTTTCTCTGTATGTTGCACATTTGTTAATTGTTTTCTGTAATGTTTTTGATTCTTCCTGTAGAAGTCTTGTTCGTAAATCATTACTGTTGAACTTGTACCTTTCAAAGATTGTATTCTGCTTTGGTAGGAAGTGTGCATCAAATTTGTTTATTGCAGTTTCAAGAGTTTTCTCATCTTTTTTCAATTCAAACATTTAATAGATTCTATGTGTTTCGGGATCAGCTAGGTGTAACAATAACGCTAATTGTACTTCTTCTGGTTTTTTGTTTGTTTCTGTTGCAGTTATGTAGTTAAGGAATCGTGTTTTAAATAATTTCCAATTTTCGGCTACATTACCAGTGAATTTAACTTCCTGAATTGCGTTGTTCATTTGCACTATTAACTACAATTTGTTCTCCGTGAACTTGATACTATTAACTAATCGATTAAAAAACCATCTTCTACTATAAAGTCTCACTGCGTTAGTCTTAAAGCATTTCATTTCTAGTCTCAAATAAGTCTTAATTTAAAATCATTCTTATCTTTACGCCGTAACTGCTCAGATTTTTACCTCGCTTTTTATCTGTACTAATATTTTGCTGATCATTAGTCTCTGTTTAGCAACTCGTTTTCTATTAGGCTAATTTTCGTCTTTAAAATTCAATTCGGACGATGGGTTTTTGTAAAGTTTATGGTTGAGTGATGTTTGGCATTGTGTAATCCAACTTAATCTATTCGCATTTTTCGGTTAAGTAATTATTACACCCAAATCAATTTGTCATTGTCTTCTTCAGTAAGCTCTCCAGCTCATTATTGTCTGGGATTATCGACTAGCTTCTGGATCTAGTCACCTGCAGCGTTATCAGAATAGAAAAATTACTGTAGATATTTACCATTTATTTTTGGTTAATGCAAAAGATTTAATTGCAATAATATTTGAGTTTAGTGTAACTTAAGAGCTTTCAACTTTTCAAAGTGTATTTTTTTGTTATTATTCCTAACGTTTACTTATATAATTTTTTCAAAAAAAAATTCTTTATTTGAGCTTGTTATAATTGTTGCAGAAACAATGTACAAAATGTTAAGCGCTTTTCTACGTAAAACGCTATTAAAGACGTTTTTACGTTTAAATACTAACTCGTCACTTGCGGTTTCATTCTATTTATTAGTTTTAGCTTTTGTAAAACTTTCATTTTTCTAGATTGTTTTTGTTTTGTTTTAAATAGTTTTAATTTAATTTTTACAACCGTGTATTTGTTTGATAATTTTTATTTCATTCTTAACCCATTACTGCCCAGCGTCCCATATATGGTCTCAAAACCACTTTTAATCTACCATTGATGAGAATGCAAGCTAAGCGCCAGCGATTTTATCATTCGCCACTCTTCTAAGAACCCCTCCTTTTGAATTTCTGTCGTCAGGTAGCCAGTAGCTCTCTTTGTTCTCAACGAGACGGGTCGACAAAAAGTTATAATTTTATGCTTCACGTATTTTGATCGAAATATAGATATTGAGTAAGTATTATCTTTTAAAATAAAAAAAATCCATTGAAATATGTTTAGAAATGAAGTATGTTTATTGATCGATAATAATTGTCTTTAAAAAAATTGTAGTCAAAACTATACATGACTAAAGTGCAGAGTACCATTTTTGGTACGCTGGGCACTTCTGATAGCGTTTTTTTTAATTCTGTATTTTTCACTAAATAACAAGTTTTTGCACTTAGACAGTAACTTAGAGGGAAGAATTATACAATATCCGATAAACTAATAGTATAATGAAATTTTGATATTAGCCTCTATCAAATGTCTTTTATTTGCAGCGCCTTGGCAGCAATTCTCGAACCAGGTTATTCAGTTCAGGAAGCCCTGGAAATGATACTGGCTGATGATGAAGAAGAATTTGAAAGCGATCTTTTTATTGCACCACCTGAACCTTCTTTAGTTAGTGATGAGGATTCCGTTGATGAAGATTCTGGAGGAGATTTTAACAATTTTAATAGAAATTAGCTATTAGCTGATGCCGAATTGAGACCACTAGTTTTGACAGATCGTTTGCCAGATACAGGTAGAAAACAGGACTACACCATAGGTGACCTTATGTATTTACCGAGAGAATTTTCTAAGCCAAACTCTGAAAGGCATTCTTCGAAATCAATTGTTAAATTATTTGAATCATTTATCGACGATGACCTGATCAGTTTTTTAGTAAAAGAGACAAATAGATATGCGTCCTTTTTGAATTCTACACCAAACAATACCAGACAAGAAATATAATGTTTTATTGGTATTTTACTCTTGAGTGGCTGTAATAGACTCCATTGCAAAAGAATGTATTGGAAGCATCACGAATATGGATTCAACGTATTAGTTTCCAACGCAGTGCGAAGAAATCGTTTTGAGCAAATTTTACGATTTTTACATTTGGCGAACAACGAACAATTCATTCCTGGTGGTGATAAAATTTGGAAAATCCGACCAATAGTAAATAGACTGAAAAAAAAGTTTATAGAAAATTTTGTTCCAGAGCAAAATTTATCATTTGATGAGAGTATGGTAAAATACTATGGTAGACATGGAATAAAGCAGTTTATCAGAGGTAAACCGATCCGGTTTGGGTACAAGGTGTGGCCCTAAATACGAGTAAGGGTTATTTGATAAATTTTGAAGTGTAACAAGAAAAATCAGTTTCAACTAATGAAGAAATAGAAAAATCGGATGGGAAAGCTGCAGCACCGTTAGTAAAAATGATAAAGAACTTCCCCGAACATCTCCAAAATCTTCGTTTTAATTTTCATTTTGACAATTTATTTACAAGCTTTAATTTACTCAAATATCTGGCGGACAATGGATTTGGTGGTTGTGGAACAATAAGGGAGAACCAAATCCCAAAACCCTGTCCAATGCCTACAAAAGACAAATTTATGAAGAAAGACAGAGGACACTTTGAAAATATTATAAGCAAAACTGATGGTATATTATTATGTAAATGGAAGGACAACTCAGTAGTAAATGTTGCTTCAAATATTTATGGTGTGGACTCAATTACCAATGTAAAAAATATTCGCAGAAACACAATGCTCAAATACAGATACCGAGGCCATTTATTTTTGCTAGGTATAATGCATCCATGGGCGGAACTGATCGAATGGATAAAAACATTGCAAATTATTGAATTAAGATACGCAAAATTTCGGAGAGAAATCGTTTTTCCATACCTGAAATCATATGGAACATTACCGAAGGGGCCAGGAAGATCTTCAAAATCTTTAGAAGCTCAGCAAATTCTAGCATATGACAGAAAAGACCATTTGGTACAGAAAATACCAGACAACAAACAAAGACGTTGTGCTGGTCCGGAATGTTCTACTAAAGCTCGTACAATGTGTGGTAAATGTAACATAGGACTGTGTATTGACTGTTTTTATCCTTATCACACTAAATAACTTCGATTATTTTATTGTTTGTCATATATAGCTGTAGTTTTAGCAAAGAATCATTAAAGTATTTACATATCAACACTTTCTTCCCTATTATTGTGTATTTCTTTTATACTTTAATGAATATCCCATTATATAAAAACTAGCTCCCGTAAGTGCTCAGCGGACCATATATGGTACGGGGGTTGATGGGGTTATGGAAAGTGCCAAATTTTTTTAAATATTTTTTTGGGTCATTTGAGACCCTAATCACTAAGCCGTATTAAGAAAAGAATAATTGCAAACATTTTTTTTCTGGGCAGTAATGGGTTAATACTATGTATTTTGTTTATTTTATAGAAAATAGTTTTTGTTGTGGTTTTAAGTATTAAAAAATTCATAATTAATTAATCATTAACACTATAACTAATGATTAATTTATTTACTTTAATTTGTAATAAAAAAACAATCAAATTTAAATGTTGATCAAGATTAAGATATAAATAGTTTGAAAAAACGCCATTATCAACTCATTTAAAAACAGTTGAATACGTTAAACTTAAAATAATAGTTATAGTTAAAATCATTTATTATAATTTTTTTGTACCTATCTTGAAAATTATAAAAAGATAATCAATCATAGTAAAATTTTGATCTCGTGTTTGTGTCTTGTTAGAAAACTGGGTTGTTCATAATAAGCTTAAAATTTTGTTTGGTGATATCATTGCATTGTACTAGATTCTATATTTATGAACTTCAGCTTTAAAGTTAACATGTATGACTTGTGTACAGATGATTCTAGTTTCAAATGCACCCACAAACAATACAACCTGCTAAGGCAAAAGATTTTCAAATGTTACTTTTGCATAAATCAGAAAATCTCTTTTGTTTGATTTATAATAATTTACGTAATGTTCAATACACAAATAACAAAACAAGTTCTATATAATCAAAGAAATATAAATAAACCTAGATGCAATTAATCTTTAAAAATGCATTTGATATTCGTTACCTCACAGAGCTCTGTGTAATAACAGTAATTATTGTTTGAGTGCTTCTAAGGCATTGGAAATTTGTCTTTTATGCATTATATACATCTGCTTTGAAGTTCGAGTTCAAAATCGATATATATATAATAAAACACACGAAAAGAATTAGAAATGTTCTGAGATACTCATCAAAATTGAATGTGTGGGAAATACTACAGAAGACATTGCGTGCACACTCTTAGGTTCGCATTTAAAAAAATTTTGGTTTTAGAATTTATGAATAAGTACCATATTTCGTTCTAATTATATTGACAAAAAACTGCTTTGTTATGTAAAGATTGTTTGCCAAAAAATCCACATTAGAGACATCATAGTCGATTTCTACTATCTATTTTACTCTCCGCTTTCATTCAAGCGATATTTAATATCGATTTTATTAAACTCATATTTATGGCACAAATAAACTCATAAAAATGTAGCATAAAATTTATTTTGTGTGTAGGTTATACTTTGCAAATAATTTTTTGTAAATTCCGATTCCTATCTACTTTAAATATTTTGCAAGTGTATTATATAAATTGCTTAAGAAAAATTAATAAATTTGACCAAAAAGATTGCAGATCAACGCATTTTAAGCTATTATTGAAACATGTAGGCCGAATACCTATTTAGTTCATAAATTACAAATTCGCATATTAACTTTATTTAAGACTAGCAATGTTTTATAAGGCTGATAGTACCATGAGTTATGATACCTTCCAGTTTTTCTAATAAAAAAAAATCAGTAAATTTTAATAACTAAAAGAAGGTTTAATAATTATACGCTATATAAATTGCAAAACGTGTAATAAATAAGAATCATAACTTAAAAGAAAATTAAATTATTTAAAAATTTTGTTTTGGTGATAGTTTGCATAAACTAATAAAATATGTATAAATATTTTGTGTAATTATTTATATCAGTCAATTTTAGTAAAAATTTTTATTGAAATATTTAGTTAATTTGAACTGTATAAATATGCATACAAAAATACGTTGTTTTGATAGATATAAGGTACATGTAATTGTTTCTTTATCGGCACAATGTGTAATGTCATAACATACACAAAGAAACAATATTTTGGTATTCTACGATATGGACAATTTAGAATTTCATTTAACATTAAGGTGCGTTTTCACCGAAAAATAACGAACATTATCTTTTATGCATTTGCTACGAGCATAGGTTTGCACGAGTGTTTCGTCTATTCAAATAAGCGCGCTCATATTCGCGGATGGTCCGAAAGTGGCCAACATAAAATTTCAGTTAAAAATAGAAAATACAATAATAATTTAGCGTTAGTATGTGCTTCAATTATAATAACTTTATTTAGGAATCGACAGTTTTACGGAGGCGGTTAATTGTTGCAACATTTAGAAGCAGAAACGTCAGAAAGACATTTTTGTAGAATGTTGCCAACAGATTTCAAAAATCTTTTAAAATTAATACAGCCAAAAGTAATAAAATAAGACACCAATTACCGAAAAACCATAAAAATTTAGTAGTAAATAACAAAATTTTAAATAAAAATATCACTTGTGTCGATGTGTCAAACGGCCAACTCCCAGTATTATACTCTAGTACCGGTAGTGCAGCTAAATATACAATATAATGACATAAATCAAGCTTTACAGCTACATTATCAACAACTAACAGAGCCACTTCCCATGATGCAATCAGTGGCACCCTAATATCTTATTTACCAATGCAGCAACCATTAATACAGCCTTTTCAGCCACAAAATCTCACACCACAAGTGTCCTATCAACAAACACAGTCAGAATGGAATCTGACACAGAAAACGCCTAAGAAGTCTTGAAAAACTGAATAATAGGAAACAAACAAAACTAAGTGATTGTTGGCTACAGACACCTATAAAAACAAAAAACAGATTCGCTAGTTTATCGGAAAAAAACAATGAAAACAAAGAAAAAGATAATCTAGGCAATATAAAGAATGCGCTTAAACCGCTTCCTATAACTATCTATAAGATAGGAATAATTCAACACATACATGACTTTTTAAAACAAATAATAAATATACTGTTAAAACTACCAATTATGAAATAAAGTACAAGATACTAAAGTCGAACTAATTAAAAAGCTTGATAACTAAAATACACAATCACACATTTAGACCAAAAAAAGAAAAAACATTTCGATTCGTCTTAAGAGAACTTCACCACGGTACAGACATCGCAGCCATAAACATAAGCTTTGCTGAGTAAGGCTACAACGTGGTGAACATACATAATATAAAACATCGCACCAGAAAAAAGCTTTTATCAATGTTTTATATAGACATTCCGCTTAAGCAAAATAATAAGCGAGTGTACAAGCTAGATAAAATAGAAAACAGCATCATCAAATGTGAAGCTCCTCATGCCAAAAGGATAGTCCCCCAATGCACCAAATGCCAAGTTTATGAACATACTAAGACAAATTGTCGTAGAACTTATAGATGCATAAAATGCACAGGCCAACATGAAACAAACGATTGCATTCGCAAAACACGAGACGACGGGAGAAGGGATACAAATTACCACTGGAATTTTGCCAACTGATTATAGATTAATTTTTTGCATTTGTCCAACGGGACTACACGCAAGAGTCAGACAAAGAGATACGTACATGTTTGCATAAAAGAATTTTCACAATACACCAACGAAAGAGATGACGAGGAAAAACAGAAACTTTGGAAAGACTTAAATACCAAAGATCGGTAGTAGGCCGAATAATCCTAGCGACCAAAGAAAGATTTTGACGAAGAGAAAGCAACAGGACGTAAACGTTTCTCAGCTTTAGTACGACCGTGCACATAAGCAGTAGACACAGGAGTAATTACAGAAAAAGGAAGTGAAGAAGTGTGAAGAGAACCAACAACGGCATTAGCAGAAGGTGTCGAAGTAACAGTCTTATTCGTATAAGCTAACGATGGTTTTAGAAGTATGACACTGGTTTCAGATATGGGAATGTTTAAAGAATTTCTAAAGTTAAGGTTTGATTTCAAACGTTTGTCTAAAGATGTCTACTGCGAAAAAGATTTAATCACTACCAGTGCGAATTAAATTTGATAAAACGAAGTCAAATTGCGGCGAATGATTTTAAGCTGTATCTTGCATAAAAAGATATCGCTACATACCAATCGATTAATTAGATTTTATGCTACGGTTAGGAAATGCATCTAGTAGATATTCATCATAATTCGGTTTTTAATACAACAACAACATACTTCTAAGAACGCAAAGAATTGCGTCTAGTTCTAAACACAAAAACAGGTATACCGGACAGAATCTCAAAAACCGAAAAAAAAGGTAGGGATGCGAAGGTTACATTTTAATCGGCCACGTTTATTTCTCATTAAAAGTTTGAGGAGGTACGCAATGGAGGTTCTTTTTCTGAAGAATACATCTTTCACACGAGACAACACAACGAAGTTTTGAAGAAAAAAAAATTCTAATAGTGGTCGGTAAGAGGAGAATTAAAATGATTATTTTGTATTGCAGCTCCTTTTAAGTAAAACTTATCAGTAAACACAAATCCCGTAAATTAAAATTTATTACTGAACACACAAGAAACGCGAACCCACGTACTACCATTCGAAACTCTCAGCAATAAAAAATTCTACTCACTAGAGAGAAAAGGGAAAAACTAGTACGCAAATAATGAGTAAAACTTTTCGAAAAATATTGCTTGAGTTTCTATACCAGCAAGCACAAAGGTAATACATTGTCTATCAACCAATTTAATTACTAAAAAGAAAAAAGAAAGAGTAAGAAGCAGTAACTATTCAAAAAATAAATCAAAGCAATCGAGAAAATCAAAGCCCACACGTTGCAAGAACCAAAATTATTCGTAACGCAGTAGTTGTGAAGGTGAAAGAAATGGTTAGGTAGGTTGTCGTTTCACTTATCTGGCTATTTTCTGTTGCAGATGCCCCACCTTCTCTTGCGTATAGTTCGCAATCCTAAAAGGAACGAAAATCTAGGCCAGAGAAAAGAAATACCCCAGAACCCGCAATTTTTATTGTGCGTGGAGAAATAAAACAAATCTAAGGTTATCACAGAGTAAAGTTTCGAATTATTCTGGACTAGTATTGTATGAATAGTTGATAAACAGAGAAGATAGGCAGATAGATATAACAGCAAAGTTCCCGACTAAAAATTCGTCGTCAGCACACCCTTAAATTGTTACTACATACCATAATATAATCTCGTAGCTACACCTCTGCTAATAAACAGTAGTCTTTACGTTAAAATTACTTTACAATCACTGGTTATACGGTTTCGATATCACAGAATATCGTGTGAATTGCGCATAAATCTAAAAGTTCTATCGTATAAATGAATTAAATTTATCACAGATCTGAAAGTACGGTACCCTATAATGACATAATGGCGTAAAAAAGTCAATAAAAGTGATAAAATGGTTAAACGATTCGTATGACGCCAATCGTGCAAACAATATTAAGCAATTTGGTTTTTTTAATTACCCTTTTTAAAACAACATATACGCCGGGTACCTTCCAATTTCCCCACACAGCAAATTATAGCAGTACGATAGTAATTAATTACATTTTAAATTTAAATGACTCTAAAATCAACTAAGAATTTAATTTACGTGAAATCAAACGATACTCGAAATTTTAACTGAGATAAAGTAGTAACGTTTTCACGTAGTCCGTGACCTCGTAGCAGGATTACAAATTATCACTTTCAATGTTTATGCACTGAAACAAACTTCAATTGTTTACAGCAAACTCCATCAAATTTTACGCCAAAACAACACCTCCGTGGTGACATACATCCCGCGTGTCTCCGCTCGATTCGCCATAGTAGTAATTTGAAAGTAATAAATACCTTAAAGTACGGTATTACTTAGAAATGTATTTCTCGATGTCAGCTTACCCTTTTGATTAAGGATTACACCGTTTCTAATGTTGGTTATGGGTCGAGGAATTAACAACTCGAATGTTGAAACTCCGTCATTAGACAACGTGGGGGTAACAAACAGGAGTTTAATGCGACCTCCAAACAAACAATACGAAAACATTCTTTTGTCGCCCCTTTACAAGTCTAGATGCGATGCTTCAAGAGGGATTATCGAGTTGTGTAATAGTCCCTCTTATAAACACCACATTTAAGCAACAAATGGCGTTTCCATGTCTCCGAAAATCGAACATGGACTATGCCGTATTACGGCACGACTACGATTGCAAAGTTGCCTAAACTACAGTCGATGTGTACTTAAATGACTTTTAAATCGTTACATTCTATTCATTTTAATACGACGCTTTTCGACAGGAGTTACTTGATCTTTGTTACTGTAAACTCTATTGGTTGCATCGCATGCGCGGTAATCTAAATCTGTTTCTTCTTCGATATATTATCAGATTAAGCGCCGCAATGTTGACAATTTTTACGTCTCTATTGGCCGATCCTTTTATTTTTAAATGGCATTTCTATATAATTATTTGTTCAAATTAACTCATACAGCCCGATGTACTTTTACTCAAAAAATTAATTTTTCAAAATGCGAGTCCGGGTTGGACTCTCAGAAGTACAGGCCTAGTACGGTTTCTACACCATCTAGCCAAGCCGAACACGTTTCGTGTATTTTAAATGAGTTTGAGAACCCGCTGGGGAGCTACACAATATTTTATGATCGAGTAACAAGTGAGTCCAGGCCGACCTCACGTGACCAAATATCACTTTCAAGTGTGAGTCCCAGTTGGCTTCTCATGGCATTTAACCTGTTATAGCATATTTATATTTTGTGTCACGTTTTTACGTGTTTTTTATTTTAAAATAATACTAAGCGCACCATTAGAAATCCGGCTACTTTTGTTTTTGGAAATGTTCTGTTTTTGTATTGCATAGTAAACACACTCAATTTTTTCTATTCCACGTGTGGACGTATATGAACTCGCTTTTGAGGAGTTGTAAGAAGAGTCGCGGTTCTGAATTTTATACACATGACACTATGTTTTTCATGGCGGATGACGATCTACTCCAACAAAGGTTACGGATGATTCAACAGCTTACTAATTTTGAACTAACTCAATACAAAATGTTATCTACAACTTTGAATTATAAAGTTAAATTTTAAAAAAAACCTAAAATAATTTCTTAAAATCAATAAAACAAATTCAAAATATATGAAATAAATAACGTCAATACAAATACCGAGTTTTTCACAAAAGTAATCGAACAACTTTAAAGGACGGTTACAATAAGGACTAAATTCTTGCAAGGATCTAGAAACGAAACCAACATTCATCCACAAATAAAATCGATATTAATGCAATTGATTTGTGTATTAAAATAAAAATATTATTTATTTGTAATAAACTCAATATTTCATCAGCCAGTAAAATTTTAGAATTTAATTTTTGAGGCTTTCGCGGCCATGATTTTTTAACAAATAATTATTTTCGGGTTTTGAACCGCGTTCCATATTTACGCTTTTCACAAAATCTATAAAACTACGAAAACTTACAAACTTTGAAAAATTTACAATGTTTGACGTTTCGACAGTCATGTCGCTGTCTTCTTTAGAAAAAACTAAAACTGAAGATATAGGATCTTGACAAGCCTTTATATTACACCGTTCGGGTCAATGGTTCGTGACGGTTTCGATTCAATAGTTTTCCGGAACATGTTTTTCCATATTGGCGCTAGATCGATTCCATTATCTCTATTAAAATTGTCGTACTTTTGGATTTCAATGGATTTCTTATTGAGTCTAGACCAGAAGTTTTGGGATTTAGCCAACATTGTTGCCTCTTCAAATTTTATCGTGTTATCGGTGTCTAAAAAGTGTTCCGCAACAGCAGATCTTGTGTTATCTTTCTTTGTATCCGCTTTATGTTCTTTTAATCTGGTAGCTATGTTGCGTCCCTTTTGTCCTATGTAAGCCAGCTCACACGAACAAGGGATGTGATAGACTCCTGGTTCCTCGAGTTGTGCTTTTGTTTCTTTTGATTTTGAGAAATTAGCGGATATTTTATTTGTTGCAGTGAAGATCACTTTGATATTTTTTCCTCTAAGTATCCTGGCTATTTTATCCGTGCAGCCTTTTATGTAAGGAAAGAAGGAAGTTGCCACGGGTTCCTCCTTCTTTGGTTTTTTCTTAGTGTGTTTGTTAATTGCTCGATATATGTCTGCTTTTCTGAAACCGTTTTTTATTAAAGCGTTTGTTAGGCGACCTAGCTCGGTCGTTAACGTGTTTGGTTCACTGATCGCCTTGGCCCTGTGTACTAAAGTACACTAACTGCAAACTTCTGAGCTGGATGATAATGTGATTCGGCGTTGAGGTATCTGTCAGTATGTGTCGGTGTTCTGTATACTTGATGTCCTAATTTGTTGTCCATATTTCGAGTGACCAGTACGTCCAAGAAAGGAATGCTTCTGTTTGTTTCCTTTTCCATGGTAAATTTGATGTTGAAATCTAACTGGTTGATGTGATTCAGAAAGTTGTGTAGTGTTTCTGTTCCATAAGACCAAATTACAAATGTATCGTCCACATAACGTAGAGAGCATTTTGGTTTGAGAGTAGCGGTTTCTAATGCTCTTTCTTCAAAATCCTCCATAAATATATTGGCGATGACTGGAGAAAGTGGTGATCCGATGGCCGTCCCTTCAATTTGTTTGTATACAATATTGTTGAATGAGAAATACGTGGAATTTAAGCATAGCTTAATTAGTCCGTTGAGCTCCTCATCCAAATCCGCTTTTCGTAATTTGGTCTTGATGATGTCTAATGCTGTTTGTAGTGGCACTTTTGTGAAGAGAGATGTCACATCAAAACTGACTAAAACGTTTTCTGGTTCCAATTTAATTTCTTTAATTCTAGAGACGAAGTGCTGGGAATTCTTTACGTGATGGATGTTTTTTCCCGTAAGCGGTTGTAAAATGGTACATAAGTATCTAGCCAGAGAATGAGTGGTTGAACCTGTAACACTCACAATTGGGCGAAGCGGTATCCCTGGTTTGTGGATTTTTGGAAGGCCGTAAAGGTGCGGCATACTGGTGTCTGTAGGAAATAGTCGTCTCTTTTGACGTTCCGGTATCGTGCTTGCGGATTTTACAGCGGCCGAAATTTTTCTTTCTAGAGGTTTTATTGGATTCCTCTTCAATGGTTTGTACGCCGAATCTTGTAGCAAAGAAACGTAACACAAGATCTGCGGTTGCGGAACTCTTTTTAGACACCGGTCACACGATAAAATTTGAAGAGGCAACAATGTTAGCTAAATTTCATAACTTTTGGCCTAGACTATACTAGGAAGCCATTGAAATCCAAAAGTACGACAATTTTAATAGGGATAATGGAATCGATCTAGCGCCAATATGGAAAAACATGTTCCGGAAAACTAATAAATGAATGAAAAAATCATGGCCGCGAAAGCCTCAAAAATAAAATTATCCAACATTACGGGGAGACAGTTTTTAAAATTGTGCGGAAATTGGACACACTCAGAATCAAACGCCAACGTCTGCTTGCTTAATTAGCCTTTTTGAGCAGATGTAGAGACCAGGACATTGTCCCAGGTTTTTTGCAAATACAACATCACATCAAGACTAGAACGGGAAAGCATATACTGCAAAGAGCCAGCCGAGCCTTGTTAAGAGAGAGGATACACGAAACTAGACGCCAACTAGACCAGAAAACCACGGAGTTATTTTTAGTCCATTTACAACTAATCAACACAATAGATTCGATAATCTGGAATTTGATCGACAAACTATCTACGGAAAAAGCCGAAGAGATTGCCAAAAAGGAAAAGAAAATAGAAATGGCGAAGTTCGAGAAGTTACAGGAAGTACAACATCCTTCACCGCCGCAATTAGAGACAGACATGATCATCATCAATATGTCTTTCAACACACTTAATGGACCAGCAACAGCCATCTTATCAAAAGCATTAAATTTTGCTATCACACCAAAATTTTTACCAAAGAAAGAAATAGTGAGTTTATTGGAGAGCACACTCTGAACTTTACCACAACATATTCATGAAGAGGTGAGAGTCAAAACAGCCGACATTTTGAAGAAATCCAACATCAACCGAGAAAAAAGAAATGCTCTAAGGGAACTTAGAGTCAACAAAGAAATTACTGTATTACCAGCTGATAAAAGAAATATTTCTGTAATCACGAACACCAACGACTACATGAAAAAAATCGATACTTTGCTACAAGATTCGGCGTACAAACCATTGAAGAGGAATCCAATAAAACCTCTGGAGAGAAAGATTTCGGCCGCTGTGAAATCCGCAAGCAGGATCCCGGAACATCAAAAAAGACGACTAATTCTTACAGACACCAGGATGCCGCACCTTTACGGCCTTCCAAAAAATCACAAACCAGGGGTACCGCTTCGCCCAATTTTGAGTGTTACAGGTTCAGCCACTCATCCTCTGGTTAGATACTTATGTACCATTTTACAACCGCTTACGGGAAAAAGCATCCACCACGTAAAGAATTCCCAGCACTTCGTCTCTAGAATTAAAGAAATTAAATTGGAACCAGAAGACGTTTTAGTGAGTTTTGATGTGACATCTCTCTTCACAAAAGTGCCACTACAAACAGCACTAGAGATCATCAAGACCAAATTACGAAAAGCGGATTTGGATGAAGAACTTAACGAACTAATTGAGCTATGCTTAAAGTCTACGTACTTCTCATTCAACAATATTGTATACGAACAATTGAAGGAGCAGCCATGGGATCACCACTTTCTCCAGTCATCGCCAATATATTTATAGTGGATTTTGAAGAAAAAGCATTAGAAACCGCTACCCTCAAACCAAAATGCTGGCTACGTTATGTAGACGATACATTTGTAATTTGATTTGATAGAACAGAAATACTACACAACATTCTGGATCACACCAACCAGTTAAATTTCAACATCAAATTCACCATGGAAAAGGAAACAAACACAAGCATTCCGTTCTTGGACGTACTGGTCACTCGAAATATGGACAACAAATTGGGACATCAAGTATACAGAAAACCGACACATACTGACAGATACCTCAATGCCAAATCACATCATCATCCAGCTCAAAAGTTTGCAGTTCTAAAAACTTTAGTATACAGGGCTAAGGCGATCAGTAAACCGAACACGTTAACGACCGAGCTAGGTCACCTAACAAACGCCTTAATAAAAAACGGTTTCAGAAAAACAGACATATATCGAGCAATTAACAAACACAGTAAGAAAAAATCAAAGAAAGAGGAACCCGTGGCAACTTCCTTCCTTCCTTACATAAAAGGCTGCATGGATAAAATAGCCAGGATACTTAGAGGAAAAAATATCAAAGTGATCTTCACTGCAACAAATAAAATATCCGCCAATTTCTCAAAATTAAAAGAAACAAAAGCACCACTCGAGGAACCAGGAGTCTTTCACATCCCTTGTTCGTGTGAGCTGGCTTACATAGGACAAACGGGACGCAACATAGCTACCAGATTAAAAGAACATAAAAAAACATAACACAAGATCTGCTGTTGCGGAACACTTTTTAGACACCGGTCACACGATAAAATTTGAAGAGGCAACAATGTTGGCTAAATCTCAAAACTTCCGGCCTAGACTATACAAGGAAGCCATTGAAATCCTAAAGTACGACAATTTTAATAGGGATAATGGAATCGATCTAGCGCCAATATGGAAAAACATGTTCCGGAAAACTAATTAATCGGAACCGTCACACACCATTGACTCGAACGGCGTAATATAAATTCTTGTCAGGATCCTATATCTTCAGTTTCAGATTTTTCTGAAGAAGACAGCTACATTACTGTCAAAAAGTCAAACATTGTAAATTTTTCAAAGTTTGTAAGTTTTCTAAGTTTTATAAATTTTCTGAAAAGTGTAAATATAGATCGCGGTTCAAAACCCGAAAATAATTATATATTAAAAAAGATTTTAGAATACCTTGTAGCAAACAATTTAATTTCCAAATTTATCTGTGGCTTTACGCATTTTTTTAAAGGATGCCTATTACTATTCCTCATAGTGAGAAGTCGTGTTCAAAATTAATAATAATTAATTAATTAAGTAAATAAGTAAAAACTATTTGAGGTCGACTATAAATCAGCAAAGATTTATTGAATTAGACAATAATAAAGATTAAAGAAGAAAATTGGGAAAATAACTAATATTTGTTTTATTGATTTTTATAATGAATTAGTTAATTTGCTAGTGGTTCTATTTAATAAAAAATTAAATATAATTAATATTTTTCAAAAAAATTCAGAATGTTTAATAGGTTGCTAAACTAAATACAGGGCGGAAAGTTATTATTTGCACGCGGGTGGTTTATATCCTTCAGCCAGCTTGACTATTATAATACAACAAAAAATTTGAATTTTCTGTTTGGATTTTTTTACAAAATTGATTTTTTTATGTACATTTTTTTAAAGTCAACCAGTTTTTTTAAATTGTTACTTTTTGACAGCACTTAAGGCATCTTTACATTGTATAAAAAATCTGTGCTATTACTGCTCCGTATTTTTGAAAAAAAATTGATTTTAAGTTTTAATGATATGCATTTTTTTTTTAAATTAATATTTTTTTTTAAATTGCTACTCTCTGAGCACTTATGGTTTGTGCAAATACTTATATTAATAGTTTGTAAACTATATAAAATATAAAACGTATCATAATTGTTACATATTTAAAAATTATCAAATTTAATTGCAACTTTAAGGCGGCAAATCTGCACAAAACAGAAACATAAACAAAAATGCTAAAATTTACGTAATGTTTATTTACATTTACGTATATAGAAGCTATTATCAAAAATAATTTTGTTGTACGTCTAACTACAATATTCAGTTATAACTTGGCAAAATTTCATATACACGTAGAAATTAAAATTTTATTACATTAACGCCTTATTTGCTTATTGTTAAATTCCTTTGTAAAGCACAAAGTTTTATTTCCAAAATCAGAACATAAAGGTACACTGTGAAAGTTGTGCTTACTAAATAGGAAGACAAATATTATACAAACGTATATCATAATTTAATTTCCAGTTGATACAATACGTTGCCTTAATGTAATTATCCTAAAGTTTAGATTCAGATATAGCAATTTCACTAAGAGAAATTTTATACACAAATTAGAACGTCAATACAAATTTGCAAGTTAGTTTACGACTAATATTTTTTTTCCAAAATAAATTCCAAAAGATTATGTTTGCGCGTAAAGAATAGACGTTCTAAACATTAAAACGTACGCGCGCCGGCTTCATATTTGCAAACGGACTTGGCTAATTATGACCAACAGGCATACGAGTAACTTTTTAACGTTAACACAGAGGAAAACATGATTATGTTAAGTATTCATATTTCAATTTAGCGCCTACAAATTTAGTAAGTTTAGTATGGTAATTTTGTTAACCTTTTATCTTTTCTTGGATAATTCTCTATTCAAAATAATTTTTTTTGCACTACTGAAAATTATCTAGGTGATATTTATAAATGTAAAATTTTTTAAATTAAATTTAACATACAATTGTTTATTTTAGGTTTTTATACGTAGTAATAAATATTTATTTTTACGGAACAGTTAATGTTCACCAGAGTTGCGGAAAAAATAACTATTTTTAGGTTTCGTTAAAATGAAAGTACTGCAAATATTACTAAAATATGGTAAACTATACCCTAAAAACATTTATTGACCGATGAAAATACAAAATACACAATAAATTCATTATATTGTAAAATCGAATTGCATGGCACACGCTATAGCAACAAACTTTCTTAACACGACAAAAAAATATACAGAATAAAAAATTCGCTGATTGTAGATACACTAAATGCATAAAAAATTATATTTGTTATATTATAATTTTTTTTAATTAAGTTTTTTTAGTAATATTCTACTTGCAATTTAAACTAATTATACATAATATATAGATGTAACTGTGTGCGAACTAAAACATCTACATTTAATTAATTAGAATTTGTCATGAATTTAACGCAAATATTAGGTTTTTTATAGTTATATAATGTTAACATTTTTGTAACAAATACAATTAACTAATGCATATCTCTTATAATTAAGATTTTGGTGTTTTAACACAAATGCTCATTGCCGATTTTGAACCCAACTAATTTGTAATAATCATACAAAAAATTTAAACAACAAATAAATCATAAAAAATAATCAGAAATTTAATTAATGTATCAACAACATTGTCTCAATTGCTAGTAACTTAGTTTATATTAAACTATTTTAACTAGTTTAATACAATAAAACATTAGTGATAAAATTTAATTTGTTTTAAAACTTCAGAAATTGACTAAAAATTACAAATTTATGTACTTGGTACATAATGGTAGCGATAAGAGTAACCATTTAACCCATTACTGCCCAGAAAAAAAATGTTTGCAATTATTCTTTTCTTAATACGGCTTAGTGATTAGGGTCTCAAATGATCAAAAAAATATTTAAAAAAATCTGGCACTTCTCATAACCCCACCAACCCCCGTACCATATATGGTCCGCTGAGCACTTACGGGAGCTAGTTTTTATATAATGGGATATTCATTAAAGTATAAAAGAAATACACAATAATAGGGAAGAAGGTGTTGATATGTAAACACTTTAATGATTCTTTGCTAAAACTACAGCTATATATGACAAACAATAAAATAATCGAAGTTATTTAGTGTGATAAGGATAAAAACAGTCAATACACAGTTCTATGTTACATTTACCACACATTGTACGAGCTTTAGTAGAACATTCCAAACCAGCACAACGTCTTCGTTGGTTATCTGGTAAATGGTCTTTTTTGTCATATGCCAGAACTTGCTGAGCTTCTAAAGATTTTGAAGATCTTCCTGGCCCCTTCGGTAATGTTCCATATGATTTCAGATATGCCAAAACGATTTCTCTCTAAAATTGTAATTGGGGAATATCACTTACTAAGCAACGGTATAAGAGCCAAGCATGTATACGGAAGCATCAATTAACCAGGAAAATAATGGCCAGTACCATTTCTTGTTGCGTATCTTAATTCGATAATTTGCAATGTTTTCATCTATCCGATCAGTTCCGCCAATGGATGCATTATACCTAGCAAAAATAAATGGCTTTGGTATCTGTATTTGAGCCTTGTGTTTCTGCGAATATCTTTTCACATTGGTAATTGGGTCCACACCATAAATATTTAAAGAAACATTTACTACTGAGTTGTCCTTCCATTTACATAATAATATACCATCAGTTTTGCTTATAATATTTTCAAAGTGTCCTCTGTCTTTCTTCATAAATTTGTCTTTTGTAGGCATTGGACAGGGTTTTGGGATTCGGTTCTCCCTTATTGTTCCACAACCACCAAATCCATTGTCCGCCAGATATTTGAGTAAATTGAAGCTTGTAAATAGATTGTCAAAATGAAAATTAAAACGGAGATTTTGGAGATGTTTGGGGAAGTTCTTTATCATTTTTACTAACGGTGCTGCAGCTTTTCCAACCGATTATTCTATTTCTTCATGGGTTGAAACTGATTTTCCTTGGTACACTTTAAAATCTATCAAATAACCCTCACTCGTATTTAGGAACCACACTTTGTACCCAAACCGGATCGGTTTACCTCTGATAAACTGCTTTATTCCATGTCTACTATAGTATTTTACCATACTCTCATCAAATAATAAATTTTGCTCTAAAACAAAATTTTCTATAAACTTTTTTTTCAGTCTATTTACTATTAGTCGGATTTTCCAAATTTTATCACCACCAGGAATGAATTGTTCGTTGTTCGCCAAATGTAAAAATCGTAAAATTTGCTCAAAACGATTTCTTCTCATTGCGTTGGAAACTAATACGTTGAATCCTTCTTCGTGATGCTCCCAATACATTCTTTTGCAAGGGAGTCTATTATAGCCACTCAAGAGTAAAATACCAATAAAACATTTTATTTTTTGTCTAGTAATGTTTGGTGTAGAATTCAAAAAAGACGCATATCTATTTGTCTCTTCTACTAAAAAACTGATCAGGTCATCGTCGATAAATGATTCAAATAATTCAACAATTGATTTCGAAGAATGCCTTTCATAGTTTGGCTTAGAAAATTCTCTCAGTAAATACATAAAGTCACCTATGGTGTAGTCCTGTTTTCTACCTGTATCTGGCAAACGATCTGTCAAAACTCGTGGTCTCAATTCGGTATCAGCTAATAGCTGGTTTCTATTAAAATTGTTAAAATCTCCTCCAAAATCTTCATCACCGGAATTCTCATCACTAACTAAAGAAGGTTCAGGTGGTGCAATAAAAAGATCGCTTTAAATTCTTTTTTATCATCAGCCAGTATCATTTCCAGGGCTTCCTGAACTGAAAAACCTGGTTCGAGAATTGCTGCCAAGGCGCTGCAAATAAAAGACATTTGATAGGGGCTAATATCAAAATTTCATTATACTATTAGTTTATCGGATATTGTATAATTCTTCCCTCTAAATTACTGTCTAAGAGCAAATACTTGTTATTTAGTAAAAAATACAGAATTTAAAAAAAACGCTATCACAAGTGCCCAGAGTACCAAAATGGTACTCTACACTTTAGTCATGAATAGCTTTGACTACAATTTTTTTAAAGACAATTATTATCGATCAATAAACATACTTCATTTCTAAACATATTTTAATAGATTTTTTTTTATTTTAAAAGGTAATACTTACTCAATATCCATATTTCGATCAAAATACGTGAAGCACAAAATTATAACTTTTTGTCGACCCGTCTCGTTGGGAACAAAGAGAGCTACTGGCTACCTGACGACAGATATTTAAAAGGAGGGGTTTTTAGAAGAGTGACGAATGATAAAATCGCTGGCGCTTAGCTTGCATTCTCAGCAATGGTAGATTAAAAGTTCTGTGGTTTTGAGACCATATATGGGACGCTGAGCAGTAATGGGTTAAATACATATGTGTGTGAGTAAGTTAAACTAAGTGTGTTAAAAATCGATTTTTATTTTAAGTCACAAAAATGGTAAAGATAAAGCTTTTTGCTCAAAATTTTTCTGAAATATATTAACAACATTCGGTGAAAGCACAGAGATGTCAAAAATTCTTTGAGAATAAGTACTGTAGCGTTTCCAAAGTATTTCGAAATTTTGGAACGCTTATCGAAAAGAATAGAATGATCTGGATCCCGATAAAGGATGATCATAAAAAGTATTCGAGGTTTGAAGTTCTCGAAGTAATAGGTTTTGGTAGCTTTTTTAGAAAAATAAATGATAATTTTCAGAGGATGGAAGAGAAACTGTCCAAAAAGTCTCAGAAAATAAAAAAATTAGAAAAATGAACCACCTCCAAATACATTACGAACTCTTCATTTCACGTTTAGAAATGAGATATGGAGATGTTCATATTCAACAAGTGTTCCAAACCCAAAGAAAAAATTGTGCTCATAAAGCTGCAGAAAGTCTTTAGGAGTTTAAGGCTGACATCGCCAGATTAACACGCTTGCGTATCCTACAGCACCAAATACCTTCTTAAAGCAATTAGTTGTTCAAACTTTTGTAAACGGCTTATAAGACAGCAAAACACAGCAGACTCTACGGTTAGCTTGACCTAAGACGTTGCATAACGTTTTAGCGCTTGGAGTTTGAAGCAGCCAAACAGACATCGTACTGAGACGGTCATAAACTCTGCAGTGCTGCAGACATACTCCTTCAGACACTAGCAAACATAAAAAAAATAGCACAAAATACTTTGGCAAAGAGAAGTGACGACTTTAAACTGCGGTGAAATAAGCCATGTACCAGAGATCACCATTCAAATGACATCGTCTATGGACCAATTGCACAGCATTTATCTCGATGGCAAGATTATTGAACGATATGTTTAGTTACTGGTTGAAACGAAAGCTATAAAGACCATTATTTGTCCTGTCATATTACTGGAAAATCAAAAGACATCACCAGTAAGAATACAATTTTGAATGGCGACGGGCTAAGAAATACGTACTCACGGAGAAGTAAAAGTAACCGTTAGTTTAGAAAATTGAGTACTCGACCATGAAGTATTAATAACCGACATCGCACAAAAAGTTATCCTATGAATAGACGTTATAAAGAGTTTTGTTTGGATATGAAAAACGATGTTCTGAAGATCGACGAAGAAGAAATTCCTTTTCATTCGTTAGAGAAGGCAGTCGTACAAATCTTAATGAGCAAAGACTTTTTCTGGAAGGACTGAAAGTGTGGTGATGGTACGCCTGGATGGAAATCTCCGGGAAGGTTACATTAGCGCTATTGAACCAATAGAGGGCGACTTGGTTAAAAAGGGACTACTAGTTGGCAGAATATTAGTACGAGTGAAAAACACGAAGCCAGTAAGAATTTTGAATGTGAACTCAGATTCAGTAACGTTGAAAAAAAGATCGTGATAGGTTAATGCACGCCAGTATGTTAAATTGTGAGATACGTAAATTCTAGTCGCCAAAAAAGTGCACAAGATAGCTATTAGATATTCTTACCTACAAGTGCCAAATCCTCAATTAATATCAACTGGCTTAAGGTAAAGTGTTGATCAAGCAGTATTAAGATTTGCTTGCGCTAGAGAGTGGTTCTAAAGAAAGAATTAACGTTGTAAAACATAAAATTAATACCTGAGAGGCTCGGCCGATAGGATAACATCCACGCAGTCTACCTTTGGCAAAAAGAGAAAAAGCTGAACAAATGAATGTGATTGAACCTTCAAATAGTCTATGGGCGTCTCTAGTAGTATTAGCTAAAAACAAAGATCATTCAACGGAGTTTTGCGTAAACTACAGACAGCTTAACGACGTGATAAAAAAAACGGATACTCTTTACTGAGAATTGAGGATACGTTAGACACTCTGTCAAGATCCCAGTAGTTTTCTACGATGGATTTAAAGAGCGGTTACTGGCAGGTAGAATTAAAATTCATGGATTGTGAAAAGTTAGCTTTTACAATTGTAATTAGTTTGTGGCAGTTCACTGTAATGTCTTTCGGCTTGTGTAACGTTTTTGCGACGTTTGAGCGATTAATGAAGACCATTGCTCGGGTAGTCTTAAAAGACGTGCGGCTTATCTGTACGACGTGATCGTAATTGGAAAGTCGTTTGAAGAAGATTTTAACAACTTAAGAAAAGTGTTCCAACGATTACGTGGAAAAAATTTAAAACCGAGGTTAAAGCTTAAAGAAATGCTACGTATTTAAGAAGAAAGTGCAATACCTTTGCTATGTCGTATCTAGAAATAAAGTAAATACTGACCAAAATCAAGTTCAAGCAGTGAAGGCATGGCCAAGACCAATCGACAAACATTAAGTCTAAAGTTTCCTTAAAATGTGCACTTATTATAGACGATTTGTACTCGGATTTTCTAATATTGCCAAATCTTTGACAAAACTGACCAAAGAAAAAGATGGAGTAAAGACTGCAAAAACATTTTCTATCAACTAAAACAGATTCTGCTCACTTTGCCAATTTTAAGTTATTTAAGAGAAGATGGAAAATTTGTTTTCGATACCGATGCAAGTAATCTAACTATAGATGCAGTCCTTTCACAGGTGCAAAATAAACAAGAAAAAGTTATCGCGTGTTTTAGTAAAGTTTTGTTCAAGTCAGAAAATAATTATTGCGTTACTAGGAAAGAGCTGTTAGCAGTCGTCAAGTCCATAGAACATTTCTACATATATATATTTATGAACGAAAATTTTTACTAAAGACACCGCTATGAAATAACTATTGCAGTTTTGTAATTTAGAACGACAAGTGGCCAAATAAATCTAGGGATTGCAAAAGTATGATTATGACACGGAACACCGCGCCGGAAGCAGTCATCAAAACGCTGATTGTTTGTTCAGACGACCATGTCTGGCTAACTGTAGCCATTGTTCGCAACTTGAAGAAAAGATCGAATCTTTCTAAATAACTGCTATGGTTGATGACGAGTGGAAACTTGAGTAATTGTTCTTGTTGCGAACAAGAAAACGATCCCGATGTAAGAGTACTCTTGAACTGGAAAGCAAACGGCGGACGATCATTCAGGGAAGAAGTAAGTGCTTTAGGCAGAAACATTAAAGCATACTGGGCGCAGTGGGATTCTGTGAAAATGAAAGACGGTCTTTTTAAACAATTTTTAAAGAGTGCCAAGAGCATAAAAAACAGACTGCAGTTGGTAGTGCCAAAGAGCCAAGTGTCACAGGTGTTGCAGCATTTGCACGATGGTACGTACATTAGGAGAACACTTTGGCGTGAAGAAAACATTAAGTAAAGTTTAAAAAAGATTCTACTGGGTGAACTGGAAAGAAGACGTCATAAAATAATGCTTTAAGTGCACGGTCTGCGCATCAGAAAATTGTCCAGCAAAAAAACGCAGAACACTAATAAAACATTGTAACGTGGAAAATTTCTTAGAGAGAGTAGCGATTAACATTGCCGGGGCGTTCCCAGAAACGGATTCGCGAAACAGATACATTCTGGTAGCAATTATTTTACCAAGTAGACAAATATTTACCCCAAACTTAATCAGCCACAGTCGCAGACGTTTTAGTACAAGAATGGTTCTGCAGGTTTAGAGTTCCATTGGAATTACATCCGACCAAGACAACTTTGAGTCGGCGTTGTCTCAAGAAGTTTGTCGACTGTTGGAAATTAAAGAAAATTGAACGACGCCTCTCCATCTTCAATCTGGTGGTATGATTGAACTGATGGATCAAACAATTAGAAAGTACTTAGCCAAAGTAGTGACCAAACACTAAACAGATTTCAATCAGTACTTGCACTTTTCTCTAATAGCATAGCGATCATCTGTTTACGAAAACACAGGCCAAACACCATCCTGTGTAAAGCTTAGTCGCAAAATACGATTGCCATGCGATCTCCGATTTGGACGAAAACCGAAAGAAGTCTCTAAAAAAGACTACGTCAGGAAATAATAAACAGGCTATACGAAATACACCTAAATTGGCAGCGACATAATGAAGACTAGATATAACACCAAGACACAAAACGGTGAGTTTTAACCGGGCGACATGATGTGGTTGTATAATCTCCAAAAAAAATGTGGATTGTCGCCGAAGCTGCAGAGGCAATGGGAGAGTTCTTATGAAGTTCTGTAGTAAATTAATGACGTCATATATCGCATCCAAAAACCACTCAGAAACAAGCCAAAAGTGGTCCACACCGATCGCCTAGCCCCAATTGTTGGCAATAATAACATTACTTAAGACCAGGTCCAAACCAGAGTAATAACGAGTAGAACTAAGAATCAAGTCGAAGGAATGGATTTCGATAAGATTATCAGCATGTACGGCAGATTCTGGAAAGACTAGGTTTGGAGTTACAACCGAAGAGCAACAAGATCTGTTCTAAAGACGAAAAAAATACGGTATCGCACATTGCATGAGCGAAGATCTAAGAAGTCTAGATAGGTTGCAGTCGTATTTAAAAAAAAGTTTGGATGGTTTAATGAACTACGAAGACAAGGCCCAGCGGTCGGCAAAGTTTTAAAATTAGTGATGACCGACGCTTTGTTTTTTATCTGGTTCCCAAAAATACTCATGTGCACACTTGTCATACAAAAACCTGTGGCAATATCTACTCTGTTGGAAGTAGTCTTTCGAGAAACAGACATTTAAGTGTTGGTTTGCAGTTACTATCCAAATAAAACAGCGTGTCAGATAAAGCTTATTGACTGCTACAGTACTGCGTTCAGATTCCTGTTATGAGACAGAGCAGTCTTAAGAAGGGGACAGTAAAGTAGTCGCTAAGTCTTTTAAAGCTTTCGAACCCTGATCGAAAAAAAATAGAATGTTCTAGATCCCGACAACGGATGAATATAAAAAGTATTCCACAACTATAATGAGAACATCAACATCAACATCTTAGTTCCACCATATCCAATGACTCTTCCAATCAAACCGTTGACACCATCTGAAATAAACCAAAAAAACAATAAAATAATAATTTCTTGGACATTTGCCTCGATCATGTTAGTACATCGTCCGGTAGCTTTAATCCTCATCAGACTTACCTTAACGACATAAAATCTCAAAATTATACTAAAACAAAATAGAAAAGAATACAACGCAGAGTATTAGGTAAAAGTTACACAAATTAAATAACAAATATTTATTATAAAACAGAATCTGACGCAATTGCAATAAATAAATTACAACAAAAAAATAAAATAACTTTTTATAAGTTAAATAAACATCATCAACTAAACAAATTAAAAAATTAAATCAAACAAGAAAAATAGACAAACAAATAAAGATTGGATAAATACACAAAAAAAATGTCAAAAATTTGCTAAGCGTAAATGTCAATTAAGTTAAATTAAATCGTAATCTATAAACTAATAGGTTTCGTAGAATGTAATTAAACTTAACGTGTTACAAAATTATCACAAAAGATAAAAAAATTATTTAAGTTACATAAAAAATAATATAAACTATTTTATAATATAAATTGAGATTTTTTTAGTCACACTTACAATTAACAATAAACAATGACTTAGTGATGAACCTTAAAGGCAACGTCGATTTATAGTGCAGTAAAAGTGACAGGTGGAGAAACTTTCAAATAGTAGTCGGGGGTTCAAACGTTTCGTTCTTTTTAAATCACAAGATTGCAAAATTGGGGTTATACAACAATACAAAATACCCACAATATAAAAAACATTGACTGCTTTTTTATTATTATTTTTTGTATTTGGGTTTTAAATAGTTTTCAAAAGAAATCTATAGTTTTAAAACAAATTTCTATTAGTTTTAGTACAATATAAAATTTTTAATATATTTTTGTTTTAAATTTTAACTTGGTAACTGTGGCGGACATATACGTTAGTCGTTGCTTATACAGGGGGTTTAAAAAAGATGCAGCAATATTAAAAGGGGTGATTGCCCAGGTCGTTTTATATAAACAAAATTTCTATAAAATAGTTTCGCAAACGCTTCGTTACCGATCTACAGCGTATTGAAGTTTAATTAAAAAAAAGAATAAAAATAAGATTTTTCCAAAACAGCTTGAGACATCATAATGAAACTTTAGGCGTGTTAATAGCTGTGGGAGACACATACTTTGCAATACAACACGATGTTTTAATCGTACCAGTTGCGCGCGCATTGGCACGTCACAGGATATTTTTCAAGAAAAAAATAAGACGCCGCTGATTTCTCTAAAAATAAAAATATGTTTTTATTCTATGTTCAATTGTGAAGAAAAAAACTCTCTTAACTTTTTATCGTACTACATACCGTTTTTTAGTAAAAAAACCATTTTAATGCATGTACATTTATTACAGAAAAAAAATTTTAAAGAACAAGGGTTTTATTTAAAAGCAAAAACAAATATTTACCAAACTAACAATTTTACCAACCAAAAATTACAAAAACTGTTCAAAGTGACTACCTCGAGCTCGGATGCAAGAATCCAATCTTCTCCTCATTGAATGGCGAACTCTCTCAAAAACACCAGGATTGGTTTTAATTGAGTTGCACCTAGCACTGATTTGATTTGTTAAGTGTTCTACGTTTTCCAATAGAGTAGCGAACACCAAGAGCTTCAAATGGCCCCACAGGAAAAACATTAAGTCCGGGGATAGTGCAGGCCATAAATGAGGTCCACCTCGGCCAATCCAGCGATTTGTGTATGCTTGTGTTAAGAAACCAGGAGCTACTTGACTAAAGTGGGCTGGTGCGTCATCGTGCATATACCACATTCCATCTCTAATTGCTAATGGTACGTCTTCCAAAAATCCAGGGAGCGTGTTTTCCAAAAAGTTGCAATAACCCTCTCCGGCAAGTCTCCCTGGTAAAAATACCGGTCCAATTAGGCAGTCAGCCACAATCCTAAGCCAAACGTTCCAAGAAAACTTTAACAATTTCATGTGGATTTCCGTCACACCATACATAGTTATTATGGAAATTCCGTATTGCATTTCTTGAAAAATTCGCTTCATCGGTGAACAGAATCAACTTCAGGAGTTGAGGGATTTGAAAATCAGCAGGAAGAAGTGATTAAACGCGTTTTATATGGAATGGATACAAGAAATTTTCCATCAGAATGTGCCAAATAGTCCCATTACTTACATCCAAAACGTCAGCAATTTTTCGAGTAGAAGTACCTCGATCTTCTTCAATCATGTCTAGCACATCCTCTTTCAGCTCTAACGTTCTTGCTGTCCTTGGTCTTCCTGATTCTCCACTTCGTCTTAATGTGCCTTTTTCATACAGACGCCGATGAATACATTCAAAAGTTTTTCTATCAGGAGCAATACGGTCAGGAAATCTTTCAGTATACAACCGCCTAGCTTTAAATACATTTCCATCAGCAAGTCTATAAATGTAGTGCATGTCGGTTATCTTGGCATTCGTATAGCGTATACTATAAGGAACTTCAACAAATTCGACACATAAAAAATTATTAATTACGAAACTTATACAATATGTCATTCTCTGTCAATGAATACAACAGGACTGTTTAAAAATATTTTTGTACGCATGATAAATGGATATGCACTTAAATGTTTTTTTTTTAACTAAAAAACAGTACGTCGTACGATAAAAAGTTAAGAGAGATTTTTTCTTCACAATTGAACAAAGAATAAAAAAGTTTTTTTATTTTTAGAAAAATCAGCGGCGTCTTATTTTTTTCTTAAAAAATAGCCTGTGACGTGCCAATACGCGCGCAACTGGTGCGATTGAAACATCGTGTTGTATTGCAAAGTATGTGTCTCCCACAGCTATTAACACGCCTAGAATTTCATTATGATATCTCAAGCCGTTTTGGAAAAATCTAATTTTTTTTGTTTTTTTTAAATTAAACTTCAACACGCTGTAGATCGGTAACGAAGCGTTTACGGAACTATGTTTATAGAAACTTTTTTGTATAAAATGACCTGGGCAATCACCCCCTTTAATATTTTTTAAACACATTGTATAATGCCTAAAATAAACTTAAACAAGTAACAAAAATTTAAAATATATTTCTAAACTAAACCGATTTTGTGTTATCTTGCTTATGATTATTTTTATTATTTGTTGAGGTAGTACTCTGTAATATACGTTTATCTCCATAAATTTAAGTAGTGTTGTATTAACTAAATTCAAAACTCGTAATAATTAGTCACACAATACTTTTATTTCAGAGTAACTCAAGTAATTAACATAATTCACAATCCATAACTTAACCATAATGTACGGACGCCATCATTCATCATCCTCCCTCCCTAACCGCTAGGGTGACACATGTATCATGGCGCAAAATTTTAAAATTTAAAAATGAGTTACAACAGTTCGGCCATCCTACACATAATTGTCCTCAATCAATTTTGACGGTAACTTACATAAATACATACATATGAAATATGAAACCCTCCAGTAAAACAAATGATATCCAAGTTAAAATAGTATAAATACAGATTTTTTTTTTAAATTCTTAACCTAAGCAAAACAAATCAACATTAGTGGAGAGAAAATAAAACATAGAACTCCGCTGTTTCCTGAACCAAAATTAAAAATTAGCTTTCTGCCCTCTGATATAGCTTCATCCTCGAAGGAGCTACAATTCCTTCGTACGGAATTTGATTTACTTGATATCCATCAAGATCAGAAATTAAGTACCGGTCATAATCTAATATTGCCTTAATTATATATGGACCGCGAAATTTTGGAATAAGCTTTTTGTTAATTCCAGCTGCGACTTCCGTATTGATAACCATAACTAAATCACCAACTTGATATTTGTGAGCATTACGGCGCTTCGCGTCATAATCCTCCTTAACATAATTTTGAACTTTAACAATGTTATCAGAAAATTTTTCGCGAATAAGATTTAAATTGCGACTTGTCGGAGCATTAACTTCATTTTCTAAAAATGACCGTAGATTGTCATCAACTTTGTTTCGCTGATGAACACCAAAAAGCAAAACACTAGGGCATTCACCGGTACATCGATTTATGGTGTTATTAATGGAAAATTCAGCGTCAATTAAAATCCGATCCCATTTTGCTGGGTCTTGACACAACTTAGCGCAAATTGCCTTGATTGTCCTGTGTACCACTTCTACCTGACTATTTGCCTGAGGCATACCGGTGGCAATTAACACCTGCTCAATTCCAAGATCGTCTAAAAATAATTTGAATTCATTCGAGGTAAAACAAGAGCCTCTATTGGAAATAATGCGAAAAGGTCTGCTATAATAAGAAAAATAACAAGTTAGATGTTTTATAACCTGTTTCGTGTCAGTGGTAGTACAAGGGTAAAGTTTAACAAATTTGGTAAACGCATCCACAACAGAAAGTATGTATTTATATTTGTGTTGTGTTTTCTCTAATGGACCAAAGTGGTCTATGTGTAAAGTTAAAAAGGGTAAATTTCCTTTAGGCAAGTTTCCTTTTGCCCGTGGTAGGTGAATACGCAATACATCTTAAGCAATTTGATATATATTCAGAAATTTGCGGTTTTAAGTTTGGGAACCAATAGATACGATGAATTAATTCGAAGGTTTTGTTTGTTCCTACATGACCAATGTCATCATGATAAGTACGAGTTACGACATCTTGCATATTATTTGGAACGTAAAACAATAATTTATTCTTGTACTTTCGGTAGACTATTCCATCTCTTAATTCAAACATTTTGCTTTCACCTTTTTGTAGCTCATCCCTAATTTTATTAATTTTTTTATCTTGATTTTGTTTAATATTCAAATTACGTTCAAAACTATTAGTTTCCAACACCATCACCGAATATCTACTCAGTGCATCTGCATGCATCATTTGTTTATTCGACCTATGCTCAATCTTGTAACTGTAATTTTGTAACTCTAATGACCATTTAAGAATTCTGGAATTAAGTTCCTTTTTGTTCAAACCACACTTTATACTGTCACAGTCTGTAAAAATGGTAAATTCTATTCCCTGCAAATAAATTCTGAACCTGCGCAAAGCATATACAATGACTAACAATTCCAATTCATAACTATGATATTTACATTCGTAAGGAGTGGTCCTCTTACTGAAGTAAAACAAAGAGTGGAATAAGTGATCTTTTTGTCTTTGCAGAAGGATGGCTCCAAAACCGTGGGATGAAGCACCACAATGTAACTGTGTTTCCAAGGTAGGATCATAAATAGCTAAAATTGGTTTCTCCACTAACAATTTCTTTAAAGTTTCAAATGCGTTTAATTCAATTTCATTAAACCTAAAAACAGCGTCTTTCTTTAAAAGATGATATAAGGGACGTGCAATAACTGAAAAGTCTTTCACAAATCTACGGAAATAAGAGCTAAGACCAAGAAAACTCTGTACATCTTTAAGATTAGTAGGAATTGGAAATTCTGTACTGCCCTAATATTTATTTCGTTTGGAGTTATTCCTAACTGGTTTATTGTATACCCAAGAAAATTAATTTCAGTTTGTAAAAAAGTACATTTTTCAATCTTCAGTGTTAAACAATTTTGGACGAGTAACGAAAATACCTCATTAAGAATTGCCAAATTCTCGGAAATGTTTTCAGTGGCTATTAAAAGATCATCTATATATAAATGAATCTTATTTTCATGCAACAAGTTTTGAAAAATTTGAGTAATATACCTCATAAAAGTAGAAGGACTATTTTTCAACCCGAAAGGCATTTTTAAATATTTATATTGACCCGTAGGAACCACAAAAGAAGTGTATTTAATAGAATCTTCGTGTAAATCTACATGATGGAACGCATCCTTTAGATCCAAACGGCTAAAAAATCGCTTGTATTTCAATTAATCAATGACATCATCTATTAATGGTAGAGGAAAATTATCCCTAACAGTTATCTTATTTAATTCACGAAAATCAATACATAAACGGTACTCAGAAGTCTTTTTTCTGATCAAAACTATAGGAGAACTATATTCAGAAATACTTTTACGAATAATACCCTTTAATAATAACCCTTCAATAATTTGATCTACTTCTAATTTTTCGACATAAGATAATCTACGAGGTCTAAAGTAAAAAGGCACATGGCCTGGCTTAACCGTAATTTTCATCAAAAAAACTTGATCCGGTTTATCTGGTTTAGGAGCATTCAAATAATTAGTTTTGAAATTTTGTACTAAAGCGTTTTTAGAATGGTTATCAATACTAGGATTTATATTAAGATTAATGTCACTTGCATCATTACCTAATTCAATATGAAATATATCATTTTCGACTATTAGATCAGACTCAGGTTCTTTTTCAATAATAACCGTATCACTAAATGAGATTTTGAGCTTACTTGCGACAATAAAATCCCTGCCCAGCAAACAATCAGAGTTCATTGTGTCAGGGGGAACAACATAAAATTTTACCTCAACATTGGTATCACAAATAACAACAATTGTCCTGAAAATATCTACAATATTTAACTTAAAATTATTAATGCTTTGAAAAGATTGTTTTAAATCAACCCTTTCAGTGCATTCACATGGAATCATGTTAGAACTTACAATTGAAATAGGTGTTAAGCACGATGGTGGTTCGTACTTAATAGGTGGATACCTACCCAGGTAATCAGTATCTGAACGATACCAGATTCTAGGACAGATGTCAGTGATCAAACAAGTTTTACTTTGAATGATAATTTATTAATAAAAAGTTGAGTATTTATACAGTTCAAATTGCTTGGTTTTACATTTTACTATTTCATTGTTAACCTATATTATAAAAATTTGCTTATTTGTTACGACATTGTAAAGAATGTGTTAATACACAATACATGTTGTGACATTGAAAAGAATTTGCTGATATACATTATAACATTGTAAGGAATGTGTCTATCGGATTACATCACAATTATATGATTAAGTTTTAACTTAGAAATTTTATAATTTATATTTGTAAAATTTAGAGGTTCAAATTAAATTTAAATGTTATGATTAAAAATGATTGTTCATGTTTGAACATATTGCCATCTCTAAAATAATAAATTGAGTTACCATATTTCGTTAGCTGATTGTTGTATAAAGATTGGTTTTTGAATGTTCTGCCTTTGTGCTTCTAGTTGTTTTCTTAGTTTTAACTCTTCTTCCACGGCTTGAAATTTTTTATCTAACTCTTTTCTTTGATCTGCCTTGAATACTTGGTTGTGTGCTTTCCAATAATGTATATGAGACCTTGACTGTTTTATAAAATGGGAGGCATCATATTTGCATTGAATTAACCCGTAATTCATTTTTGTTTGTTGGTCGCGGATGGACTGGAAATATACTTCTTCGTTTGTTGGTCGCGGATGGACCGGAATTAACTTCTTCGTTCGTTGGTCGCGGATGGACCGGAATTAACTTCTTCGTTTGTTGGTCGCGGATGGACCGAAATTAACTTCTTCGTTTGTTGGTCGCGGATGGACCGGAAATATACTTCTTAATATTTGAACAGGTTGTAAGGCTGTTAAAATCGTTTCTATCTTCGGAATGATGACACCACTTTGTATAGTTTAGTTGCTGGTGGACCGCTTCGTCTTCTTTTTTGCTCGGAGGGCCAAATGTTAAGCACGATGATGATGGTGGATAGCTTCGTCTTCTTTTTTGCCGTGGAAGGACCAAATGTTAAGCACGATGATGATGGTGGATAGCTTCGTCTTCTTTTTTGCCGTGGAAGGATCAAATGTTAAGCACGATGATGATGGTGGATAGCTTCGTCTTCTTTTTTGCCGTGGAAGAACCAAATGTTAAGCACGATGATGATGGTGGATAGCTTCGTCTTCTTTTTTGTAATTATTTTAACAGGTTCTTAGGCTGTTAAAATCGGAATGATGACACCACTTTGTATAGTTTAGTTGCTGGTGGACCGCTTCGTCTTCTTTTTTGCTCGAAGGACCAAATGCTAAGCACGATGATGATGGTGGATAGCTTCGTCTTCTTTTTTGCCGTGGAAGGACCAAATGTTAAGCACGATGATGATGGTGGATAGCATTCTTTACAATGTCGTAACAAATAAGCAAATTTTTATAATATAGGTTAACAATGAAATAGTAAAATGTAAAACCAAGCAATTTGAACTGTATAAATACTCAACTTTTTATTAATAAATGATCATTCAAAGTAGCACTTGTTTGATCACTTGACACCTGTCCTAGAATCTGGTATCGTTCAGATACTGATTACTTGGGTAGGTGTCCACCTATTAAGTACAAACCACCATCGTGCTTAACATTTGGTCCTTCGAGCAAAAAAGAAGACAAAGCGGTCCACCAGCAACTAAACTATACAAAGTGGTGTCATCATTCCGAAGATAGAAACGATTTTAACAGCCTTACAACCTGTTAAAATATTAAGAAGTATATTTCCGGTCCATCCGCGACCAACAAACGAAGAAGTTAATTCCGGTCCATCCGCGACCAACAAACGAAGAAGTTAATTTCGGTCCATCCGCGACCAACGAACGAAGAAGTTAATTCCGGTCCATCCGCGACCAACAAACGAAGAAGATAATTCCGGTCCATCCGCGACCAACAAACGAAGAAGTATATTTCCGGTCCATCCGCGACCAACAAACGAAAATGAATTACGGGTTAATTCAATGCAAATATGATGCCTCCCATTTTATAAAACAGTCAAGGTCTCATATATGTACATTATTGGAAAGCACACAACCAAGTATTCAAGGCAGATCAAAGAAAAGAGTTAGATAAAAAATTTCAAGCCGTGGAAGAAGAGTTAAAACTAAGAAAACAACTAGAAGCAAATGTTAAGCACGATGGTGGTTCGTAGTTAATAAGTGGACACCTACCCAGGTAATCAGTATCTGAACGATACCAGATTCTAGGACATATGTCAGTGATCAAACAAGTTTTACTTTGAATGATAATTTATTAATAAAAGTTGAGTATTTATACAGTTCAAATTGCTTGTTTTTACATTTTACTATTTCATTGTTAACCTATATTATAAAAATTTGCTTATTTGTTACGACATTGTAAAGAATGTGTTAATACACAATACATGTTGTGACATTGAAAAGAATTTGCTGATATACATTATAACATTGTAAGGAATGTGTCTATCGGATTACATCACAACTATATTATTAAGTTTTAACTTAGAAATTTTATAATTTATATTTGTAAAATTTAGAGGTTCAAATTAAATTTAAATGTTATGATTAAAAATGATTGTTCATGTTTGAACATAGGACTGCCCGTATATAAAATATGTAGGTGTAATTCTTATCCATTCTTCTTTGACCTTAAGATTGACTTCAATTTTATATGAAGGAACTGGTGCACTCTCAACTTCAACTAAATTGGTCTGGAAATCTTCACGTGGAGTATTGCTAAAATTGTTTTTTTTGTACAATCTCTCACCTGGTGACTGCTGGACCCACACGAGTAACAGGAACCTGGTGTTCTCTTTGGCTTTAGACAGTTATTTGTGACATGACCAAATAAATTGCAATTGAAGCACCGCACTGATTTTCTTTCGTAGTTAGATGTTCCGTGGCTACTTCTCCCTTGGATAGCTTCTATCTCTTGCTCACCTTTATGACTATAAACCTTCGAATGTCCTATTGTTGGATTTTTTCACTTTTCATTTACACGATTTCTTCTTGCGAGATCGACTCTTTCAAAACTAATAATGTCTTTGTAAAGTTCATCTTCATTATAATGTAACTTTGACAAAAGGAAGCTACTTAAATCTTTAGACCAGAGACCGATAATTACTTGTTCTTTGATTTCATCAAAGCTTAAACTTAATTCACGACATAATGATACTTTCTCGTGGAAATAATAAGAAACATTCTCCTTTACTTATTGATGTCCTTTTTGCATTCTTCTCCATAAATCAGTTTTGCTATTTTCGAAAATAAATGTCTTCCGAAATGAAATTTGAAAAGCTTCCCAACTTCTAATATCTGATCTTTCTGCTAACCAATATTTAGCGGCACCAATTAAATTTGTCGAAGCCATTTGAAATGTAAATGCTTCTAGCCAATTATGCAAACGTGCAGAAGTTTCTAAACGATCTAACCATAATTTAGCACTCGTTGGACCCTGTTGTCCATCATAAGGCTCTACCGTTTTCGACAAATTTAGCATAACGTTGTAATTAGTGACTGTAGTACCAGCAGCTTTGGTAACTACACTTGATTTATTCAATTTGTCCATCAATAGCATATTTTGCTGCATTAATGTAGTAACCGTTTCCAATAATTTACTTATATCCACATTTTGTGTTTTAACGTCGAATTGTTGCTGCACCTTATTTTGTTCTTGATAAAAAACCTCGAATTTGTCGGCGTCAACGTGTTCGTTTGAATCCATAATTATCTGCTTACAATCGTGCAATCCAATCCCACTTCTGATTCTGTTGTATTAACTAAATTCAAAACTCGTAATAATTAGTCACACAATACTTTTATTTCAGAGTAACTCAAGTAATTAACATAATTCACAATCCATAACTTAACCATAATGTACGGACGCCATCATTCATCATCCTCCCTCCCTAACCGCTAGGGTGACACATATGTATCATGGCGCGAAATTTTAAAATTTAAAAATGAGTTACAACAGTAGTTTGTTTTTATAGATCCACCATTAGCTGAAAATATTTTATCAAATGCGTTGATTTCTGTTTCTTGTTAAAAACGCCCTAATTTTGTTGTAAAATTCACTAAATGCAAATATACACGGGCATATTAAAACATGCAAAAACATATAATTTATTTAATAAGTGGAAATATTGTATTTTACACCAAATCCAAGCTTTACTCAAAACAACGTATTTTTAAAAAAAAAGCTCATAAAACTAAACTCAGTTTCTTTCTTTTATTGGTACCTACGTACATTTTTTAAATACTAATTTTATAATATGATTTATAAAAATTATACTTCAATAAATAATTATTTGCAAACAGTTAATTAATTAAAATTGACGGGAATATTTGGAATTTATGCTTTAGTCTAGAAGAATATTGATCAATTTAAGAAACGCGTAGAAAAATCTTTTGTGTTAGCAGAACGTTAAAATGCAAGTACACCATTGTAAAAAAAATGTTATTGTACTTATAGCAGTAATAAATTACTCTTTGGAAATGCATAACAATTGTTTGAAAAACATGGTCACAAAGGGTGTTTTAGAATAACTTTTTTTATGATAAAAATTTGTACTAAAATTTACAATAAATAAAATTAATTTTTTTAATGCAACTTGCATGATTGTATAAATCAACGGGTATAAAAAAAAACACTCATTTGTAATAAAAAAATTAAAAAACAATTCCAAAATTTTACGTTAAATCTACAAAATCAATACTTTACAAGATGCATTTTCATTCGTTTATCGAAGTTTGAAACTAGAACAAATTTACTGTGCTTCCTATTCATATTAAGTTGGAATGAAAGTTTTTCTGGTGAAATGAAAAGTTTCGTAATGGTTATAGATTATGACAAAAAGACTCATATTTAGTGGAATAAATGTGTTCTTGTCTTAATGCACACAAAAAGCAATAAAAAAAGTAACGCTTTCTTAATTTTTGCTATTACGCAAATTTATGAAGAGGTAAACAAAAATGATCAATATCTACAAAGTTTTAAAAAAATAATTTGACGTTAATGCAATAAAGTTTTTATCTTTATTTAAATTTTAAATTTACGTTTTTGTTTGCAAAAGTATCTAAAAGTGGCGTTATTTACTAACAGTTTTTTATGTCAATATTGAGAAACAATTTATATGAAACAGATAAGATAGAAAGCAAAAATGAACATTAAATCTGTAACGCACGTTGAAGCGATGTAAACTGGTCCGTTAACGGTGCCAGAACTACACGAAGGATAATCGGCACCCTGTCCGCGTAGCTTGAGGCGTGATGTCATGACACCAACTTTGTGGCTTGCACTTTTAAAGGCACGTTATCATTGTTATGATTATTCTGAAACGTGCGCGGTTTCCGCAGGTGCTTACTTCCTCGTCCTGTGAATCCTTTTCATAGTCGGAATTTTGCTTTTGCTCGCTGTTATGTGGGTTTACCAAATACAGTAGAAACGCGTTGCGGTTCACACAAGGAAGCAGCATCTCATCTATTATGAAACAGTAGTTGTCAATAGTTAGAACGTTCAGAATAGACACATACCTTTTCCAAGTCGATTATGCAATATCTACTTACATAAAGTTGTAAAATGACGATCTCAGTCATATATTAACACAAAATGCGGAATCGTTTAATCTAAATAAACTGCAAATCCAAGTGCAACGGTTCGAGTCGTTGCAGCGACATCAAAGTCGAAGAGTGCTAAAGGGTTGACTGGGATTTCCCATTTGGATAATGAGCATCGTAGCATCGTAGCATCGGTATTGTATTCAAATCACTATACACTAATGAATGTTAACATTAGGGAGAATCACTATTTACTCTCACGTTTTTAAATAAATCTGTCACACATGTATGCCAACAACTACAGTGTTGTTATTTACAGCCATCTTTACAAATAGTGTGTGATTAATGTTACCTAGACGACGGAAGGTTAAGTAACGTTTCATAACTTGATACGCACTTTAATCCTACAATTTTATACAAATAGGGTAGCTTTACAGACTTAGCTAACCTGATCACATTCAACACGTGCTTGTATTTATAAATAGTCAGTTTTGTGAAATTATAAAAAATAGCGTTTAAAGCAATTTCTATTCGTATGTTTGCGAATTCAACCGGACTTTTCCTGTATATTGTTCGTTCGTTCCAAAACGAATATTTACCTTACTTCTATATTGAAAGACGCATTTTATAGAAGAATGACGTAATAAGGTACCGATCACTAGGGCTTTATTTTGTAAAGGCCACCCCAATCAGCTATAACGAGAATGTTGCTTCTTCCAGGTTTGTCCATTTATAGCGAGGTAGGGTTTATGACGGTTAAACTGCTACTGATATTGCGATACGCGCACACATGAAGATTCAGGGGTTTAACTTCCCTGGGCAATTTTATCCGTATCACTGATAGAAGCGGTCAAATAAAATGCTGCAAATAAATGGACCGCACACGCTATCATAGAAAACAACTTTTACAGTACCGCTTTCAAAATAATAATTTGACACTTTCCACCACTAACTAGATTTTACTCTTTTTAAAAACCCCATCCAAAATATTATTGTATTTATTTTATACAGAATATAACTAGAAAACTAATACATTAAAAAGTTTAACTAAGTTTGAACTACAAGCAAAGGAATGTTATCACACCTTCTGGTAATCAGTAGCTGATAATTTAACCTAATATTTGTTAAGGATTACTTGGGTGACGTTAGCAACTCATTGAAGTTCCTAATTTTCGGAAATTAGTTTATTTGGGTATTATTTGCGACAGTCTCCGGTTCTACGAAAATTAATTAGTAGTCACGGAAATAATACGACGTATCTATTAATACTACACAAAAATATATAAGCCCAACTAATATAATAAGTTTTGCCCAGTTGAAATAAATTTTGAATTCATAAATTTATACTTGAATGTAAAATTAACTTAAACGTTAATAACACGATTAATTAATTGCTAAAAAATAAAAATTTATTACTAATGCTATTAATTAAATATAATTTAAGCCCACGCAGCATTTATTTAATATTAAGACAGAAATTTGTAGAAAAACTTGATTTTAACGAATTTTTACGTTAAACCTTTTGTTTCAAATCACAAGTCGTAATCGATTCTTTTGCAACACGTTTTATTTTTCTAATGTCTAATAGCGTACAAAACGTCAACGTAATTTTCTATTTCTGTAAAAAGTTGTAAACAACTGTATGTCGTATTTATTACTTTTTACTTGTATTAAAACTTTTTACTTTTGTGTCGGTGTCATTAATAACCTTAAAAAAAAGCTGAAAAATAAATAAAATGTAATATAAAAAAAAATTAATATTCTTTTGATGTAATGTGTTTTTATGAGAACATTTTGTAAAGTGCGCACACCACCAAGTATAAGAAAAATTAGCTTAATTTGAGTTTGTGCAAACGTTATAAATATAAAATTGAGATGGCAAAAATTACATTAGAAGCGCACCACAAAACAAACAAGACAGTACACTTTTAAAATGTGACGAATTTATAAAAGCATATTGTGTTTAAAAATACTTTTTTTTTATAAATTAAAGCTTTTAGTTCAATTTTTTATAAATTTTTCGTTGTATTTACTTATCTTCTTATTTAATATTATAACAAAACTTGAATTTGCAATTAACTAAATGGAACTATTTATTTTAAAACGACTACAACATTCTGATATTACTATATTTGTATCGAACGTCACTATTTATACTACAAATAACATAAATTTTTAAGATTATAGCAAAATTATTTTAAAAAACGTTTATTTAGTAAAGTACTGTATAAGTCTTTGTTTATACAGAATATACAATATAATAGTACAAACAAGACGTACAATAGAAAAGAAAATTTTAGGATTGTTTGTTTGCGGTTATGGTCGCTTTTTTGTGTAGTTATTATTGGCAAAGGTTGTTGTCAGTCAGAATATTTAGCAAAGACTGACTTTATTTAATGATAGTCACTACATTCGTGCTAAATGACTTTCATGCTTTATATACACAGTGCGTAACAATGTTTTGATATAAATTCTAACCGATGTAGCATTTACCAAGAATCTTGAATAATTTTTGTTATAAAATCATTAATTTTGCGTTGGTTAAAACCTTCAGATTACCAAGCTATTTTTGAGGCGCCGATTACCAAGTGGGGTCAGATTTGACCCCAAGTTTTTTTTCTTATTTTGTAAAGGAAAACCGATTAATTTGTAATGGTAACCTTTATTAATATTTTAAATTAACATTAGATTTTATATAAACTAATAAAACTATAAAAATAAAACGTAAACATTAATTAGTGTACGTTTTTTGATATGTGGAATTAATAATTATTACCCAAGTTTTTGCAAAAATAATCTCCTTCGGGATATTTTTACTTTTTTAAAATTTCCAAATTTCGTAGTGTATAGAATAAATGCATTCATGGCAGCAATATCAAGGAAATTAAAAAATAGAACAAGAGGCCAGCGATTTGTATTTCTTCTGCATGAGTATTGAAGTGGTGAAGACCATTTTATCGACGCTGTCCACAGCTCCTTTGCAGCTATTATAGTCTAAGATAACTTGTGGTTTGTAACTGAGGTCTTCTCCGGACAATTCCAAATCTTGGTGTTGCGTTGAAAGTAGCATAACGCTTCTATATTTTTTAGGTACGTAAGATACTAAATTGTGTCTTCTCCATATAGAATTTCGCTTGAGTATTCTGGTCGATTTCTTTTTGGCAAAAATTCTTTTGGTATTTCTCTACGTGTTTTACGAATTGTTCCGGTCAAGGTTTTTGATTGCTGCAGTAGCTCCTTTGCCAAAGACATAGACGTAAAAAAATTATCTGTAGTAATACCATAACTCTCTTTCGAACCCTAAACCAAATCCAAAACTACCCGCTTCCCTAGAAATGAAATTTTATACTCGTGCGTAATACGATAAAATTGTGTTTTACCTTCTTCCCGTTCTGGAGCTTTGTCTACCATTCCAGTATAAGTTTGGAAATTCCAGCAATATCTGTTACTAACATCGCATAAAGCCCAGATTTTAATTCCGTATTTATCTGGCTTCGACTTCATATACACTCGAAAGAGACATTTTCCACGGAAAAGAACAAGTAGTTCATAAATACATACTTCAGCATTTAGGGTTATTTGATTTTTTGCAATTTTCAGCGAGAATATCCTGAATGATACGAATAGCTGCTAATTTATCTGTTGTCCGTCGTTCTTCTCGGGTGTCCATATCGTCAATCAAAAGGTCTCTCATTCGATCACGAGACATTGCAGCACAAAAAATATTTTTTTCTCTAAGTAGGGAACGGGTGGGTACAGTGAGACAAGAAAATCTGACCTACTAAATTTTTAAATAGAGTAAATTAAAATATTATGGGTTTCATATCATGATAAAGTTAAACTAATATACAACAATTTTTTAGCATTAGGTTGCAATAAAATGTACAAAAAAAATGTTATTACTGAAATTAAAAAAATAATTAATTGTCTCAGTGTTCTTCTATGAGAGGGTACAGTGAGACAACATAATAAAATAATTCTTTAAGCATTCATTAATTAAAAAAACAGAATTCTACTACAAATAATACTTCTTTATTTGAAATATTTATTAAAGAAACATTAAAAAACAAAACTTACGATAAAAAGTCCGTTTTCAAATTTGAAAAGAAGTGTCTACCTCTGCTAATCTTTGGTGCCTTCAGAATTTTAACAATTTCGGTATTTAAAATTGCGGAAACATCTTCCACAATGGGGAACACAAAGCAATTGTTGTTTTTCGCATTTTTACGAAGGAATTTTAGTTCGAAAGTTTCGTTATTGTCATTCAACAACACTTGTCCTACAAAATATTTTGGAATTGTTTTATTCGAGACGGCATTATAGTTTAGCTTCACCAAGAGGAAATCATCAGATTTAATTGAACTAGCGTGACATCAAGGTTATCTTCTTCGTCACTTGTAAAATGCTCATCACCCACCGAACTGTCATTGTCGTAAACAGAGAACTCCTCTGGGTCTTCCTCTTCTGATTCCATCACCTCCATATCTTCGGTTGCTTTGAGATTCCGTTTCAGAGTCATCTTTGCTGTTTTGCCCATTTTGTAAGCCTCAATTTCATTTTTTTCTGGAATATCAGTGGCTACCATTGTTCTACATTTTTTCGCGTGTTTTTGCGACCAGTGGATTTGGATCGCTTTGGATATTCCCGAACATCAGATGGGCTGACAAAAAGGCAGTTTTAGGCGGTGTTTTCTGTTGTTGTTGCTGGAGTTCTAACTGCCTGCTTGTTGATGGTGTCTGAAGATCAATCATGGGAATTTGTGTAGGAAATGCTCTTTCGGTTACTTGGCTAGTCAAAAAATCTTCTTCAGTGAAAACATGTTTGTCAAAAAGAAATATTCCAGTTTTTTTAAAACTAGCTGCTATATTCACTGGGGTCATTGCCCTAGGATATGCGATTCCAACAAACGATGCCACTTGATAGATTGTTACCGGTGTGCCTGGATTAGTCTTTTCCCAGAAGCTAAGAGCATCATTGTAGAAGACGTGAAAAAGTTTCAGAAGTCCTACATCGAGAGGTTGTAACTTATGTGTGCAGTGGGGCGGCACAGTTAAAATAGTTACACCAAAACGCTTGCACAAATTGATCCCCTCGTAAGATATGTGGCTCTCGTGGTTATCTATTATTAACAGTGATGGATTATCTTTGGAACCAGCGGTGTGTTTTATGAAGTGTTGTAATATTTTAATGAAGCATTCAGTGTTCATCTACCCAGTTTTTGTAGCCAAACCTAAAGGTCCAGGCGGGGCTTCTGTTATCATATGGCTTTTGAAATGAACGCGAGGGAAAACCATTGCTGGAGGAATTGCATGTCCAGAAGCATTTACAATACAACAAATAGTGACTAACGTGCCTCTCTCGCTGCTTTGGATTTTCGATACTTGCTTGGTACCCTTTTTTACCAGTACTTTGGCTGCACTGTTTTGTACAGTAAGGGTTCCCGTTTCATCTAGGTTATATGTCCTTAGCCCGCTTGAAAAATTTGGAGGACGTTTCACAACATTTTCTAATTTATCAAAAAACATGTTGACGTTCACTTTATTAAACCCTATTGCCCTAGCTAGGCTGCATCCTTCGGGAGTTCTTAAAGATTAGTTGGGATGTCTTTTTCGGAACCCGTTGTAACAACGGATGCCTTTTTCGATTCTTTCCAGTTCTGTGGAATTCTCAAGTTATTTGCCTTGGCCAGATCATATGCAAGTTTGCGACAGTCTTTTATCGTCAACCCATAAAACATCTTGGAGCATTGGAAAATATAATCAACTAAAGCCTTCTCAAGCTCATTAGAAAAAATCTTGTTAACTTTATAATTCAGAGCCATTCGGCATGATGGGTTCTCTTTAAACTTTTTCACATATCTGCTTAAGGTTTGAAAGCTAAGATTTTACTCTCTCGCAGCTGCTCTAATTGTTTTCTGATCATTTATGATTAAATTTACTGCTTCCCGCATGACATTTTCATCAAATCTACCAACAATCTTATCTTGTTATGACGAACCATCCTGTAAAGAAAAAAATTAGAGTGACCCGAAATGTAAAGATTTCGTGATAAAATAAATTCACAACTTGTGTATGAATGAACAAATAAGAGTAGGGAACAGTGAGACACCGTCTCATTGTTTCCTCCTCTGATTCGTCTTAGTGTTCCCAGACTTCTAATAAATTGCCAATTTGCAAAAATCTGCTAAATCTAAAAACAATATGCTTAAATGGTGACAGCTTTACTTACCTTAAATACTATTTTATCCGTTATACACAACAAGAGAAATATAAACTTTCTGAATCTCTCTGCAAAACTGCTTCTTTGCACACAACAAAAAATACTGTTGACACATAGATATGAACAAACCAAATTTTCAAGTGATACGTTTGATTCTGACAGTCATTTGTCACATTAGTGTAATTTTCAACCCTGCCAACTTAGATATTCTTCAGTGTCGCCAACCTTGCTTTATTGCAAATACAAAAATTATAAAATGTCTCACTGTTCCCAGTGTCTTACTGTACCCACCCGTCCCCTACTATGTCCATAATGTCTTCCGAGATGAATAAATGGAAAGCATCTAGGCATGTTGAAATATGTTCACTAAATTTTGTTAATCCTGGCGGTATTTTTAGAATATTTCGGTGATTTCGTCTTCTAACATGAGGCTTATCTTTTTTACATATGGAACCATCTTCACCCACTAGTATATCTTTATCATTGGGCGAATTATCATTACTGTCATTGTCTTCCGAACTTTTAATCGGGTTTCTTCAAATTCGGCATCACTATCGTCAGATAAAATTTCATCTTCAATATCATATAGTCAATTAATATTGCTAACTATTTCTTCTACTTCACGCTGAGACAAATATTTTCTAGCCATAATTCAACAACAACTATTTCCAATCAAATGTAATAACACAGCAGACACACTTTTCAACTGATTCGAACAAACTCACCGAATGTAATGACTAAAGACGGAATGGTAGTAATCATGATTCAGACGAATAATACGTTGAAACACGTTGAAACAAGCAGATTAGATGACAAATGCAAACAAAATATTAGAATTACTTTTTAGAACGTCGGTTACCAAGTGGGATCAAATATGACCGCAACGACAATATTTTTTTTTACGTCGCAAAACAAAAAAATTGTTATATGTTATTAAACATTGTTGAAAAAAACTCAGCTAAAAAAATATTAGGACAGTTGTAAAAAAACTTAATAAACGACAACAAAAACAACACGTCTGGAGTCAAAAAAGACCCCAATGGTAATCGGAAGGTTAAAGAAATTCCTGAAATCGTCTTCGCGGAACTGTCAAAAACGACGCGCGTCTTGGTAGTGGTACTGCTTGATTTGATTACCGCATGATGTGGCAAATAGAAATGTGGCTTAATAGAATGAGGGATTTCTTGCACACGAGTCATAAAACCAAGGAACTCGTAAGTGTCTAAAAATTCAATATAGTTTTCCCTTAAATGTGGATTTGCGCATAACTTCCACTATAATGAATAAAATCGCTTTAATGCAGTGGGTCGTGATTCGCCTAGTTGCAATAAATTCTTCTTAAAAGGAATGTTTACAAAGAATCGGGCGGTTTGATCGCGAGTTGCGTCTATTTTGTTTCTAATGTGCGGTTTAGAGTCGGCTAGCTAAATGTGAGAAGGTATTTGTAACGTTTGCAAATCAAAAAATCTTGGTGGTAAGTGATGCGTTATGTGTTTAAGTACAAGACATGATATTGTCGCATTGTATGAATTAACGCATGAGTGGAATGAAATTTGAGTTGTAAAACGTACGTTTAATTCGGACCCACTGATTTCCGAAATTTTTAAGTTCTATTTAGATTTTGCCAGCCCCAATTTATCGCAAAGTTTGCTGTTGATGAAATTTATTTGCGAGCCTGTGTCTAGCAAGGCTCTGCATTTATGAACGGCACCATTGCTGTCGGTGACTAGAATACATGCCGTAGAAAGAATTGTTTGATAAGAATGGTTATTGGTGGGTAAAATTGATTGCGATGCATACGAGACTGGCAGTAAAATGTCATTTTCTACCTCGGTAGCGTGATTGACTAGAGCTTGACTTGTAGTGTTTGCAGAATTGCTAGGAAGCTTACAAATTCCATTTTTACTATCTGATGCAATTACGTTAGCGGGTTAGAATAATCAATGTGGAGCAAAGTGTTGTGTTTTTTGCTGCATTTTCTGCAAGACCCTAAAGTGCACGATTGATGCGAATGATTTTTTCTGAAGCAATTTAAACAAAGCCGGAGTTGCTTTAACCTTGTAATCCGCTGGTTGGTATTTAATTTAAGAAAAGGTTTACAATTGAAAATGGTATGCTCCTGTTTACAATGAATGCACGATTGTTTGGTCGAGGAAACGTAAGCCATTTGATTGATACTCTTCCGATGTTGGTTATGATTATTGTTATTGGATAAACCTTGACTAAACTTGTTGGCTTCAAAAGATCCTAACATATCGCAACGCTTTTCAATAAAGTCTACAAATTCCTGATCTGTAGGAAAGGTGTCCCTTTTGATATTTGAGTCTAGGAGTCTTGCCTGGTGGTCAGGGTTAATTTTGAACTTAGAATAAATTAATAGAGGCTGTTCGTATTGTTTAATCACATGAATGATTTTTTGCAGTTCATCTAGAAATGATTGTAATTGTGGATAGGTATCTCGTTTGATAACTTATAAATTAAATAATGCCCTAATATTGTTGTTTACAGCGAGTTTTTTGTTCTCATATTTTTTTAGTTAAAATGTCCCAAGCAGCGATATAATTTTCATCAGAAATTTTTAATGTTTTTATTTTTTGAGCTGCTGCGCCCTTTAACGAACTATTTAAATAATAAAATCGTTGAACATTGTTTAATTTCGGATTATCATTGATCATTGTATTCAACGCGTCGCGAAATTCTATCCAGTCTTCGAATTTACCACTAAAGATCGGAAGTTCAATGTTAGGCATGGGCAGGTTGATATCAATATTACTGTTGTTACTTATGGGTTTATTTCTATCAGCTCTCGCAATAGGGTCAGGTGCCAAATGTTGATTGATAAAATATGAGGCCTTAGAAGTTAATTGAAAGTACGCGTTTTCAAAGGATTCTTGCTCAGTATCGTGATAATCATAGTTATCTAATTGTATCATTTAAAAATGTAGCGCCTCATAATCTTCATTTATGGTTTTGATAGTTTGAAATCTGTTACTGAGTTTGATTATATCGTCTAACTTAACTGGATTGGTTTCAGAAATTTTACCAAAGAATGTTTTAAAACAAGTTAACCGTGATTTAAGTTGACTTCTTTGTAATTTCAATGCTTCCATTATAATTTACAATAAATACAAATAGAGACAGTATCAAAGGAAAGTAATTAGCTAAGTATAGTTTAAATTGTAATGTTAAGTGGAGAAAGACTTTGCCGCAATTAATCCGTTTAATGTTGATGGAATGTTGCCCTTTGCTTGTTGCGATGCACATATAATACTAGTAACGATGTTGATGTAACTGTTATGCACTTTGCACTGCTTGAACTGCACTCAAACTAAATTATTTTGATTATAAAAATGTGGTGAAATGGAATGGTGCACTTAAATGAATTTTAATTAATGTCGTTTGCCGGAAACGGATCCGGCTCGAAGGACCAATGTTTTTGAGTTGGTTAAACTAACGCGGTTTGTGCAGATGGACACTCATCTTTTTCGAATTGATGCAAAATAAATAACGTTGTTTTGAAATAAGGTAATGTATTTATAATGAGTAATTTACATCAACTGACTAGCAAAACCGCTGCATGATTTCTACTGCAAGAAGATTCGGAACTGCTTGGATAACAGCTTTTACAGTTGACACAATTTTTCAATAGAAAGTTATTTTAGAGTAAATACAAAGTTAGAACCTTTCGACAAAACAGTTGTTTATGTAGAAGACAATGGGCGTAAAGGTAAATTAATCACAGTCTAGGGTTTTGCTTCTGCATCAACGACAGTTTTGGAGGCACTAATTTGTTGAATTTCATAAGATGATTATTTGTAACCATTTTTTTGACCCGTTGGGCTTGTTCAAAAGAAATTTGATCAATGAGACTCCAATAAAAAGACGAAAGTATCCTGGCGGATTCTAGATAAAAGTCAAATAAAGATTTATTAACAATATCTTTCAATCGAATAAATACGTTCTCTAATTAAGAAAAGACCTGCGAGCATTAATATTTTTGAAGCAGATTTTGATTTATATGATGATTTAGTTTTAAACACTCAAGAACAACGCGATTATCATGGCAACGTCTAAGAAATGTTAAACTACAAAGCAATCTTACCAGTTTAATACGAAAAGTTTCCACGAGTTGCATTCATTTTCCAATCTGGAAATTAATCGAAATAAAGATAATTAAATAGATTGCGGTATCATCGCCCTTCTCAAAAATTATCAGTAGCGAATTCTTTAGTCTACAAAACTGTTTCCTTAAGTCAACGCCAAAATTGTCAAGAAGAGTTAAATCATCTAACCAAAACCTTAGTTACAAACAATTACAATAGAAAAAGTATTAAGCAATCTATGATAAAGTTTAAGTCTGCGAAACCAAGAGTAATAGCGGAATTTAGGTCTCAACCAGTGCCTATCGCTTATCGACTCTATGTCAAAGATACCAAGGACCATATAAGAAAAATGTTGTTTAAATTTTAAATGATTCTATAGAAAAAAGTTTAACGTTTTGAAATCTGGTGATCTGGGAAGTAATTTAATTGGCCCTCTTCTACCAATTCACCGATCCAGATAATAGTCATCTAACTTTTGTCTAACTGATTGTACGTATTGAGAAAAAGCTTCATTTTGTTGAAAATGAATTAAAACTTTATTTAAACGGAGATTTTTATCTATGCTCTTTTGATTTTCTAATTCTTTAATTTCTTCAAACATTAAATTTTTTGGGGTATTCATTGGCAACATTCCGTAAATATTAAGAATTCTTTTTATTTAATACCTACAACTTTGTTTGTGGTCATTTAAATAAAATGTGCATTTTTCACTAAAAGAGATGTTTCTTAGAAATCGCTGATTTTGTTCTATGCAAATAGCTGTTAAACAGGAAATTTCCTGAATAAGGTAACATAAATAAAAAAATGACCGATGCTTAGTAAAAACAGTCGTAGGTCACTTAAAAATAAATCCATGATTAATTGAGAAACTCAAAACGCAAAATAAAATTAAAAAAACGCCAGGAAGGTGTGTAGCTTAAAAAGAGTCTCTTGACTTTGCCAACCAAATGCCCGTTTCTGTTGAATACACTCCAAATAAGACTTACCTTTTACATAAACGGGAAGGCCGACGAAATAAAACTTTTGTTACGATTTTAACTATTTAACAGTTATTAAACAAAAACAAAAAAAGATAATAATAAAAAAAATAGATTACAAATGAATTAACGCAATTACACCAAACACAAAAAAATAACACTAACTAATAATTATAAATCTAAAAGTCTTGTTCGCATTAAAGAAAAAAAATACAAAATAAAAATTTCGTAAATATTTCAAAACAAAATCGAAAATCTTAATACTAAGTTTAGTAATTAACTTTGACGGGTTAAACGTCGATAAAACACAGCTTCTAAATTTGTTACATATCCTCATTAACATAAAATATAAATGACAACAACCAAATAATTAACGTAGAATCAATAAAATCTGCTTTAAATCAAAGCTTTTAAAGCGTTAAAGTCGCAAAATTAAAAAATATAAATTTATTTTAAATGGTAATAAATAAATACCTTATTTTGTTTTTGTTTGTTTGTTGATGTTAATTCAGAATAGGGCTTCTGGTCAATCGTGAGGTTGATGTTGATGTTATCGACAAGGAAAACTGAGAGTTTCACCTATTGCAAAAACTGCGTTGGAAGATTTTTGTTAAAGCGCCACTAAGGCAAAAATTGAATTTGTGTCGCACCAACTTAACTTAACACAGACAATTTTTCGATACGTTAAAAGGCTCGGAAACAAGTGAAACATATACCGTAAATCTACGAACTAGGAATTATTTCCACTAAAAGAAATAAAAAAATCGCTATGCCCCTCATTATTACGTTCTATAAAATGCAAAATTACTTAAATGATTTAAAAAAAACAAAATAAATAAAACAAATTTTAATACCAGGGCTTTAAAAAAAATACGCAAAAATTTACACGACGGTTACAATTTGTATTAATTTGATGGATGATAATTTCACAAAACTTAATTTTTTGTCTGGATCATCATCTTCAAGTTCTTGTACGATGTTTATTTTGTGCCCGACGAGTTGACATTGTTGGATTTATAGCAAACTGTCAAAATACTTCAATATTGGCCGCTCTATCCAGCATTCCTAGCTTATATCTTTTTCTATCAGATCCCGTTGCCTCAAATTTGGCAACCAATTGACGAACGTACGTGTGATTTACATTACGGCCAGGATGTGTGTTGTTATAGATTGTAGCTGTTCTCAGAGAACAGTGGTTTTCAATGCCAATTATTAATAAAATGAAAACTTGATAAGTGACAGATTTCCTTGATTAGGAACTTCAGATGCTTTAATGTAGACGATAGCTCTTAAATAAAAATAATACTCAAATAAACCAGTATTGTTAAAAAAAGAGATTAAGACAACAAAGAGCACAATAACAAAACTTTATTTTTTTCTATTATTATTACACTTTTAGTAGATAAACAGTATTAAAACGTACAACATACCTGATATTTTATTAAATTTATTATTTTGATTTTGTCTAACCAAGCATACCGTTGAGTTTTTTACTAAATTTTCTAAGTAGGGTAGTAACATTTAAAAAAAATTAACCGTAGTTGGTAAGGATTAAGGTCTATTAATTTTACAAATGTCGTTTAAACGTCAAAAATCGTCTCTCTCAATATTAAAATTGACCTGTTTTGCATTTTTTAAATTTTCGCATTTGTTTAAAAATTAAGGCAATTTAATGTTTTAAAAAACTCGCCTTATATATAATATTTGCAAAATATGTTGTATTATTAATCACAGTTAGAAGTCAAAAAAACGTGTTTAATAAAAGCATCCGTTTTACTGCATTAAACTTTTAATGTAATCAATTGCAATAAAGCTTACACTGTTTTCAACATACGCATTCTTTACAAAAATTTAATATAAAATAGTACATATTGTATATTAATTTAATTTAAAATTATTTTCTATTTAGTCGCAATTAACATAAATTGCATGTAAGGTACTAAAATATAGTACTGCAGTTAATCATCAGCTTTTGATGCTTTCGGTTGTATGAAAATTTTACTTTGTAGCGTTCTGTCTTTTTGCAACTGTTTTATTTATTACCAAAGGCTACTTTACTTAGTCATGAAGTAACAATTACGTTACGTGTTCACAAAGAATGCCACAACGACCCAATTTGAAATAAATAAACTATAAAACAATTTTACCACCGACGCTCGATACACTTTAATATAAACGCTAGAAAACCGCGTTCTTTACGTTTTATATGCAAATAAAAATTAATAACTCTTTTAAAACAATTTATTGTTAAATAAAAATTACGTTTATTTAGACATTTGTTAAAAACCTGTTTTATTAAAACAATTTTAGTTCACAATCAAAACAGAAACAGGAAAAAAGTAACAGCAAGAGAATGGGTTCCTGTTTTACTAATGCAGAAGTCAAGGCGACAAATTGGAAATTGATAGTCAATATCCTGTTGAGTTTTTAGTGTTAAACTGTTTATGAATGATGTAATTTCCTTAAGATGATCGGGGAAAAACACAAATTAAGACACAAAAACAAATTGACTATTTTACTTTATTTTTGTTGACAATAATATTTAAATTAGAAAATTCGATTTTTGAAAAAGCACTAGTAGTGGGAAACGTAATGTCAGCACATATTAATTAAAAAAAAACCAAAAAAAATATTCTCGTTTTTTGTTGCCGTAATTCCAAGAAATATTAGAAATATTATTCATTGTTACAACAAAATTAAGATTTTTTTAAGAAACGGTTATTGTTTAAAACTTAAATTTGCTAACACATAATCTTAAAAAAAATGGCATTTAAACAGTAAAGTATATAAAAAAAAACACTGTACAAAAGAAATGAAAATTTATATGTATATTCAATTTTTGATTACTAAATTAAAAAAAACTGCTTTAATTTTAAACATAAAAGTAGAATTCAACGCAAAGAGGTGTTATCTAAGTAGTCTAATAAACAGTATTGCATTCTAGCATTACCGACATTACTTAATCAGCGTAAACAGTATACAATTACTGTAAAGTAATAAATATTACACAAAATATAAAAATTATGTTTCAAATCCAAACAAATTGCTTCTGTAAAAACTATATAAATTAATAAAAATAATATAATTTTATTTATTTTTAAATACATTTAAATCTATAAATATATTTTAAAAAAGTTGATAAAGAGTAAACGTAGCACAATAAAAGAATTGAGTAACAATTTAACAGCTACATCGATATTATAGAATATAATACCGAAAAGAAACATAAAGAAACTAAAGGCGATGGAAATGAAGCTCTGGCAACACAGATGTGGTGCAACACCTATGAATAAGATAGGAAATAAGAAAATAAGAGAACAAATGAGAGTCAATATAGATATAATACACAATAGAAAAAAAAATACAAAGCTGCAGGAAGATGACTGGCAAAGCAGACTCAGGTGAATGTAAGGATGCGGAAAACGCCGCGTGGCGCATAGTATAAAAAAAGACGAAAACGAAGTTTTTTTGTTAAATACGTTATTATAATCCTTTTAAAATTGTATACAAAGTTTTTTCTTTTTTGATTCACAAACAAATATAAATACAAATTCGTTTCAGCAAAGGTAAAGTAAAACGATTATTAAATTTATTAAAAAGTCTTGTAGAAAAATATTATGTAAATAAAGTTTCACGTGAACACTTAAAACAACAACGAATAATTCTTTGTAACAGAAATACGTTATATGTTAAAATGGTACAAAGTAATATTGTTTATAAAAATATTTTTAACTACTTGATCGTTTAACGGTTTTGGTATGTTTGTATCTTTAATTTTTTTAAGTCGTTAGTCGAAAATTCTATTTTTAAATGTTTAAACAAGTTTTGATTTTTTTTGTTGATATGTCGATGCTGGTAGTTACAGAAAAGGCAGGTATCAGGACAAAAATGATGGTTGCGCGACGACAAAGTCTAAGATAGATGGGTTGAGTCGTGAGCTTTCTGTGACCCGGATGAATGTTTGATAGCCTCGGCACCGTATGTGGATTGCTACTGCGAGCTCGGGAATGTCTTATGCAGTGGCTGAATGCATAATAGAAAAGCTTAAGGACCGATGTTCTACAATGTCCTGTCGATACTGTTGAACATCGGCCTTTAACTTTTTTGGAAGATGCGATTTATACGAAGTTGAAGTTATTAACACATCTTTAGACGTAGTTTAATCAAATATAAAAGTTTAACAAACGGGTGTCTGTGACGCACCAGCGAATTATAAGTTTTCCGACATTTCTCCCTCGCTTTTTATGCATACAAATGGAGGCAAGTTGTTAACCTAAGCTGGCACAATATATTACGAGACGCCGGCTGTCATATACAAATAGCGGGAGATCAATGATTGACGCCGAAAACTTAGTGGTCGTGGCCCAGGAGCATGTGGCACGAGACGCCGCGGCAGCGCAGTCATGAGCGTCACACGAGCGTCCTCGGCCAGTTACAGTCTGACTCTCAATCGCTTTGGATTTAAAGCTTAAAGCTCGTGCTGAACTTACGCACGCTCGTCGTTACTACTCACGCTCGTGATGCTGCGACCGCGCTTAACTTTTAACTTATAATTTTTCTTTTTTGTGCTTGTGCTCTAACTGAGGATTAAATATGAGTCATTAAGGACATAATAAAACTAGTATGGCCGATAAGCGTAAACAAAACAACCGTTACTTAAGTATCGGCATTGTATACATCGCTACAATTATAAGTCAAGGTAAGTGTCCCATTCGTTATGCAGCCCGGTATATTATTTAAATTAGAACAGGGCGGCGTAAATTAAAATTGAAAATGTTTCGACAGTTAAGCAGATTAACAGGTGTCCCATTCTGAAGCTATTTAATTCCACGTTGCTTGTTTGGTTTTCGCGAATTAGGAACGTCCGAAAGTAGTATTCTTAATTCCCGCGCATATTTTCACGTTAAAATTGTTTTAGTATTTTTTTTAGTTTGTAAAAAATTAATCGTTGCGTCACAATGTTAACTTTGAGATCACATATAATATTAATTTAGAAAAATGTTACGTTTTTCATCCAAGTTTATTTCGCTATTTTCGATTAAAGGATCGAAAGCAGAAATAACGTGACACTCTTTTTAATATTAAGCCAATCAACGTTTTTCGACTCCTAGAAAACTGTCACACTAAAGTGTTATACTCGGACACGCAAAACGATATGTGTCAAGAAAACGGTGCCGATTAAATAAAGTTAAGTTATTTTTGTTTAAAATAAAGTAAGTGACGCGCATTAAGCGTAAAACTTTTAATACTTTTCAAATTAGATTAGTTTAGTCAAAAACCAACTCAAAACTAAAACACGATTAAATTAAGTCTTTATTCCTTAAGGTATTTAAACGCATAATCAAACACTTGTAACAGTAGCAAAAGATGATGTATTTAAATAAGAAAAAGTTAAAAAGCTGTATTATTAATTTACTTTAAAATACAAGAATCTTTTGCGGGCGTGTCGAAATAAAAGTTAAAAATGTTTGAAAGTGTCTTGATTAGTTTTTCTGAATGTAAACGGTGATCGATTACAAAATAATGGACCAAACGAAAACGAGTTGTATTTTAACGCATTTTAAGTAAGAAATGGTAAATTAAATTAATTTTTAGTTATCTACTTGCAAAACTCTTATTCCTCGATTGTGAAAAGCTTTACCAAAGTAAATCGAGTTTTCCATTTGTACGGATTTTAACTTCTTATTTTAATTATAAAATAAGTTAATAACATCGCCTGTCGAACAAATAAATGAATAAATTAATTTCGAGTTGTTTACACTTTTAAGTTTATTTTCCCAATAATTAATTCCACTTTCGTTTTGATAAATTGACAGAAAAATTTACCCGAAGCAAGGCTTCTCAATTATTTATTTAAAGTAAAATATGAAATAGCCAAACTTTAATTATATGGTTCAATGTCCTTTTAGAGTGTCAGAGGAACTTCTCTGTATATATGCATGGAAATTAGCTGTTTAGACACGTTGTTTGCAGCAAGCGCGGGTTGCAATCGCCACGTTCAGTGTAAATATTCATGAAGAATACACATCACTTACCCTTTAGGAACCTCCCTGTACCCTTATTGCCATGTGTTTGCATTCATTTAACCGTACCTTTATTGATTGTAAGCAGGTATTATTAAAATTAAGATACGTTTTGTATTTACCTTTTATTTTAACTTATTTCATTAAAAATATCAATTTAAATAAACGTTATTTTGGTTGATGCAGAAAATTAAACGTTACTTTCATGATCAAAATTTATCAAAGAAATTTTAATAGTTGGGGCTTAGTCACAAGCAGTTACCAGATAAACTTCAATAGTACGTTCTGGCACGAAATGTATGTAGAAATTATACTTAAAATGGTTATTATCTATTTAATGAAAATCGGGTTTATTTATATTTAGCAACGAAATTGTAATAATTTAAAATCAATTTAAGGAAAACATGCAAAGGGCAAAATTTGTATTCCAGATCGATATGCGGTTTATACGGGAGCAATATTGAAGATACAGAAACAGAATTATGTATACCACGTGGGGATTTTACAGATTATGCAATCTTTTCAAAACAGCTTTCAAGAAAATGCCCACATATTTCTGCACAAAAAAAATATTTCAAATTTGTATACACTCGCTGCATAGCGTAGCGCAATTTCTACGATACTTTTAAAACAAAGATACCACAAAAGTTTTTTGCTACTTAAACAATTTATTAATACGTTTGTAGCGTCAAGATATTTAACAATTGTTTTTACTTTGATTTGTATTTCAAGCATATTTTGCAGTAATTGTATTATTTTATTCAGTAAGTGACACTGCTAAGATTAAAAAAAAATTAAAAATAACAAAGAATATACTGCAATTACTACAATAATAAATTTTTTCTACTACATAAACTATCGTTATTAAGTCTATTAGTACATTGACAAAAAATATTGTTTAATTTTTAAAATAAAATGTCTTAATTTACGTTATAGTTTAAAATCAATAAAAGACAAAAACAGTAACAATTAAAAATTTAGAAACAGAGAACACAAGTGAATTTTAAAAATAATTGTAAAAAAAACATATAAATGTATGTTTATGACATATTTTGTTCAAAATACTTGTTTAATGAAAACGTAAAAAATTGCGTAAATTTGTCTAAAACATTTTACAGTCGTATCATTATAAATTAAACATAAAATAAAAATTTCAAGTCCAAATCAATAACAAAACCAAACAAATATAAAGCTAATTAATAATAGCCGGCAGTAAGTAAATTATTAGAATTCAAAAATTTGATTAACAAAATTATTTTTGCTTTAATTAGTATAATAAATAAGAAGACAAACAAGTATTGTTATTATTTTTAATTAAATTACAAACATTAAAACACAGGATTTTGGTCAATTTTATTAATAATTAAATTAGGTAGACCACGTTTGAATAACAATATTTTATTATTATTAACCAAAATTATTTGTTTTAATTTTTACAATTTAATTGAAAATAATACACAGTTGTGTAAATAACTGTTATTATTATTTTATAACAATTTATATATTTTAAAAATTATATTAGTAACTTCTAAATAATTTATCCTCGTAAGGAAATATCTAATTATTATAGTATCGGATAACAAGTAATTTATATTTTACTTATTGTTTATATTTTTTTAATGCCTTAAATAACTTTTTTTATTCAAAACAATTTTGTTGTATTTTATAAACTATTTTCACTCGAATCTTTATTGTTAATATTCTCTTATCCTTAAAGTATATGGAGTTAACAAACTCACTAAATTTTTTTTTTCAATAAAATAACCCAAGTTTTTTAAATTTAATTCAAATGTAATATGTATCTAAATTTTATGTAATATCACATAATTGAGCTTAATATAATTTGAGATACTTTTTATTAAATTCTTTTTATGTCTATTATTTGGCTTTGTAATATAAACGCGTTCCTTATGTTTCTACACAAAAATTTTTGCATGTTTGACCTTTATTTTTTTGTTTATTTTTGACGTTTTATTTACAAAAGTACATTGGTAATAATTTTTTAAATTTAATATTATTTAAATTTATTTTAATAAAATTTTCTTAATTATTTTTATCTTAATACATATATTGCTTTCTGTTTATAATAATTGTTTTATAACATAATTTATTTGATTTAAATCTGTAATTTAAACGAGATTGTTAGATGAATCTTTAATTAATATTTTAAAAAGACTAATAATTACAAATTTTTTTTTAAACTTTTATTAAAATACGTATTGCCATTAATAATTGAGATTAATATTATTACGATTTAATTAATGTTTTTTACTAAAATTTGTCTATTTTTTTCATACTAAAATAAAAATTTATTTAATATTTGTATTACATTAAACATATACTTTTTTGTGTATTATAAATTGTTATATTATTTTTATAACATTTGTCATTATACACACTAATATTATAATTAAAAATAATGTGAAATAATAAAGATAAATAAATTTGTAAAATAATTTACTAATCAAAAATTACTTTTGTGTATCATATTAAAAAAATTTAATTATAATTAACGTGCATAAGCAACGCAAAAATGTAAAATTGTAGACAGTTTAATAACTATTAGTTATCAAATATCTATTGTTTGCTTAATTAATTTAATATATTTGTGTATAAAGGCATACTTAGTTCAATATAACGCAAAACAATAACCTAATCAAATGCATGCACTAGTATTTGCGCCGTTTTGTTATCAAAATTAAAAAAATACTACAAAGCTGTTTAAACAAAAATTACATTATATTTCAAAAATACAAAAATTTTTATATTAGTCAGTTTAGGTAAGTTTACTATTCAAGTTTACACTACGAAAAAACATTTTAATAATTTATTGTAGTTTTTAAATTATTTATAGCATATAGTTGACAAAATTTATTTTTTTTTTTCAAAATAAATTGATAGTATATTTTAGTTTTAACAAATATTTAGCAGTTTAAATAATTTTGTTTTGCATTTAATAAATTGTATTAACCATGTTTTTAAAAAAAATTAAACAACTGTAAAAAAACTAAGGTTTACTTGTAGAATTAAACCCTCAAACAAAGAAATGCTAAACATTAGTTGAAAACTGGCATAAATATTGCGGCATTATCTATATTGCAAAAGAAAAACTTCTAGACGAAATTAAAATGTAAATGAATTCAGCCCTCAACATTTGATTCAAAAACGATCTGTTATTACCTGGGTAAGCTTACTGCGAATATAAATATAATTTAGAATTTTCAATTAAAGCACAAAAGCAAGCGTTAGAGACACAATAATGTAATTGTTATAAAATATTATTTAAGTTTGTTTTGGTGCAATTACGTAAATGAACAAATTAATATTTAACGAAAACATTAAAGTAAATAAGTATATAGCTAGATTATACCTAAATTATTTTATGATTTACGTTATTCTCTTATAATTATGTATTATTTGTTCGTATTAAATTTTTAATTATAAGATCGTAACTACAATCACTGTGAAATCCATTAGAAGTTAGTGAATCGATAACTAGTTGATTACAATATTATTAGTTGCAGAAATTGCAGACATTCAGAAACAAAATAAATAAGACTGGTTTTGTAAAAGTGCTGAAGATCCTCTGATATTACTGTTTACCAATAACACCAATAATCTCAATGAAAAAAATTCATCTAATCGTTACTTGTGATTTCTTACTTCAGCTTTTCAGTCTTTGGATTATTTTATTTCGAATAATTTTAAATTTTCTAACTTCGTATTTTAACGTAGCTTGGCCACAATGCCCTTTTACCTCATATTGTTTTAATACTTGATTTTTAGGGTATCTTTCATTACAAAAGAAACATTTTTTATCATATTTTTAACAATAAAAATACATTTTTTTATAAAGATTATTAGAACTATTTTCTGATTTACAGTTTCTCATTTTTATTGGATAAATTTTTTTCGGTTTTAATTCAATAATTATAAAAATATGTTAAGTATTGGTGCTTACGTAGTTTATCCATTTTTCTCAATTAATACACAGATGTTAATTTAACCCACATCTGTAACGCGCATTTATTTTTTATTAACACTTAACACAATCAAAAATGTCTTGAAAATCACACGCTCTGTGAGCTTTCTGCATACCCATCTCAATATGATAGTAGAAACTGTCAACTAACATTAAAGTTTAAACCTGCTTAAAATATTTTATGGTAGCTTTTACTGTATCCGTTTAATCAACATTAATCAAGTACAAAATAATGACTTTTTAAAAAGTTTTGCTAGTAAAAGTAGTTGTATACAGCCGCAGAAATTCTAGTTTTTACTTATTTATAACTTTGATAAGAAACAAAATGATTTGTTTGATGTAAGATGCAGATACTAAATTCAGCAAAAATTTTGTGAATCAATTTATTAGAAAAAAATCAGCGATTAAAAAAAATAAAAAATTGTATTTAATTATTTACAAACATTTAAAATGTTTAATTTCATTTAAATTATCAAATTGGAAAACATTAAATAAAAACTGAAATAAAACATCTTTTGATTGAAGTTACAATTTGCGTTGCTACACTAAACGCAAATTCAACACGACTTTAGTTTAACATTATAATAATTTATAATAATAGAAGAATAATTGCGTTAAGAGTCTAATAAAATGTAAAACATAAAAAGAGAAGCCTTTTTTAAGTAAATTATGAGCTTGCAAATCCTGATTTTGGCATACGTTATTTTGTGTAATAATTTAATCAAAAACCTTTAGCTTAAAAATTGAAGTTATATTTTTAAATAAATTCCATTTTATTTTTAGAATTCACTAAGTTGGCAAAATTATGATAAACACAATAAACGTTACGTTAGTTACGTTAAACACAACAGCAAAGTTAAAACCAATATCTTAGTCTGCTAATAGCAAAGGTTGCCTCAAAGTACTATAAAATGTAGCGTGGGTTGTGTAGACAGCCACTTAAAAGATTTGTCTGTTTTAAATGACCAATTGCCTGCATACGTCGTTTAACCTATAATGTGCTAATTTATAAACAGGAAGATTTTATTTATCAGCAAAATATGCAAAATGTTTTTAAAATAGCGCACTTTTAATGTATGAATGAACGTATGTTCCTTGTAAAACGGTTGTTTGCTTATAAGACGTTTTTATTGGTTTTTCGCCCAAAGTATTGATTAAAAACAATAATTTTTTTTAAATTAATAATAAATATTTACATAAACGTTTAATTAGAACTTTATTATTATTGCCTTTGTTAATTTAATTTGACATTTTAATAAATGTTATACTCGGGTTTTATTAAATTTTTATCAACGTTTATTTATTAAAATTGAGGAAGAAAACTTTAAAAAATATATCTACAAAAATTTCTAATAAATATAGAATTTAACTGTATTAATTTTAAGATTTAGTAGTAAAACATTTTTATTAAAAACCAACGAAAATTTTGAATTAGACGCGAAATTTATATACGCAAAAGTTGGTTTTATACAATAGCGACATTAAAAATAGGGAAATATGATCTAAATACAATAAAAAGAGTTTGCAGAATCAACTTTATCCGTAGTTAAAGCTCAAGAAATATGCACCAAAAACATGCGTTTATGCATTTTAACATACATACATATATAGATTTATAAAATAACAAAATAAATTATTATTATTATTTTTATTATTGAGTCATTGTTATTTAAAAAAAAAATTGAAATTTAAAAATTTAGATACTTTGGAATTTAAGATTATACAGTAATATTTCTATTTTTGACTACGGTCAGTCTTTAAATTCAAAAAACCAACGTATGAAAAAAATTAAGAAATAGGATCGTGAAAACCCTTTATATTGTGGCGTTTCGATCAATGGTTTCAATTTACTAGTCTTCCGGAACGTGCTTTTGCATACTGGGGCTAGGCTGATACCATTATCTACTAACTATCGTATTTATGGATTTCGATTGCTTCTTTCTATGGTCTAGACCAGAAGTTTTTGGGTTTAGCCAAAATTTTTGTCACTTTGATTTTAATGGCGTATCTGGTGTCTAGGAAATGTTCCGCAACAGCCGACCTTGTATGATGTTTTCTTGTGTCCGCCTTACGTTCTTTTGTCTAGGTAGCAATGTTGCACGCCGTTGGTTCCACATAAACCAGCCCTCACAAACAAAGGATGTAGAAGACTTCTGGTTTCTCGAGTGGTATTGTTGTATTCTTTTTTTGTATTTGATTTTTCTCAAAGCGTCTGTTAAATGGCTTTACTCGGTCTTTAACATGTTGTGTTTGCTTTAGCCATATTACAAAAATCAAAATTAGATGAAGAGTTTAACGGATTAATTAAACTATGCTTAAAATTCACATATTTTTTTTTCAACAGTCATCGCAAATATATTTATAAAGGATTTTAAACAGCATTAGAAACCGCTACTTTCAAACTAAAATGCTGGCTACTTGACGTGAATGATACTATCATAATTCGGCGGAGCAAAAACACTCAACAGCATCCTGAACCACATTAACCTGTTAAAACCCAACATTATATTCACCAAGGAAACCAAAACAAACAGAAACATTCTGTTCTTGGACGTACTAGTCACTCAAAAGATTGGAGCATTAAGTATACAAAAAATCGACACACACAAACAGATACCTCAATGCCAAATTACACCATCATTTAACTCAGAAACTTTTAGTACTAAAACCTTTACTACACAGGAACCAAACCATTAGCGAAACCAATGCGTTAAAGACCAAGCTAAGCTATCTAACGGGCGTTTTAAGAAAAAAAGGATACAAGATAAAGCGATCAACAAACAACACAATAAAAAAACTCAAAGAAAGAAATCCCCGTTGCAGTAATTTTCTTTCTTACATAAAGAGCTGCACGGACAAAATAACTAGTATAATTATAGCCAAAAACATCAAAGTGATCCACAATGCAACAACGCAACAAATAAAATAGGCGCCAAATTTTTAAAACTGAAAGAAACAACAAGGCCACTCGAGAAACCAGGGGTTAAACACATTCTTTGTTCGTGTGAGCTGGTTTATGTAAGACAAACAGGGCGCAACATTGCTACCCAGATAAGAGAACATAAGATAAACACAAGGAAATATAATACAAAATCGGCTGACAAAAACTTTGGCTAAATCACGGAACTTCTAAATTGAATTATACAAGAAAGTCGTCGAAATCCAAAAGTACAATAATTTTAACAGAGATAATGGTATTGACCTAGCCTTAGTATAGAAAACCATGTTTCGGAAGGCTATTGAATCAAGACCGTCACGAACCATTTACCCAAACAACGCAATAAGTTTTTCTACGTTAGAAAATCATGGCCGCAAAATCCTTATAAACTAATTAAATGGGATAATAAAGATCTATGTCAAAATCAAAACGATTTTGAGTTTTTGCCGTGCCACCTGATTGAAGCGGATTGGGTAGATGATAGATGATATTTTTTTCTTCCACGATTGACTCATCTGGAACGGAGGGAAGTACAAAACTGTCTTAAGCTCTTCTTAGAAAGCTGACTTGAAACTCATTATTGAGCAATGTAGCCAAAACCTTTCCAACAAAATATTTGACACTTTTCTTGCTTTCACTTCACTTGCCGACTTTGAAGCCCCGGAAAATTTTGGATAGGGTCGAAGCATGGCAGGTGTAATAACGGTGTGTGGTTTCACCTGTGTTGGCTCAGGTTCAGAGGTGACTTTTCTTAAAGATTTTTGACTGGTGTTTGGCGGAGGCGTGACTTTTCGGAAATTTGCTTGATCGACGTCTGCTACCGCAGTACGTTCTCGGGGGTTTTCATGGCTAGGACCGGCTACAACTCCAAGATGGGAATTCATGTTCACATCAGTGGCACTCGCAGCCATGAATTTATCCTCTGAAAATATGTCACGGTTGAATTGGTAAATTCCGGTAACCCTAAATCCGGAAATGATATTCTTTGGAGTAGCTGCTTGTGGATAACATTTTCACAACATCTCTGCAATATCATATATGGTGATTCGACCTCCGGGTTTACCTACTAATTCTGCTCGGCAAGCATTATTGTAATAGGTTTTTAGAGGACCATAGAAAGATCGGTCTAAACGCTGCAGACGGTGACTGATATGTGGGGGCAATGTTAATAAAATAACGTTATTTTTCTTTGCTAACTTTACAGCGCTATATGAGATATGACTCTCGTGATTGTCCATGATGAGAAGCACTGGTGTTTGCTCAGTCGGTTAAGCAAATCTTATAAAATGCTTCAGCCAGTCGACAAATATTACATTTGTTATCCATCCCGATGAATTAGCACAGGCCACAGTACCAGGTGGAGCTCTCTTGATCATGTGTGGCTGAAATTTCACGCGGGGGAAAATCATCATCGGGGGAATCGAATTTCCAAGAGCATTAATAGCACAACAAACTGTTACTAATGAACCTCGTTCTGCGGATGTGATTTGGCCAACTTGTTTGTAAATAATCAGCGAGCATTTGTTCTTCTTTGCGCGTGAAAATCGGTCGCGCATTATATTTGGGAGACATTTTCGGTACGTCTTCCAAAATAGCGTTCTCCCAATTGATTTGTTTGTTTTTACACATACCGATGTATCTTCTAAGAGTTGTCCGGCTTATATTGAAACGACTAGCTGCCTTCCTGATGGACAAACCGCCGCTTAAAGTGCTTTTCACAGTCTCAAACATGATGTGTTTATCAGTTTGCCCTATTGTTGTCTTTCGAACTCGGTTTCGAACCATCTATAATAATTACAAGAAATTAGAAAAGCACCTACACTGCTTACACATTATTTTTCCTAATATGGGACACACTGGCCATGTGGCCACTGTACCCCGAACAAAGCGAACCACTGTGCCCCAAATCACATGTTTTTATTTTAGTTCCAACAAAAAAAAACAACGTGCATGTAATAACATGAAACATGGATGCCGTTATTCGTCAGTATTGGTTTAATGACCGAGATACAAGCAATCAACTAATTCTACATTATTTTGCTACTAAATACAAAATTACTACTTCGCTTTGCACCCACTAAAATCAACAATTGTCTGCTCGTTGGAAACGGTCGACTGCAGTTGCGTATAAACACAACCGGTAATGTAGAGTACTGTCAGCCTCCTTCATTTGAAATTGCGCAGCGAAATGATGCTTTGTTATTTAAGTTTTGTAGACTGGACCACTGTGCCTCTATGGCCACTGTGCCCCGGTCTCTCCTACGTAATTTTTGAAAAATGGAAAACACTAGTGTACAATATATTTTTAAAAATAAATTTGTAAAATTGCCGTTAGAAGAAAAGGTTGAAATGAAATCTATAGAAGAGCCTGCTCCAAATTTAGAACTAAATCGAGCAGATAAAACTCAAAAACGCAATCTTACACGGCATTTCTCTAGTGCAATTTATAGTTAAATTTTTTTTAACAAAAACGGAATTGATTTAAAAAAATGCGTTAAAAAGTAAAAGAAAGTTTAATTCAGTTATAATTAAACGACGAAATTTTTATTTACATGAAATCACATTTTGAAGTCGATGCCATGTTGACATTGACATTGACGTAGGATTAAGTTTAATTCTTAACATAATCTTTGACAGATTCAACTCGAATGTGTTTGGCATCGACTTAATATAATAAAAATTTTGTCGTTTAATTGTAAATAAATTAAATTTTTTGCTTTTTAGTGTATGTTATTTAATGCATTTTTTTAAAGTCGGTTCTAATTTTTTGTTAAAAAAATTAAATTTTCCTCTTTTCAAAGATGTTAGTAAAAGTGATGAATCTGAGAACGTTCACATTACCTAGAAGCATTTTAAAAACTGTAACCCACTCTAAGCCAGAGCTCAGAAGCCGCCACTGATTGTCATCAACGATTCTAAAATCAGTTTTATTATTAATGCGCTTCCTAAGAAGAACTGATTAATTGGCACTGTGTTTTAACATTTTCTGACATTTCTAATGAACACCTCAGTGAAACAATGAAATAGAAAAAGACTAAAATGCCACTTTTCTCTTAAACCTTAAAATAGGTGTGTCAATAAATGGTTTTATTGACTCAAATCTATAGGTTTACCCCCATTTATAAAAACTAAGGACAACTTTACTTTGGAAATTTTGGCAATACACTAATTCTAAAAATTTGTTTAATAAGCCTATGGCAGTAAACCAAAATTTCAGTTTTACGACAGCTTAGTAAGTGGTACATACTACAACGCGAATAAAATATTTGTTTTTACGATAACTTGATTTGTTTTACTTAAATTAAAATAATCTTAATTTAGATCAATCATTTCAAATAAGAACTGCAGCTGAAAGCACAATACCGTTATACTGTTTTCATTCGCAATACGTTTTTAAATGTCACTGACCACTCTGAGGATGCAAGCTGCAATGTCTTGCGAAACGTCAGTTTGTTTGGGTTCACAAACGACAATACGGCAAACGCTAAGTTCTATTTCTTGTTTTGGCTCTCAAGTATAGACTAAGACCAAGCCTAAGTCTGGGTGTTTAACTACGACGCGGTCTAAGCCGAAAGTCGCTTATAATGATATACGTCCTATGTGATAACGTTATTTTGTATCTATTTTTAGTATCAGCAAATTACTGAGAAGAAATTCTTAGAAAAGTGATTTATATATTATGAAATTATTTTTTATTTCTTTTTATTAACAGTGCCAACAAACTGTTTAATAGTACAGGTCCGTATTTCTGATTTATTTGACTCAAAATTTTAAATTTTTTTTATGAACATTTTTTTTGGTTGCATTGATGCTGTGATTTCCCTTTCTAAGTTCACTACGTTATCAGATACACGTTATATGTATTTAAAGCTTTTTAACCAATAAACATTTTTATCATTCGGTTATTGTTATATTCCAACGTGAATCTATTAAGCGGCGTGCACTGTATAATTAGTAAATAATAAGGTTGCAAAACAATAACTATTAGAAAATCGCTCTTAAATAAACAATTCTAAACATGACCACACAGTAAGAATACGAATTAGAAATAGGCGGAACAAAACAATCTTCTTAAACTGAGAGTTTACCCATTTAAACCAAGATACATTCTTAATTATAGTTTTATTTAAATTGTTTTAGAGGCTGAGTTATAACCAAAAAATTATTTATCACGGGAATTGCGTTTTCATTCAGGCGGTAAGTGAATGTTTATGTAAAACGGTAAATGCTAATAAATTTACGTTTCTTGTTTAATGTTCCTTTAACAGATGCAACGTCTTATTAAAATGTTTACTTAACGGAAATTTTTCGTTTTTATTTTATTTTGCTTTCACTTTTTTCCGAAATTAAAAGATTCATTTGCATAAGTACAACATTTTACTCATTATATTAAAAAGAATAAATAATCCGAAACTAAAAATAATCATTTTTTGTTAAACATTAGATGATTTAGCACTTACAAATATTTTTTTACAACTTTAATACCAACACAATGTTATAAAATACAGCTGAAACAAAATTTGCAAAATACAAGTAATTAAAGTGTAATATTTTATGTCTAATATAATTCTAAATAACTAACATTGGTAAACGCTTTTTATAAAAACAACATCCCGAACAAATACTGAAACACAGTATTATTTATACAATCAATTAGCTACAACGTAAAGTAACAGTTAAAAACGTAATATAAACATCATTATTTCTTTACTTCCTACGATATTTACAAAAAAAATACACTATTTTAGTTACTTCAATCTCATTTTTTTTTCTTACTGATTGTCATTATCCTTTTTTCCAGAAATTAATTTTCACCTACATATAGTTAAATTGTTATTTTCCGGACACTTAATTCGATTATAAATTATGTTTCAGCCTAAGCCATTGATTCTTCTTGCAAGTATTCTAACTGTCTCTGTACTTATCGTTTGGTATGCTAAGCAGATTCTAATGGCTGAAACCTGTTGTGGTTTTCCTAACAGTTTTTTATCTTGTTTCTGTTTCTGTGTGTTTGATCTGCCCTCTCTAAAACCAAACTCGTTATCTAAGAGAATTCTTTTTTAATGCAACTTTTTTTAGACGTAGTTGCTTTAGCAGTTTTCCAAAAGTCTCTAGTAGACGGATTAGGCTATATCCAGTAACGCTGTTGTCCTTGACTTTAAGGAGTAGAATCACTTTTGCGATTTTCCACCTTTCTGGACATGAGCTCTCCTTGATGGATTAATTTATTACATTCAGTACTGTCTTAGGACATGTTTTTACTACAGGTTAAGAATTTTTGACGGATTATTGTCTAGACCAAGGGCTGAGTTGGTTTTTATTTTATTGACGGCAATCTAAAGCTCTCGTATGCTGAACGGGAAAATCTACTATTCTATCCCATGCGTTTGCATTGGGAGAACAATTTTGCGATTTTTTGTGTAATTATGTCTTTATTTGTTACTGGTGTGCATGTTCTTACGTTTTTAAGAATTATTCTCTAGGTTTAATCTTATGGGTTCACTTCAACTTTATTTCATTTTTTTGTGGATTTTTTAATTGCTAATTTCAAATCTTTACTGAATGCCTGCAGATTTACCTTGTGTGACTTCTTCTCTTCACGGTTTGACCTCGCTGTTATGCGTTTTTGCCTTAGTTGTTTTATGTGGTCATTTCACTAGTATACTTCTTTTTCGTTTGTTTCTTTTCCTTTTGCAAAAGCTGATGTCGCACACATAATAATGAGTGATATGAACTGATCCACAGAGCCAACTTTAGTTGTCAGAGCTTTTTCCAAATTTTCTTTGAAGATTTTTTTATTTATATTCGTTGTATTCGATCCTTCCTTTTCGATCTGATTCCAGCTTGTTATCTTGCTTGAATCCTTACAGTTAAATATTATGTATTGATGCTTCCATCTGGATGTAATTAATATTAAAGTTTAATTTCCTTTTATTAACTGTCTTGATTTAAATATGGTTAACTAAAATAAAAAAATATCTTATTAATACATATATGAATTTTTTAATTAATTTTATATTTTATTTAACTTTGATTTGCTAATTATTTGTCAATTTTAAATCTTACTAAAAATAGTGGTGGCACCAATTCGTTAACCGCTTTAAAACTAGTTATTATAATATTAACTTTTAATGAAAACTAGACATATATTCAAACTAAATTTTTTTAAGCCAGGTATCGCCAGTAATTGACCATCCAGAACTTGTATTTTTCGCAATATCACCAAATGGTTGACCTTCATCTTCTTTAAGTGTTTTATCTTCAATGCATGTTAGCCATCAATAGCCCATATTATCTTGTTAACTGCTCATCTGAATAGATTAGTTAACGAGAAACCTGTTCATTGATGCAACTTTTTAGCCATAAAGTTTTTCTTCGTCCAGGCTTTTCTTTTTCCTTAATTCTTCTTTGCATTATCAACTGCAAAAGATCATATTTGTCATTTTTTATTGTTTCCAAGTCTTCATTTCATAATAAAGTTCTGAGAACCCAGCGCATCGTAAAACCGTATTCTGGGTTGAGATTCAGTGAGAGGCTACAAAGGACTTTTCATGCTGAAGGATGTGCTTCTTGCATTTTTTGGTTTTTATTTTTATTAAGTGATTGCAGTTTTTATTTAAATGGCATCCGAGATAGTTGATATTTTCTACGCTGTTTAATAATTTGTTTACTAATTATTAAAATTTTGGTTTTCTTGTTGTTCAGTTCCAATCCTTATTCTTTGCTTCCTGTTAATACTCAAGCCTATGTCAAATTCGTCTAAGGCTTTTTTGAATAGCCCTTCAAATTATATATTAAATAGCATGTGTGATAAAATGCATCGCTGTTTTACGTTTTTCTGTAGGTTTTTTAGTATTAGTCTTTTTTCCATGCTGATACCAATTTTCTCGAGTATTGTTATAAGTTTTTGATGTCTAACTGTATAAAAAGTTTTAGCAAAGTCTCTATTAATACTTGTATGCTGAATAATAGGTTTCTGGTGCCCAAACCTCTAAATCCAAATTGTAGTTTGCTGATATGTTTTTCTATTTTCCTATATATTTTATGTATGACTTTCAAGAAGATTTTAAGCATGTTGTTCATAAATAAGGTTTATGAGTCTACAACCTTTGCATGCTTTAACTCTATTAATTTTAGGGATAAGTATAAAGGTGAAGGTTAACCAGTTTTGCGGTATCTCTTTTGTCGTAAATATTTAGCTAAGTAATTCAGTTATGGGATCTAGCTCTTCTTTGTCAATTAATTTTTTACTATTTCTTTAGATATCTCGTTTGGGTCTAGAGATTTCTGATTCTCTTTACGTCGTATTGTTATCAGTTCAGTTTTGGTGATGTATAGTTTATTCTTTGCTCTGTTACTTGAAATTTCTGCTCTTTGTTTATCTGTAAAGACATCTTTGATAAAATCTTCTTAAGCCTTCAATCTCATTTTAAGTTTTCAGATTGGTTTTTTTGTTTTCATAGTGTTTTATTTGCTTTATTTCTCAATTGTATAATTTGTTTTAGTTTTTCAATGTTTCAATTCTAATTTTTCTATCTTAGCCAATTGTTTATTTAGACAGCTCGTTTTTGCTCAATTCTTATTTTTAATTAATTTGTTAAATCCTTTATATTTTTTTTCGTCACAATTTTTTGTCTTTTTTCTGGCTGGTATTAGATACAATATGTCTTTATTTGTCTATTTTTTTATCTTTAATATGGTTTTAGAAATTAAACTGTCGTTTGTTGTTGATGCCTCCTTTAAAGTTCCCCAATATTTTTATATTGATGTATTCCTATTTTTCTTTATGCCTACTATTTTGCTATTGCTTTTTGACTTGACTTTGTCTTAATCGTTTCGTCTTTTAGCTTGTTTGTGTTTGCTGTTTTTACTTATTTCTTTCTATATGCCCTTTAGTTTTAATTTTATTTTTAACAGAAATAAAATCTAATCCGAGAAAATGCCAGCTCTATCTTACGTTGATTAATGTGAAATCTATTTACTTCCTGATGATGTTTTTTTATCTTTTGGCGCTCGCTATGTGAATAAGTGCCAAGCTGGCAGTTTAAAGAAGGTGTAGATGATACTAAATGGTCTTTTTTTACAGAATTTCACTAAGCTAATTCTTTTTTCGTTACAGGTATCCAGTCCGTATTTCCCCACTATATTGTTATCTGCGCTTTGCTTTACCTTTGCATTGAAGTTTTTTAAGATTAATGTCATTTTATGGAATTTAGTATGTTTTAGTGCAATGTTTATATTTTTATAGATTTTTTTGACTTATGTTTAAATTGAATTGCCGTGTCAATTTTTATTGTCATTATCCTGTATGATATAAAGATAAATCCTAATACCTTGTCCGCTAGTTTTTTTAAATTATTAATGCTGGTCGGTTTAGGTCTTTGTTAGTGTGGTATGTTTGGTGATCTAGATGACATATTCCAGAATATAGTCATCTCATTTTTGTGCATGTAAAAATGTCAATTTGCAGATAGCCCATTTCTTGTATTGCGTTTAACGTTTTTGCCTGCTTAATACGTGCTTTGCATAGTCCAGGTGACAATCTTAGTTTGTCGGTTTTTCGGATTTGTTTTCTTGTTTCTCAGCTTCATTCAAAACCATTCCTTCCCGAAGATCCAATTGGGAGATTAAAGATTCCAAGAATTTTGTCTTAAACTTTGCTATGATGACAATACTAGAGATTCAGCTTGGAATGCAGTGGTTTTACGTTGCTTTCTGCATTCTTATGGCGTTATTTATTCGCAGGTCTTATTCTGAAAAAGCTCATATACTCTGTAGACGGAATTGATTCTATCTAAGGAAATCATTTATACCTGCAATATATTAACAAATGTATTTTAACGACAAAATTCTCAAAACTAATGTTAAACAACATTCCTGAAAATGTATATCGAATAATAATAATTTTTGCTTTTATAACACTTGGTGTGTTTAGTTTACTAACCAGTTGCTCAAAATTTATAACACTTATATCATTTTCAATGATTTTAAAAGAGCACTTACTTTCTTCTATTGGAATAAACATGTATCAATAACATTTTGTACAGAGCAATTATAAAAATTCTTAGGAAGGAAATGAAATAAAAATTACCGACTGAAATGCTTTTCTTCAGTGTCTTTGATAAGCTGGCTAGTACTTTATTTATACTATCACTATGTTTCTCTAATGGTATATAATTGAAATTTGCGGCATTTTTCTGCCAATCTTAATTTTTACTTTCCGAGCTAGCTGAGTATTTTATTTTATTCTTTTTATTTATGGAAATTTTGGATCTTACTTCCTTTATCAAATTTTTATTTTCAATTTCTTATAACTTTTTCTCTCTATTCTGGTTTCTAAACAATGCTTTCTCTCTTTTTTGTTTGGTTTTCTTTTTTTTATGGTACTGTAACCACTTAAGTGATGAAATTGTGTAGAGAAATTTTTCTTTTGTTATCATTTTTGCTTTTTGATTTACCCTTTCTGTTCCAACTTTTTTAGTAAAAATGTTCAGTCGGGTTTAGAACTGGGCAACTTCCTGTAGCTTTGTCATTCATTTCCGTTTTATTGTTCTATTCTTATCCTTTAGTGTCAATACTTTTTTGTTTATCAATTTTATTAAAATTGTCTTGTAGCATTTTCACAATTATTATTATCAGTTCTATTTTCTAGTTCTAGATTGCAGTATTTTTCTTTATTTCATTCTTCTTATTATTTTTTTTAGTTTCCTCCAAACATCATATAATTCTTTTGCTGAGTCATCACCGACCTATTCTCCCATTTCTATTCTTTTTTTTTCGTCCTGTTTTTTGCTAGACTAAGTGAATCGATATACAGTAAATGTGGTTCGTCAAACATAATTGGCTTGATTTTTTCTTGCTTCGTTTGTTTATATATTTCCTAAAATCAATGACTTCGACCATTAAATGGACACCGTCTATTTTTCCTAAATCCATTTTTAACAATCTTTTCTTCGATTTCCTGTACAGTATATTCTAATAAATGTGAAAAAGCGGTTTTATTAAATATTTTGTTATTATTAATTCTCTTCCAATCAAAAACCACTTTTACCTAAATATCTTTTAATAGAGGAAATAAGAATACGTTTACCGGCTGTAAAATATGTGTCGCTTTGAGTAGAAGTGCGCAAAGAAAAATACCATGATCAAAAAAAAAACTTGCTCAGATTATACGTAAAAATATTTCACTAGTCTTTTTATTTGTTAAAGTGGAATATCAAAACCTCATAGAACCTTTCTGGTTTTAGAATTGTGCAGGCACGATTGGAAATGTAATTTGCAGTTTGTTTCAATTGTGCTTCTGTGTATTTAAAAAACATTTTTTTAGTTCCAAACATTTTACTAAAAGATACAAAAATATAACTAAACAAGTTTATAAAGAATAGAGTAAATAAAACAAAATTTGTATACGAAATGTTGACCACAACGACTAACCAATAGTTGACCACAACAATATGAACATTCCGCATTGTAAAAAAATAGAATTAATCTTAATACTGTGTGTTTTTGTTGAATTAGATTTCTCAACATACTTAATTTTGTAATTTAAAAAAAAATTACGTTTTGTCATGTATAACTTAATTGTTTAATTCACAAACTTTAGTGAAAACGATTATATTTGCTAAAGAAAAATTTAATTAAAATATGGATAAGAACAATATTGTCTAAATTTGATTATTGTACTTTTGAGGTATATCCCATTGGAAGCACTTATACTAAAGATAAATAAAACAAGAGCCTAACTAGGTTAAGCGCTAAATATGATCGTCTTACAGCAAAATCTAGTTGACTTAGTTGTTTAGATTTGTTAAGTGTATAGTAACTGTAAATAACGAGGGGTTTAATAAGATTAAACTCTTTTAAAGCTTATTATCATTGAAAGGATAAACAAACAATATGAATACGTGATGTTGCTCTTAAGAGATAAAAAGAATAGATAATCGATTCAAACAGAACTATGAGGTAAATTAGATGTTGTCTGCTCTTCTAACTATTTTCAAATAAAATTGCGAACAATTTAAACCCAAAGTTCTCAAAAGGAATAAGTGAAATGAGGGTAATTTTAGTGACAATGTGTTTACCAACGATGATTCGACCCGGGCGGGATTACAACGGCTGCTCTTCACAGGATAATGAACCACCGCGAATAATAATCTCAACATTAATTATATCGGAATTGTTGACCGAAGATATTACAGTTAAGGATAACCGGATAATAAACTAATCTGTTTACTTTACATTCTATTGTCCTAGGAAGAGATATAAGGAGTACTACAGTGCAAAAACCAACATGAGTAAGTAAAGGGATTACTTTTATTGCTTTCTACTTCACTTTGACAATGCAGTTTTGAATCAAACACTATTAGATTTGTCATGTTGCGTATGTTTAATACAATTGTTATCTAATTTCTTTTATTACAAACGTTTAACGTAAGATATACAACAAAAGCGTGCATTTTTTAAATTTCAATTCGTTATTACAATTACAAATAATCGGACAAACAAAGAATAAACCTACGTAGAATGCAACTCTCGACAACGTGTCAGTTTTACCACTAACGCCATATTCCGTTTTAATTATAAAGAGCGAGCTAAAGCTTCAATTACTTTAGTGAAGTTATCTTGATGGTTGTTTCTCAAACTTTTGTCGTTTGCGTTATTGAAATACAGGACTTGAAAACCATGTTCAACTCCAAAAAATAACAACTTAAGTAGACGTTTTTACCACGCACATAAATAGTATTGAATCTATTTACTGCAATGTCGTGTAAAGCAAAGCTCAAACTTTTATGTAATTTTTATCGCTGTTAATACGTTTTTAATTGTTACCTTACTTTGCAAGGCTAGTGTAGTACAACGTAAAAAACTTTACTTGATTTAGAAATGTTAATATTTAATTTCATATTGCACATAGTTGTGTAACGTTTACTAAATCAAAAGGTTTTAATTTTTGTTCATCAATCGTAACATATTTCTATTAATACTAATTTTTGCTTAAAAATTATTCTTAACAAAATCACTCAGACCTTTTTAAATTTATAAATATTTTGCTCGTGTTTAATTTCATCTGGTAAGTCATTATATAATTTCAGACCTTTATACAGAAGAAAATTTTGTGGCTTTGACTTTGAAAATTTTGTCAATCTGAAGTCACATCGACTTCTCGTGTTATATGAATGTATGTCATAGTTACGTATCACTAATTTTGACATGTAGTTTGGAAGCAAATTATTAATTATTTTGTATACCAACATTAATGAATTGAAATATATCCGCTGTTTCACACTTAACCATTGTAAACAATCTAACATTACTGTGATTTTGGTATATTTTGAACAATGTAATATAATCCTCTTAGCCCTATTTTGTTGTTTCTGTAACCGTTTTAAGTCGACTTCGTAACACATTAAAAATATACTACTGCAAAAATCAAAATATGGTGCAATAATTGTTTTATAAACAGTAATTCTTGCATTAGTCGCCAATTTATTAGATATTCTTAATAATAGGCTAATCTTATTTGCTACTTTTTTTTTATTACATAATTCACGTGGCTTCTAAAATTTAGATTCTGGTCTATAACTACTCCTAAATATTTAATCTGGTCAACCTGTTCTAATTCTATATTTTCAATTCTTATTTTTGTTGTTTCAACATTATTATTTGATATTACCATAGTCTTACTTTTTAGCACATTTAATTTTAATTTGTTTGATTGAAACCAATTTGCAATAATTTTTAATTCTAAGTTTAGCGTTATAATAGCTGAATGTACATTTTTGTCAGTAATTGATACCAGGGTATCGTCTGCAAACAAATTAATCTTACAGCACTTATGATTAAGTTTGAAATCATTAATATAAATAAGGAAAAGCAATGGGCCTAAGACTGATCCTTGAGGTACACCTAAATTATTTTGAATTGGAATAGATTCGTAATTTTGGTACGTAGTGGTCTGAGTACAAGATTCTAAGTTTCGAACCATTGAAGTTCGGTGCTTCTTATTCCATATTGGTAAAGTTTATTTATAAGTCTCCCTCTGTCGATAGTTTCAAAGGCTCTTTTATAGTCTAAAAACACTGCTACTACACTATTACCCACGTCGATTTCGGATTTCCATTTTTCCAACACGAGATTTAATGCTGTTTCACACGAGTGTTTACTTCGAAAACCCGATTGATTTTCACTGATTATATTATTTTGTTCTAGAAAGCACTGTAATTGATCCTTAACAACTGATTCTAGTATTTGTTCGTACACTGGTAAAATATTGAGAGGTCGAAATACTTCGCATCTTTTTGTATTTTTAATTTTAGGCGTTGGTATGATTTTTGATTGCTTTCAACAATTAGGAAATTTTCCACTTATTAAAGATTTGATTATTAGGTCTACCATTGCATTACCAATTTCTGGCAATGCATCTGTAATAACTTGTTTTGTAATGTTATCCGTTCCTCCTTTTCGCTTAAGATTTTCTTCAGATCTGATAAATTAACTTGCTTAAATTTGAAATTAAGGATTGGTTTTAATATTGGGGCCTCTTTGAAGTTTGCTGGGGGCTAAAACATCCAGTCATTTTAATTTCCCGTTAATTTAGCAATTTTATAAAGCCTGTCCCTTTCGTTTTGGAGATTACGTAAGTCCATTGTAAACCAGGTGTGTTTTTATAGTTTTCTTTATAATTAGGTCATTTACTGCATAGCAAAGCGTTTGAACTATGTCATTTGCTAGTTGATCCATCTGTCGATTTTGCATATTCCAATTGTGATGGCTCAGTACATTAAGTATGTTTTGTTGTGAATATTATTTTTAGCAATTTATTGTTTTTATTTTGTAATCTATCTTTTTATGTAATGTACCTAAATTTATTTCTATTATATCATGATCAGTTATTTTTTGTTCATTTAATACAACAGATCTGTTAAGCCAAGTGAAACAACCACTTCGAGTTCAACTTCAAGAGTGAGTTTTATTAATAATTGCAGACATTAGTACAGACGCTACATATAGATGGCGTTCCTTTTTTATATATTCAACACCTCACTTAAAAAAGGAACTTAAATCATTTACAATCATACAAACCTAATCTATTCACAAAAGTAAAATGTTTATCCGCTGTTAAACCTTTTTTCAATATGTCAGCAGACATATCTGTAGGTAAGTATTTTAAAACAACCTGTTTATTTGTTACAGCTTCTCGTATGAAATGGTGTCTCAAATCTATATGTTTAGACCTTTTATGACAAGTATGATTTGCTGACAAATTTATGGCACCCTAATTATCATTGTAAAGGGTTATACTATGGTCATTTCCAGTTAGCTCATTTATTAAATTTAAAAAAAAATGCATTCTTTAGCCGCTTCAGAAATGGCCATGTACTCTGCCTCGGTACTTGAAAGTGCTACTGTTTTTTGTTTATTACTTTTCCACGATATAGTGGAACCACATAATTTAAATACGTATCCAGTATAAAACCTTCTGTTTAATGAATTGTTGCCCCAATCGGCATCTACAAAACCTTCTAATTCCGTATTATCCCTGGAAAATCTTAAACAATAATCAACAGTACCTTTTAGGTATCTCAATACACGTTTAACACACTTCCATTGTTGATCAGTATGTGACTTATTAAATTGACTTAAATAACTAACACTGTAGGCAATATCAGGTCTTGTGAGTATGGCTAAAAACATCAAACTGCCAATCAGATTCTGATACTGTACATCAACTGTCACATTCTCATCACATAATTCTACATTTAACTTATTTTCAATAGGAGTTTTAGCCACTTTGCATTCTATCATGTTAAATCTTTCTAACAACTGATTAATGTAATCTTTCTGACTTAATGTTAAAACACCCATCTTTTATAATCAATTTTCATACCTAAACAATCTTTAATATTGCCTAAATCTTTCACATTAAATTTAGAAACTAACTGATTCTTTAAATAAGCAATTTCATTCTGATCATTAGTGAAAATAAAAAAAATCATCTACAATAGTATATAGACTACTACCCTTTTTTATAAAAAACACAAGGCTCATAGTTAGATTTAACATAACCCAATTCTACCAAAACTGAATTGATTCTATCATTCCAACTTTTTGCAGATTGCTTCAGGTCGTATATAGCCCTATTAAGTTTCAAAACTTTAGTTTTATCCTCACATATTAAGCCCTCTGGTATCTTCATAAAAAACCATTTAGAAATGCTGTTTTTATATCAAGATGCCTAATATCTAAACTTAATTTAACAGCTAAAGCAAAAAGTAATCTCAAGGTTGAATATCTCACAACTAGAAAAAAAGTATCACTGTAGTCGATGCCTTGCCTTTGTGTAAAACCCTTAGCAACAAGCAACCCTTAGCATCATTGAAGGATTGCAATTCTTCATGAATAGCACGCCGCCATAAGCTTGCATCATGTCTGGATTCTTCGACACTGGTTAGGTCAACTTCTGTATTCTTCATACATGTGTACGACACGAAGTCTTCATTAATTTTAGGTTTGTGTGGTCTATTCGACTTTTTTACGGGTTCTTCAATCGTCTCTTGATTTATTTCTGTAATGCAACTGTTATCATCATCTACGTCTAATAACGCATTTATCTTCCTATCTTCAGTAAAAGAATTTATCTCTTCTTCCCCCACTGAATCTGATGCTTCAAATTTCTCACCATAATTTTCTTCTAGAACTACATTAGCTTCTTTCACCTTTTCAATAATACAAACATCTCTGCTGCTTACGATTTTTTGGTTAATCGGATTGTATAAGCGATGACTTTTTGTATTCCCATCATAACCAATAAGAATATGCTTGACAGCTTTCTTATCTCATTTTGTCGGTTTATTTTTGGAACATGGACCATTGTTTCACTTCCAAAAATTCTTAAATGATTAAGGTCTGGTTTTTTGCCATACCAAATTTCAAAAGGTGTCTTTGGAATGCTGGATGTCAAGGAACGATTCATGAGGTAACAAGCAGTATTACAAGCTTCTGCCTAAAAAAATTTTACCTGGATTTTTCTCAAATAACAAACATCTTGCCTTTTCCACAATTGTACGGTTGAGCCTTTCTGACAATCCATTTTGTTCAGGAGTATAACTATTTGTCGTCTGGTGTATAATTCCATTTTCCTTGAGGTATTTTGGAACGCCTTACTGCAGTACTCTCCTTCATTGTCTGTTCTTAACACTTTAATCTTAGCATCCTTTTGTTTCTCAACTAGATTCTTGAAATCTTTAAATTTAATAAAAACTTCATCTTTTGTTTTCAAAAAATATATAAAACAATTTAATTTCGGTGCACTAGTCTGTCTTTTGAAATCAAGTCCGTTCACTATTTCAGGTAATTTGTTTAGATATTTCATATTAATATGTCCTAAACGTTTATGCCATAACTCACTTGATGTAATTGGAGCTGCTAGACAAACACTTTGATTTACTACATTCAGTTTATAAACATTATTAATTAAATCTGCTATTCCCACTAATTGTTATCAACATTATAGATACTGCAACCGTTACTTATTAACTGTCCAACAGATAACAAATTTGTTCTGGAATATACTGCACATTTCTTAAAATAACGTCGTATGTTTGTTTGCCTATCACTGTTTGTATTATAGCATCGCCGGCGCACTTCGCTTGCATTGTCGGTTTATTTGCCACCATAATTTATTGCAAATCAGGGTTTTTTTCATTTATTAAACAATTCCTGTTTGATGTCGAATCAAAACTTGCTCCACTATCAACATACCAATCAGCATCTTTAAAATCACTACTCGTGAACAGGGCACTTAAAACGTAAGGTTCTTTTTTATTCGGACACTTGGACATAAAATGCCCGGTTTGTTTACATCTAAAACAAATAAAGTTATTTCGACCATTTGCTTTATTTACATGTGATTTTTCGATGTTGCTTCTGCCTTCTATCGATTTCTTTGAACGTTGCTTGCTTTTAACTATAAAGGCACCTGCAGAATTCTCACTGTCGCCACCATCTTGCATATCCATATAACTTCGTTTTGATGGAATCTGTAGTAACTGAAATTCCTGAATGTTCGATAGCCATAATTATGGGCGCAAATCTCTCCGGCAATCCCGCCAAAAGTAACGAGCCGATCCATTCTTCATCGATATTAAATTCCGTCCTTTGTAGCTTTTGAGCCGTTTCGACGATTTAATTCATTTACAATTCCATTGTAACGTGTAAATTCCAATTCGAGCAAAAATCCGCCTGAGAGTAGGCAACTTAGCGTAATATACTCGACCTCGAGTCGTGTTTCTAAGTCACGCTCGTGAGGGCGCTTGAAGGTAGTCGGCTATCTACAAACCTCATTTTTATGCTGTCATTTGGTTGAATAGGAACGTGAAAACGTCGAAGAGGTGAGATACATGGAATTTCTTTTTTATCTTTTAACATCTACTACAACGACGCTTTATTTTAGCAATTAAGAGTAAATCCGACTAAACGTTCGATGCGGATAAGATCAGCGCGATGTATTTGGCAGCCAAACGCATAAAGTGGGTTAGTATTTCACACGTGGTTTAGAAATGGAGGCGTATCAACTAATTCTCGCTATTTTAGTTTCTTGGTTCTTACTTCTTAGTCCGTAGTCCTTAGTTACGTCTTCATTATTCTTACATCTGTAATCTGCACTGTTGGGGTTTCTACCATGGCTGGGGAAATTTTAGTATGAATCCGGTAAAAATGGTGGATTCACTAAACCAAGGCGAATCGTAGTCGAAAGGGGAAAACAACAAAAGTAAAGGATCCCAGGGGATCGTTGGCGCTGTGCCAGCGCGGAAAGGAAGTAGCGAGGTATTTATAAAATCCTTAACTTCAAGTCGCGGGAGACTCACTCGCTGTCGGCCTCATTTCGTTCACGCGCTACAGACTCCTGTTATCGCTACACGCGGTTCGTGTTAAGTGAAATCGTAAATCTCTTTTCTTGTCGACTACAATTATTATAAAGTTTCTTGGAGTAAGAATAATGAATATTCTTGGTAACGGACATAAGAGTGATAAATAATATTTAAAATAATTTTTTTTAACCGATTAAGTTAATTAACGTTAGTAATTGTAATGCATGTTTGTAACTTGCCGATTTAAGTTTAAGAATATCTAACGTTCATTTTTCTGTAACATATTAATAGTATTTATTCACACGGTTATCAAACGCCTTATTTTTAATGGTTGATTCATTACAATTATTTATTGTAACCAGTTAGTAATTTGTGTCATATCAAGTATTTTGTGCTTTTATCAAGGGTAGAAATTTGGGAGCTATGCCGTCTCTCGGAAACTAATTACATTGTTACTCTGATTACCGGTCGTGCTGAACTTGATCAAGGTCAACGGGCGGTATTACGTACATTAACGCGATTACGTATTGCTACAATCTACAGTAGCCGCGGAGATAATTGTTTATGGCAACTTGTTAAATTCTGTTTGCTCCCAGAATCTATTTTTGGGACCTGCTTTAATTATGTGTGATTTGTATATATGTTATTACTATTTCCTGTTGAGGGTTATGTAAATAATTTATTAGGGATTATACCAGTGGCGTAACCGTCGAGAGGCCTTTTTTTCTTCCGTTCCGGAAGAGGGCTATGAGTCAATAATTTCAATAAATGGTTATTGTTAATTCACAATATGTTTCTTTTGGGGGACCTCGGGTCTAGGCTCTCCTTTTCTCCTACCTAGACTGTAATTCTGCAATAAAAAACATTTCGAAAAGAGGTGGCGCACTTGGGCATTTAGCATACCGAAAGAAAACTTGGTGTCTTACGATTTTCTTTTACTCGACGATCATCTACGGTGAGGCTAGCCGAAAGGTAAGCAACAACATCTCGGTAATTACGTTTAAGTAATTTATTCTTTTTTCTTTCTTTTTCTCCACCTCCCCCATTAGATCATAATAAATATTGTAACACCATTGTACCGCAATGCTCTAATCGTAAAGATATTAGGGTACGCAGTAACCCAATCTTTCTTGCGAAGCCATTATCGTCGTACAGTTTTTCAACTTCGCCCACACTTCCTTAGCCGTTTGTGCATTCTTCACGTGCACATACAAGGATGGATCTAAAGTTAACACCAACTTAGCTTTTGCTTTAGAATTTAATATTGTTTCTATTTCCTTATCACCGGAAATGCACTCAGATAAGCACAAACACATTTTCTATAGCGAAAGACCACTCATCATAGTTTTCTCTACCGATTAATTTTGACACACTAGGTAAATAATTCACTACTGCCATTTTCTTAAGAATTTCGAAATTAACGGTTATCTACACAGCACACGTTTTCAGCTAGGCTCATAACCTGTTAAGCCAAGTGAAACAACCACTTCGAGTTCAACTTCAAGAGTGAGTTTTTTTAATAATTGCAGACGCATTAGTACAGACGCTACATATAGATGGCTTTCCTTTTTTATATATATTTAACAAGATCTTAATTTATCTACGTTTGTAATTACTAGGTTTACTATTGTACGGCTATTTTCTGTTGTACGCGTAAATTCGTCAACAATTTGTTTCATCCCTAGGCTTCTAATAACTTGTATTAATTTCGACCAGTAAAAACTTCCTTTGGATACATCTATATTAAAATCTTTTATAATTATATTCGACTGTTATCCGGAATTGTATCTTCACACCACTTTTCAAAATGTTCTATAAAAATAGCATCACTTGCACTTGGCGAATGATACATCACTGTATAGTATCCTGTTTGGAATTCTCCTATTATTGTGATACATATTAACCAATAGTTATTGTCTAATGCACAATTAGAGATTACAGTATATCGGATTCTATTACTTATGACTATTACAATCCCTCCAGTTCTTCTCGTTTGTGAATTACACCGAATTAATACATATTCTGAAAAAATAATTTTGCAGTCTTGTATGTCTTCAGTTACTCGAGTTTCACATAATAATAATAACAAATTTGGTTTCCTATCTTGAATTAAGATTTCTAGTTCTTGGAAATGTTTTAGCATGCTTTGTGCATTTAAATATAATATGTTCGCACCTTGTTTACTTATTCTAAAAAATCAATCTTCTTTCTTTCCATTTCTATTTTTCGTTTAAATACAGCACATTCTTGGCTCCAGACAGGATGGTTAATGTCCAATTTCATTTTTAATTTTTTGGCCATTTGAATACAATTCGAAAATTTTTGATTTTCTTCTCCATCAACAGTACCTACATTCTTGCAACCCATGTGAGCCAGCACATTTTGGACAGGTTTTTTGTGCTTTACACTCCGAGGCTTTATGGTTAAATCCATTACATAGATAGCATCTTCTAATTTTAATAGCATAGACTATGCATCTATCCCAACCTACGTTTATCTTTTCTTCTTTCATTATAGTCCTTCTTTTGTGTGTACAATCTTTAAAGACGATTTCTCTGAATTTATATTTTCTGCACTTTGATTTTTTTCTCGGTGGAAAATTTTCAGACAATCCAACTATTTTTATTCTTGGCAACTTTTTTTTTGGTAATTGTATTTTGTAGGATTTTCCCATTTTAGTTTCCGCTTTCTCTTTTAACTTACATACATCATCCTTATTTTTACATTCAATAAGTATACCACCATTACTTACCGGTCGTATTCCGGTTATATTCATATTCGTATATACATTTCTTCAATGTCGTCAATACATTTCTTAATGTCATTCTTTGTATCCACATTTTTCTGTTCTACGTTTTTAGGTTTTATTATTAATCAGGAAAATGTATAAACTTTTTTCACTTTTATATGCAACGTATTTATACTATGGCATAATTTAAAAATATATTACTCAACACAATAGTTAAACAAACACTTATTATTTCGTTTTATTTATAAAAATACGTATGAAATTTATGTTTAGTCATATTTTATAACGGTACTTGTTTAACGAGCTTTTATAAACTGTGAGCAAACGTAATTTTTTTAGAAAATATTTATTACGTTAAAAAAGGTCTAAAACAACGTTTTTTAATAGAAACAGAATTGTTGTTAAACGTAATTCTGTTTTCTTAAATCAAGTATTGTTAAATTGTATACAATGCTTTCAAAACTTTCTTTTAGCGATTACTTTGTAGTAGATTTAAGGCGTTTAAAAATAGACTAAAACGCAAAGAAAGAGTTTCAACGCCTGCAACATTTACTCTCGAGGTAAATTCTCAATCCGTTCTCAAGTATTTTAAGAAAGTAGTAGATTAAGGAGAAGTTACAAACAAAGAATTTATAGCACCGCTTTCAAATCTACAACTACGCCAATGTGACTCACTAATCAGCAACAACGATTTCTTTTCTAGTAACAATAAAAGTAGTTTTTATCGCAAAAATGAAGTGGTTTAAGAAACTAAAATGCAATGCAATTTTTGTAGTGTTAATTATTTGAAATTTATATATTTCGAGCTGGGTTTTATTACTTTTAAGCACAAGTAGTAAAACTTTCAAGTATTTTATAGATCAACAGTTAAATGGGCCAACAACAAGGTGTGTACTTTTAAAGTATTTTATAGCTTTTTTATGTGGCATTATACAACCAAACATTAAGGTCTACTGAATAAAAATAGTCAATTGGCCAAACCATTTCCAATCATCAACAATAGCTAAATTACTTCACCAAAAACTTTTTATCTTCAATGCCAGTTTATAAATTTAGTACATTACAACAATTAACAAAAAAATTAATACATTAACAAATTATTAACTAAAGTTTGTAAAATGCACTTGCAATTACATCTCCTCTATAATCTTAAAATCTATATAAGAAAAATATAATAAGAAAATAAAATAAAATAATTGAAGTTGCTTTAAATAATGTAAATAAACTGAAATTTATTTAATTAAACAAAACAAAAAACAAATAGGGTAAAGGCGGCACAATTTTAAAAAGCGTAAAGTAGAATTTTTTAAAACTTAACAAAAAACGGTGTTCATCGTATGCAAATATTAAACAAACCAAATTAAAATACAAATAATTTTGACCGCTAATAAACGAATGGTAAACTAATAAAACATCTCGTTTTGTTAAAGTAAATTAAAACTGAAACGACTTTTAAATGATAAGTTCATCATAAATACAAAACGATATCGCCCATATTAAATTATTGTTTGTGAATAAATTTAGATTTGTGTATTTATCCCGAAACAATTTTACTAATTCAAATATATCGTGACTTCGTGCAAAGAATATTTATTTCTTTGCGTGAAAACGTGTAATTATCTTATTTTTCTATAAAAATGACGTAAAATTTTATTTGGTTTAAATCAAATCAATTAATTCTGTTGAGCGTTAAAATTTCAATATTATAAATATGTTTTTTTATTAACAAGTTAAACAAGTGGAAAACGTAATCGTTACACACAATAAACGTAAAGAGTATAATTAAATTAAAAAGGTATTTTTCTGCAAAAAGTTTCTTTTCAAATCAATTTTAATGCTCAAAATCGTATTATACTTTGTTCAATAAAAAATATTTTGAAAGACGATATTTTCTAAGCGGTAATTTTTCAACACTACGTTTTTGGAAAATTATGTACACAAATTTAACGCGTAAAGAATTTTCTAGATCATATTTGAACGTCCCATACGTATTTTTTTCTTACTGTAATATTTCAAACAAAACTCTTAATGATTTATTGGCTATTATTGAGTTGGCCTTTTTTAACAACGGAAAATGACATTGGCAATGTGACTGAATGATGAATTGTAATTTTGTAAGCAAAAATGTAATATTGTATAGTCAGCTTTTCGGAATTTTAATAAATGATTAAAAATCCGATTTGACATTTAAAATTCAAAATTAATTTAGTTTTTAAACATTAAAATTAGTTACTGCATAGTTTTGATTAAATAACCACCAAAACATGTAGATAGTTATAAGGGATTAAATAATAACTGGAAACGCTCGTACAGTTATAAGCCACTTCACAAGTTATTGAATAAACTACTTAAATCTCTATAGATAAATTGGATTTTTTTTAAATTAATACCTACAAAGCGTTTTTAATTTTTTAAGTATTTTAATTATTCAGAAAAAAATTACCCGCTTCAATTTTACGGAGAATTCGTCTCCTAATAACATCAATTCATTTTGCAGTTCGTCAATTTGCTGTATTATAACAATTTTATTAGGTAAATTGGGTTAGGTAACCCTTGAAAGAAACCTATTCGAAAATTATAATAACGTAGATTAGTTCAAAAGATAATGATTTGATTATATTTTAGCGATATTTTAGATTGCCAAAAGAGTAATGCAATGAATAATATAATATTTTGTGACATACCTGATTCTGTTCTTATACATACATTGTTTTTCCTTTTTCTTGTTTGTATTTATACTATTTTCGGTATTACATAATGCAACTTCTTCTACCGTGCTTAATACGACAACTTACTTTAAAACACAACAGGACTTTATCTTTTCTAAGCTTAGATTAAACTTCTCACAATCAAATATAAATAACTTTTCAAAAGCCTTTACATTCACAAACGAATTAACTAATTGAATTATAACACTTTTTAGTAATTAATAAAATATTTTCAACATAAATGTAATAAGCGTATTATTCATATTATCAACAAAAATTGATCATGTTTACTATCTGTCAAACTTAAATCATTGCTTACCAATGCAAAAAATATTTTTACGAAACAATAAACACGAGTTTCTTTAATTCTTTTATTTATTTAATTAATGTATTTATAACAGGTGGTATTTATACAATATAATAAAAATTATTACATCGTATTTATTGTAACGTTAATAAATACAATTTTTCAACATAAATCAAGCTTTTAACTAATAATTAACACAATTAATTATTACGAGTATACTGTAAATTGGTTTTTAATTTAATGATGTTAATTTGTTTAATTTATATTTAATTGTTAATAATATTTTTAATGGGTTTTTACAGAGTACTATTAAAACAATTTTAGTCATTTGCTAAAAAAAACAGCATTGTTAAAATAATAATAATTAGTATAATATTAAGAAAATGTAATTTTTATTTATAAATATTATAATTTTAATTCCTTTGTTTCTTTTAAATTATATTTATTTGAATCAGTTTTTGTTTGTTTGTTTGTAAATCAACAATTAAGTGTTGTTTTAGATCTGACTTATAAACTCAAAAAATAAAATGTTACATGTGATAATTTTTTCACCTCATACAAGTTAAGGGAAATGCTTCTAAAAAAAGAAAACAATTTAAAAAAATGCAGAAAAAGAAGGATTTATATACTTTATAACTGGCAATAAAAAAACTAATTTTTGATTATAACACTAAAAAGCAACAATTGATAGATTAGGTTAACTAACAGCAACATACACCAGTTAACGTAAAACAAATCGTTGACAATGGTTTTGTTCTATAGAGAAAAATAAATCTAAAATGGAAACAAAGTCATTTTTTTTTATTGAAGAACATTTAATGTAGAAAAATTAAGGAAATTGCTATGGTAACGTCATATATAGAATCCAAAAAACAATTACCACTGAATAAATTAAGCAATCGTTGTTATAACAAATGTTTGAAAACAAGACACAAAGAAGTCCAGTACGAGTGAAATAATTTCAAAAAAAGGCTAAACGTGCAAAATGTAGATTTGCCTATTTAGCTGGGGTTTTTAATAACAACAAACGATTGATAACTAAATCCGAAACATGAAACAAAAACATTGGTTAGAAAAGAGTAAATACATACATCGTGTATCTGATTAATTTAGAAAATGAAATTATAGCTTCAATACAAGCCAAAAATGTCAAAAAACATTTTAGAAAAACCTAAATTTTGAGCAAAATAAATCGAAAATTACGGACATGTAGAATTTGTTTTTTGACATCGCAAATAAAAAGGAATCAAAAATGCTATGATGTTTAATTCAGTTCTAACAACTACAGAAGAATATCTGTAATTTGATAACACCGTTTAAGTAACCATAAACATTGGCTATTGATCGGTTAGGCATTGAGCCAATCTTCGCAGAACTATTTTGGACTGAGCCGCTATGAGATAGAAAAATTTGTATTTAATATTGTTCTAATCAATATTGGTTCAACATAGGTCCGATTAATATTTACTATGTTGACTGTCTTCTTACAATAAATAGAAGACTAATTTGATTATTTGACACAATCAAAATATGTTACATATACAATAGAGCAAATACTGCATCAGTAATGATTCTGTATCTACATATATATCTATTATTATAGGCAATGCTGACCAAATTATCTTTTACCTTGGTAATACCTACATTTTCATGAATAATAACCTAATATTGTATTTCAATAAAAGCAAATTATCGCAAAATGTTGCATACTTATAATTGGACCAATGTTGAGCAAGTTTTCGCCAATAATGGCCTAATATTTTATTGCTACTAGAGCAAAAATAAAAATAAATACAAAATAATGTTATCGCATAAGACGTAATTAAATTAAGTTGTTATTCTAAAAGCTTCACATTATTTCCAAGTGCACTAAAAATACAAAGTAACTGGAAGATAACGTATTTATAGATGTTTAAATGAGGTAATACGTACGTCAGTAAGAATAAAGCTTAATATGCAAAATTATTTTTAATCATTATAATTATTGGTACTGTAGTTACAAAATTTTGTGGCACTTGCCTTTTTATGACCACATTAGTTAAACGTGTTCAAAATTTTCGGCGCTACTATTTAACTTATAAATGTAGTCATTTGCTTGTTACGTTGTATTCGTACCTTGTAGCTTAAGTGTATTAATTTTGTTTTATACAAAATCTGTCATATATTTTTAGGATGACATCTTTACTATGGAAGTTTTCCGATTGTAACATCGTTTCTACTTTTACAATAGTAGAAACTGGCGGCGCGCATCTTCTTTTTATTGCGTCAACTATTGCAAACTGTTTGGATTCAATCACCTAAGATGCTAATTTTAGACGGCAACGACACTGACGATAATTTATAATAAGACTTCAATCTATATTAATTTACAGAAACAAAAGATGTCATTTGTACATGTAAATAAACTTTCAATTAAAAAATTGATGCCAAATAGGTTGTTATTCGTGTATAGAAACAAACTTGACAAGAAAATTGATTACTATAACCAAAATTATGGTTACTATAAATGATGTTTTGTCTATATAGTAGCATACGCTCGTTCTTTACTAAAGTGATAACATTACCCGACTGATAACATTATCTGTGACTTCCATAAGTCTTGTGCACTGTATAAACAATTAGCCATTATGACCCAAAAGAACATTAGTCTATAGTATTTTTGAAAAGAACAGAACGTAAGAAAAAATTGTTAAAGATTCAATAAGTAATTGTAGTTTCTATAATTTATTGCAACTTGGAGTACCTTCGTCCGGCATTCCAAAATTGTTTAACAGTTAAGTAAACAATAAAAAACAATAGTTTTGTAACTCAACCTTAAAAAAACATGAGCTTGTGTAACTGGCAAATTTTTTAATTTACTTTATTATATTAATATTTGTTTTATATAGCAGTTTGTAATTTAGACATTTTTCTGCAAATTTAAAAAAATATGTTTAAACTGTCTACTTTCTATCAAAAAATTATTAAAAAACAAAAAATTGCGTTGGTTTGTATTTTAACTTCTGAAGAAATATTTGGAACTACTTTTACAGAACGTTCTTTTTTGATTTTTTGGTTCCTGAATCATTTTTATCCACTTCGGTATGTGCTATACATTTAAAATATTATTCAGCTGTATCATTAAAATTTCAACACCAAATAGGGATGGGAATTTTGTGATCAAACTTGGCAAGAACGTTTAGCTACTCACAATAAATAATTAAAATTTCAAAGAAAAAGAACAAAAATAAACACAATTCTTGTTTAGTAATGTGTTCGTCTCCCTCTATTGGTTTCACACTCCCTTACTCTTCGTGGCAGCGATTCCAGCAGGTGGTCAATTTTCTTTGAGTTATTGTATTCCAATTCATACCGGAAAACTTTCTGTGTCTGTGGAGAATGCGCTCCTTAGTCTTCTACCTATAATGTTCTCTACGTGTTCAATAAGCGAAAGGTCAAAAGCTCTGGGTGGCTATAGTAAAAGATTAACATTAGCTTCTTTGAATCGATCTATAGAGTGTTTTGCTATGTGAAGACAAGATTATCATGCTGAAAAATGGGTTTTTCAAGTGCTGAAGAAATGGAAGAATATGGGGTTCTACCACCTTGTTAACATATCGCAGGGCGTTTATAATGCTTTGGATAAATACCAAACAAAACTTACTTCTATAAGCTATAACACTCCACACCATTATTCCTACAGTGTGGTGCACGTGCCGCTCAAAAAAAGTTGAACATTGCACCGTTCCCCACGTCTTTGTCTGACTCTCATACGGCTAATGCATCTCAGCAACAAAAAATTTAGCCTTGCGATAGTCCCTACGTTTTCGTCTGACTCTCATATAGCCATCATGCATCTCCAAACAGAATTGGGATTCATCACTGAAGACTACTCTCTGCAATTCTAGATTCTAGTAGAGTCGCAACCTAGACCACTCTAAACGTTGGTGTCGTCAGTGTTAGCACAAGATGTAACCGATAAAATTGCAATCCAAAACTTCTGATTTGACGGTAAACAGTTCGAATTGTTACAAGATAACGGCAATTGATCTGGTATTGCAAAATTGGTCTCTTATTGCTAGTCAAAGATGGCGGTCTTACACCTCATTTGTTTGCTTCCGTTTTATAGTTCCTTGTCTACAACGATTCTGACCGTTTTTAATCCATCCACGGCGCAGCACCACCTTCACGTAACCCAACAATTTGACCTCTGTCAAATGCGCGTAGTAATTAGCGATAATTTTTACGTTTCACGATAATGAAGTAGTAAAAACAAAACAAAAAGTCAGATATGTCATTATCACGTAATCCATTTGAATAAAATTTTAATCAGTTACTTCCTCTGAGTAGCTAAACTTTTCTGCCAAGTTTAGTTACTAAATTCCTACTTCTCGGTGTTGTAATTTTAATGTCACAGTGTATGTATATATTCAAAACTAACATACAATAGTGATACAAGACAATATCACTTTAAGAAAATGCTACGTGATCTTTTGGTATCATTCTCAACAATGTCAACGCAATATGACTTACCATGCTATAAAGACACAAATTTAAAAAAAACTGGTCATCTATAAACTCTAGAAATCGTCATCCATGTGTCATAGTTTATAAAAAACACTACAATAGATTAAATTTTATACTATCCAGCCACTCTTTTAATTTTAATGAAATAGAGTTAGAATCTAACATTAAAAAATAATTTGTTTGATAAAAGTGGTCAGATATAACTAGTCTCTGTGACATAAAAAATGGAACACTAAGAAGGCGTTAGAATTTTTGGACCAATTTTGGTAGAATTAATTGATTAAAATTTCATTCAAAATAATCCAGTAGTCATAGAAAATTTGACGTTTTACTTGTTGTTACAATCGATATTATCGGGTATATTTCTTAAAAGATTCAGTCTAATTTGGAATTGTTTTTGGCTGCAATTCTTTTGTTTTTGTGTTTATTTGCATTATGTCTAAAGTGCGTCAACGTAAAAATTATCGACAACTGCTAATCGCTTTAACCGTAACTAGTTCCCTGTAGTACAGTGTTATCAAGCATGGTCTAGAGAAGATCAAAAACGTTGTAGACGAGAAAGTGAGTGAGTTTTTAACCTGCAGTTCTATCGAACACATCGTGTGTTTCCGCTGACGACTCGTCATCGACAACAACGCTTGGAGTGGTGTACTTTAGGACTAGATTAGAACGTGGAATGGCGTAGGTTGGTCTTTAGAGACGAATCCAGATTCTACTTGGGAATGCACTATAGTCGCATGATGCTTAGACGTAAACGGGTAGAACGTCGCAATGTGCAGTTTTCTGTTGAGCGGCATGTTTACCACACGGTGAGGTGCTATTGTTTATAAAAACAGGTCGCAATTTGTATACATCCGAGACCATATGCATGCCCACCGATATGTTGATAAACTAGTAGAACCTTATATACTTCCATTCCTCCAGAAAGTGGAGCAACCAATTTTCCAACAGGATAATGCTCGTCCCCACATTGCAAGACATTCTATGGGGCGCTTCGAAGTGGCTAACGTCAATATCTTGCCGTGGCCACCTAGATCTCCCGACTTTTCGCCTATCGAACATGTGTGACACATGATGGATAGAAGACTTAAGTAATAAGCCAATTTTCCACAGACACTAAAAGTTCTCTGGTATAAATTACGGATTGCCTGGATTCTATGCCAAAAAGGGCGCGGGAGTGTGAAACTAATAGGGGTGTAAACTGTAATCAATTACTACCTTTGACTAGTTAAACGTTTCTGCCAAGTTTGATCCAAAAATTCTAACGTTTTCTTGGTGTTGCATTTTTTATGCGTATATAATATACAATAATTTAACTAAAATTTTAAAACAAAAATAATTTTTTTTTAGCAACATAAATAAGTGCAACAATTTTCGCGTCTGTTATTGACACATTTCGCGTGTGCCACTAACACAAAACGTAAAACAATGTTAACCTAAGCACCTAAAAACAATAATGTAAAAGTACTTCTTTAGCCAATTTTTCATTTTATTTAATTTGTTACAAGTTTTAGCTGGTTACGAACCTGCACGGCCAACTCTCAATATTCGGAGAGAGGGTAGGGTTCCTAAACAATAATGAAAAGAATTAAGGGCGCCAGAGCCTGTCCAAAGTTCTTTCTGCCTGCTCACAACAGAAATGGTACGAAACTTGTAACTAGGTGGTAAGTTCGTAACTGCTGAAAGAAACGACTAAAATGGAAAAGAAACTCGATCATTAACAACAATGGTACTTAAATTCCTCTATAACGCTAAATCTACTAACACTTAAATAATCAAATATACGCCGGGACTGTATAGAATATAGAAAAGAGCATAACAGTAGGATCGGCAACTTACACTACACGTCAAACAAGCGTGTAAGTAATATAACATGTATAAAATTTTTTTAATAAGTAACATTAACAAAAATAAGTAATTGTGGATATAAGCAGCAAGCGATAAGTAATTTATCTAAATTAATTTAGTAACAAACACAAGTAACAAATCAATTAGCACGTACAATTAGCAAATATAATAAGTCGTGAGTTACACCGTAGCGATCACGTATAAATAAGTAAAAATTGACTTACCAAGTTCCAGAGTGCTTTCAGAAAAACGTTTTTCCTACGGCCTCCTACAATTAAACTTCCTGAAAAATATAGACGTGTCTACCTGGCGACTCACAAACTACAAATAAAGACACATTTAAAGGACAGTAATCGAACCGACACTTATCGTCTGCTGTTACATTAATGTTACGCCTCTGGTGGTATTAAGTAATTGCCTTCGAATAGAATTTAATCGGACCCAGTAATTAAGATCTTCCGAACAATGTGATAGTCATCAAGGTGAAGATATGGCCTCCACATAGAATTAAATCGTCTACAGTAATTAAGATCTTCCGCTTTCGCTTATAATTTCCCCCTTGAGGATTTTATGTAACGATACGAATATCCCTATTCATGAAGGTGGCACACGGTGCTAACCAAAAAGACATAAAAATTACGTTTAAGTAAAGAAAGAATAAAATCACTCACCCTGCGTGGATGAAATCAATTACTTAAGAGAAACTACTAATTTCCATCGTGTCCCAACACGTGGATGATTCTTGAAAACGATATTCAATTCACGCAGACATAGATATTAACAGGTACGATGGTAAAGTGCAAAATGCCGGTCTGTCACCGGATGCCGTCTGTCAAATCAAAGTGACCAACGAACCCGATAGATGGCGTCAACACCTGAATCTAATTTTACGTCGAAAACACATAGGCGTACCTAATGACGATTTCAACCGTAACAGCAAAGGCGTACGTAATGAAAATTAACGTAACAGATTTTTTTGTTTAATGCAAAGAAAATTTTTAAATTCTAAAAAAATGTTACTAACTTTTTTTACAATTTAGTATGGTAAAAACGAGTTCAACGTTGTCGCCACACAGTGTTAGAACCTTCTTACAATATTCAACGCGCTATTGTTTTTGATACGGTGTCAACATTTTACTCATCATGCGCTGACTTTTGACATTCTCATATGGCCTTTTATAATCATCTGAATTTTCAATTTTGATATCCTGAATCTGTTTTTAACTTTCTTTAACTTAAAGCGACTATTTTTTCTCACGGTATCATCAGCTTTTATAATTATTATATGTGGTACAATGTGAAGAAAGTAAAAGTATTATGTGGTTATACCTATTTACAACATATATTGTTACCAGATGGTTACAACCGTTTAAAAATACATATAGTTTATATTCGGCGGTACTCAATAATGATAGCAAGTATCGAATCGAAGTATAGCGGACTACAAGCGCATACGTTTCACTGTAATCTATGCCATACTTTTGAGAACTTCCTTTAACAACTAGTCAAGCCTTAAATTTCGTCTTTCCATCGCATGTAAGCTTTCTTTTGTATACCCACTTGGAATGTAAGGCTTTCTTCCCAACTGGTAAATTACTCATAACCCATGCGCCGTTTTCTATTAGCGAGTCGTATTTTTCATCCATGGCTTGTCTCCAATAGTGTGCATCCTTGCAACTCATAGCTTCAGATAATGATTCCCGATCATAAACATTAGTATACTCAACTTTATAAACAAAGTCCGGTAGAATTTTTAGTTTTGGTTGTCGGGTTAATCTTCTTTCAGTCAAATTTTCAGGCAAATTTACTCAAATCTAGATCGTTATCTAGTAATTCCTTTTCTGTATCAGATGCTTCTATTGAATCAATTTCAACAAACTCAAGTAAAATTTCTTGATGATCATTATTTGTTTCTCCCACTTCATCGGTACCGAGATCTAAATCTAGCAAAACAGGATCTACAATATTGCACACTTGATCCTTTTCAATAAATATGACATCATGTGAGTTGTTTTCGACGTAGGTTCATACAATCGGTAACCATTCGTATCAAGACTATAACCCTCAAATATGCATTCTTTTGATTTACTATCTAACTTTTGCTTTTTAATTTTAGGGATATGCATAAAAGCTTTGCAACCAAACACCTTTAAATTACTCAGATCTACAAGTTTATCTGTCTAAATTTCTTCTGGTATTTTTCCATTTAAATTTCTGGGCGAACCTTTTCGACGATAGTACAATTCATTCGCTCTGCCACACCATTTTGTTCCAGAGTGTAGCTTGTTGTGCATTGATGTTGAATACTGTGACGTTGTAAGTATGTTTGTAAATAAGTTGAGCAGAACTCACCTCCATTATCAGTACGAAGAATCTTAATTTTTAATTGTTTTTGATTTTCAACCAGATTTTTAAAGTTTATAAATGTTTCTGCAAGTTCATCTTTGTTTTTTAAAATGTAAACAAAAACCTTATGAGCGAAATCATCAATTAGTGTCAAGAAATAACGCCCACTACCTAAGGAAGCTACTTCCATTGGTTCACATAAATCGGAGTGGATGAGTTCCAGTTTTCGAGAAGCACGCGAACCCACATGTTTAAATGGTAATCTGCTTTGTTTACTTTTTATGCGTGTTTCACACTGTACACTATTCGGAAGGCTTAATGGTTTGCTCAGAAAAATCTTTGTTTTTAGTTTATTTAAATTGTCAAAACTTATATGTCTTAAGAGACGATGTCACAATAACGAATCACTTACAGATTTAGTCACTAATAATTTCTGAGATGTACAGTTTAGTTTGTACGTATTGTTTACTGATAAAGCTGTAGAATCAAACTTCATTGAATTTCTTTTTTTAACAATCTGATTAACTGATAACAAATTTGTTGATAAAGCTGGTACATATAAGACGTTAGTAATGTCTACATGCTCAGTACCAATTTTAACTTTGGTATCACCAATACCCTCTACACAAATTTTATTATTATCAGCAATAATAATGTCTATTTGCGAATCATTTTTTACATTTCTCAAACAGTTTAGATTTTTGGTCATGTGTGCAGAAGCTCCTGAATCTATATACCAACAAGCCGGATCGTTAAAATCATCACTTGTACTTAACGATTTTACTAGTAAGGAAGATCCTCCTTTATAACGTGCAGACTGAGATGATTTTGCTTGTGACTTCTGCTTGACCCCACAATCTTTAGAAATATGTTCATATTTGTTATAATTGTAACATCGTGGTTGATTTTTTAAAACTCTTCTTCTTAATGAACCATGCTGTGTTTGATGCAACCGGATCTTTAGTTTCTTCCATCAACTTCGTTTTAATGGGATCTGCTGTCAAAACCATTCCTGAACTTTTGATTGCCATTATCATAGGTTTATAATTATTAGATAACCCTGCTAGTAAGAAGGTGGTCAACCATTTGTCAGAAATATCAAATTTTATATCTCTTAGGTTATGAGCCGTAGTCAAAATTGCAGAAATGTAACTTTCCATTGAATCACACTCGTCTAATTTTGTGATAATTAATGTTCGCATAAGTGTTACCTTCCTATTAAGACCTGAATCGTGAAATGTTTTCTGCAAGTTATCCCACACTTCCTTTGCACTAGATGCTGATTAAACATACACATAGTTACTGGGTTCAATCATCAAGATAATATTTGATTTCGTTTTAATGTCTCGTCTAATTTTTTGACCTTCTGAAGAGGTGCCGTCAGTACCTTCTACACATGACCAGAGACTTTTATGTTGTAAAAAGGTCTTGACCCCGAACTGCTAAGTGTTGTAATTTTTACAGCCACGTAACTTCTCAATTTGTGGCAAACTATTGCCGGAGCTCATCTTGATGTAATAGACTTAAGTCGTAATAAATCTAATTTACGGTAGATATCGGATTACGATTTGTTATATCCTGGGCCCATAACCTGAAGAAAGTAAAAGTATTATGTTATATATATTTACAACATATATTGTTGTAAGATGGTTACAACCGTTCAAAAATGCATAGAAGTTATATTCACAACACAATGTCACCTAAAATTATTATTTTACTAAGAGTTTGTGTTTACAAAAAGATCCAAATTTTGTAGTTTTTTTACAACTAAATAAACTATATACTTAAGTACGTATCCTTTTAATTTTCTTGAAACTGAGTTTTTATTTCTTGTATAATTTTGGCATGGTAATATTAATTAATATGGTAACTATTAATCGATACGTAAAATATATATATATTTATTCAAGTTAAAAACGTTGGTAAACCAAATATTCGCTATCCAAAGTCTTCTAAAAGCGCAATAAATAAACTTTTCTTTAAGCTAGAAAATTTTATAAAATGATAACTTTTACCGATTTTACTTTGCTTTCTTTTTGGTAAGGATTGTACATAAAACTTTTAGGTAGATGACACATATATCATTGTTGAATACAATCTTTTCTTTCTGATATCGATAAACCGTGGATATTTACTGAACATCATTAAATAATGTATGAATAAATTTTTAGGTTAACAGCATCTTGTATTCACTAGAAAAAAATTTATGTACACATAATTTCAACAAATACTTTTTTCAGTACAAAATTTCAACGCATCTAAGGTTATAAGTCTAAAAACGTAATTTTTTTTACATAGACAATAATTCTTAAAAGAACCGACGTTGAATTTAAACATGTAAGTTATTCTATCTGCTTTAATAAACATAATAACCAAACTTCAAAAGACAAATAAATGAAAGGTACTTGTTAAATAATGAAGACACTACTTATATTTGTCCAATTTATAGTTTTAAGATGTCCGACCATCCACTACTTCGTATGCTTGCCTTTACTAAGTTAAACGTTTTATAAGTGCCAATACTAAATATTTGCCATCTTATTTCTAAGTTTGTACAATAATGCCGCAGGGATCTTTTTTGTTAATTACGATTTTAAATAAATATGTGTTTTAATTAAATATATATAAACTATAATAATACAATAACTTAACAACAATCTTAAATTATAAAAAATGTCAATTCACAAAAAAATGTGAACCTTATTCAAAATAATATAATTACTTACTTATATTTTGGAATATATTTCGAACGTTGTTCTCTAATTTTGCAATTTTTGACTATTTTATTTAAAAAAAATCAAAATACATTTAATTTATTCATCCTGTTATTATAATAGGTTTGTTTTTTTAAATTTAATTTAGTAATTACAATCATTAATTATTTCTTTGTACAATTAATTTTAATCGTTTTTTATTTTATAGTAACACATACAAATAAGTACGGTTTTTATTCCGTAATTTTTACATGCATTGCGAATTTTCAGATTGAATAAATAGAAACGAAAAAAGCTTTTTAGTGTTTGGCACTTAGTTAAATTAATTACTGTCGTTTAAATTAATGTTTTTCTTTAAATTAAATACAATATTGAAGTATTAGACGCCTGGTTAATAATTATGATTAGAATTTGTCTTAAAACAAATTTAAGGTAAAGTAGTTGCCGCGAAATTAGGGTTAATTAATAAGAAGGGTTAGATTACGTTGCTTTTTGTGCTACAGAGCAATGATTGTACGTTGTTCTAACCTCCGATATAATTTGAAGAAAAACAACATCGCATTACTACTGCTCTAGACTAGCAATGGCTTTTACCATCCCTTCGATTAATTTAATCTTTAGTTAAGTTTTTGCTAACTTTGTTTCAATTGGTTGTTTAATTTACATAATTCGTAATTCTCTAAGTATATTGATTAATAGTAGTTGACAATTTCAATTTGTTTAATTTATTACGATGTTCTAAAATAAAGAATTTTAAATGTATGTATAACATCAAACAGTTTCGAGCAATTTAATTTTTGTAAAATTATTTGATTTCCCAAAGCAATTGAGCGTTCTCTAGAAAAAGATATAAAACAAACCCCTTATATACTTTTATTTGAATTTTTTATATTCAATTCGTAACGTGCTTTGATTTATCCAATTCAATTTAAATTGCACAATTAATAAATGGATGTCGTTTCGTTTAAATTGAATAATGTTGTAACAATACCACAATGGGAATTTGCTAAACGTTAGTATTGATAATGATTGAAAGCACTAAAGAGCTTTGATGTGAAGGTTCCAAATATGTAATATAGCACAAACTTCTAGTAACATAAAGTACGAGTTTTAGGGGTTGGAGTGTGATTGATCCAGCGGTCGCAGGTGTCGAACTCGCTCACCAGTCATTGTGGATGTCGAGCACGATTCCCACATTCCCGATCTATGTAGTCCTCAAAGAGACATTTGCCTCTCCTATGCACATCGTGAAGCGACAAATACAACATTTGTATGATGCATCAGAAGCACCTTTGTATCGTATGCGAAGAGTGTCTCAATGGCACAATAAGAAGTTGCTCGTTCTAGAAAAAGCCTATGGAAATAAGATGAAATGTTATATAAACGAAATGTTATGTAAAATTAACGACATCGATCACTCAATCGATGTAATAGATTTCACACAAAAGTTCCTTTATATGTTGGAAATTTTATGTCTAGGAAATCAGGAGATACGGCAGAATGAAAACCAATGTTTGAAAACGATCACGTCGTAAGCACAACTCTAGGAGATACATCGATTTGACGGAATAAGAATTTGATATTTTACAAAGAGCCGACAATAATTTAATAATTTACAAAACTTCACAATTTTTAAATATGTGCTTTCGTCGTTTTAAACACAAAGTTATAACTATAGATATTACAAAAGCAACCAAAGCTTTAATGCGTTTTATTAATTAACTAAACCATTTGATATAATTTTTTTAACAAAAATTAGCTGTTAAAAGCACTGAGAAATAGTTAAATTACGCTGATCTATACCGTTTCTATGATAATAGTACATTATTAAGTTTATTTTCAAGCTTAAATTGCAGTTCAACCGCTTTCACTCAAGAAAACTTTTAATAAGTAATGTCAAGTTTGAAAACGTTAAGTAAATCAATTTACTTTTTTAATGCAATTTTTAAACAAAAATTAGTTAATTGTATTTTTTATTGAATCGTACACACTCAAATAAATTAATAGGTTGGTTATTGATTTAAACTATAGGGTCAATTCCCATCATTTCTATAATAGAGCATAAACTATTCGGTATTATTTATATTAGAACATGTATTTGATAATTACAAAAAATAGCAACCATTTTAATAAACTAATAATTATTAAACGATGTTTTTCTTTCTTGTTGAAAAACTATTTTAAACCTTCAGGGATTTTTTTTATATTTTGTAATTATATGTTATTACTTTCCTATAAGAAAAGTATAGCGATCGCATTTTTTTTTCTAATTTTTATTGCATAATTTTACGTTTCAAGGTCTCCTGAATCAGAAAAATGTAAGGTACACCGGGGCAAGTGTAGATTCGGGGCAAGTGTAAACGTTGTATTTTTCGCCAACAAAATTCCATCATGGGTGGCACCATCTAACCCCAAAACAACTGCACTATATTCTAGGCAGGATTTATACCGATCCCTTTACCACGCTCTCTACAGGTACGATCATCTTTTGAAAGGTCGGCAAAGATCGTGTGTGTAGTTTCGCATAACTGCCAAAAAAAATTTGTGTTTTTAATATTTGTGGTGTTTGTACTACATATTTCGGTAAGTACATTAGCATAGGTTGTATACAACATGCTAAGCTATTAGTTGCACGTAAATTTTGTCAATGGTGTTTATTTTGTTATGGTTTACACTTGCCTCATGAAAATAGGTGAACGAGGCAAGTGCGAAACATTTTGGTTTACACTTTCCCTTATGTATTTTTCTGTAGGTTCACACTTCCCCGCTTGTTTCTAGTACAATATCTCAGCATTGTTCTTTTCAGAAGAAGCGCCTGCACTACCTCACGGTGAAATCAAAAATCGCTGACAATATTAAAACGTTAGAAAAGTGGGTTTTCGGTTTGTCCAAAAATGAAGTTCTTCAACTTATTGTTACTCCATTCAAAAATGGAATTCCAGGCTGCGAATATTTTATGCGTTTCAAGAAGAGGTTCAATTTGAGTCAAAAAAACACAACTAGTGGATGTAGCTCGGAAACGGTCGATGAATCTCTTTATTATATATGAATACTTTGACATTCTCAAAAAACACATACCCAATATCCCACCATCTCAAATTTTTAACGTTGACGAGACTAGTTTTTGCCTCGACCCGTCACGTAAGGGTAGTAGGTGCAAAAGGTAAAGCTGGCAGATAGAATATTACCGTGCTGCTTGGTGGAAATGCTGAAGGTAAAAAGCTGCCTCCTTTAGTGGTCTTCAAAAGAAAAAAATTGTAGGACTCTTGGATTCCATCTGATGGATATCGCGGAACAACGTATTCTGCAACTAAGAATGGCTGGATGAGGACCGGAACGTTTAAGCAATATTTCGGAAACAACTTTTTTTAAAATATTGGTACAGAAAGGCCGGTAGTGTTAATTTACGATAGCCGGAGTTCGCACCTGAGTATTTCGACAGTTCAACAAGCAATATCTCATGGTGTAGTTATCATCAAACTACCGACCCATTTCAGCCATTTGCTTCAACCCATGGACCTCTGCGTCTTTAAATCCTTGAAAATAGCATGGGATAGAGAGATTATACATGGCAAAGACATAATTATGGGCAAAAGTTACAAAAAGCATAGTTTTCCAAAATACTGTCACAAATATGCCAGTGCTACGCTTATTACGAAAAGACTCAAAAAAGGGGGTATTTTTCCTTTTAATAAAAATATCATTCCGATTGAAAAATTCGATTCCGAATCATACGCGAGATGGTGTGATTTGGCAAAGGGCAACGCCAATGATTTGGAGAAGGTTGTTGCAGAAGTCACTCCAGTGGCAACATTTGTAGAGCAAACTTCTTTCCCATCTACCTCGAAAGCCACTGAAATGACAGTACCTTCTGAGCCAGAGACTTTTTCAAGCTCAGAGCAAAAAGATTAATCATTTCCAGCAGTACTTCCCGTGCCAGTACCGTCGAGCAGTTTTGAGCACAGCAAATCGTCAAAGAGTTTTGAAACCCTTCTCTTGGAGTATGTAAAAGAAACACCGAAAGCAGGAATAGGAAAGAGGAGAAAGATATGTTCAGGGGCGGAAATTATTACGTCTGTGGTTGCTGGTGCTAAACTAAGAAAACAACAAACAACACAAAACAATAAATCATCAAAAACAAAACTTAAGAAAGGTGTGAAACGGTTGAAACGAGTGCCGGTATACGAAAGTGATGGCACAGATGATGAAAATTTGGAAGAGTTGGAGCTAATAGATTCCGAAGCTGATGCGGACTTAGACGATGAAGCAGAAGAAGAGAATGAGTTTACGGCATCGTTGGAAAAATCAACTAAATCACTTAAAATCGGAGACTGGTTACTAGTAAAACTTGCGACCAAAAAGTCTTACCGATTGTTTGTCGGCCAAGTAACAGAGACAGCTCCTTGTTTGGAGGTGAAATTTGCAAGAAGAGCTCGAACTTCATCACAATTTCATTGGCCCAACACTGCAGTCGTGTCAGTTATAACCCTAGAAGAGGTTGACAGAATATTACCACCGCCAACATTAGAGAAGAGAGGTTTCTTTGTTTACGATGTTACGTTTGACAAAAATGTAAACTGATTTTTGTTTTTTTTAATATATTCTGCTACCACTTTCTTTTCTGATTCGTTTACACTTGCCTCGGTCGTATTCACGCTTATTTTAAAGGAAATAAACACCGGATTTACACTTGCCCCAAAATCTCGGAGAAGTGTAAACTATTAACCCAGTCACCTTTTTGTGTGTAAACAACCCAAAAATGTTTACATATTGTTTTCAACTTTTGACACTAACTTGTTAACATCATTCGTTAGTAGTATGGTAAATTTTGTTGCATTTAATGGCCAAACAAGAATGTGACAAGATGGTGAAAGTAAATTATAGGTTGCAATTGCCCCGGTGTACCTTATTGACAAAAAAAAATTGGGTGTCGGTTCTATCAAAAGATGGGTCTGATAAAGAAACCGGAAGTGGGTTTATCCGCCATTTTTAACAGTTTTTCTTATATTATTTTGTAGTTATGTAGTTTATTTGATTTATTTCTACAGTTTCTTATAGAGTTAATTATTCCTAACAATTTATTCAAATAATTTTTTTTTCTAATATTAACAGTTTATTAGACATTTGAATTTTTACTGATTTATTAAAGGGGTAAGTAATATCGAGACTCACAAATATAAGGGTTTTATCAAAAGGTGGTTCTGATTTTTGGTTTCGATGACGATGGAAGGTGTAACAAAGGCAACAACGTTTATGTAGAGTAGAGTGGGGCAGCAGTACGCACTTAATTCTTAATGTGACATAAATACATTAAAATAAACATTAGACATGATACAAAACCAACATACAACTTTAATAAGTTTATTGTAGTATATTATGACAAAAAAGTCAGTTAATTATTATCTGAATATTACTTACAGCCCAAAATATCAACAACTGCAAAATCGTACTTTTGCCCCACCTGCGAGGTAAAAGAACGCTCCTAATGGGGTAAAAATTTGCATTAAAATCAACTCAAAATTTATTCACTGTAAAAATGTAAAAACAAATCTAATAAGAATTGTATGTATCTACCTAATTAATGGAAATATACTATGTAATTCAAAATTAAACACAGTAGTCGCATATGAATTTCCCTACTCCTTCATATAGAGAACAGTCATCATGCCACGAATTCTTGCATTTATTGCAAAAAATGACTCTTCACAAGCAGGGCATGTCACATTTTCTTCAGAGGCTTCTAGGATTTGTTGGACTTCAATTTCTTTTTCGAGCGATGTTTTCTGTATATTGTTTTTTGCACTAGTTTTACTACCCGATGGCTCAGCCTTTTCTTTGGCCAATTTCTGTTTGGTAGAAAATACATTTCTTTTACCATTACTTTTGGTATTTTCATTTTTAGTTTTCATGGCATTTTTTAGTTTCTTCTTAACAGGAGTGCTGGTCAAGATTATGGACTTCTTTCCCTTACTTTTCCTTAACGCTACACTTTTCTTCTTGGGAAGTGGCAAAATTTGAATTGGTGAAACTAACTCTGCTCTGAGATCTGTTGATGCAGAAGGTATTGGAGTAGATGGTCTACCATTTGATGTAGAAGGTACAGTAGTGGTTGGTCTAGCATAAAATGATTTACAGGGTATTTTAGAATCTGTGTTCTCCATAGTATTTGATGAGGTAGAACAAACTGGAGCGTCTAGTTTAGCACTAACTTAGGAAGATTCAGTTGTAGATAGTCTTATATGCTGTTCTTTAGTAGAATCATCTGTCCTTGGAGTAATCTTTATGACAGTCGTGTCATTGTAAGTATTATTACGATTTGTGGTCAACATGTGATCATGGAATTGTAAGTCATATGTGATGAGTGGTTATCTAGGATTAACAATGTAGGGTCAGTTTCTGACGACTTAACATGGTTTTGGAAGTACTGCAACCATTCAGTAAATAAATCGGAATTTATGTATCCCGAATCTGACATAAAAAGAAAGGAATCTGGAGGCGATGCATCAATGAGTTCAGCCTTTTTTTTTCCTTGGAAAAATTATAGCAGGTGGTACATAATTTCCTGCTCGAGACATGCAACACACAACCGTGACCGTTTGGCCCTTTTCTGTTGAAGCAATTTTTCCCACCAGTTTTTGCTCTCGAATGGAAACAACTTTTGGTGTTTTATTAGATACTGTTAAAAGACCACTTTCATCCATGTTGTAGATTCTGGAACCCGTAAACTGGTGTTTTTGCATCAGATTTTGAAGATTCTGAAAGTATAAGTTCACTTGTGTCTTATTAAAACCTATAGCTCTTGCTACACTGGTTTTTGAAGGCGTTCGCAAAGAAAGTTTGTCTTTTCAAAAAACTATAAGCCCAGTTTTTTCCGGCCATTTGCTTGCCTTCTGAAAAAAGAATTTGCTATATGATTTGCTTTGGCGTATTAGTACGCCAGTTTTCTCAAAAACTTGAACGTCAAACCATAAACATCTGCTCCAAATTGACTGTATGCTTTGCTAGTTCAAGTTCTTGATCTTTGTTGAGAATAGACTTAAATCGTCCCAACTCTGTAACCCCGTGGCCTATCTTAAGGCGTTTTCTTAAAGCACCCTCCGAGGAACCAAGCTCGCTGGCCACTCGACGTTGAGATAAACCGTACGTCGCACGTAGGGCGTAGCGCGTATTGTATTGTATTGTGAAACGGGACTTAGATTTGCCAACTATCGCTCTTAATGTTGTCGACTATCGCTTTTAATGTTGATAATATGTGTACTTCCAACTTTCAATAATTTTGTGCAATATCAAATAGAATAACAATGGATTTAATAAATCACCTTGTCTGATTCCTTTAATAGTGTCTATTTTGGTTTTTGTGTCTGTTAAATCTTTTAATATATTCCTTAGATCTCGTGGTATTTTCTTTTTTTCTAGAATTGTAAATATATCTGTTCATCTTATTCGGTCAAAGTCCTTGATCAAGTCTAAAAAACACATAAACGCCGATTTACAGAATTTCTACTTTCCTTCTTGTGTGATAATTTGTATTTTATTTGATAAAGTTATTTTTATTCATTATCTCAATTCGCAGAGGACTCCTTACAGAATAAAAAAAAACAATAGAAAAAACCACAAAATAGATGTACTTTAACTTGAAATAGTACTTTTCTTGATAAAAATATAATATACATATATAGTAGTAATTACGAGAGCTCGAGTAATTCATTGCTTAAAAACATATGAATTAAACAATAGAAAACGTATCTCGCTCAACACACGTTGCATTGAAAGTATCAATCGACATATTAGTTGCTATTTCTGTTCTCAATTCTTGTTTTTTACTTAACTGAGTCACACTCGAGCCACATAGTACAATCTGTGCTCGAGGTCTCATAATTACTATATATAAATGTTTTTCCAATTCAATATGTAGAAAAAGGGAGGGATGACTACCTTCTACATATCCTACAGCCATCTAAAAGGGACGTCCCGTTGCGAATGCGCAAAGATGTCCTATAAGGACATCGTAGGAATGCACACAGTTGTGAGAAAAGAACCTCCCATGAATGTCCCTAGGACGTACACAAGACCAAAATGGGATCACTTTGGGGCATCTAGTAATCCCCAACATCATGTCCCAGGGACGTCTTTGGGACGTCTTTGTGTTGATTGGGTTATATCATAAACACTTGTACCACCGGTGGTACATAACCGCCATAATTAATAAAACCCTTTTAGCCGTCATGTGCTGGTGTTACAACAACAAAAACAAATAAAATTCTTTCTTTTTTGATTTGTGAACAAATAATTTTCTTTTTTGATTGATAATGGTGAAATTAGAAAACTTCGTTTATCGGTGTTCGTTTCTTGACTAAATTCTTCTTCAGTTATACATTTTCAGTCTACTTAATAGTGTTTATTTGTGTTTTTTTAACTTTTGTGTCATTTTTTTACAGCATCAATCAAATAAGACAATAACATAATTGACGTTTGACTTAAGCGTATGTACAGTTAATTTACGTTTGGATTCCTGATACGATGGGTCGTCTTTTCTTTTCATCTGGTTAATTACCATTTCTTTTATGTATTTTGGGCAAATTTGAGCCCTGGCAGAATCTTCTTCTTTATAGCTGACGCATGCAATTAGATTTTTGCAAAATTTTTTTACGTGCAGAGGTAATTGTGGTACGCATGTAGTTGTCTGTACAACAGATCAAAATATAATCAAACTTTAGGCACGTGAAGCATTTCATTAGTACAGGAATATATTGGATCACTTGTGAATTATAAAACGCTAATTAAATTCGTTTTGGTATTGTTTATTAAATGTAATTATATTTTTTAGTAGCTGCATACTCAACTAATTTTAAGTTAATAAAAAAAACATCAACGCTTAACATTTGATAGTTTCAAAATAATCAATTTAATAATTTAAAAAATAAATAAGACATTTTTGAATGATTGAAAGATAATAGATAACATTTTTTTGCTGGACATTCGGACATAGATATAACTGATACTAAGCGTCCTGAAAGCTGCACCAGTCAAGTCAACGCACACTAAAAGTAATAGTAAAAATTTCTTATTTTTTTGTAATCAATTTGTTACCACTAACCTAAATTTATTACCTTTACTAATATGGAGTAATCGCGCTGCGATCTAACTTAGATCTAAGCTAAATCAGTCATAGAGTAAATTTGCTTAAACAAGGCTTTCAAAATGCTTTATTATTTAATTATTATTACCTGAATTTTATCACTTCTGCCGATACTAAATAATTGTTTTGTAGGCTAGCTCGCTCTAAGCTGGACCAGGGACAGCATAAACTTCTTTAGAAAAATAATATTAAGATTCTGTTTATGCTAAAAAATATAATTTTTTATTAATATTTAATTATCCTTACAACAAAATTTATTACCCCTACTAATACTGACTAGATTTGGTTGGGACAGCTTTCAGGACGTTAATACTAAAGAATTCAAAGAAATAAGCAAACAGAAACCAAAATTCTAAGTCATTATTGACTATCAACATGATATAAGCAGGGTAGATCGTAATGTCCAAAAGTTAGTAACATGTAACACGTTAGCAATAACGGCACTATCACTACATATGCGTTATACGAACATACTTTTGACAATAATATATTGCAGTTTAAGTCTAATAATGATTAGCACCGTGTGTTACGATATTTTAAAAATAAAAATAAAATTGTTACGTTGCGTAATTAAAAAATTATGCACAAGATGAGTAAAAATCTTGATTTTCATTTGAGCAAGAGGCTGAAAAATGTTTTTTTGAATAAAAATTTAAAAAGGTACACTTGCTGCGTACGCTAATTTAAAATATGATATACTTTACGTTTAATTGATTTAGCTGCTATACATATTACTTGTATATATTCGGGTTTTGCAAACATCGTAGCGAATTAAGTACACCTGATGCTATAGACCCTAGGTTAATAGCCTAAGGCTTTGGAGATTAACCTAGTAATACATTTCCGGGTTCCTTACAATCTGTATCTTTATACTTACTTACATAGCAGAGAATGCATAAATAACACTAATTTCCTTAAAAGAAAAATTTTACAAATTCCTGAAAAGTAATAATTCATTGTTATATTTTAAAGCATTTTTTTATTCATATTTTTAATTTTAAAATACAGTCGGGTAAATATTAAAAAGCACTTTAAGTTAAGTTTGCATTAATGTAATTTAAGAAATTCTGTTTTACAATCTAAGACTTTTAGATACTTTCCGAATTATTTATAAAGTTAAGGGTTTGTAATCGTAATTTTATTTAAAAAGTTTAAAATGATGTTTATATATTTATATGAAAAATATTCAACAGAACAATTTCTCTTATATAACTTCAAAACTTCTTTAAACCAGAATTTTTTATACTGTAAATGTGTTGAATAATGTATATACTTAAACGAAATACAATAAAAGAGCGTACAAGAAAAACACAATTACTTCGTAAAATGTTGTTAAAGACGTAAAAACCATTAGTTTATAACATACAAATATAAATTTTTCAATAATGTTCTGACACGTTTGTTCTTCGGTAACTTTAAATTGTTACTAACATTTTACGAAAGTATTCGTCGAGTAATTTAAAAATTTATATTTACGTGGAATAACTAATTGTTTCACTTGTGTATTAATGTTTCTTTATTATATTGACATTTACCTTTAATCTAAACACAACAAAAGTATGTAACAAATTTTATTTCTCTTTAAGTTAATTGACATAACTTTTTCTAACTTTTGTATTTATCTGAATGAAGTTACGATTCTATCTTTCTTCGCTACTTTTAGTTGCGTGTTCTGCATTGATAAATTTTTTTCTAACAAAATTTTTACCTCGGCACTCGTAGAGTTTTTAATTTGGCATTGTTTTTTTTATTTTATTTAAATTAAAAATCTTTTTATTGATTATAACAAAAAAAATATTTCACTATATACCTACTTATTTAATTTCTCTATGGTTTGTTCAGTTCTTCGTGCACCTTCCTCGTAGAATGTTCATATTATTCCTATGTATTGTTAGTGAATTATAAATTTTTCTGCAACTTCCAGGAATTTTAGATTTATTTAGTAATTTTTTTCGAATGTTTGTTAATAGTTCTGTGACACCTCTCTTTTTGTTTGTTTTAAATTTTCCTTATTTTAAATATTTCATCTTTGTCTTTATTATAACTTTTTTATTTTTTTAAATAATAATTAATAATTAAAATTAGGGATATTCATTTACTTAGTTGTTTTAGACTGTTGTAGACTACTTTTCGAGTTTTTTCCATGAGATCTCTTTAGTTATTTTAATTATCTGTTTTGTTTTTGTTGTTTTGTATATAACATTGTGTCAGTTTCGGTTTGTATACACTTTTTCCATTTTTAAAAATTTTTTTTGTGCCTTTGTTGTCCACCACTTAATTCTCGTTGTGTATGTATTTACAATTTTGCTTATTCCACAACTAGTCGTTGCCGCTTCTAAGATAATTTCTGCTTCTTTTTAATTTTTGTTAACTTTTTTTACAGGTTTTTTTTATATTTTTATTGTATTACGATTGAAGTCGCCGATTCTAGAAACAAGAGTCCACAAGGTAAAGGAACCAGCACTAATCTGTACAAAGATCAACCAACATTGTTGGAAAAAACTACATTGCTTCAGGACGTGACCCAAAGATTCGAGGAAATAAAATAATTAACATTGGAAAAAGATCATGCCTCAATATTCCAAAAAACAGACGCTACTTGCAAAAAGATACGGCAACTACATGAGCAAACACACAACAAGAGCGATACTAATCCAAAACTAACAGAAAACAACCGACACCCAAAGGAACTTAGAAAAACCATCGTCCAAATCTCATCAAACACTGTCTTCTACAGAGACCGCCTTTTTGGAGAAAAAGCTCAATTTTCCATAACATCCAAGGACGCTCCTTTACTAAACATTATTAGTGCTGTTGAGGCAAGACGGTTAAAACCAACACAAACGTAAGAATTTAAATCAAAAGTCAAGGGTATACTAGAGAGGAAAAAAAACAGAAACATTACCAAACATGAGAATTAAGCTTTTAAAAATCTACGTAAAAACAAATCCATTAAAATCCATCCAGTCGACAAAGAAACTGCAACAATGATTATAAACTTTATTACTTATGATCAAAAAATCGAAAAGATTTTACAACAGAAAACTACTAAAGATTGAACAAAAACCCAAAAAGTCAGGAGAGGAAAATCTACCACACTCTGAAATTATATGAGAAAACTTTTGCATCTGTATGGACTACACAAGATACGCAAAAACAACATGCTACTTTGGCCAATAACCAGCTTTTGTAATAGATCTGCATACCAGCTAGCTAAGTTTCTACTACTGATTGTGTAATCACTTCAAGACAACAGCCCATTCTTTGTCAAAAACTCCAAATATTTTGCTGTTATTCTAAGGACACTAAGATTGCAACAACGAGACCCATTGGCCATTTCTGACATAGTTTTATACATTAATATTCTTGTAGAAGAACCATTAGAAATAACTGGAAAGAAACTGAAAAAAGATGAGAAAATAACCACGTTACCAATTAAAAAATAATGAAGGTACTAGAATGCTGTCTCAAAACTTATATTTTGAAAGAAAAGACAATGGGTCTAGCTCTAGCACCCGTTGTTGCTATCATCTACATGAACGAGTTTGAATCTATCAAGTTAACCATAGAAAAAAAAGCAAGGTTTGCTAATATTTGGGACGTTCACGTGAAGAGAAAATGATCAAGACGGCTGTTTATGGAAAACCAAATCATACGGGCTATTATCCGAACCATCCATCTAATCTCTCAATAACAACGAAGTAAGGGGTAGCAAAGTTTTTATTTGACAGAACTCACAGATCATGTAATACAGAAAGAAAACTTTAAGAAAAATAAAAAAAAACTTAAGACAAAATGACTAACTAATAAAAATAATAGAAAAGCTTTTTCGTACACTATATCAACATAAACCAAAAATAGATGAATTACCGCAAGCACTACTCAGCATCCCATACGTCAGATGCTTATCAGCAACGATGAAACGCATAGGTAGGGGTTACAAAATCAATACAGTGTTCTGATCATCAAATGCAGTTAGAAGTATATATTTCTGGTTCAGACTCATAGAGATTAATATCAAAATCCAGCATTGCGCGACAATCATGAGAAGAACAACATAAAATGAAATGAACGGAGGAGAAAACCATACACAGGGAGAAACATTGATATAAAAAGAATTCAAAAAAGCATCAATCAAAACAGAGTGTATAGTCATTTATTTTTAAGAAATAGAAATAAAAACAATGGAAGTTCAGAATTGTGCTATTTTATCAGTGTGACCCTGCTTTTTTACTGTTTTTTATCAGTTACATTCTTTGGCATGATGGCAGCTTTTCTAATAAGATGCAGAAGCTTATGCCATATCTGATAAGTATACAATCGACTTGCTTTCTAACCAAGCATGTATGTCTGTTTTTTTGTTCTTACTATAATAAAAAGCATTGTCTATCACAGCCAACAAATTAGTTTTCGAAAAATTATCATTTTTTTATCATGGTTTCCGGTTTTTTGTGATTGGAAGCATAGTAAAGCATTCTCAACAAAACTGTCTTCAAATCTTATAGAAAGTATTATAAGACGATTTCCTTTGTCTAAAATGTTTTTTCACATTAAAAACAATTTGTTTACTAAACGAAATCTAAATTCTATAATTAGAAATACAATAGAAATTCAAAAACTAAGTAGCTTGGCTTAAAACGTAAAGCGTAGCATGGGCTTGAAAGTCAAGTTCTTTAAAAAAAAGCTTGACTTGGTTTGATGTTTGCAGATACAGGCTTGGTTTTGTTTTTAAGCTTTTTTAAGTTTTATCAAGCATTCCACTTTTTCTCAATCTTTTTTGCTCCTACTCCTGCTTGCAGCTCAGTTTGCTTGGTATGTATTGTGTAAAACCACATTTTCCTCTAAATCCTACTAAATACTCATCAATTGTAACAAAACAAATTCTTTTGGCATCATTACAGTCCCACATTGGTCTAGAAATATATTCTAAATATCGTTTACATGAGCTAATTTGTTTGTTTTTTATCAATAAGTTTTTATGGTCAAATCTCTAAAATTATTTTATATTTTTAAAACCATTTACGAGCATGGATGGTCTGTAGATTGAATTAGAGAGTACCAAGAAAAAGTTTATGTATTGGTACGCCTAAACTTTTTTCACTCCAGCCATAAGTAGGATTCTGATATATGTCCCCATTTCTTCTTTATTGATTGGGTGGCAAACTTTCTTTTGATGCAGGTATGTGCGAGCAGCTTTTCTATTAGTACAAACAATGATTTCAGGTCATCTGGTCAATGACTCTACAAAAATGAGTAACAAAAGGTATTTGATTTGCTTTAAACTTACAGAAAATTTGCGTTTAAATAAAATTATCAGCGTTTAAATTTCGTGCGTTTAAATAATTGTCAATTTAAACGCAACAGATACGAAAGCTGGCGAATTTACCCGAGGCTGACACGTACTTGTGTCCGCATTTACATTATATTACGATGATAGTTATTGTAATCAAGAGTGAAACACACATAATACAATTTTATGCGAGTTAGAAAAGAAGATAAGTAAATGTTTAAATGCTTTCGCAGGGTCTTCAGCCGGGCCGTCTACTCCAAAGATATACAAACAAAAAAATAAACAAGTTTGCAGTAATATTAAAGAATCTGAGTACGATTTGTTAGATTGGATTTGTGGATTTGAAATAAATAATAGATTTTAGTGTTTAAAAGAAAAAGTAAAAAGCACTTGTGAGATCAATAAGGGACCATAATGAAAATGTTTGTAAAAACTAAAAATAGATACATATATTAAATAAAACAATTGATTGACTTTACATATGTGGAAAGGAAGCGATGATTCTCTGTGTTAAAAAGAATTAAAACATTTCTACGCAATTGGCAATATTATGAGACAAGAAAGATTTGCATTTCTATGCTAAGCATTCACTGTTTTTTTAAAAACAAAAGATTTTCCTATTTGGGAACAATATGAACAAAATTGATTATTACACTGCTATAAAAAATAAAAGTAAGTCAGCAATAAACCATTAGTTTATTTATTTTTTTACACAAAAACAGGTAAAAACAGAAATTAGGATATATATATAGGTACATTATGTATGGAAACTTACAAAACAATTCATTTTTGAATGGAAACACAAATGAACATTACATTTTTTACATTTAACTCTGCTCTTTCCTTTACATCTTGCTTTCTTACATCTTTGCCTTTCTTCTGTCCACTCTGGCCAGTGATCAAAAGTATCCTGTTTGACATCGTCAGACGGACGTGGTTTAATACAACGTCTAGATTTGGGAGATTCAGGATGTTCTTCTTCTCTTTGTTGCTTTTGGTCCTATATTACAAAGTGCTTTTGCAACTTCGGTTTTGAAATCAACTAACGGCACCTTATCTAACTTGTCTGTTTGTTTTTGGATTCTCCTGTATAGTAGCCAAGAGTTGACTACTGTAACATCGACCATGTGGTAAAAGATCTGGTGGTACCACTTCTTGCTTTTTAGGCCGCAACGCTATAAGCCTAAAAGGGAATCCTGCAGGTCGATTTCACCCATGTGTTTGTTGTAGACTTGTACCACATTGGAAACATTTATCTCAATTTTCTACTTTTCAGCTCAAGAGAATCTTTTTACTTTTGCAATGGGTTTGGTGCCACAAAATATGCTAGCAAGAGACACTATTTTGTTGTCGTACCACTGAAAAGCTTTTATGGGTACTCCATTTACTTCTGTAAGCTGCTCGGTCATTGCTCCTCTTTCTTTCAACTTTATCTCTTTTTCAGAAGGAAATGTACATCCTGGTAAACGATTAACTCGAACGGTTGCAACGCTTTCTATTTCCTGTGTTTTTAGATACACCAGTAGAGGTATCCCAGTAAAATAGTTGTCATAATAGATTTTGTGGTTTTTATCTTTAGGTACTTTTCTACACAAGCGAGCAATCACATTACTGGCAGCACCTAAGTTGGGTTCCTGTGGAAAAACTTCTGCTTTGGATGCTGAGGAAAATAGTTTAAAATTATATGTAAATCCCTGCTAACACACACATCTTATAGCACCACTTATGGGGCTTCTTAGAGTTATATGTTTTGAGTGAAATACGACCTTTGAAAGGGATTATCTGTTTGTCACAGGATGCGTTTTTCGCAAGAGGTATTTTTAAACAAGCATCTCTTATTTGATTCAGAAGTGGATTAATTTTATCTTCTTTTTTTCTTCCTTGATATCGATCTTCCATAGTTTTAATGTCCTGATGGAATCTTTCCCCCTGTTCTTCACTCAAATCACCTAGGTTTTCTGGAAACCGATCTAAGAGGCTGTAGAGGTAGTGAACTTTTATGCTCATGTTGCAGCCGAGTATATTAAAGTTTGAAAGCATATTTTCCACTAATTCTATATAATTTTTTGCCTTATAATTTCCCAGAAAATTTTGTACAACTTGAACAAATGAACACCAAGCGTTAGATTCAATTTGATTCATTGATGCGGTAAATTGTGGATCTTTAATAAGCTGCCTTATCTGAGGGCCATCGAATATTCCGGCTTTCAGTTTTTTCGTGCGAATCTCAGGAAACTTACGAATCAAGTAGCCAAAACAAAGTCCATCGCAATTTAAAGACTTCACAAATTGCTTCATAAGCCCCAACTTGATATGCAAGGGTGAAAATACGATTTTGTCTCCCGCAACCGAAGGTTCGTTGATTACATTTTGCTTTCCTTGAGTCATAACATTTCTTAAAGGCCAATTTCTGTTAACCCATTGCTGATCTTTAGCTCTGCTGTCCCAAAGACATAAAAAACAAGGATATTTTGTATATTCACTTTGCTATCCAAGGAGCAAGTTTACCATTTTTAGGTCGACACAAATCACCCACTAATGTTCTTCATACTTAATTTTTTTTCAGTACTAATAATATTGCCTCGTATTCCTCTTGCATGATGGTAGAATAACCAATGGGTATTGAGCCATATTTATTACCATTGAGTAAAAGCACACATTTCAAACTTCGTCTGGAACTGTCTATAAAAAGGCGCCATTCGTCTAGTGTGTATTCCGACAAACCCATTTTTTGTAAGAGTCCGCTTATATCGTTACAGAATACCAGGTTATTTTCCTCAGAATAAAAGGGCAGCAGATCCTTATCTCTTTTACGATAAAATGTAATATTGTTATCTGGCTGCAGTAGATTCTTCTCATTTAATCTGGAAGCGAGTAATTCAGAAGATTCAGGTCTCTAATGAGATCGTTCAGTTCTTGTTGATTGAAACGTTGCGAACTTGATAAATCTGCTTCAAAATCACTGTCGTTTTCTGATTTCGTACACTAAATTTCATCAAACGTGGGTAGTTCTGCATCATCTTCCGAAAGCGAAGGCAGACTGCTGAATGATGGAATGGGTATTTCTTCACTATGCAGTACATGCCTCTTTGCTAAATCTAGATCAGGATATGGCCATTTCTGTCTCTTGTTCCGATTCATTTCTTTGATATTCACCAGACAAAAATAGCAGTCATCGTGAAGGTTTCTTGGTTCTCTCCAAACTATTGGTACTCCAAACTTTAGACACTTTCTCTTTCCAACTGTCCACTGACGCAGATGTTTAATACATGTTGTACATACAAAATGTGAAGCCCAAGATTTATCTTGGTCACCCAAGTGAACGCCAAAATAGGCCAGATAACTTCTTCTCACACAATCAGAAATAGACTTTCTACTTTCTTTAAAAGTGTACTCGCTACATACATAGCAAAAAACTTCTGGATGATTCACACAACTACGTTTACTTCTCAATGCCATGGTTTTAATTAAATGTATGTTTTATCACTGAATAACACCAAATGATACCACAACTTCAGCTACGTAAACTAAATAGGTAAATGTACTTCGTAAAACAAAGATACGAGTTAATATAGCTGTGTGTTAATTAGGTTTTGATGGAAGTAATTATAAGAATGTTACGTTTTACACAAATGGATAAATACCAAATAACTCAAACTGGCTAATTAGATTATAATTTTTTTATATAAACTGTACCTCGTAAAGCAGAGATATTTGCGAGGTAATACGACGAATTAATTAGTTTTTGATAGGGGTATAGGAATGTCGGGTTTTACAGTAATGAATAATACTAAGTAATTCAAACTAGCTCATTAGATTATAATTGTTTAGGTAGGGCATTCCACTTTTGGCCTCTAAAGATATCACTATTTCAATATTTTTGGGTTTTATCAGAACTAATACCAATTAGCCCATATCTCAAAAACTGGAACTGCTACGAAAAAAAGCCAGGTATTTTTGGAATCAGCACATCACAAATATTCAAAATCAGTTCTTACTTTTCCGGCACCAAGACAAAAATTTTATTTTGTGGGGCTGTGTAATTAATCTTAAATATAAATCACGTTACTGTAAAAATGTTTTTTAGCCTTTTTGCGATAATTGCATTTTTTTTAATGACCCTCTTGTATAATTGACCAACAACCGCCACTGATTTGTAGTAGTACTGATAATAGATGCCAGAAGGGGAAGAGATATATTGACCTGCGCAAGCAATGTGAGTTGAAAAGACCCACTCTATGTAAAGGGCGTAAAATTACTTATTTTTCTCAGAAGAAATATTGAAAACTGAAAACGCTTAAAAGCTATTTACAAATAAGCAAACAAAGCATACATAATACATAAAATATATAAAATTAAAAATTTCTAATGAGGTTTTAAAGTAGCGCCGGGGTTGAAAAAACCCACGCTAAGTTGTTATTCTAAGAACTCACATGCTTTTAAAATCCTTGAATAAATAAATAAAATAAAGCTAGATATGCAAAATAACTATTTGTAGGGTGTGTTTTCTATATAGTAGCATACGTCTGGTCCGTTATTTAATAAAGTGATAACATTATCCGACTGATAACATTATGCGTGATTCTAAAGAGCGGCGTGCTGTATTGGCAATTAGTTTTCAAGCTGGATTTGTCTATTTAAATAGGTAAAGAATGACTTTTGATAGTAGCTATTGTGGTACATACTGTGAGTACAGTAATTTTAAAACGTCTTTACCTATTGCTTTAATTTTCCGTCATACAAAATAAATTGGTAGTAAAAAAAATAATTATAGCAGATACCAATCTTTATTTTTTCGTATTGACACTGACCTAACTTAACAAAATGTACTTTGTGTACTCGATTATGTTTATCTGCGGTTGTAACCAAAACAAAACTTTTAGTTCTCTTAGAACTCAGTTCGAAAATTTATTTAATTTTTGTTGCATGCTAAAACAAATTTTGTCTATTTTTAAATATGTTAGTAAAAAAAAGTGTTTATTGTTTACATGTTTGTAGCATTAGGTTTACGTAATCTGATAAATTTTATTTACTGAAATTGTTCTGTATATTCTAATTTTGTTAGAATAAAATATTGACATTTCAATCGTAACAGATGTTTGTTCTCAGTTTAATAAATATCTAACGATTACTGTAAAAATACGTTAAAAAGAAAATTCCTAAATCCGCTGCTATTATCTTTGCCGGTTTTTTCTTCGTAGATAAATAATCCCCAATATAAATGTAAGTTGTATTAAAACGAAACTGAAAAGAATTTCACTATTATTGAAATTATCGTTACAATAACAAAGCGATTCAATCAGCGGTGATTGCATCTACTTTATCTTTCCCTGTGGACGCCAAAGACAATTTTATGTGCCTTCAAATATATTATCAAGAAAAGTTACATCGAAACTCTTTGGTAACACGTCAATGTAGCAGAATAAAACGTTAGCGATTAAGTAACGACTTAGGTTTTAAATTATAAAATAAAACTTGATGCATGTTATTTTCTAAATGGATGAGAAACTGGGTGATATCTAAAACGCAATGGATTGAAAGAAGAATTATTGCATAAAAATATAAAACGCGCGACTTTATCGCTGATATGCAAACTCATCAAATAGTAACTGTCACCTTTAAAGTTAAACGACAGACGGTTTTTGTTATTTTATAAAAGCGGTATCTATATTCTATCGATGATAATTCTTACATATTCGTCTGCTGATATACTTAAACAAACACTAGCAATCTGCATAAACATTTAGATACATTTACACAATAAGTTTAGCATGGGTTTGAGATAGTATAAGATGGGCGATACAAACCAACTGCGCCAAAACCAATGTGAATTGAAATGCCAATGTAGCGAGACGACTGACCGCTGCTATTGAAAGACCGTTGGAGCGTCTCCGAGTAAACGATGCTATCAGTCAAAGAAGTCCCCTGTCGAAGGACCGGAAAGAGATGGATCGCCGCAATCAATGAGTAATCATATCCTGCGCGTTAATGCCAGATATTTTTTCATCGCAACAAACTGTATCTTTTAAGGTAAACCAAAGACGACTTCTAATGAAACAAAAGAAAAGAAAATGAGATAAAATATTTCCGTTTAGTTTTCTATCTAAAGCTTTTTTATAACAACCTAAAACGCAGAAGCCAATGTTATATAATAAATAATATGTTGGAAAATAGAAACCCTGTCATTTATCAATGCCAAAAATACTTTAAAGTATCGCAGCAATTTTTTCTTTGTCAAATACTATCAGAATCGAGTAACGTGACTTTATACGACTTAATTTAATTTAATAAACAAACGATTTTGTAAACGACGCGCTTTGCGCTTTCTGTGCTTAAATGTGAAATTACTAACGTATTTTACTAAAAAATATTTAACTGTATGGTTTTTACAGTTTTAGCTTTGTATTAATAAATCTGCAACACTACGACAGCGAGACAGCAGGGTCACGTATAATAGACGTTACAGGGTTAGAGAACTAAATAGAATCCTGGATAATCCCACAATCCTTGACGTTGACGACGCTTAGTTATACAATCGCATGTATTAATTTTTAAATACAAAGATTGCGGTACTCGTTTGTTGTGCGTTGAAACTTAATACAGCTTGTTTTGAAATATGCTGTTTTATTAAACATTATCTCAATTTTACAACCTACCATTTTCATATTAGCGCGTTGAGTTTAAAGTGCAGAAACAGTTGGACGTAAAGGACGTTACATGCAATGCTCATGTTAAATAATTTAATATTTTCATGTGTTTAGAAACGGTTTTATTGTGATACAAACTAGTTCAAACTATACTAACTACATGAAATTTAAATTATATTATAAATTTAAGACTTTGGCGTAAATGTGTAGAAAAGCGTAAACCACAAATTATAAACTTTTTTAGTTAAAAAAAATATAAAACCAAATTATTTAAATGAAAATACAGCAGCGTTTTGTAACCAACGTGGTTTTACAAATTATCATTTTTTGTATTATGTTCATTTCGCATTTTCTTTAATCCCACAAAAAGTAATCCTGTTGACTCAGATTTAGAGATTTAAGAGACTTATGTAATCTAATTCGTGTCATCTAATACATTTGTCAAAAACAATTTTGTTTAAATAGTTTTCCAGATTATGATTATAATGGTATTACATATATACAAATCTTGAAAAATAAGTTGTTATAGCCCAACTGCAAGATTATAATGTGGGACGCAAAGCGTCGAGAGATGAAGTAGCGTGGGCTACAATAATTTTCTCAACCGTAGTATATAAACAGTTATTTCTACTAGTACTACGATTTTTTTAAATTGTTATTTTTACTAAAATTTGAAATTTAAAATGAAATATCAAATTAGAAATCAAGCGAGTGTTTTATTTTGCGGCTGTGACAGTTCTTACCATTGGTTTACTATAAATTATTTTAATATAATTGTAGTTGAAAATACCGAAATATACAAAGAAAGTTTTTGTATAAATTATTTAAATTATTCAAAAACATTGTTTTAAGCAATTACTATATCTAAACTATAGTTAATTAATTATTACAATTACTAACATTGCCATTTCTTACATTTTGAAATGCTTCAAATGAAATCTCTTGATTATAATAGATCGTTTTGTAAATTTTGTTTCTTAAAAAAGTTTAATGGTTAGAAACTTTATAACTATTATTTGTAATAATAATAATCAACTACTAGTAGTTGAAAGAAAAAGGTCTTAAAAAAATAAGTAATATTTTTTAATTCATTTATTCTTATATACATAAATCTTGCATTTTTATTCAAGTTTAACCCTAGACTGGTACACCAGGGTCAATTTGACCCTGCGTCGTTTTAAAGCGTCGATTGCCTGCGCACCTTCCGCTCTGGAAATTTTTCACAAGCTGTAATTTCGCTTCAGTGCACGAGAAAACAGTATTTAGAACGAACGTCTGTTAGTTTACTGAAATAAGGTATGTATTAATTTTTTTAATATAATTAGGGTCATTATGACCCCGGTGTAATAATTTTGTGACTAAAAATTACATTTTTTTTAAAGTTATTTCGTACTTTACAAGTCAATTATGTCAATCGATTCTGACAAATATTTTGATCATGTGTCTGAGGCAAATGATATCGCAAGTGAAGATCGGTTGAATTTTTATCTGAATATGAAGATTTGTCTGAAGATGAAGGTTTGTATAAAGGGGATCAGGGTAAGCAAAAACTTTTTGGAAAAAATAGCTACAAATGGAGCACTCAGGCTCCAACTAAGAGGGGACGTCCTTTAGCTAGAAATTATGTTTTTGAATCTCGACAAGTAAAAGCAGCATCAAAAAATGTAAAAACTTATTTGGAAGCATGGGAGATATTATTTAGCGACAAAATAGTTAGCAAAGTTTTGGTTAATACAAATGAGCACATAGATCGCCAAGCTGCTAAACACAAATCGGCCAGCTTTGTCGGACATGCAAATTTTTTAGAATTGAATGCTCTCTTTGGGTTATACTATATTCTGGGAAGTCTTAGACTTTCTAACCAGAATTTAGAGACGTCCTGGTCGAATGAATATGGAATAAATGTATGTCGAGCTACAATGTCTCTAAAAAGATTTCAATTTTTGACATCTTGCTTGAGATTCGATGATAAAAACACTAGGATCCAAAGAAGAGAAAATGATAAATTTTTTCCAATTAGAAAAATTTGGAACATGTTTATAAAAAATTGTAAGCTTTATTACACACCCGGAGAGTATTGTACCATTGATGAGCAGCTGTTGGACACTCGTTCCAGATGCCCATTCAAAATGTATATGCCGGCAAAGCCAGACAAATACGGCATAAAAATTCTTATGTTAAATGATACCACTACGTTTTACATGGTAACTGCTATATCATATGTGGAAGCTATAACTGATAAAGGTAATAAAGAATTAGTTCCAGATTATTACGTCAGAAAACTTTCTGAACTAATTTACAGGAGTTATCGGAACATAACCATGGATAACTGGTTTACATCTATACCAATTGCAGAGAAAATGTTGGTTCAACATAAATCAAATATTTTGGGGATTTTGAGAAAAAATAAAAGGGAAATCCCCAGAGAATGCCTTATAAAAGCACCAGATAGATCTTTATTATTTCTTTACGATTCCAACAAAACATTGCTGTCCTATTCGCCAAAAAGACAACAAAAAAGTATTACTTCTCTCCACCATGCACTATGATGACAGTGTTGATGAAGCTACAAGGAAACCTAACATGATAGTTACATATAATTAAACGAAAGGTGGAACAGACAGTTTCGATCAATTGTGCCATTCATACATAACATCAAGGAAAACTAATCACTGGCCATTGCGTACATTTAATGGAATGCTTGATCAAGCTAGCATAAATTGTAGAATTTTACATTTAATAGCCAATTCTAAATTAAATATTAAAAAGTCTGAAAGCAGAGCTTTTTTTCTAAGAGACGTTGGGTTTGGGTTGGTAAAACCATATATGGAACATCGTCGAACTATTCTTGGCATTCAAGATTTTATAAAAAAAAAAATTTCAGATGTCATCGGGAAAGATGGCTCATCACCTCAAGCTATTACCCATTCTCCAGGAAAGTAGTAAAAGGAAGTATGGAAGGATGTATATTGTGCCCGTACTCTAAAGACAGAAAAATCAATATAAGGTGTAACAAATGTCAAAAGTATATTTGTGCGGCAATTGTGAAACCTTGGAATAATGAATCAGGACTAATACGTTTTTTGTCAATAACATTTAGTTTTTATTGTATATTACTTATTAATGTTATTATATAATACAATAAAGGATGACATACATTTCTTAACGATATTTGGTTACAAGGTATTTGTAACCCTGGTGTACCAATATCGTGATTTTGTGAGAATGTACCAGACTAGGGTTAAAAATGATATAAAGTTTTTGTATTACTGTTGCATTTGATATAATATAATAAAAAAATCATTTAGTTATAGCCATGTTTTTCGGTTTTGGGTAGACTCCCTACTTACCTGATATTGATTTGTTGTAAATTTCTAACTGTAGTGAAATTTAGTGTTAAAAATTTAAAGTGACATGTTAAGTTTTATACATATATTAATTGAATTTAAATTAAACTCAAAATACTACTCAAAATAAAATTTTGTATCTGTTATATAAAATATACGTAATATATGAACCTGATGCTTTAATAATAAATTATCAACATTTGGCGTCAATTTTGTAAGGTTTAATTTTAAATCTCCTCGGCTAATGATGTCCAGTCTGTTTCTTTTTTTCGTTAAGAGATTGGTATCAGCGCTGAACCCCCTTTACACTAGGTATGACGATGGAAAGGAAATTAAAAATTTTCTTGCCATATTCCATAACACGGGATAAGTAACTGGTATGTTGTTTTGCAGCCAGAATTGCTGATGCCCGTTTTTAAACTAAACCTTAAATTCTTCGTTTGTACTTAGTTCAATCAGTACCTCTTGTATTATGACATTCGTTTCTTCTATGTCACCATATGGGTTAATTATCCACGGTGGTATTACCATAGACAAAACATCCTCAAACCTAGTTGCAAAATCTGAATAGAGGGCATTTAAATGTTGAATGTAGGTTGAAACGTAGTTTTCCTGGCAATTTGTCAGTGAAAAATTGAGAAACTGGGAAAATTTGCCCCGTCCAATATTTTGCTTCATTAGTTTAACTCTGACAAGAAACGCTGATAAGATAGACTTTGTTTTATTTAAATTTAGACTGTCGCCTTGTAACTGCAAATTAACCATATTAAATTTTGTAAACAAATCTGTTAAATAGAGCGATGTCTGTTTTCCACTTCATTAAATTGTCTGTTAAAAATTTATCTTTAGTATCTATAAATTCTAAAATAGTCTCAGAAAATCTTGTCAAACATAAGCCATTTGACAGCCAGCGTACTTCAGTGTGAAGGAGTAATTGACGAAAGTGTTCGTCATTTTCTTCACACAACTGCGCAAATAACCGCGTATTCAACGCGTTGCTTCGGATTCGGTTTATTGGATCAATGACTAATTGAAGAGATTCATGCAATCTTACAATCAAATTTTTAGCAACTAAATGTTGTCGATGGATGACGCAAAGTACTGCTAACACCTCTGACACATTTTGGTTTAAATAGCTTATAAATCCACGATAACGTCCAACCATGGCAGGTGCTCCATCTGTAGCTACTGATATTATATTTGATAAAAGTATTGCTTTTTCAATAAAGTAATCCTTCAAAACATAAAAAATTGATTCACCTTTAGTGTCGGTTGTCAAAGTTCTTGCAAAGAGCAGTTCTTGGTAGATTTTTTGATTCATAATAAAACGAACATATGCTAATAATAATGCTGCATTACCAGGTAAAGTTGACTCGTCCAGTTGTATAGAAAAATAGGTCTTTTGCAAAAAATTACACAAGAAGCTTTCAATATCATCAATACGTCTTTCAACAGTATCGTTGCTTAAGAAAATTTTTTTAATGATATCAGATGCAGGTTTGTGTATAACAGTTTTTAAAACCTCTTCAACGGCTGGCAAAATTAACTTCTCTCCAATAGTGTGTGGTTTTCCGGATTTTGCTATAAGTAGCGAGATTTTAATCCATTTTCGAAAAGGAGCCAGGCTGCTGGAAAAGCATGGCTCAGGGCATTTCTTAAAAGAAATCCAAGCATTAGTTTACGGAAACCTGAGGCTACTACCATTAATCCGGTTTCCGCATTTAACGCGACTATTGTGTTGGACAAATACCAATTTCCCCCTACAAAAATCTTTAACGCTGACGAAACAGGAATTACGACGGTGCAAAAACCAATTAAAATTTATGCAGAAAAGGGGCAAATAATAGTAGGTTTTATAACTAGTGCTGAAACGGAGAAAACAACTATTATGTGTGCTATAAGCGATTCAGAAACTTACGCTCCCCCTACATTTATTTATGCTCGAAAACTAATGAACACTCAACTGAAGAGAAATGGTCCACCTGGAGCACTCTACTGTTGCACTGAGAATGAGTGGATGAATGAAAAGACTTTCATAACATGGCTTGACCATTTTCATAATTTTGTAAAATCAAGCAAAGAGGATCCAGTGCTACTGCTAATTGACAATCATAGTAGTCACTGTACACTGGGTGCTTATACGTTTTGCAAAGAACCTGGAATTATTGTGGTTACCATACCTCCACATACGTCGCATTGACTGCAACCTCTAGACGTATCGTTTTACTTTTCATTAAAAACTGCTTATAATACTGAGTGCTCTAGGTATTTGAAGAATTATGTGGCCGATAAAATAACGACGAATGAAATAGCGGAAATATTCAACATGGCAACAAAAATATTTCCGCTAAATGCCGATCTGTTTTCAGTAAAAGATTTCGCTTCAGCAACCACATTTATTTCTGCACAAACAGTAGATGGTGGTAAAAATACCAACACAGACGACAAGTCACGTGGTGCACAAAATGAAAATGCGGCAATTGCCAAATTCGAAACTCAAGAACCAGCCGCAGTTTTATTTTCGGATCTATTAGCATTTTCTGGACCATCAGGTGTGAGCACAGGGAAGAAGCATCAAAATAACCGAAAACAGCATTCGGAAATATTCACCTCAACGCCTATGAAAGCGGTGAAAAAGAAGAAAAAGTCGAAAGGTGATGGCCATAAGAAAGGTATGAAATGCAAGCTTGTCGAGGAAGAGGTTATTCGGGAAAGAACAACAACCAAAATCACCAAACCTAGACTTACGCCTTAAAGAAACTGCAAGAAGTTGCAAGTAGTAGAAGAATCAAGCACTTCTGGAGACAAAGATAGCGATTCAAGTGACAAGGTTGTAGGCGAAGATATCTGCATCATATGCTACATAAGGAATTGTGGATTCAATGTTGTGGGTGCAAAGGATGGGCACATAAAGCATGTGCAGACTTTGAAGGAGGAGGTTTTGTATGCAATTTCTCTACATAAAAATCACATAGTGCCATGGCGGGAAATGGCCGTCATTACCCTATCATAGCGGGTAATGACGACCACGCCACAATTTTTTCAACAATTAATATTTTTGTTATTTTTTCTTATTTTCGATTTCCATAATATACGTTGTATTCAGTAGGTCTTAGGCTTTGATTTGCCCGTTTTTTGACGATTTGTTGTAAGCAATAAAAATAATATCAATAAAAATGCTTAAAAGGCCGGAATTCCCCACCTTTGCCTTAATAAAGATTTATTGTTTCAGTGTTGCCCGTGTGGGTTTTTTATTTTGTTTCTGCATTTCCAGTTTGTGAATTGTTGTGATTTTTCTTGCGTGTACTGGGCTTAACAAAAATTATTTGAAATTCATTACGTTCAAAAAGCTCTTCTTTGTTATCATTTTTTTACATAATTGAGGGTATTAGGTGCATCAAAATCTTTGTTGTTTCCGTTGCTCAAATCGGTCCAATTATTTCTCGGTTGAGGAACTATAAGACGTATTGCTATATAATACAATTTCCTGCCTTCTTGCATAGTACACATATTTCCTTGGTTTTATTTTTCTTGCATCTAGCAACTTGGCATTGTCGACGTTTATTTTCTGCTGGATTCTGTGTGATAGGACAAGCTGGCCCTGCTGGTGATTTATTATATGTGATGTAGCTTTCCCTCCGTTCTTCTGCTAGTTTGAATATGAAATCCTGTCGACCTATTTTTTACCTGTAACTTCTTTGTATAGTATCCACGCGTTTATGGCTGGCATATCGAGGATACTGAAAAAAACTTGAAGTGGCCATCTTCGCGATGCTGGTTTTGTTGAATATTGACGAGCCATTTGGTCCAAAACATCCATTCCAAATTTTGTTACATTGTAGAATTTTACCGTCTCAGGCAGCTTTTTTTCTCCATTTCCTATTTCAACATATGGATGCATGGAACTGAACAGCAATACATTTTTGTTTCTTTTGGTTTGATAAACAGTGAGTGTCATTCTTTTGTGTTTATATATTTTAGAGCTGTATAAATCCTGTCGTGAAGGTTTTAGCGAAAGCGGAATTTCTTTTCTTGAACGGTTCAGAGTTTCTACTAAACTGGTCCCATTTTTATTTAATTTTACGGAAGTAAAAAAATTATCGGTGGTCACGTTCCTACCTTTATTCAAAAACGGTTCCATTTGCTTCAAGACTACATGTTGACCAAGTAAAAGAGTCTACGGCCGTTGATCATCTTTGCCAAGGTAAGGAAAACCGTTTATCAAATATTTAGACTTTACATCCGCTGCCAGCCAAAATTTGATGCCAAATTTATCAGGCTTGTTGGCTATATATTGCGTAAAGCGGCATCTTGCTCTAGTGGGAAATAATTGCTTATCGATTGCTATATTTTCCCCTGGCTTGTAACATAAAATACAATTTTCAATAAACGGATTTCAAATTTCGGACGCAAGAGCAAATTTATCTGTGGCTAATCGTTTAGATCTAGTGTTTCGCATGTCAAAACGAACAAGTCTCATAATCTCTAAAAATTTATTTCGTGACATTGTATCTTGAAAAAAATGCGGTCCCCATTCACGTGACCAAAGTTTTTTTTACCAAATTTTTTCTAGCTCTTTTCATAGAAAGTAATAGGCCATAAGTCATTTTGCAGCTGTCTCCTTCCTTCGGCATCAGTGGATTTTTTTATGTGCCGAAGCATATTTTCAGTGATAATTAGACGTCATGCACTAGAAACTTTATCTACAGATGTCGCTTGGCATAAGCAGTAGGGCCAAGTGCATCTCTTAGAATATTTTGATTACCAAATCTGCTTAAAAACAATGTTATTTCTTATACAAAATTGCAATAAAATGATATAGATTTTACTTGCAAATGTTTGGTTGGGATCTAGTATTTTCCAAATAGTACCATCGGAGCCAGTTTCCTCGACACGTTCTGATTTCGCACGTAGTGCATCCTTATCATGATCAAGCCTTCTAGCACGATTTCCACGACTCCTACGGCCTTTACTCGTACTACGGCTAGTACCACGAGAAGAACGTATTGGTTGGACACATGATGACGTACTTGCAATATCAATGATTGAATTTCTTCTGGTCAGCGTAGACAAAGGTGATGTAGTTTCATCCGAATCGTTGCTCGATTTTTGATATTCCCGTACATCTATCACAAAATCCGCGTCTTCATCGGTGCTATTATTATTGGATGGTAATTCGCAATCCGATTCATACTGTGGTAAATCCTCCAATTCTTGCAATAACTCCGCGTGTGACAGAGCACGACGGGACATTGTTCTTACGACAAACAGGCAGTAACTGAGAGGCAAAGTAATCACGTCAATTCGCCGAACTATAAAACCCCCACCATTCGCGAAAAAGGTAAACGTACACTGCGGTCAAATGGGACACACTGCAAACTGATATTTTTGTATTCGACGATATAGAAATGTATTAAATTTTAATTAAATGAAATGACTTAGAAAGATATAGATGAATAAATAAATTTAAAAAATAATTTTGAAACCAGCAATTATAGACGCGTACTTTAAAACTCAAAATTCGAGAAAATAAGCTAGTAAATTTACATTAGTAAAACTAACGTAGTGCTTTTAATAGTTGTTCTTAGTGTTCTAATTTTGGTGTTTAACACAAAATTATAACACAAACAAATATAATTTGATTAACATTTTTATATATTTTAGATTGTAACCATGATACAACTTTGCAATATTTATTAACAAAAAATAATTTTTGCTTCTGAAAGGTACACAAAGCAAATTTTCTTTTATAACAAAATTTGTAAAAAAAATTAAGTTTAGTAGTTAGCGTAGTTAATCAAAGCAAGAGTGTCAACTTAGTAACGTTAAAAATACATACTGTTATTACAATAATGTAACAAACAAACGGTTAATGCGTTCGTTTTTGAGATCTAAATTTTGAAAACAATGTCTATAGAGCTTTTGGATTCATCCTAAATTGATTATGCATGTTATGTAAATTATATAAATTTGAAATCTAGGAAAATAATCTTTGGTTAAGTATGTAAAGGGTCAGTTAAACATCTACGCTAGTACGTAATTCATGAAGTTCTTAATCCATACCTAAGCTCGGTCGTTTGAAGCTTCACTTAGAGCTACGTCACTGAACATTTAAATTTTTGAACTAAAAATCAATAATGCAATGCATTGTAAACAAAGCTTTGTGCACGTATATCTAATTTAGCAACAATAACTGCAACTCAACAAGTTTGAGTAGTACTAGTGATTGGACTAAGCATAAAAGCTGCATTCATTGAATTAAAGTTTCGTCTCTCTGCTGCTGAAGTTTCTTATAACGACTTTTTATTTTAAACTTAATCTGCCGGTTTAGAAGTTATAATAATACCAGGATAAGATCTATGCGTTTTAAATAAACCAAAACTGCTGTTAGGAATTGATTTTACCTCGCTTCTCGACTATTAAATCATTTTATATTTCTTTAAAATATTTGTTTATTTCTTTAAACTTTGTTTTTAATGATTAAAAGCTAAAGTAACACTTATTATATTGTCAAAAATTAACAAAATTTTTTTTGATATTGTTTTTTTTTACAAAATAATTTATTTTGTTCTTGTTATAGTCCTTCAAGTATTTGTGTCTTTAGTTTAAATTTAATTAATGACAGTTTTCTTACCCAGTTTGATTGCCTAATCTGTAGTGATAAAAACGTCAAAATGCTAATATTACAAACACAAAACAATATTAAAAAAATTAACGTACACAACAAAAAAGAAAAGCATTTATAAATTAAATAAAATCTTGTGTGTGGTATAAAGAAGTAAATATTTTTGTGTCATAAATATTTTGTACAAAATAAAACATTAAAACACTTAAAAATCTGTTATATAACTAAATCTTGATGCAAGTAAGATTTTCTCGAATTTACATTTTCATCATGTCTAATCTTCATTATTATTCCACTTCGATTTTCGTTTGAATCGGTCGTTGTAGCACGTCTAAACGGACGATTAGTTACTTAGAAATTTTGTTAAAATATCAATTTTTGTAATTTACATAATTTTGTTTTGTTTATTATAGAACGTCCTACAGCGTATTATTTTAGTATTTTACAGAATGTACGTTATTTCAATTTTTTTGGTACATACACCTACCTACAGATTCTTTGTTGGATAAAATTAATTATGGACAGATGTTTACATTGTTAATTTGTTCTAATACTAATATACAAATATCATTTATATAAAATAAATCTGTTGTTGATTTTGATGTTTTTAAATAAATTCCAAATAAAGTGTCGAATAAAACTTTAAAAAAATTTTAATTTGATTGAAGCACTACGTTTTAGAAAACCGGTTGATATTAATGACATAATATTGACGTTAGTTCAACGGCATAAAACTTGAAGTAGTTAACAAAGCCGTTGTTATTTTATATACAATCTGTTTTTATTTGGATCAATAGGTATTACATAGTAAGTTATTAACGACAAATAAATAATTCGCAAACATTTATATTATTCTACAAGATGACGCGGTTTGGCAAATTTTATACGTGGCAGCTCTAAATTGGTCCATCATTTATACAAAGAGGTTTTTTGAAATAAAAAATCTACAAACACACGTGGGAATACATACATGCATAGGTATTGGGTAGATACCTTTCTACGAACCCGGTGAAGAGTATATCTACTTTAGAAACATAGCGAGCCTGTCTACGCGAGCTCATAATCTCTCGTACCTACTTATATAGAAAAAATCATGTCCTAACCCGATATCATAATCAACTCTTATTTACTTTTCTCTTCATATCCAAACCCATCTTCCAAGAAGTTTAACCAACGTAGAAGATTAAGGCTAAAAACTCCTTAAACCTTATGGCAAATTTCAAAACAAACGGAAGTATACCCCAGGTGGGTAGGTCATTAAATGGTAAATCTAACAATTTTAAGGGGGTTTGCCCCAAACATTCTAGAGAATGAGAGCAAAAATTTGCAAATAATAATAACACCAAGAAGTAAACCAAAGATGAAGCTCTAGATTGCTATATACATCTGAACTATGATGTCAATTGATAGGCTCGAAGAATTAAAAGAAAAACTATCTTACAAAAAGAGGCATACTTGGTTTGAGTGACACAAGACTACCCAAACAAAAAATGCAGTACATTGAAGTCAAAACACCTTCTTTATCAAAACAATAAAAATATAGACACATATATATAGTTATGAAAATAACAAAACGATATAGATTACAGATCATATAAGTTTACGCCCCAATGCGTGTTTCTCAGAAAGAAGAAATAGAGGAATTATACGAAGATATCTTGCGTACGCGAAAAACAGAAAAAACGCATTACAAAATTATTATGGCCGATTTTAATACCAGATGGGAAATCCTGAAAGCCATAAAAACCACAAAAGTCCGTATATAAAAAATTTGAGAATCGGATATACAGATAAAATAGAAAAAAGATTACCTACATAGTGAAAACGTATACTGTATAAATATCTACTTCCAGAAAAATAAAATAGACTATATAATGACGAACCAAAAACACATTGTAAATAATGTATCAGTCTAAAACCGCTTTGACATTGGCAGTGACCATAGATTAATAAAAGCTAGTAATAAACACCAAAATAGAACGAAGGAAACTAATAAACTCTTCCCCTCCATAGAAATACTAAAACAAAACGCGCAATAAAACCAACAGGAAGTAAATAAAAGATTACTTGGCGAAAAAAGGTAAAAACAAAATTAAATATAAACCAACTACGCATCAATCAAAAAGATATGAAGCGCAACTAGAAATGCAAGTACAAAAATGAGAAAAGAAACAAAAGAACTTATGATAAAACAAAGGAAAATGAATGAAGGAACACCAGAATATAGAAAACTGAGCAAGACTATAAAGAAACAAATTAAACAAGACCTAAGAGATTGCAATACAAATATGGTCAAAACAGTAATAGAAAATATGAAGACGGTTAAGAGAGCTACTAAGAGTGGGAGATCAATGATATACCAACTAGAAGCAATATCCATAACGATTAAAAAAAATAATAAAAGGATGCTATACTACGCTATACAAACAAAGAAACTCAGAACCACCAAAAATCACATCTGAAGATATAAATATCGGTTCAGAAAAAATACCTGTAATTACAAAGAAAGCAATAAAATGAGCGTTATCTTAGATGAAAAATGGTAGAGCCCCGGTTGAAGACAGCGTTACGACCGGAATGATAAAAATAAGGGGAACTCGATGAAAACATTCCCCAATAAATGTCTTACAGATGAGGAAATACCAGAAACATGGCAAAACGCAAAGGTAATTATTTTATAAAAAAGGAAATAAATTAGAAACCAATAACTATCAGTCTATAAGTATACTGCCTCACTTCTATAAAATAGATTAACAAACAAACTGGATAACTACACCGCCGGATTTTGTAAAAGCTACAGCATTATCGAACATATACATACAATCTCTAATATCACTTATAGAAAAATGTAATGAATATATCTTGCATTTGTCGATTACAACAAAACGTTTAATTCAGTGGACTTGTGGGCTATCTTTAAAGCTATGAATAAGACAAGAATCGACTCAAGATATAGAAACCTACTTTTGACAACCCTGGTAATAAAAATAACAGACGATTTAGAATCAAATAAAATACCGTTAAGAAAAGGAGTTAGACAAGAAGACACCATCTCCCCAAAACTGTTTACTCTTAAGTTGAAAGACGTTTTTAAAGAAATGAACTGGGACGGAAGAGGAATTATTAAAATTAATGGTCGATATTTAAGTCATCTCTGATTCGCGGATGACTTTGTCCTATTTAGTCAAAATATATACAAACTACAAAATATGTTAGGATAAATAAAAGCAAAATCAACCGGAATTGGACTAAAATGAACCTTAATAAAACAAAAGTCACGACCTTAGAAAACGTAAATATAAGTGTAAGAAAAAAAATATAAAAACTGTAGAAGAATATGTTTACTTAAGACATAACATCAAACTGGGTATGGAAAATCAGACCGTGGAAAGACAACAAAAAAATTGACAAATGAACTACAAAATGCAAACATTTCAATAAATCTAAAAAGATAAGTATTTGATATACTTAGAATAGAATAGAACAAAGAGTGTTAGAAATAAGTCTTAGGGATCGTACTACAAATGAAAAAATTAGACAGAAAACTGGAGTAAAAGACGTCATAACACGTACAGCAGAGCTCAAATGGAATTGGACTAAACATGTCGATCAACAAAACAAAACACATACAGTGGAAACCAAAACAGCATAAGCGGAGCGTGGGAAAACCTTAAAGACGATGGTTCAATGGTATTAAAAACAAAGCAGGAGAAAATTGACATCAGTTGGCACAAGACAAAAAAGAATGGAAAAAACCAGGGAAGGTCTATGTTTAGGAGTGGACTATTAGAGGCCGCTGAAAGAAAAAGAAACAGTGGGAACACAAAAAAACACGTTATTGCTAATGCTTATCTCTATTGTATATAAATATAAAGTTATACGGTTTTTGAGGCAATTATGGCCTTAGAGTATGTGTCTTACTGCTGATAAGCCTCAAAAAAACGAATCGGCCGTTCAGTTTATACTAAACTTAGAAAAGTTCTAATTGTCAGTAAATAGTAAAATTTAAAAAAAAAATTTGACAGCATATATAGTATGGTAGTAACAGTTTCTTTTAAATGACTATAATTAACTGCCGCATTATAAACATTATTAATAATTATTGTTTGTAACAAGCAGTTAAAAAGTAAAACAATAGTAACGTTGTCTTTGTCGACTGGAAGAACAATAATATCAGGGTTCCTACAAAGGCTTTTCCGATTTAGAAACTTTAGATGATTCAATGATTTTGCCAGTGTGAATACAAATGGAATCTGAGATGTGACGAGGAAGATGTCTTATAAAAGATTCGACAGCACATAAAATATCTTCTCTAAAAATACAAAACAAAATTCAAACCTTAAGATGGCACCGATTCCTGTTCTGAAGTGAGAGTCAAACTAGATAAATTGACAACCGTCTTCAAAAAGTTAGTAGTAGATGATTTTTAGATTCCAATAGTTGAAACTTTTTGAGATGACCTTTAGTGGTTAGTGGTATCAGACTTCTGGTAAGTAATGTTGTCAAAAAGATTGGCCAAGTCAAGATGAATATAAAATAATTGTTTCGAAATGGTGTCTAACTCTTGTCTAGTTTGTGTATGAGCGCTAGACTAGCACGGTGTACATTGTTTTTGAAAGAACATGTATGAAAGTGGAAGTTTGGAAAAATACGGAAGTTTTAAAAGAAATATTCTCCTCCTAGAGATTGTTAATGCAATAGCAAAGGCTTTCATGGCCGGAGTCTTGATGTCAAAAGTTTATTTTGATTTTATAAAAGAGACCTTTATTTAGAGATTCCACGACGCAATAATTTTTTTGTCGAAAGTAGTTTCATTACCTAACTTTTGAAAAATGTTTAGTTAGATTTCGATTGCTTGTTTGAGTTCTTCTATTTCTCTGACGCCTTGATGAAGCCCCTTACAAAAGTGGGCAAAACGTTGGCAACTTCGGTTACAACATTGACACGGTCCAAACCGGAAGACGTTCTTATCTTAGTATAGACTCCAGCCGTGGAAGTCTTCGCTATTACATTAACAATCTTTACGGGGAGAATATTTCTTCCAAAACCTCCGTATTTTCCAAACTTCGCCACAAACTCGTCAAACTTTTGTGCACTTTAACCTTTCTTAGTCGCTGTCGTGACCACTACATCATTCCTGCATTTCTCAGAACCAAGTTTCACATTCAGACACGTTCTTCGAAAAACATCTTACACCGTGCTAGTCTAGCGTTGATACGCGAACGGATTAAGCAAACTAGGCGAGAGTTTGACACCATTTCGAAACAACTCTTTTACCTTCATCTTGAGTTGGCCAACACACGTTCCCCGGAAGATTGGAATCTCTTTGACAACATTACTTACCAGCAGTCTGATACCACTCTACGACTAACCACTAAAGGTCATCTCAAAAAGTTTCAAATATTGGAATCCAAAGATCGTAAAGTTTCATCTACTACTAACTCTTTAAAGACCGTTGTTAATTTATCTAGTTTGGTCCTCACTTCAGAACAGGATTCGGTGCTATCTAAGGGTTTGAATTTTGCTGTTGCTCCCAAACGTATTCCTAAAGAAGATATTTTATGTGCTGTCGAGTCTTCTATAAGACATGTTCCTCGCCACATCTCAGATCCCATTCGTATTAACACCGGCAAAATCCTTGAACCATCTAAAATTCCTAAACCCAATATTTCTAAGTCGGAAGAGTTAGCCCTAAAAAGTCTCTTTCGACCTATCGTTAGTACTATCCAATCTCCCGCCTACAAGCTAGCCAAGTTCTTGTCCAACATTCTTTGCGAGTTTACAGGTAAAACCTCTCCTTATATCTTCAACTCTCAGCGTTTTATTCAACGTCTACAAACTATAAAACTTGAACCCCAAAATCTTTTTGTGAGTTTATATATCACTTCACTTTTTACTAAAGTTCTTATTAAGGATTCGCTTATTATCATCGAACAGATTCTATCTCAACATGGCAAGGACTTGAGTTTGATTCTTCTTATTGATAAGTGTCTATCCTCTACTTACTTCCAATTTAATAACAAGTTTTACGAACAGGTTTCTGGTGCTGCTATGGTTTCTCCTCTATCACCTGTTGTAGCTAACATTTTTATGGAATCTTTTGAAACGGTTGCTTTGGAATCATTAATATTAAAACCCAAAGTTTGGTTTAGGTATGTTGACGACACGTTTATTGTTTGGCCTCATGGTCATCTTGAATTGTCTAAGTTTCTTAATCATCTTAACAATCAACACTTGGATATCAAATTCACTATGGAAATCGAAAGTAATGGTTCTTTCCCATTTCTTGACGTTCTTGTGACTCGTAAGCCTGATGGATTTCTGGGTCATTCTGTTTATCGCAAACCCACCCATACGGACAGATACCTTCATGGTGCGTCTCATCATCATCCTGCACAGAAACGTTCTGTTATTGAATCTTTGGTTCATCCTGCTTTTTCTATTTGTCAACCTGAGAATCTAGACTCGGAACTCTGTCATCTTACTAGAACTTTAGTGAACAATGGTTATATGAAGCGAGATATTCATAGAGTTATTAATCGTCGCCTACATCCACGTACTCGATTACCGAAGGACATTACTACTCCCAAATCCAATCCGAAATTGGCTTTTTTACCCTACATTCACAAGGTTACAGATCAAATAGGGAAACTTCTTCGTAAGAATGGTATCAAACCTATTTTCAACTCGACAGGCAAAATCTCTCAGATTCTTCCTTCTCCCAAGGACAAATTTCCTACACTTTCATCTCAAGGTGTATACCAAATTCCTTGTTCATGTGGTTTAGTCTACATTAGTGAGACCGGTCGTTCGGTCATTACTTGCATTTCAGAACATGATCGTTGCATAAGGAAAAGGCATATTTCGAAGTCTGCGGTTGCTGAACATCATTTCACTACAGGTCACAAGATAAATTTTGATAACGTTTCGGTGATTACCAAATCTCCATTCTTTTTTAACAGGAAATTTCGAGAGAGCATAGAAGTCATCAAACACTATACCCTCTTTGGTTTCTGGTCATTAGTCCTTTATCGAAAACACGCCCTCGTTCAACCGTAACCCAATCAGAGTCGAGCTTAACCAGCCGTGACGATACTTCTTCTTTGTATACGGAGACTATTTCTTTTTAAGTCACTTCTATGGAGTTTAGAATCTGACTTGGTTCACAAGTTGATTACCTAACTCTGTAGTGGTTCTTTGTTAGATTTTCGTTTGCTTTTTCAAGTTTATCGTTTTCTTTCTTACCTTTTCTAAGTTTAGAATCTGGCTTGGTTCACAAGTTGATTACCTAACTTTTGAAAAGTGTTTAGTTAGAAGCCCTTTTCGAAAGTCGGCGAAACGTTGGCAACTTCGGTTACAACATTGACACGGTCCAAACCCAAAAGACGTTTTTATCTTAGTATAGACTCCGGCCGTGGAAGCCTTCGCTATTACATTAATATTAAGACAATTATTTAGTAAGTTCTTTTTCTTTATTTTTCGATAAAACAGTTTTTCTAAAAGTTTAGAGATTACAGGTAGGAGACAGATGGGGCGATACGAGTTTATTTCGAAAAGTGGTTTTCTTATTTTAGTTGTTTAAGCTAATACCTTAACCTAAAAACGAAGTTAAATATTATGGTTAGTAAAGTTATGCTTTTTTTTGGAAATTTTTGTAGTACTTCAGCTGCCATTAAGTAATACGCTGGTGTCTTATTTCTGCCTAGATGTTTACTTTTTTTACTTATTTGACAAGGAGAAAAAGCAGTAATAGCTAGAGGTAATTGCAAAAGAGCTCTTAGAAAGTTTTTTACGCTATTATCTTGTTGATGATAAATAGGCTGGAATGCTTGAGATAAGTGGCGTACAATCAACTCAGTTTTTCATGATTAGTTTCAGCTCATGAAATTGTTTCGTTACGTAGTTGTGTAGATTTCTTGATGCTCTTTCTAGCATTCCATAAAAAAATATAATTTTTTTAATGTTTTTTGCATAAGTTTTGTTTTTACTTTGATTTTAAGTGATTAGTTTGTTTGTTATATTTTATATGATCTGCTAAATTACAAAATCATGGACGTTGTTTTCTAAATCGCTTTTTCTATGCATTTAACTTTTTAACATTTTTAGATGCCTTAGTTTTTAGAATTCCTTGTCTTTGTTGCCTGTTGTCTGTCTTGCTGCATTTTGAATTGTGCATGTAAAGTGGTTTATTGCTATTTTAATTCCTTTTTTTTGTTCTCACTGTATATGAATCTATTGCTTTGAGATCTTACTGTTCTTTATCTCTTCTCTTTGTTTCTGCGACAAAGCAGATGTTTCGTGTTTATCAATTTCTAACATTATTTTTTGTTGCTTTCCCTTCCATGTCATTATGTTTCAACACGCATATCTGAAAAGTTTTATCTATTTTAGTTTTTTTCTGCCGGGTTATCATCGTTGATAATTAAGTCTAAGTTTCAAAGCTAATAATTGGTTATGTGTTGTTGTTTTTTTACGGCAGGTAGGCTGCTAACTCGCTTTATGAGCTTTGTTTTATGAGAGTCCGACATAATTAAAAATACAGAATATTGTTTTTTAGTTACTAAATACATAAAATTAAATATTTTTTGTCAATTAACTTACTCTATATTCGAATTTTATATAAAATAAAATTTTTGTTTTCAGTAATTTATTCTATTTGATTTGCATTTATTTATGTTTTAATAAATGCAATAATTTATTTGCTCAAAAACTTAAAAGAACTAACAAGGTCTTAATTTAAATTATTTAAGAATTATATACAATACTTATCATAATTATAAGAACGGTTTTTATCAATCTTTCTGTATCCACTGTTTTCTCTTTTACATTTTTTTTGTTTGCTATAGTTTTTACATTGTGTTTTATTTACTGCTCGTATTTTAAGTTTGTAAGTCACTGTAAGTAAAAGCACGGTTTTATACCATCTCAAGTTTAACTTTCTTAAAGTTTTTTAGTTTTAACACTGTATGTAACATCTTTGCACCTCTATATCCGGCGTTTAATGTTTTTTTATACTGATTTTTTTGTTAACTACAATTTTGACAAGTTAAATTATTTATCTACTAAATTATTAAATGTCTCTTGTTTTTTTAGTTTGATTTTAAATTTGTTCATTCTTATTCAACTCTTCTTGTTCTTACTTTTAGATACTTTTTTTACATATCTGAAACGTCAGTTAGTGTTTATTACAATATTTGTTTAGTTAACACCAGCTTCTCTGAATTCTTTTTTCAGTATTAAAATAATCTTTCAGTAATGTTATTTGCATACTGTTACAATAAATGCCGTAGTTTTTATACATAACCATAAATTACGGAAACACATTTGTATTGTTAAACAGAATTGTTATTAACTATAATGTTTAAAAACAAAAAAATCATTTTATCTAACAAATTTTGTATGAAACGTAAATTTTCGTTACAAAACTCATGATTTAGGCAAAACTATATATTATCTAAGGAAATATCTTTGAATATGTATTATAAAGGCTGCATTTTATCCTAAAACAAAACGAATTATATGCATTTTGTGCGATAATGTCGAAAATGTGTAACTAAGTAAAATACAAGATCAAACGAGTTTAGAAACTGCATTACGTATATGCAGCAATTTAATTTTGAAAATTAGTAAAAGCAAAGTTATGTAGCTCATTTCATATATTAAATGTAAGCAAGTAAAAGTAAATAATTTAATAAATGATAAAATGTTCTTATAATATTAGTTATTTTAACTGTATATAGGCAGATATCCGACAATTGTAAATATGCTAAAAAAAAGTTTAATTCTTTGAGTTATTTGACCCAAAATATTATAAATTTAAACCTGTATACACGAAATGAATCAAAATCAGTTCATGCATTTACAAAAAATTCGTAAACGTACTGTTGTAAACCGAGTTGTTGCATCCTGTGAAAAAATTCACACCATCATCGGTACTTTTAAACGAGTTTACTAATCAGTGGGATGCATTTATTGGTGTTGGTTAACTTTAATCAATTATAATATGTTATTTATTGTTTCTTTGGTAAAACGTTTTTTATTTATTCATAAATTATATCGGTTTGTACATACGCTTATGTAAACTTTTATGAAAGAAAACTATTTAAGAGTGTTTCGCATACGTACTTCGTAGACGTAGTTTATTTATTTTGTAATAAAGTGTTAAATTTCTTGTTACTAGTAAATTTTGTAAAACTAGTGTAAGTCGTAAATACGTTTCATTCGGATAAATAAAACAATTTTTTGTTAATAAAAGTCAATTTTATATATGGGAATTGAAGTGAGTTCACAATACAAAGAGAACGTGTTTAAATTTTAATTGGTTGTATCTATTGTTTATTCATATTCTCTCGATAAATAAATTTGTGTCTGACATTAATTAATATGCAAATATTTGACTACATTTAAAATTATGTGCATCTGTTAACTAACGTTTTTACAAAAAAATATGTAATTAGCTGTATAAAAAAGCAGGCATAAAGTAATTACACATTGACAAGCACATTAATCTATGCATATTTTTTTTTAGATTTTAATTAAAACCATTGTCATGAAAATTTACGCAGCTTTTACGTTTACAAAATAAAACAATGACAATGTTTACTTTTCTTACATTTTTAAGATTCCTTCAATTTATTATGTATACCGTGTTATAAAATTTATTATATCATAACTGCCTGAACACGGAAAACCTCCGTTTTAATCAAAGTGTATCTTCGCGGAAAACTAGTTGTGCGCGCGTAGAGGATACAAATTGATAGCTTAACATATTGGCTTCAGAATCTCATTAATATTTTTGTCAAAACTGAACTTGTATTGTTTGACTCATGCACTACATTGGTGATCTATATCTGCGGTATAACAACGTTTTCTTATTAAAAAAATAAATACAAAAAGAATATGACTACAAATTTTTTAAAGAACTAACGACAGTTGTGTTTACATTATTCTTTTTATTTTTAATTAAATTTATAAACTTTATGTTTTTGTGTAAGTATACTGTATAAAACTATAATTTCTGAAATAACCATATAATTAATTTATTTTAAAATGAGCAAAATTGGTAAAAAAGATTTTTTTATGATTATGATTTAAATAGGTAATATTGTAATTTGACACATTAAAGTTGTATATATGAATCACAACAGTAATTAAATACAAACTAAAAAACTTTAAATAATATAATGTAATAACAAAACTATTATTAACTAATAATAAAAGCTATTTACAAACTGGACTTTTTCAATTGGTAAAAAACATTTTTTTCACTACAAGCTTGGTAGTTTTTTCGTCTCCAAACTTTATTCCAATAAACCTCTAAAATTCTTCACAGAAGTCATTCAAGTGAAAACCCGTTTTTATCCTTATGTAGTACCTGCTATAAATTTTGTAATTTTTTACAGTGCGGTTTGAAGTACTGCAAAAAAAACGCAAATTGAGAACACTATTTATTGAATAGAGTAAAATCGACAAATAGAATTTATCATTTAATAATGTATAGTTTAATACTTTGTACAAACAATTGTTTACTATACTGATACTACTGAAATCTTAAAACAATTGAATTAACCTAGCTAAAGAATATTCCAAAACATGGTTTTTAAAGTTTTGACTCTTCAATCACTCAGAACGTATATAAAATTAGTCGGATTGTCAGAGTATAAGTAAGCAAGTTTATCTCTGGCTACTAGAAACGTTTTGAGAAACGCGCTTAAACTTAAACTTAAACTAAATAAAAACTTTTTGTCATTGTGTTACTGTGTAGATAAATATAAACAAATTTACGATTTTTTGTGTTTGGCATCAAAGAGTAAAATTGATAAATTGTATCTATAATGTTATAATGCAGCAAGAATCTAAAAAATATATTTTAAAAAAATTGTTCATTTGATTAGTTTCCTAAATCTTTAATTTTTCCTAAAAAAACATAAAATCGGTTGCACGCATTGTAAAATACATTCGTTCACTTCAAGGAACCTTTCAATACTGACTTAATACAAATACTTTAAATATAATCTTTGAGGTAGTGGAACTACTCTAAACACCAATCGTGTACATCGCATAATTTCGAGAACATACTCCCGCCTAATGATCTAATTATTACAATATAAAATCATTACTTAATCTATGCGATGTTCGCAATGAACTTACATACTAAATCTAGCAACTAAGCAAAGTATACAATAACGCATTTCAAAGAAAATAAAATATACAAACTTATTCTTATAAAAATGAGACAATATTTGTAAAAAACAAAAAGTAGGCACATGCTCCACAATCTTACAAATAAATCAAACATTTAATCAAATATGTGCATTATTACTAATTAACTGGTAGAACACAAACATTTCGAACAGCACGTTTAAACTCTTCCGCACTAGTTTTAACCTTTATCACTCTAATAACACCATCAACACCTGGATACAGTACAGTAACACGCCAATAATGTTGCACCATTTTTAGCACTAATTAGAATCGGGATAGTCTATTTGTTCAAACGTCAGTTAGGTTTTCGAAAATCAAAGAAGTCAGAGGACGACCGATCAAAAAATGACCTGGGGTCAGTAAACTAAAGTTTAAAGGATCGCTACTTAACGGAGTTAAAGGTCTACTGTTTAGAACGGCTTCTATCTGGGTTAACAGCGTATAAAACTCTTTAAAGGTCAATAACGCTTGGCCAGCAACTTTTTTCAAATGAGTCTTAACCGATTTCACTCCCACCTTCCATATTCCCTCAAAATTTGGAGATCTTGGCGGAATGAAAAGCGAATCTATTCCTTCTCTAAGCAAAACCATGATAATTTTTGAGTTTTCTTCAGTCAAAAATTTGCTTAATTTTTGCAATTCATTGTTGCTTTCTACAAAATTTGTCGCGTTATCAGTACATATCGATTTTGGTTTGCCTCGTCGTTGCCGGTGGTCGTTAAATCTGACACAAGTTCCAAATGAACAGATTTCGTCGATAGACAAACAACACACATATATAACCCTTTGTTGCTTTGTAACCTCTGCTGCGTCTATCTCGCACTAAATACGGTCCACTATAATCCGCTCCCGTATGCTAAAATAGAGGAAAAGGCAAAACACGTTCAGAAGGTAAAACTCCAAACACAGGAGTCACGCTTTTTGGATTTGCCTTGAAACATGGACACATTTACCAATTACATTCTTTACTAAATATCTTCCTCTTTTTGGCCAGTACCTCTGTCGTAATGATGACAAAAACTGTTGTTGTCTGCAATGAATTAATTTTGAGTGTTCTGTTTCTGCTATCCGCCATGAAAGTTCGTTTTTTGCAGGTAAAATTATCTGATGCTTGGCATCGTAGTCTAAATTGGCACGCTTTAGACGTCCTCCGATTCGTAAAATTTCTTCAGTATTTATAAATGGTCTGAAACGAAACAAACAGCTGCCTTTAGCAACTAAGTTTTTATTTTTTAAATCCTATAATTCTGTTTTAAAATGTTTAGATTGTTCTATACGTATAAATCGTTTTAGCACCCTTTATAACTTAGATGGTGCTAATGCTCTTACTACCCTGACCTTGAATTTCCAACGTTTAAACCATCTTAACGCAATTGCTTCTACTCGTAGCATCTTTTCTAACTCAGATATGTTCAAAAATATATTTAGGTCACCTTTTGTGACAGGTGTTCCAACCACTCTTCTTACTCGCACATCAGGAATATTCTTAATGTTCACTAAAGCTGATTGTGTTGGCCAAGATGATTCCTTCATAGACAGCCACAATGGTCCTTGCCACCACAATTTCAAATCTTGAAGTTTATTAAAAGAAACTCCTCTAGACACCAAATCTGCTGGGTTATCGCCTGATGGTACATTTCCAGTGGTCACTAACGTTTAAGTTTTGTATTTGTGCCATTGCGTTAGCAACAAATTGTTTCAGCAAATACGGTTCTGTTCGTATCCATGTTAACGTAATCGTAGAATCAGACCATAACACACATTTCCTTGTATCTATGTTTAAAGACCCTTTAACTTTATGTACTAATCGAGTTAATAAAGATGCTGCACATAGTTCCAACCTAGGTATTGTTTTAGATCGCAATGGTGCTACTCGGGATTTTGCACATATCAGTCTTATTGTGGGTATACCAATTTTGTTTTCGCTTCTTAAATATATACAAGCACCAATAGCCGATTTTGAAGCATCTGCAAATCCATAAATATCGATCACTACAAAGTGACTCCGTATGACACGTCTAGGTATACGTATCTTATTCAACAATGGCAAAGAATTTGCAAATTCCATCCATTTTGCACCTAATTCGGCAGGAAGTGGATCGTCCCAGTTTATATATTTGTTCCACAACTCTTGCAACATTAATTTTGCCAGTATTATACATGGAGCCAACAATCCTAGAGGGTCAAATATCTTAGATATGCACAATAACAATCCTCTTTTACTAATAACTGGTAGCTCATTAAGAATTTCTATTTGGTACATTAAATTGTCAGATTCGTGGTTACAAACTAATCCTAACGTCTTTGTAATATCTTTTTCTCCTACGTGAAAATAAGATTTTGGGGAATCATCTTTATTAATGCCTTTTAGCATCTGTTCGTCAGAAGCCAACCATTTTCTTCAAGGAAATCCATACTCTCGTAAAAGTGATGTTAATTTTAATGCCAATCTATTACTTTCTTCAATTGTATCTCCGTTACCCAAAAAATCGTCTACATACATACAATTAATAAAGCGTTTGCAATTGTTGGTTTGGATTCAGATACGTCCAGGGCTATTTGTTTGATACACCTAGTTGCCAAGTTCCATAAGTAACTGTAGACAATTCATACATCTGCAAATTCTCCGATTAATCTCAACGCCACAATATACTTTGAAATTTGCAATGTTCATCATGTATCAATATCTGACGATACATTTTTTCAATGTCAGATGTCATGACATACCTCGGTTATAGAAAGTTAATAAAAATAGCAAGCAAATCGTTTTGTACAACTGGTCCAACCAATTGCAAATCGTTGTAGGAATAACCCGAAGTAGTTTTTGCGCTCGAATCAAACACAGTACATAATGTTGTAGAACTACTACTTTCTTTAATGACTCCATGATGAAGCATAAAATATTGACCGTCCGGAGACCCAACCACTTGGCTCATATGGCCTATCTTGAGATATTCTCTCATAAATTCCATATACGCATTTTTATAATTTTCGTTGACTCGAATTTTTTTTCTAAACTTAAAAATCGTCTTTCCGCTTGATAGTATGACTGTCCTAAAACATCATGATCTGCCTTTACAGGGAGTTCTACTACAAACCGTGTAGTAATATTTCTTGATGTACTTTTTAGAAAATGATCTTTGCACGCTCGTTGTTCTCTAGACCATGGGTCACTCTCAATGCATTGTTCAACTTGCCAAAACTTTACCAAAACATCTTGCAAGGCCAAATTTGCCATTGTCTTACTTTTCCTTTGCGGTAAAGCAGGAATCATAGCTTCAGCTAATATCCACCCTAACTTGGTTTGCTTCAACAAGATTGTTCCCAATTCCATTCTTTGTTCTCGCAAAACCTTCCAAAAAACATCTGTCCCTAACAACAAATCAATATCCTGTGATGTATTAAAATTAGGATCAGCTAGGTGTATGTGTTCTGGAATAGAAATACCATAAACCAAAAACGAGTTTAACGGAATTTTATCAGTAATCTTATCAATCACCAAACAATTTAAATTTAAAGTAAATTTGCCAAAGGTAAAACTTATTATTACATCAACCTTGTTTCTTATAGAAGTCTCAACGCCAGTAATTCCACATACATTAAAATTCAATGAACGTTTTTTTCAGATTCAATTTTTTGCAAACCACCGTGCATAAAAAATTTAATTGAGCGCCATTATCTAAAAGAGCTTGACATTTAATGCGTTCACCCAATTCATTATAAAGAAATACACAAGCAGTTGACAATAACACTCCATGATCTATTGCTTTTACGACCGTAGTCACTACCGATCGTTCCGTCCCTTCCTTGCTTGTACTAGCTTCTTGTTTATCCTTATCTTTATGGATGATAACGTGGTGAGGACCTTTACACTTAGTGCAAGCACTGCGTTGGCATCTGTGATTCCAATGCCATGCAGTTAAACACCTAAAACAAATTTTATTTTTGAGGCTTTCGCGGCCATGATTTTTTAACAAATAATCATTTTCGGGTTTTGAACCGCGTTCCACATTTACACTTTTCACAAAATTTATAAAACTTAGAAAACTTACAAACTTTACAATGTTTGACGTTTTGACAGTCATGTCGCTGTCTTCTTTAGAAAAAACTGAAACTGTTTCAGGTGATGGTCTTCTAGGACAACATGATCCACATTCTAATACAAAAATTTTGAGTTTATTCAAAATTGAATATCTTTCAAAAAATTTAGCTGCATTATTATAACTATTAAAATTGCAGTTTTTTTATTGTTCTGGAATTGGAGAGGATGAAAAAGAAAGAATTTTCTGTGCATCTTTATTTGAAAAAATAAAACAACTGATTTTTTTAACTTGATTCTTTTTCTGTTTTCGATTCTACTGAGTTTCTTGCGTCTTGACATATTTGTATCAGCAAGATCGAATGAATTATAAGAAAAGAATATAATAACTCTAATTTAAAAAAATACGAAAAAGTTCGCGTGTTATGTGTAATTTTAATTACATTTTTACACATACGAACGTAGGATTGTGGATTCTGGTTAATGGTTGATTTAGTTCATCACATAATCTATTATTTGTCCACATTCTAAATAAAAAAACGTAGTTTAAAAACTCCAGCAAAATTTAATCGTGTTAAATATTGTTAATTCTGAGTTTTGTTATTATACATTTCAAACTGAAAATTGCATACTGATTTTCTACTAGTAAAATGACATCCGAATACATAACTTAAATTTAAAGAATCAAATTTTAGTACCTATGTATATGTATAAGCTGCAAAGAACATAAATAAACATAAACTTATCTTAGTAAATAATTTATGTAAGCAGTAGCGTAACCAAGATTTGGGAAAGCGAGAGTTAAAGTATGCAGTATAGGCACAAAGTTTATAATCAATTATATAAATGTACATATACCTTGTGTTCTAGAATAGATGTAACAAGAAGTATAATTGTGAATTTTGGATTGGCGTTTGGAGATTGAGTCCTGCTTGTTGTAAAACTAAAGCATACAAAAACTGAATTGATTTGGTATTCTACAGAGTGTTTTATAAGCAATATTGTCAAAATTACCAAGAATAAAATACCATTATTTTTAAAGATACAAAAAAATGTATTAAATGAAGTAGATTGGAATTGAATTTTATACCTCCATACCAATTTTTAATTAAGTCAAATTATTTTTTGAAAATTAAATTTTTTTTAAATAAATTAGTGGGCTACAAAAAACCAGTTGCCATCAATTACTTATTATTCGCATTTGTGTCAAGTGTTGTCAATAATATTTTTAATTTTTGTTTTAAATTAATTATTCAGCAAAACAATTAATTAAAAAAAGAAGAAACGTTGAATTAGTACACTTATTTATATATTTTTGAAACATGTTTTCAGGAAAATTTGAACATGCATCCTGGGACACACTGTATATTTGTTTTTTGTTAAGTCAAAGTTCTAGGGAGGAGAAGGTTTTAACTCCCTAAACTCCCTTCCGTGGCTACGCTACTGCATGTAAGTTCTAATTACTGTAGATCACAACTTAAACTCAAAACTAACGCTAACTAAGAATTGTATAAATTACATAATCTTATGCGACTAAATAAGAAATAATTTCGACTTAATTATATAATTATAAGAGCAAATCGATAAGACCAAAGCAGCAAGTCGTAATCAATGTGAACATGATCTTAGGCAAGCACCTCGTACTTTCATATTCCTAATTTGTGATTGTTTTTTTATTTCAAACTCTTTTTCCACAAAGGAATATTTTTGGAAACTCACCTGCAAAATGTACTACATTGAAAAATACAGGAATACTAGAGAAAAAAAGATACAAAGACAAGACCCACTTTAACAGATTATTTAACTATTAACCAAAACTGTTATTCTACCCTTTGTTTCCAACATAAGTGACAACATTGGAAGAATACAAAGAAAACATAACATAAAAGTTGCTTATAACACTACAACTAAAATAAAAAAAATTTTGAATCCTGCAAAAGATAAAATACTTTACAATACCTATGTACTCATACATCTGTAGCAAGGTTAATAAACCTGGTATAACTACAAATACGAGATTAAAAGAACACAAAAGACAACTTCGTTTACTCCAGTTTACTAAGTCTGCTATGGTCAAACATAAATTTGACACTCTATAAAATATAAACTTTGACAAAACTAAAACAATTTCTAAAACAAAGAACTGGAAAATAAGAAAGATTAGAGAAGCAATTAAAATTATTAAATTTCTCAACAATTCCAACAGAGACAATGGTTACGAATGATCTGTCACCTGGTTACCTGTTATTTCCTAATCATAATTTTTCCACCTATTACACTTAAGCCACGTCTAGAGTTTTTGTGGTAGTTTTAAAATACTTTGTTATTATCGTTTTTATAAGTTGATTAGTTTGATAATTTAATTTTGTAATTTCCGACGTGAAAATATAATTTACAGAATTACACTGATTACGATTTTGTTTTATTGATATTGCTGCTTTGTTTAACTTTTCTAGTAACTAATTTAAATAATTTTAAAAATTAAATACAATTTTTTTGTGCAAACTGCAACATTAAAAAAAACATTATGAGTTAGGCACGTCATTATAGAGAATCAAAAGACTCACTATTTGACCAATCAAAAATTGTCAGATATTAGTAACGTATATATTCTTTATTGCCTACAAAAGATATTGACAAATTTTTTACATAGCGCAGTGGTTGCTATGAACATCAATGATTTTCGAATATTTGTGGGTTGCACTTATTGGAATCGGCGTTCAACTGCAACTTTAACAAAAATGAGTACAAAATATATTAATTTTAAAGTTTATTTACAGCTTACCAAAATTAACTTTGTAAATTTTTATTGTACTACAAAATGATAATTTATTCTTTCTTCTAAAACTCGAGTATAAAGCTATCGCTTCAAGTTTTTTCGTATCGCTATAAAAAGAAAACAAAACCTCTCTCTAAAATCGGTAATTGCAATTTACCAGTGTTTTATTTTTTTTGGTTCTTCTAAATCTTCAACATCTTTAGTTTTTGTGGACAGTTTATTGCATACAATAGCTAGAAACTGATAATTTGCTTGTGAGTAGGACTAATATTTAAAATATCTGTAATAATTTAATTATTAAATTCGATATATTAAGTAGGTACTGGGATTTGTTTATTTTAAGACAACGAATTTAATGGATTAGCATTATTATAATGTTATTTATAAAATTAAATTACTGTTTCAAACCAAATAATGTTTTTATCAAAACCTGAGTAAACCTAAATTAAAAAATGCAAACATGGCAAATCATACAATTAAAAATGAGAGTTAATGTTATAATAAAAAAATTTACTTATGTTAAACCAAGTATCTGTTGCAAACACAACTTATTGGCATAAAGAAAAGTGCGTATTAGACGAAGGGTACGAAAATACAACAATGGTACTATTTACAACTGGGAGTAAAACTGCGAATGAAACCTGTCGACGTTGAGCAAACAATATATAAATATATAAATATACAATATAGTTATATAACGTGTTAAACTTTTTATTGTAAAATTTTGTTGACTATGTCATATGTATATACTTTGAGTTTGAGACAGATCCTTTCACATCAACCAATAATAAGTTGTAACAAAAAATTAATTTGAACACAATCTTTACAGATTACTATTTAATATTCTACAATATCTTTAATTGTCTTACATTTATGCAGTTATGTAATCTCTATTTACTTAGAGACAAATCCTTAGCCTTACCGTTATAAGCAAATAAACTTTCGTAAACTGTGGTAAAATAAGATTTATTTAAAAATGTACAATTGTCAAGTTCTAGGTATGCACAAAGTTTTACGTTTTTAAAATAACAAAAAGTTATGGTTTCAAAAGTATTTAAAATGCTTCAACAAGTAATAAATCGCTTAACTATTATGATGATGAGGAACCTTATTTTAAACAGTATTTAGCAAAAAAATTATTTTTTATTAATTTAAGCAATATAATCAAAATGTATCTAAGTATATTAGATGCGACACTTTTAAGCACCTAATATTCAAAATAAGCTAAATTCAACACAATAAGAATATTGACTAAAGATTCGATCTATTAATAGTCATTAATAACTATGTATAGTATATAGTATAGTATTCAAGTTTTTTTTTAACAATATAAGATAATAATAGTTTGCAAATCTAGTAAGGGTCTAGTAAGTGTATTTAATGCAAACGGTCGAATTTTTATTCAATATTTAGTTACTTTAAAGTGTTTTAAATAAAACAGTTGGTTGCATAATATGTGATTTTTTATTGTGCCTTAATAGTTTAACTAGAAAATGAAAAAAAAGACAGAAATAAAAACAATTAGTTGTATAAATATACATACGAAAATAAGTTGCTTTCAGATAGAAGGTACGTACTTGTAATTGTTTCTTTATCGACACGATAAGTAACGTCATAACGTACGTGAAATAAACAATATTTTGGTATCCTACAATATAGACAACTTTAAATTCATTCTAATGTTAACAGTATAATACGCAGTAAATTTATTTAAAATTTTTATTAATAAATTCTGAAAAACTTAAAAACACAAGACAACGAGCAAATAGTACAGAACATATTACCGATTTTCTAATACGTAAAAGTGAAGAGGAAAACACTGCAAAAATAGAACCGAAAAACCTATTTCAAAAAAGCAAAAAAACGGTAAGATCTCATACCACGTCACAAGCTGTCATACACACTAACCCACAGAAGACAGAAATGAAAGAAGTACTAAAAGCTATAGAAAATTTGCGAAAAGAAACAAAATTAGGATTTGAAGAAAATAAAAGGGAAATATCAAAGTTACAACAAGAAATAAAACAGAAAGAGAAGAAAAAATTGAAAAATTAGAAGATTATATAGAAAACCAAAAAAAAAACAAAAGAAAAAAGTTGTATTATTATAAAAGGAATGGTGTCAAACGATGAACACCTTACCAGAGACAACGTAGAACACTTCATCAATACAGAAATGGGCGTTAAGGTTACTGTAACGGAAGCGTATAAGATAGGAAAACGATCACAATTAAACTATATCAAGGCAAAGCTTCAAAATTTTCAAGAAAAAATTGAAATAATGACAAATAAGAAAAAACTCGCTGGCACTAAAATCTATATCGACAACAATTACACAGTAAAAGAAATGGAAATACAAAACATTATTAAAGAAACGGCAAAACAAGAAAGATCATTAGGTAGGACCACAAAGATACGTTATCAAAAGTTATATGTAAATGGAGAACAATTTATTTGGGACCCAAGAATAAACAAGCTCGAAAAGAAGGAAACTGCTTCAATAATTAATCATCCAAAAAACTAAACAACTACAATATCCTATATAAGCACACATTAACGAAATCAAGCAAATTATCAATAAATAAAACAGGTTTTATTTCTATCATGTACTGGAATTGTCAAGGTTTCTATAACTTCCATAATAATTTAAATGTAAGTGAATTAAACCAACTTTTTAGTTTTGATATAATATGTTTAAGTGAAACGTGGATTGTAAAACTTGATTTGACATTTATTCTCAGTAATTATAATGTTTATTGTTGTTTAGCCACTAAGGAAAAAAAACTAGGTAGAGCTAGCGGTGGAATTCTTATTTTAATTTAAAAAAAATTATGTAGCGAACCTAAAATTACTTATCTATTTAACAATAGTTTTTCGTTATTTGTAAGAATTTTACATTACGTAATAGGATGCATTGATTCATTAGAAGAAATTGTACAAATTGTAGTTTATAGTTACAAAAAACACTCAGTAATTATTGGGGGAGATTTTAACGGTAGAATAGGTAACTTAAACTCATGTGACGATCTTCAATTAGACAACTCAAGCTGTTTATTTAAAAACAGATCTTCAAAAAATACGAAAATTACGCGTAGGGAAAGGTTTCTAGTAGAAATGATGGAAAAGTATGATTTATAGATTTTTAATGGCAGAACACAAAAAGATTCATCTGGTGAATACACATTATTTAACAACTTTGGAAAAAGCACAGTTGATTTCATTTGGGTTAATACTGAAGTTTTTGACACAATTATTAAATTCTGCATCAACGACCAATTTTTAGTATCAGACCATCTTGCTTGTGAATTACATTTAAATCCGAAACATTTTATGCCGTTTACTAATAATCAACATAAGAATGCGGTTAAGTTAATTTGGGATCAAAAAAAAAATCTAAATTGTATAGTAATATCTTAAATATTTCATTAAACAACTTATCAATCAAATTAAACGACAGTGAATCTACAAGTAAATTTATTACAACAGGTATCACAAACACTAGCAATTTTCTCAATATGACAAAAATTATTAACGTTAACAGCAGTTCATTTATTCATAAAAAACAGTGGTATGACAAAGATTGTTATCAAGCAAAAAAAGACTTAAAACTTGTACATAAACGTTATAAAAAAGGAGAAAACAGCGGAAATTTATGTGTTTATATAAATAAAAAAAAGCATTACAAAAATTTAATAACGACAAAGAAGCACAATTACGAAAATTATTTAAAAACAGAAATTGCCAATAGTGTAAACTCATCAAGTTTTTGGCGCAACATTAGAAGATTTAAAAAGAAAAATAACTTAGGAAACAATATAGCTATAAATCTATGGCAAAACTACTACAAACAGTTCTATAAGCCACAGCCAATATGCGATACGATTTTTTTGGACGTATTTAGACCAAGATATTACAATCCAAGAAACATATGAAGCTATTAAAAAATCAAAAAATAACAAATCTCCAGGAGTTGACAACTTTTCTAACGAATTTTTTAAAAACATGTCAATTAGCGGTTATGAATTTGTAGCTAATTTACTTAATAAAGTTTTTAAATTTGAAAACCTACCAAAAGGCTGGTGCAACAAAAAAATGTTTCATCTACATAAAAGCGGAGACATCAATAATATAGAAAATTATAGAGGAATAGCAATTATAAATCACATAACAAAGTTATTTACGCAAATTTTGTATAATAGACTATATAAGTTTTCAGAATGTTATAAACTTCTTCCTGAGTGTCAGACAGGCTTCAGAAAACACAGGGGATGCGAAGAAAACGTGTTTGTGTTAAATAGTTTAATAAACAACTCAATTGGGCTCAAACGACAAAAAATGTATGTTCTTTTTGTTGATTTTAAAAAAGCTTTCGATAGTGTTAACTACAAACTTTTATGGACAAAGTTTTATACTATCGGTGTAAGTGGTAAAATCATTCGCATACTAAAATCATTATATAGTAAAGCCCATTCAATCATCGATAATGGTAGAGAATTTTCTGATAAAATAAAAGTTACCAAAGGTGTACTACAAGGACACTCGCTAAGTCCTCTTCTTTTTCCATTATTTATCAGTGACATAGAACTTTTTTTTCAAACCAGAGGAATTACTGGGATTCCACTAGATAACCATATCAACGTCATAATGCTTTTTTATGCCGACGATTTAGTTATTTTGGCCGATAGTCCATTTCAGTTAGAAAAAAGTTTAAAACTTTTAGAGCAGTATTGCGATTCTCTACAACTACAAGTAAATGTCAAAAAAAATAAAAGTTATCATTTTTAGACAAGGCAATAAAATAAATAAGAATTCTTTCTGTTACAGAAATGACCCAGTTGAGATTGTAAACTTGTTTAAATATTTAGGCATAACATTAAACTTTAATGGCAAATTTAAAAAAGCAAGTGAAGAAAGGATACAGAACGCTCGTATTGCACAAGAAATGTTACTTAACACGATAAAACAAGCAAAAATATCAAAATGGCATGAAATTATAAATTTATACCAAGCTATTGTGATACCAAACCTAACCTACTGTTGTAGTATTTGGGGTCTAAATTATGTTGAAGATGTTGAAAAAATTCAAACGACTTTTTTTTTAAAAGTTACTTTATCTACAAAAATCAACTCTAGGTTACATTATAAGAGCAAAACTAAAATTAGTAAAATTAGCATATTTCATATTAAAATCTACATTAAACTTTTGGCTAAGAGTATCAAAACAAAACATTTTGAGATTATCTGCAATTGCTTTTAAAAGATTAGTACAATTACATGAAATCGAAAAACAGAAAAATCACCAACATATACGATTTAACTGGGTCACTCAGATACATTTCTTCACATCCAATTTTTTCAATTTTGATTTTAACCGGAACATGATAAACGAACAAACAGTAAACACAATTCTTCCAAAATTCAAAAAGGAACTACAGTATGATGATTGGAATAACATCTTACTTAGCACATACACTCCACTATATAAACATTTATTTTATGAAAATCCTTTTAACAACGTAAACGCATCGTATGTAGCTGATATATTACCATTAGAGTATAAACGAAACTTTGCTCAAATGAGGTTAGGAAACCAAAAAACCATAAAGATATTTGCACGCGGTATAACACATACACTTCACTTAAACTCAAAATGTTCTCTGTGCAACACAGATAATCAGAATCCTTCTCTCATGTTTTAATGATATGCCTAGTGTACCGTCAGATACGGGATAAATATTTAAATCAGACGGAACAAAATAATGGTACCTTACCTTTTCTTGATGTAAAAATAGAAAGAAAACCAGATGGTACTTTAATACATTCAGTTTATTAAAAACCAACACATACAGATCAATACATAAACGCAAATTCTCATCATCACCCAGCTCAGAAACTTGGGACGATTCGCACATTATATAATAATTTGTCATCAAGATAAATTACAAGAAGAATTAGAACACCTTAAGAAAGTTTTTATAGGAAATGGTTTTAATAAAGAAAACATTAAAAACAACAACAAATTAAAAGTTAGACCAAAGACAAGACCTATTTTAACAGATGATTCAACTATTAACCAAAACTTTGTTATTCTACCTTTTGTTTCCAACATAAGTGACAAAATTGGAAGAATACTAAGTAAACATAAGATAAAAGTAGTTTATAATACTACTACTAAAATTAAAAATGAATCCTATAAAAGACAAAATCTCTCACAATACCTGTGGAGTGTACGAAGTCCCATGCACCTATGGCAAGGTATATATTGGCGAAACTGGTAGAACTATAGATACGAGATTAAAAGAACATAAAAGACATCTTCGTTTAATACAACCTACTAAGTCTGCCATTGTCGAACATGCACTTAACACTCTTCATGATATAAACTTTGAGAAAACTAAAACAATTTCTAAAACAAAGAACTGGAAATCAAGAACGATTAGAGAAGCTATTGAAATTATCAAACATCCTAACAAATTATCAAACATCCTAACAATTTCAATAGAGACTTTCTGACACATGGTTACCTGTTATTTCTTAATCTTAATTTGTCCACCATTGACACTTAAGCTAAGTCTAGAGTTTTTATGGTGGTTTTCCTTTAGACCTTCGAGCAAATGCTGTAGCTAAATAACTTGCGCTTATTATCTAGTTCCCTTATAGTTATTGTTTTTAGTTACCTTAGTTTTTACAATTGTCAAATTAATTTAATTTTGCCTGACGAAGAACTTCGACCAAGTTCGAAAGCTCGCATTTATATTATTCTAAATAAATAATACACCATTTACCCTAAAAATATTTTAATATGTTTTATGGTGAAAGTTTTATGTCTAAAAAAAGAAAAATTCTTAGTATGCTTTAATTTCTAAAGAAGCTTGACCATACTAACCTTTCATCGTCAACTTTTAAGATACGATTTTTTTAATGATTACAGTAATGAAAAAAAAATATGAGTCAATCAGACTTGGATAAGTTGCAGATAATAGTAACTCATTTAGGTGTTTTAGAGAATAATAGTAAATACAAATTAAACTTTGGGGATGAATAGAAGAAATTGCCGTGAACATTTGTGCGATAGCATACTTCATGAAAATTTCATACGGCATTCAAATAAAATTTAGATTTAAAAAATTTTTTTAGATTGCTGGTTTTTTCGTTTTTAACATTTTAAAAATTTTTTTACTATTTGAAATTTAGATACATAAGAAATTTTGATGCTTCTTGTTGCTATAAATGTATGCTAAAAATTTTTAACGGAAGTTACCCCAATGTGTAATATTGTTAAGAAAGTTTAATTGCCATGTTACATTAGTTAATTTGTTCATTTACATATAATAAATGTTTAAAGTGTCTTGTTTTTCTTCTCTGCGTAAGCCCCAGAATTTTAAATTAACCTATGGTAACACTGCATATCTCATAAACGGAAAAGATAAAATCTAATTTGGTAGAAAATATGACTAAAATATCAACATTTTAGTTCTGTAATACAAAATAAGATTTTTTTCTGTCTTGAAGAGTTAACTTTCTTGGTTAGGCGGTGTTAGAACTTAAGCGACAATATGCCTTTAGTCTACAGAATCCTTTAAACATTCAAATTAAATTAATGTGTAAACAAAACAAAAACGGCCAGTCTAAATTATATGCAGTAATAAAACAAATGGGAAACTATTATTAATAAATTTATTTTGAAGTTTTATAAAAAAAATGTTGGTCTGCATATCTTTTGTTTGGTTACCATCAGTCGTTTGTCGTCATCGTAACAAGGAAATGGTTATTGTGTAGAAAATTTGAATGCCGCCAAAGTTGCGTAAAAGAACATTTTATTATCTAACAATGAAATATAAGGTACATTATGTAATTTAAAGTTTGAAATTCTGCACAGCTACAGAGAAAAGACAACGGGGTCTTAAATCCCTTAGGTAGTAACCGTAATTGATCTTTGTGAAAGTTGCCTTTAGATTACCGACTCTTGTGTCCTGTGCACCAATGAAACATACTGTTGTAACGGTATTCTTAAATTATATTTTACCGTGTTTTAAATATTTAAAAACAAATAAAGATAATGTTACACTTGATGGTTTTATTTATTTAAAAGCATTTTATGTAGACATAATATAGGAGTTTTATTAGAGTTTCATTTTGTTGTGACAGGTGCATGTAGTTCTGTAGATTAAGTATTCTACTAAGTGGTGTTTATGTAGTTGACAGATGTATTGTCACAAAATAATTGCGATATTAATACAAAGCTCATCTACAATAACCGTAGAGTTGTTTTGATAGACATGGAAATGTGTATCATATCGATAACAATCACTTTCAGATAATATTAATAATTACAAGAACTATTTTTATTATGTATAATTAAGTACTTTATCTTTCACTTTACGCTTGTCGAGTACTAACTAAACCTTTTAATTGATTTTGCAAAAGTTTTCAAAATGATGTATGAATAAAATCTTACTTTGCTTCTTAATAACTAGTTCGTTCAAACACAGTACTCATTATTAATTTGTAGTATAATTAAGACTAATGTGCGTTGGTAAAGTTTATTATTTACGAGATGGCTTGGCCGGCCACCAGCGACTATATGTAGCACTAACATACTTTAGACTGTCAGTTAGCACATTTGTTAAGAATAAAGTGTATGCTGGGTTCCTACGATAGCGGTTGAAATTGTGCATTTGCTGCAGAAATTATTGAGTACACGTTAATGTTACCATAACGACTCAAAACTACTTTATCATAGTCTTTAAACATCTGTAATTAAGAAATAATATAGAGCATTACTTAAAGCTAAGTTATTAGAGTCTATTTAATTCATTGTGTCATTTCGATATAAAACGATTGTATTGAATCCCGTAGTTATATGAAACTACATTAGCTGGGTATGTTTCTATTACATTTGACTGTAATTTCCATTTTGATATTATTCACGCCATGCGTCTAGTTTTGGTGTACATGATTTTTTAATCATCCTCCAAGGCAATAATGTCAATGTATAGAACCTGAAACTCTGACGAGCAATTTAATAGATGCTTTAGTTGGAATTAATGTATTAATAACCTCGTTCAATCCCTAACAAATTAAATTCAATTCCCAAACTTCTTATATAAACAGTGTTTAAAAATAAAATTTATTGTATTAATTATTTATTGTTTTTTGAAAATGACACCTAGAATTAATAAAAATTAATTTGTTTTAGTTTTGTTGTTGTACTGATAGACAAAAATTTCACAAGTAGAAACATACATGTTATACAAAACTAACCTAGACATGATTTCTGTACGTCGATACCCAAAAATCGAATCCAGCAAATTTAAGTTACAAACATATGTTGTTGTTTTTAGTATTTTATTGCAAAGTTTTTGTGTGAGGTTTCAAATCTTACAATTTTACATTATTTCTGTGATTGCTAGTGATTTAGCCAAGTAGCAATAAAATATTGAGCCATTATTGGCTAAAACCTGCAGAACATTATTCTGATCATGAGTATTCAACATTTTGCAATATTGTGCTTATATTGAAATACAATATTAGGTCAATATTTATTAAAATGTAGGTATTACCAAAGTAAAAAGTAATTTGGACAACATTGTTTATAATAATAACATTGGTTACCGACATCTATTCTACATTGGTGACGTGTATTAGTTTTACATTGAGAACCAATTTCTACTCTTTATTGGCGACCTGTATTTGTTTTACATTGATCATTCATAATTGTTCTAGATTTTAAACCAATCTTTATTTTAGATTAAATAAATTAATTCTTGGTAATAATAAATAAACATTATAATAGTTTGATAACGCATATATTCTTTATTGTCTACAAAAAATATTGACAATTTTTTTACATGTATGAAATTATTATTTTCAGCAATGAATCAGATAGAAATAGGAAACCAAAATATTAGAAAATTAAATTAATCGTTAATTATCATACAAAAACAATAATACATGAAACCATCTAAAAAGTTATAATTATTTTTCTTCAATGATTTTTCGAATATTTGTGTTTGGCACTTATTGGAATTGGCGTCCAACTGCAAGAAAAATGAATTCCTAATATATTAACTTTAAAGTATGTTTACAATTTGCCCAAAATAACCTCGTCAATTTTGAATGTACTACAAAATGATAATTTATTTTTTTTCCAAAATTTGAGTATAAAGCCGTCGCTAGTAGATAAAAGCTTTTTTGTATTACTATGAAAAAAATAGAATTTCTTTCTAAAATCGCTAATTGCAACCAGTGTTTCAACATCTTAAATTTTCATCGGCAATTTATTGCATATAATAGCTTGAAACTGATAATTTGCAGCAAAATCTGAAATTTCTATAATAATTTAATTATTAAATTTTATATATCAAGTATTGGGATTTGTTTATTTTGAAACAACAAGTTCAATGGATTGGCATTATGTAATGTTATTGATGGAATTCGAATTTTTTATCAAAACCTTCGTAAACCCAAATTAAAAACTTCAAACCTGGCAAATTATACAATCAAAAATGAGATTTACTGTTATAATAAAAGAAATGTACTTACATTAAATTCAAATAAGTTCTTGCAGCAAACACTAACTTAGTGGTCAAAAAAATGTCAATATCAACCTATTAGATGGAGGGTAAGAAAATATAACAATACAACTATTTACAAGGGGTAAGTAATACTACGAACAAAACTTGCCAACCTTAAGCAAACAATGTATAAAGCATAAACAATTACCTAGTTTTTTTTAAAAAAGGTAACGCATCCATTTGTCTCAATGTAAACAAAAAAAAATTCACCACAGTCGCAGTTGTAGATTTCGGTTTTAAGATTTTCTCTAACATAAAGTAAGTAAATTGGTATAAACTCTAAGAAAGTGTACAATTGGTAGAACTCAGGTTTCCACCGGTTGTATTCGTATCGCACATCTTGGATAATTTCCGTGTTTTCGTTATCATGCAAGCTGAGCTTCCGTCACACGTCGCAGTGAACATCTTTAAAACATAGAATAAACTGATTGATTGCGTCTTGACATCTCGCTTTTATACTCAAATCAAGAAAAAACATTAATAAATATTGTAGAGATACTCACTTTATTATTCATGCTTTCTTAGAAATATTTATATTATCATTATGGGAAATGTTGATTCTGTATAGGTTTTATTTAATGTTTACCGATAAAAAATTTATAATTTTATAATTCCTTTGCTTAATTTTTTTATCCTTTACTTTCAATAACACTACAAAGGAGAATAAACCCATTAAAAGATTTATAGATGAAAACATTTACAGATATCGCAAATCTTGCAATTATCGGAAAATTTTGAAAACAAACACAATATTACCTACGTAATATCATAAACAAGGTTTTTTTTACATGTTTGAAAATATAAATGCATACATATATAATAAAAAAATAAGAAAAACACAAATAACTAGTATTCTAGGTACATATTAAACGAGAATAGAGTCGTATGATAATTCACCGATTGTTTGTATTTAACATTTATCCATGAAATGCCTGAGAATTGTTTCCCATAACCTCTTCATTGCTAGAAGATGATAAATCAGCAACACCAATGACTTATACAGAACTTTTGCTCATAACAAACTATGAGCAAGACCGTTCGTTATCAAGAATTGCTGCGAGCTATTAAAACATAGCTTACAGTGACATATTTAAAGAGAAACCCGATCGCCTCATCTTAAATCCATGCACTTGAATAAGCATCATGGCATGTAAATAGGTCGGCGTCACTAATTTTTTCTATTTTTGTAGTTCAATTTGTTTGCCCTTTATCTCTCCAAGAGGAACGGAAATTGTGCTCGACATTGAATTAGTATTAAAAACTATAAATCCAAACACTCCCGGCTGTTGTTTCCCATTTATAGCTTTAGTAGAATGTAATAGTTTAGTGCGAAATGATTGCAAACTATAGGGTACATCTTTTATAGAAAATTTTTCTAGAGAAGCACAAAAGTTGGTATTTGGGCTGTGTTGGTAACGCTTAACATTGAATACCAAACTCAGCCACATAAAAATTAGACAAATGGAAATTATTTGATGTGACTGAACCTCAACCTGGATCATCTCGTTTTCTTGTTCTTTGCACACTCTTATCTCCTGCAGAACCTGTAGAAGTCCCTCCGGAGTTTTCAAAAGCAAAGGATTATAAACTGTTAATTACTACAACAAAAACTGTAAAACATAATATTAACTTTATAAATAAGAAATAACAATAAATTATGTTCTTTTTATACATTTTGCATATTAAAAACTGTTTCAGTTAATGCATTACGAACGGTGTAATTTTCATTATTATTGTTTTGATTTAAAACGAAATGACCTACATCTCTCACATCTTTAATTGCATTAAAATAATTTTTAATAGTATCATCTTGATCTTTACACATATTATGTAAAACTGCGCAAACCACAAAACTTACAAAATTTTTATATTCCAAGCAAGAAAATCGTCTTGTCAAAACTCCAAAAAACTTTTGTAGGGTATTACGTGTCGTAATATGTGCTCTGTTATATACCACTTTACTGGCAGTTGTTGGATGTCGTAAAAGCGTAAATAGATGACGTTTACATCTCTCTCTTCTCTTTCTTCAGCCTTTTTTTGTACACTCCTGGACGTAGGCCTCTTCTAACCGTTTCCACTCTTTGCTGTCTTGGGCTATTTGATACCATTTTTTCCAGCTGTCTCTTTAATGTCGTCCGTCCAGCGTCTTTGTGGCCTTTCTCTGCTTCTCTTTGTTTTACGCGGCCGCCACTGTACTACTCGGGTTGTCCATCTATTATTTTCCTGTCTCGCAACAGGTCACACCCAATTTATTTTACATGGATTCCCACCCAGTATTACCTAATAAGCAACCATTGCCATATCTTCCAACGAAAAATTTAACCGAGAGGAAAAAAAATTAATTTTATTACGGCATCACAAACCACTTAAACATTAATGCTTAATTAGCATTTTCTGTTGCGATACGACAACGCTTACAACACATGGAAAACCAGAAATATCAAAGAACTATCAAACTTATATTAAACAAAACTTGAATTAAAGGTAGCTATAATTTATTAGTTAGTTTTGACTGTAATCATAAACTTTTTATTATTAAAAAACTCTAATTGTAAATGAATCAGCTGAATATTGCCAATTAGATAATCTTTTGTTAAGAATAGTTTAATCGGAGACTATTGTTTTGTGTAACGCAAAATATAGTTAATTGATTCTTAATCTTTGATTAACATGAACTTTTATCAAATATTTGATTAAACGTTAATTGATTGTTCAATATCATTAAAAGATAATCATGCTTTAATACAAAATTAAACGTGAATTAACGGTTAATTATCTTTTGTGTACTTCGCTATTAGTGTTTCAAACAAATGGCCCGTTTCTGGCATCTGTTTTGCTACTGCTAAGATTGTTTAAGACGACTACATGTTCGATGTTTTTTAATACAAATTCCTACCCTTCGACCCGTCAGATTGAAAAAAAATAATGTCATTCACATGATTTATGAATTGACCCAATTTGGGAAGAGTGTAAAAAAGAGTAATAATGTTGTGTTTAGACAATATTTTTCCGATACGATGTGTAGCACCTTTGACCTAGGGTAAATGATTTATAGAGTACGGTTTCGTAGAAATAAACTGCGACTAACACTGCGACCTTGGTTAGATAATATAACTGTTTTTAAAGATTTTGGGGTTAATTTAGGGAAACAGGTTTGTACACTAAAGAATATACTAATAACTTCTGAAAAAAGTGACAATTCATTTAAATATTTATCTATATAGTTAGGTTATTGATAACCTGAATGAGATAATAAACCATCTTCATTTCGAATAACTCAAACGTTCAAAAATGGTAAAAAGAAGTTTCTTCCTGATTCTATAGTAAAACGAATATTTTGATGAATCGAGTATAAATGACATAGAAACTCGTTGAAGACAAAAATACCATGTTCTTAAATGACAAAGGTGTTGTCAACGTATCTGTACCAACACTTAGATTTTAGGTGAAATGTGGATAAAGTTTTTTTACATAGAGTTGCGAAGAAGCGACATTTACTACTCCGAAGATGCAAGCTGCAATGTCTTCGAAACGTCAGTTTGTTTGGGTTTACCAACGACAATACGGCAAAGGCCAAGTTCTACTTTTTGTTTTGGCTCTCAAGAAGAGACTAGGACCAAGCCTAAATCTGGATGTTTAACTACGACGCGGCCTAAGCCGAAAGTCGCTTACAATCATAATACTAGATTTATTGAAGTGTGGTAGGCAGGTAATAGGCACAAAATAATGCCTTTACAGAGTATTCACAATGCGATGTTTGAGTGTGTTTACTTAATGACGCGTTCCCGTTTGACTTCTGCTTGATCCAGAGTTATGAGGTAACCTAGTATACGGCGTGTTTCTGATAAACAAGGAAAAGTTTTCTTGTGGCGTTAAATAACAATTTTTCCTTGAAAGATTCGGTCTAAAGTGTCCCATTTTTGAGATATTTGCAATTAAAGTTTTTACGCCGGTTTTGTCTATTTATATAAGTAGATATTGACTTTTGATTTAAACTGTGTAGTAAATACTGTAAGATCTTTATTTTAAAACGTCTTCATGTATTGCGTTAATTATTGTTCTCTTTAATTTTCTGTCATTCAGCTTTCTTAGAATTCATTTTGGCAACTTGCTTAATTTCTGTTTTGATTTCTTCAGTTGACGTTGTTTGCTAAACTGATTTGTGTAAGTTGTTTTTGATAAACTCTGTTTTGGCATATAACAATTACATAAACATAATACTATTTTTAAGAGCTTGAAAGTTTGGCGAGAGTTTGAAGGCCTGGTAAAAGCTTGACTTGGTTAACCTTAAACTACTTAAACTACGCTTGGCTTGATTTAATGTTATAAATCGGGTAATGTTATCAACAGGGTAATGTTATCACTTTACTAGACAAGGTCAGACGTAGAAAAAACAGCGTTTATAGTAATCATAATTTTGGTTTGTTATCAATTTTTTTCTTAGATTTGTTTCTATGCATGAACAGTAACCTATTTTGAATAAATGTTTCAGCCGAATTTTCACAATATGCTTGTTTAGAGTAAAAAAAATTATTTTTATTTTGACTGATCTACGTAGTGTTACATCACTTAAACATCTGTGTCAGCAAATTTCGAATAAAAATTGTGCAGTTTTTAGAACAGTAAATTAAACATCATAACGTTATTTTTGATTTCTTCCTACTAACATTGTCAATTAACTGTTTAATGTTACAGGTCTGTTAGCTCAATATTTTGATTTTGACATTATTTTGCTTGTATTGATGCTCTGATTTTACTTTTTAAATTAACAACCTGTAAATCACATACAAGCTGTATGTTTTTACTGCTTTCTAACAAAAAACGTTTATTATTTTTTTATTCCGGATACTGTTATCAATCGGTTTTTGTTATCAAAAAAGATCAAGTCTCGGCGTGATTCTATTAAGCAGCATACACTGTTTAATTAAAAACGAACGCATTTGGCCAGAAAAATACAAACATTGCCTATAATTTACTAGACCCCAGATGAGTTTTTATTATGTCAATAAACAGAAAGATTGTACTTCTGAAAAAGAACCATTCAGTTCCACACGCTCACCCACCCAAATTCATAAATTTTTTTAGTAATTTTATTAATATATTTTTATAGCTTTTATCAGCATGGTTTTTCATTAATTAGTTGACTTTAATCTATTTTATATCAAATTTGAATAGAAATTTTGTAAATTTGTAAATTTGGCAATTTCTGTTATTGTTTTGATCGATTGAATACTATAAAGAAATATATGCAAATTAGAAACTGTGCGTTCAATTATAAAATTGTCAGTATATGTCAATTTTGCGTTTGCATCCAAAACCACTGCCGTTTTGCATCCAAATTAATGTTTCCAATTTTAGCGTAGTCATTGTCTAAGTATAATGTATATAAACAAGGACATTATGTTTAGACAACATTTTTTTGATACGATTTTTAGTACCTTTGGCATAGAGTAAGCGATAGAGTACGGTTGAGATCTAGATTCTGCTCTTACTTTTAGTTTTGCAGAAATAAACTGTGATAGATTGTTTAATACTTTTTCTACCGTAATTGTTTGCGACTAACACTTTGGTTAGATAATTTAACTTTTTTTGAAGATTTTGAGGCTGACTTAAAAAAACAGCTCTGTACATTAAAGAATTCACTACTAATAATTTTTGGGAAAGATGACAATTAATTTGAATATCTATCTGTATGGGCAGGATGAACTAAATGTGATGATTATTCTTCATTTTGAATAACTAAAGCGTCCAAAAAAGTTAAAAAAGAGTTAATTCTATAGTAAAACGAATATTTGGATAAATCGAGTGTAAATGACATAGAAGCTCGTTGAGGACGGAAAGACCATGTTGCCAAATACTCCCCAAAAAGTCATCTTTTGTAGCTGGCACTAAAAAACAGAACAAAGATAGCAGATGGGACAAGAATACTTCAAATGGCTTACAAAGAAAATGTTATTACACGTCTAGCTACAAACTGATATGGAGAGGAGGAAAAGCGGCCAAAGCATTGGTGCAATATTTTAGAGAATAAATAGATTATTATAAAAATCATACTAGAAGTATACAATATAATCCAATACTTTCTAAAACCGCACAAGATAGATTGCGCAAGTTATTTTTTAATGCAAAAAAAATAGCATTGACAAATGTGTTTTTTTATTATTTTTGGCACCTAAACTATATTGGCAAAAAATCTCTCGGTAGAATAAAACGAATTAAAAAAAATTAACTAAATAAGCGGCTGAAAACATTGGTTTAGATCTTAATGCGATAAAAATTACCAACTATTGAAACTGTTTTTTCATTGTAACACAACTAGCTAAGAGTGGAGTAGGTGACCAGCAGTTGTTAAAATTAACAAGACACTCATCTGTAAGCTCTATGAAATCTACATCTACAACTTGACGAAAAGCATCACACAACCGTAATCAACAACTTAAGAAAACACACTGTTTTGTTCTTTTCATCACAAGGAAATTTTATAGTTACCTACAATAATTGCACCGTTTCTTGATTATTTAATAAAATTACTTACGTACTTGTAATTACGCTAAATTACATTTGTGGTAATAATTTTTTATAATATTAACTTCTGTGTAAAAATTAGTTCAGATCACAAAATGTATTTCAACAAAGAATCAGTAACGATTGCAACTAATACTAGAAGACCGTGGCCTGCAATTTACAAAATAAATCTGATTAAAAAAACTCGTGTGGTTACCACACGAATTTCTTATAAGAAATGATGAAGGAATATCTACATATTTTTTCAAGGTTATATTGTCATAAAACCATTGAAGTGATATATACACGTTTGTATTGATTTCCTAGCATATTTGTACGCCTCCATATTACTTACCTCTTTAGAAAATCAGTAAAAAAAAAATCGTCGCAGGCAGGATTCGAAACTGTATTATATTTGTAAACTCATTTTAAATTACAAACTAAACATCTGATAAACTGTTAATGTTAGAATTTTTTTATTTGAATAAATTGTTAGAAGGAATTATCTCTATAAGAAATTGTAAAAATAATTCGAACAATTTACATACGTACAAAATTATATAAGAAAAACTGTTAAAAATATTCCATATTTTGATAAAGCAGAGAGAATATAAAAAGCCAGCTCTACACCAAATTTCAAGTTACTAGGACTTTTGGTTCGAGAGTTATCGTAGGTACATCCAAAGATAATTTAAATAAGAAGCAGCATTCTGTATATAAACAAGTCATATATCTAATAAACTGTTAATGTTAGACAAAATGTTTATTGAAATAAATTATTAGGAAGAACTAACTCTATAAGAAACTGTAAAAATAATTCAAATAATTCACATACGTACAAAATTATATAAGAAAAACCGTTAAAAATGGCAGATACACCCACTTCCGGTTTCTTTATCAAACCCATCTTTTGACAGAATTGAGAGAATATGAAAAGCCAGCATCATACCAAACTTCAAGTAATTAGGACTTTTGGTTCAAGAGTTATCGGAGGTACATTCAAAGATAATTTAAATAAGATGCAGCACTTCGTATATAAACAAGTCAAAAGAATTTAGAGAAAAATTGTTATTTCTTTAATTTATCTTGCTTTCCTTTCAAGTTATGGAATTTTTTTCTAAAAAAAATTGTCGTAGGCAGGATTTGAACCTAGGATCATATATGGAATTCATTTTCAATTATAAATCAAATATCTAATAAACTGTTGATGTTAGAAAAAAATTTATTTGAATAAATTGTTAAGAAGAATTAATTCTATAAAAAAACTGTAAAAATAAGAATATAAATATTTTTTTATTAGAATTGCATATTAATCGTCTAACTTGTGAGTAATTAACATCACGTAAAAAATTTTGCAAGGTATGAGTAGATCTGTCACTTTAAAATTTAGTTGTTATAAACATATTTGACAGTTACATAATTTAATATAATTGAAACTGTACTAAATTTAGTAAACTTAATTTAAAAACAAATTGTTTTAATAATAATTTACGTTAGTGATAATAAATCCGACACAAATCACAGAATGACCATAATTAGTATTAGTAAATAAAAACGTTTTTAGTAACATATCTATTGAAGGATGCTATAATTAAAAAATTATTTTGTTGTTTTTGCTTTAATTTAAAACAAAATTATTAGAATAACTTTACGATATAAAAATTAATTTTTGTCACTTTAGTATACAACTTTTAAACCACAACTGTCTGTAAAATTTAATTCAACAAAAATGTGGGTTGTTTTGAGAGGCATTACTGTATGTGCAAAAATACAAATACAGCAGTTTCGTGTATTATTATAATTAAACAAATAATTAAGTAGAAATGTTTAATTATTTTTTTTAATATGTTAAGTTACATGCTACGTTTGTACTAAAAAATAAACAAATCTTTAGTTGTTTCAACACAAACTACAATAAACTGATTTCCCAGATGAATATAATACAAAATACCACAATTACTGCAGGACTATTTAAAATACTAAAACTTTAGGTATAAGTGTAACTCCTTAATTAAAACTGTTTCCACTAATTATTTCCAGCAGAGTAAAATTGCTATAATCTTGAACTCGTTTTAAACTTTTACTACCCCTAGTCGCAATATCGATACAAAGCAATTTTGAGTAAACAGAAGAGTCATTATTTGTTTTCTCAATAATGAAAGTGATTAAATGAAAATAGATTTTTTAATTTCCGCTCTATAAATTATTAGCAAAGCTATTTGTGTATTGGGATCTTTCGAAGGATTAAATTATTCGTTATAGTTTGCCAACAGCATCGTTGATTCTCTAAATCTTTAAACACTATAATTTCGGATTTATTTTTTAACATTACCGTTAAAAAATTTAACAATATTTTATACTTATGGGTGTTGCAGTTATGAGATGGTTTAGTTTGTTTGTAAAAATTACTTTAAAAACGTCATCTAATTCAAATATTTCTTCCATTTTCAATTACTTTCTAACCCTAGGATTATTTTGGTTCAGATCCGCGTCTATTATATCAACATCTCAATTTTCCAATCCTATTCTCTTAATAATCACGGTTTGTAAAATTGAAGACGTTATCAAACGCTCTAGAACTGTCACTAGTCTGTATCCATGAAAGACGTTAGTTTTAGTTTTGCTAGAAACAAAACCATATGAGATCAAATTAAAAACAGAAATTTGGGAACGTATCGTTTTTAAACAGTAGCAGATTTAGAAAAACCTCAAAGGAGGGGTGCATCATTATCGTCGTCGGTGTGAAAACACATCGATGATGGTCATATTCACGGATTACTCTTTATTTCTCATCGCACTTTACAACACCGAACCTGGTAGTTGTATTGCATTTGAGTTAATAGATTTGAATCTTAAAACTATGAGTTTTTTTTCTATATTTTGCAAGTTGGTTTTTCAAACTAAATGATGTGAGGATGTCTTAAGTAAACCTTAAACCCAAATAACTAACTTGCAGGTCAATATGTAAGCAAAACCTAATTAATACCTAAAAATTTGATCAAATGGGTAATTACAAAACCAAATATCACAATTACACGCTTTTTCTTTACAATTTTTTTATGCAAAAAAAAAATTACGACAACAATACATTAACTTACAATACAAAATCGATTCTACAACTTTTCGTGGCAAAATGATGGCTTCCTTGACGGAACAGTCAATGTTAAGATGGGTGTGCAAGGTATGGGATTACAAGTCCATTCAGACAATCCTCATTCATAGTCGACCTCAACCATGTCTTCGTACAACGCAAGTTAGAGAAGCTTTTCTCTACGGTGGCTATCAATACAAGGAGAGTTATTACAGAAACACATATCTAGGGCTTCTATTACATAATCCACATTCTTTACGTATTTCATGTGTATCTGCCTGTACTGAAGCACCTCTGCTTCAAAAAATGAAGCAATTTTTTAAGTTTTTAGAAGCGACGTTTTTTAGCTGGGAAGGCAAAATAATGTTTAATTTTAAATGTGTGCCATTTTTGATACAAAACCGTTCCCTCATGTCTACTGTTACGTGGTCCAATGTAGGTACAAATAGAGTTATCGGATCGTCATTTACGTCCAAATGTGCTCTATGACTTTGGCTCCCAGCAAGACGAGGAATGTACATTTATACATTCAGTTCTTTCAATGCTGTTTCAGTTTCTTTTACGACATGAGCAAAGTGCACCTCAGAATTATGTTGCATCTCGTTATACACATTTAGGGTGGTCTCTATTCTTATTTTAGCTGAAGCAACGTCTATGGTAAGATTTTACAGAATTTTGCTTAGAAAATGTGTAACGCTTATTATGTCATTCGGCGAGAAGAGCGTGATAATCAAGTCTAAGTTTTACATGGTTTTAAAAAGAATACCAGCTTTAGATGCTGTTGCAATCAAAATCTTACTTAGAACTTTACTGACTGTCAGAAAATTGACTGCAAATTGTACGGTTGCATCGTGACGCTCGACCCATCTTGTTTGACAGTATTCTAACAGTGAGCATTTAGAGTAGAATTTTAGTGTGGCAAATCGTTTAGTTGATGCTGTAAAAATAGCCACATTTTTTCAATAGAACCAAGAGCATTTCTCACATTCGGGACTCTGCAACTTTGAAAAATAGCCAAATTGAGTTGATGGTGATATTCTGGCATTAATTGCTTTTTTCAAAGGGTCCTCACGGCTCCTTTCAACTCGGACTTATTCACAGAGCATCCATTTCACCTAATACTCATTTCGCAGCACAACAGACAGATTTTCCATTTTTTAATGTCTATATCTTTTAATACTTAAACTGTGATACTGCGCTCAACAGATGGTGTACTTAAGTTTTTATTGTCATCGTAAATGCCCAAAAACCTTTTCTTTAGTTTACCGTGATTATTATCATATCTTGCAGCTAAACTCAATTGGGCAGTGTGTGATATGACTGTGGTTTTATGAAAGATGATGCTGTAGCAGCCCGCAAGTTGTTTCTTCTCCCGTATTTTATTTAACATTACTGCTTTACAACATTTGATCAGTTGCTCGCATATGGTCTTACTAATATTTGTTATATTTGCTTTGATTGTTTTGAGGTGATTTTTAAGCTGCAAATCTCCAGCGTTAATTCGAAATTTAAGTAGGGCTCTAAAGTTTTCTTTATTAGCCAACACGTTATTTTTGTTCAAACTGTGAACTAGTAGACTCCCGTTATCTTGGTGCTTTCTTAAGGAAATGTTTTGTCTTCCGTGAAGAATTATGGTTTTTATTATAGAAATAATCCGGACCCTGTTTTTTTTTTATTTGTTTTATCTGTGTTGAAAGTTAGTTTCTGATGTCAAGTTTGAGTTTATCGCGAGTTGCCAAAAACTGATGTGCTTGCTTCTCAATTATCATCATCATCATCATCAACCACCCCTAGTTGTCCACTGCTAGACATAAGCCTCCCTCATGACTCGCAATCGCTGTCGTTCCTGCCCTGCCTGAATCCAATTGTTTGTGACTCGCTTTATATCGTCAGTCCAGCGTGTAGGTGGTCGTTTCTTGCTGCGCTAATCAATGCGTGGTCTCCACTCCAGTAGTCTTCTCGTCCAATTACACTTCAATGTAGTTACTCGCTAAATGACGTTTGGAAGAATCGGAAGAACTGCCAGGTATCATCATTGAAAAAATCAGAGAGTTCTTAGCCAAGATGAAAAACAACAAAGCACCGGGAGAGGATGAGGTGATATCGGAATCCATAAAAGCCGAGGGCCTCTATTGATGGAGAAGTTGCAAACTTTCTTCAACTTATGCTTAGGAGAGAGCTCCATTCCCGACAAATGGCACAGCGCAACCACCATACTATTGAACAAGAAAGGAGATAAAACGAATCTAGAAAACTATTGCCCAATAACTCTCCTCAGCCACTTGTACAAGTTGCAGAGTGTTAAAACCCTTATAGAAAAGATCATAGAATACAACAGGCCACTAGTAGTACTGTTCATAGACTTCCATAAAGCGTTTGACACCATCGAACTGAAAGCCGTATTAGATGCCCTACGAAAATGCCGTGTGGACCATAGATATTCTGAGCTGATTCGTAATGTATACAAAAACGCTCATATGCTAGTCAAAATGCACAAAACTAGCAACCGTATCAGCATCGGAAGAGGGGCGAGACAAGGAGATACGATGTCTCCAAAATTATTCATAACCGTCCTGGAATACGCGTTTAAGTGACTGAACTGGAATGCAAAAGAAATAACCATAGGGGGTCAAAAACTCAACCATCTTCGCTTTGCGTACGACATCATCCTAATAACCGATGACCTAGGTGAGGCGAAACAAATGCTCCACGAGCTTAGAGACGCGTGCTCCGATGTTGATCTGAAAATAAACTTTGCTAAAACTAAGATTATAACAAATCTTGTTATGAGCGAGTGCCTGGACGTGGAAAACGCCGAAATTGAATTAGACAATAAGTACATCTATCTGGGACATGAAATCAAAATTTTGAGAGATAATCAGACATGCAAATTGTAGAGAAGGATCAGCCTCGGGTGGGCGGCCTACGGTAAGCTTAAGGATATTTTTAAGAGCAATCTTCTCATCTGTCAAAAACGGAAAGTATTTAATCAGTGCGTCTTGCCGCTGCTTACATACGGAGCAGAGATTTTAACCCTAACGCTAACATCGGCGAGGAAACTTAAGATCGCACAACGCAAAATGGAGAGGGCAATCTTGGGAATAAGGTTGAAAGACCACGTAACCAACAAAGATCTTCGACGGCGAACCGGGATGGCAGACGTCATCCAGCGAGTTGCTTCAAAATAATAATCACAAAATGCGTATTTTAGTTGATGGCTCTGTGACAAGTTTTTTTGCGAGGTAGCCTGTTTTAACGTTTACCTTCTTTTAATGCACAAATATTGCACAGTTTAAGCAAAAAAAACATATTGCAATGTAGAATGTTTCAAAATAATTAAAAACAAAGATATACTGCGAATTTAACCTCGTCGGTTTGTAGCAATACACAAAACAATTTAACTTTCTCATTCATCATATTTTTATGTTGGTATTAAGATAGTAAACTTTATCATTTAGTGTGTCAAAATGACAAATGTCAGATCTGAATTTAATAGGTATATGGTTGAAGAACTAGTATACCGTCTGATCAAAATTGACTCGGACTGGTTCATTTAAACCGCGGGCGTAAACCGAATTGCTAAAATTGTCTAGGTTAGTACAACCTTTTTTAATATTTGAATAAAGTTTAAGCAAAATACGTCCATTAGTGTGGGTTTGACAGCCATTTGTTTACGACGCAAAAAGTTATTTGGCGATTTTTCTATAGAAAAAAAGTTTAACCAGTTTGCTTGAAATTTTGTTTTCAATAGAATTACGGCTACGGATTCATTAAAAATGTTGCAGAAGTGTTTTTAGCAATCTACTCTATTGAGAACGCAAGTACTTGAGTAGCATAAAGCATTCATGAGTTTCGTGAGGTCGTAGAAAACTTGGCTCATGCGAGTCGTTCATTCACCTAGGTTAACAACGATAGCATCAAAAAAGTGAAAAACACTGCTTGGAAATCATCGTGTTGGCATTAGGGAGATAGCAAAAGCTCTCAACATTTCTTATGGATCGATTCAACACATTGTGGTTGATGTTTTGGGTAAAACGCGCGTCGCCACCAGACTCGTACCGAAAAACCTAATTTTTTGCGAAAAAAAACGTCGAGTAGAGATCGCAAAAGAAATGCTTGTAGGGTTGCCGGTTTTTGCCAGCTGCACCGGTTTAATGGTACCTCGCCCGAGTGCCGGTTTAACTAAAAAACCGGTTAGTAAATAACCGGTTTTGGTCAGTTTTACTAAAAGAATATAATCTGTACCGGCTAGTAAAAATTATAAACTAATATTTTGTAGAGAATTAAATATTGCATCCTTCAATACAATTTTCCATTTCCCAGAATCAAAAACATGGAGTGAATAAAATTCAAGATTAAAGATTTAGATAATTTTATTAGTGGGTCAGTACTCAGTTTTGCAATTGTCAGTTAAGCTTAGTACTTATTTAGTTTAGTATCAATAACCACATCACCGCTACCGCTGTAGAAATAATAATGTATAGTCGCTTTCACATAAAAACACGATTGCATTTGCCTATTTAGACAAATTGTCAGTGGCGTACTGTTTCTGATATTATGTACGTAGGCATGAAAGCAAATTTAAACTATATAAATGCAGGTACTGCATTAACATTTTAGTTAATTATTTCTTTGGTATTGTCTGTTTCTTTTTCATTCCACGCAAAAACAAATATAAATCTTTAGGACGATCTTGAGAAGTCGCTGTTACCATTATTAAAAGGCCGCTGCATTTTCACCTTTCTTTTTCTGTTCGTTACGTTAAAAGTGCGTAGAATGTAACATTTACTTTTATAAATGTTTAACTCAGCGATTATGGTTAGTAATCGTGTTAGCAGAAACCATAATAAAAAGCTTTATTGTCCTTCTAATTATTAATTAGTGTATTACTTATTTGTTAGATCGGGCACAACAAAACCCAGGATTGGCAATGCCCGTCTTGATCCCTTCAACTACGGGTCTGCTCTTACATTAGTTACAAAATTTAAATTGTCTTTGCCATTGCTAGTGTAGTATAGTACTATAAAAACAATATAATTCTTATAGATTAATTTTAGGTAAATGCTTCTGAAGCGGCGGTGTCAGCTAACGTAAAAAACAAAGTTTAATTGCTAAACGCTTTGTATTATTTTATATATTAAATCTACTTTGTTTTTGAAACCTGTTTCTACTTAATAAGTAGCCGGTTTTTACAAAACAAAAAAAGTTGGAAACCGTAGATGATTGATGTTGCACTGTTTTTTGGGTGTCACAAAACGCTCACTAACGTTTCGCTGATCATGCTGTCAGCTTCTTCAGAAGATTTCTAAAGACTGATGTTATCGTCTTGCGTTTGTCGTTATATACCGTCTTTCGGATCCACTTCGCTGATACGTGTCCGTTGGGGTCTGTTCATTTGCGTTCATAGACGTCTGATGACATCTTTTATATTCTTCACGCAGCGTAGATCTCCATGTGTTGCTTAATCTGTATCCATCCTTACGGTTGCAGTTGTTAGGGTTTTTTATTATTTTTAGTGATTCGAGTATTATTTGCTGGTGATAGTGTATGACTTGTGCTAATACTTTTACGTTCCCGTAATCAATCCGCTGATTTCCATTCTCATGTAGATGTTCCGCTACTGCAGATTTGTCCGTGCATATGAGTCTCGTTGATGTTCTTTAACCCTGCACTGAATGCTCTTCTGTGTTTGGTCGATGTAACTCTTGCCGCACATACACTCTAATTTGTATATACCTTTGGTGTGTAGTCTTGGAAGTTGATCTTTGTTAGGTGGTATAAGCTGATCTATTTTCATCACTGTGTTATAACGTGTAGTGATGTTCTTCTTTCCTAGAACCCTCTTTAGTCTGTCAGTGACTCCGGCAACGTAGGGTAATTAAGCATATGTTTCTGACGGTGTCTCCGCAGCAACCTCAGCTTGTGCTACAGTGCTACATTAAACAACGACCGTGAAAGCTTGCATTCTACTATTGCACGCCTCTACGGGGAGGAAACCTATTTGAAAATCAGAAAACTGGATAAACTAAGAAAGAAGAAGAACCAGTTACTTGCCTCGCTGATATTCCTGTGTCGCTGCCGAGGCCAACATGTGACACCTAATTTTGTAAAAATACAACATTAACTAAAAACCACCGTCGCCAAGAAGATAATTTATCGTGCAGAAAACCCGCTAGTCAGGGAAAGAGTACGCGATACCTACCATAGATTAAATCAAATATCCAACGAACTATACGTGCTGCATCTCAAGTTGAGTAACAAACTTAGTGAAGACCTGTGGACAACCATCGATCGGATCAGCTACGAACATTATGAACATCATCTGGCTACAACGACGAAGAACCAAATAAAAAAGTTTGATAAACTACACTACAAAAAATCACACAAGACACCAGAGTTGGATATAGAAAAAACAGTCATCAGTTTTTCGGAGCAGCAGCTAACCGAAGCACCCAGAAGACTCAACTTTGCAGTCGCGCTTACAAAAATACCAAAAGAGGAGCTCATCGCTCAAGTGGAATGTGCCATCCGCAATCTACCCATCGAAGATGCTGAAGAAATAAGACACGAAACTTGTCGTATCTTACGGACAGCCAAACCACCATTAACAAACATAACAAAAAATGAAGAAAGAGCGTTACTTGACTTACGTAAGAATGAAAAAGTAATCATTCTACGAGTGTACAAAGGTAACGCGACAGTAATAATGGATAAGAACATTACACAAAACTAAGCAAAGATCCTACCGCAAAAGTTGAACGACGCATAAGTAAGGCGATCAAAGACTCATCTATACCAACAGAAGAACAGAAAAGGCTATATTACCATCGGAAAGCCAAGCTTCACAGACGGGAAAAATTACAAAGTTTTCTTCAACATGTCAAAGGACACCACAACAGTATTAAATTCACCATGAAGATCGAAAAGAACAAAACGCTGTCCTTTCTAGACGTTCTGGTAACACGCACGGACAACAACAGGCTAAATTTGCTGCGGAGACACCGTCAGAAACATATGCTTACTTACCCTACGTGGCCGGAGTCACTGACAGACTAAAGAGGGTTCTAGGAAAGAAGAACATCACTACACGTTATAACACAGTGAAGAAAATAAATCAGCTTATACCACCTAATAAAGATCAACTTCAAAGACTACACACCAAAGGTATATACAAATTAGAGTGTGTGTACGGCAAGAGTTACATCGACCAAACAGCGAGAAGCATTCAGTGCAGGGTTAAAGAACATAAACGAAACGCTCAACTCAGACGCACGGACAAATCTGCAGTAACGGAACATCTACATGAGAATGGAATAAAGGTATTAGCACGCAGCAGACACTATCACCAGCGAATAATACTCGAATCACTGGAAACAATAAAAAATCCTAACAACTTCAACCGTGAGGATGGATACAGATTAAGCAACACATGGAGATCTACGGTGTGTGAAGAACATGCAAGAAGTCACCAGACGTCTATGAACGCAAATCAACAGACCAGAACGGATATGGATCAGCGAAGCGGAGCCGAAAAACGGTATATAACGAGGAACGCAAGACAATAACATCAGTCTTTAGAAATCTTCTAAAGAAGCTAACAGCATGATCAGCGAAACGTTAAGTAAGAGTTTTGTAACGCGGCAACACCCGAAAAACTGTGCTACTATGGTGCTACATTAAACAACGGCCGTGAAAGCTTGCTCTCTACTACCGTATATGATTGCCAACGTAACTGATCACCCTACATTCATCAAACACATTGTTACTGATGGCGAAACGTGAGTTATGAATATAACGTCAAAACTGACCACCAATCTAGCGAATGGCGCGTCAAAAATAAGCCGAACCAAAAAAACCACGTCAAAGTCGGTCAAAAATCAAAGAACATCACATTGTTTTCTTCAATTACCGTGGTGTGGTTTACTATGAATTCGTTCCAACGAGTCTAACGGTCCATAAGGAATACCACTTAGTCCTTTTGAGGCGTCTACGTGAAGCAATTTGTCGTAAACGTCCGGATTAGTAGGCAAAGAATTCATGGATTTTTCACGACGATAATATCAGCCTAATTGTGGCCGAAGTTTTTGAAGAAACAAAAGAAGTCATGGTTCAGCCATCGTACTTGCTAGAGTTGGCTCTCTGGGACTTTTTTCTGTTATTAAAACTCAATGTTGTTTTTTTACCCAGTTAGAGTCAAATTTCATTAGATGGTAATATAATCTCTTTATTTTGTTTTCTATCAAAAGTTTTCAATAACGTAATTTTTTTTTTAAATAATTTTGAAAATATGTCTGTATGACTGTTGTAGAACCAAAGTTTTCTCGGGCGTATCACATACTAATTAATACTTAAGAATTATAGAAAGTTTACCAACTGTAGTTTTTTATTTTACCAAAAATATATTTTAAAATTAATTAACATTTTCATCAGAAAATTGTACATGACTGACTTATTTGTAACAAACAAAACAATTAGGCTATTGTTTGTTATTACTGGTTTAGGAATTGTGAGTTAAAAGCATTTTTTAAGTTTTTACAAATAAAACAGAACCAAAGTTTGACTTAAGAGTTAAATTTTACTGTGAAATTATACGTAAACATTGAATTTAAAATTTAAAAGTTATAATTGATTCGTATTTTTAAAAAATTAGGAAACCAAATAAAATTGAATAAAAAATATCCAGAAACAATAAAAGCTCGGGTACACTTCAATGATAGATTTCTTTAAATAGAATCAAACTTCAATACGAAATCGACCAAATAGTTGAATTGATTTAAAAGAGACAATAAAATATATTCGTTCAAACCGCATTTTCCACAAAACGTAAAATCCTTTTAACTTATTCATTTTTTTACTATACATAAATTTTCATGGTTATTGATTTTTACTTATTAACATTTTAATCACAGTTAACTAATCGTAGAAAAAAATTAATCGAATTATTTTTTTAGTAAAAAAAGTTGCATGATCCATTAAGGTTATTACAAATGAAAAATTGCAATGTATTGCTTTTGAAGTGATAGTAAATTGTAGGCAATAAAAATTGGCAAACAACTAATAAGAGTTAACTTAGTGCATTAGACAGCAGTGTTAATATTGGTAGAAGGTTTTTCAAATTCCGTCACGCAACTAGAAAAGTGTCGTAGACAAGGGTTGCTGTCACGAGCGACTTTTAATGAATGTAACTTTCAATAATGTATTTGTAGAGCACTTAAAATACAAAGAACGGGACATTTTTTTAAATACACTATTAATAACAATTGTAGATATCGCAAGCTTAAAATCAGTCGTTTTTTTACGAACAAATAATAACAAGCAAGGGAAATCACAAAATGTTTACAATTTTTTTCCGTTGAATTTAATATATTCTTTTATTTTATTTTTAACCTTAACATTTTTACTGCAATAGAAAAGTAATCGTGTAGAGCACGTTTCCCCAGGGAAAACAATATTAAAATCAGAAACCTAAACATTTTGTTTTTAGAAGTCCCAAGTTGGATGCATTTAAATTGTACGTAGTAAGTAAGCTGCCTTAATTAAAAGTTCACCAAATAATACCAAAACAAATATTAAAACAACACAGTTTATTGTTTGAAAAACTTGTGTAAGAGAAGGAATAAAATAAAATTACAATAGTAATTGTGTATTATCAATTAACGCTTACACTAGTTTATAAAAGTAAACAAATTAAGCAGTATTTTATTATCAAAATTGGAAATATTTTTAAAATTTTACTCTTGGAGAACAATGTTTCCAAAATTAATTGTGATAACGTTTCAAATTTTAAAACCGCTTAGCGTAAATTATAATAACTGTAATATGTTCTTAATTATAACAATAATAAATGATAAAACAAGTCAGCTAACTTAAGAATAAGATTGCATTTTTTATGGTAGAATTAGGGACCGATACAGAAATAAAACCGAAAACCGGACCGAAAATAAATACAGAATAATGTTATAGCATAAGGCGTAGTTAAAGTGTAATCATTAGAAATCATAACGTTACATTTCTAGATATAACATAAATTACAGTTTGTTATCTTAAAATTACAATAAATGTTTACTATGACTGAAACACACACCTCTAGACTAAGCTAAAAATTATTTATTACTTGCGTTAATAATTGTCTGCGTTAGCTGTTGTAAAAACTTGATTTTGCAGCTGTTGTCTATTATTTACAAAATTTAGGCCTCTTTACGCCTAAAAAAATCGATGCGACACGTACTAAATTTGAGCATAGCAACACAACGAAGAAACCTACAAATTTGATAGTCAATTAGCAAAAAGTAGAAAATGTGTCTTACTGACTATGAACTTACAGGCTGTTAACGCATGTTCTAACTTGAATTCTACGCCAGTCTACTTTAAGACAAAACTAAGTTGTCATAATTTTACAATCCTTAATATTTTAACACAAGACGCTACCCGCTATTGGTTTACAGAATTAACAGCAGATCTAAAAGTTTCCAAATTTTTCTCCTGCATAATTGATTACCTTGAAAGAAAATGCCTCAATATGCTCGGTGTGATCATAATATGCAGTGATGGATGCACCTCTCAGAACAGAAGTTCTGTTCTGGTCCATGTGCTCTTAATTTTTTCAATTAAGCACAATCTGAAAATTATACAGAAGTTTCTGGAAAAGAACACACGCAAATGGATTTAAACTGGGTCCATAGTTGTTCGCACGTAAGCTAAAAAATCCCAAAATTCTTACCATGAGATTACCTCGTGCCAGTATATAGATTGCCTGAAAGACCCAGAATGCTTGGTATGTTAGAGTATCCTAGATTCTTATAGAGAAGCTCAAAAAAATCTTTACGATCGATTACAGTATAAAGAAGAAGAAAAAACAAATAATAGACAAGGAGTTAAAGAATAATAGTGTAGGATCAAAATATTTTTCACACTTATCCATTATTGACCTTATAATTACTTTCTCATAATATATATATCACATTTCTTTTAACTGATAGTACGTTCTTTGACAAATACTGGCGATCTACACATTTTTTCCCAAAAATATCTCCTATCTTGTCGATTCACTATGTAAAAAATAATCTCTAAATATCTAGTAGTCAAACGTAAACTCTTTTCTAAATACCTTTCTAAACATTAATCAAAAATCGCCATTTAAAGTTACTTTGTTATATCTCATTAGAAGGCAAAACTAGGGATGTGAAGCTTTTTGTTACTCCAACCACTCACAAAATTTATGCCGCGGTTCAAAATTAACAGTTATCTGTTGGACTCGTTAGACATGGTAAAGGTACATAAAATAACTCTTCAAAATACGATTTATTTTTCTGGTGCTACTTTATGGCCAATCTTCTGCAAGTTTTAATAACTACCCATACATTATTAAACAATTCTTAAAGCTTAGAGCAGTATCTCTAAGTCTTTGCACACGCGCTAAAACAAAATTTATTGAAAGCGATTTATACAAATAATTAGTAGTTAATTAGTATCAACTGAAGAAATTAAAGCAGAAAGAAAGCAAGTTCTCAAATTAAAATCTTCTGGTCACTACAAGATGCTCGTAAACTACTTTGAATAAATCAAACAATTAAAAGATGATTATTGATTACAATTAGTGGTAGAATTAATAAAACTTTTTTATATAATTTTTAAGTTTTGTACAAATAACAAACAAAATTATTTATTTTAAATAATTGGTTATTGATTCTCGTGAGATTTTTCGTTTATTTAATCATTGTAATTGGTAGGAAGTTAAAATGGCTACTTTTTTCCCTATTTTGACATACAAAAGTTTGAATCCGTACAAATACCGTTATAGCTTCGTAAAATTGTTTAGTGGTACAGCACTACAAAATTATGGATAAGTTAAAGCTTCAAATATTTAATAATATAAGTTGTTACGTAAATTTAACCGTAACTTAAATACTTAAAAGAGCGTCAAAGCGGTAAAAATAGTCACCACATCTCGTTTACATTTATCGAACACTGAAGGTTGCAAAACTCAATTATAACAACGAATATATTTATTTCAACAAAGAGAAAGAAGTTAAAAACGATGTAAAGCTATGACAGAGAAATATCAATTAAGGGTTCGTCAATAAATATCACAGTTAATAATAATGATGTAGGCAACACTTTGCACATATAAACGAATCAATTAGTGTAACATTACATTTAAAATAAATTCTTGTAAGTAAATATAACACATATGTCCAATATCACGAACTTAAACTAAATAGAGCGCACCGTTTAATTTATTACATGCAAAAAACGTTTTATACTTAGTTGTGACAACAAACGTAAAATGTACGTTCATTCACGCGTGCATATGGCAAAGTAAAAAAAAATTAGATAAGAAACAAAGTACTTACACTTTTGCGTTCCCGAATATACAATTAGGTAATCAAAATCAAATCAAAAATCAAAATATTTTTAACATAATAAAGTAAATCAATAATCACAATGTAACTCTTCATCAGGCAGTTTCTCCGGGGTTATGACGTGCTCCTTGAATAGTTCTTAACGCTTGCTTTCCAAGAAGTCAGCAAAACGTAAAAAAATTAACGAATACGACATATGACGTTAGTTTGTTTGGGTTCACATACGACAATACGGCAAAGGCCAAGTTCTACTTCTTGTTTTGGCTCTCAAGGAAAGACTAGGTCCAAGCCTAAGTCTGGGTGTTTAACTACGACGCGGTCTAAGCCGAAAGTCGCTTATAATAATAAAAAACAGATTTAATAGTTTATCAAAAGAAAACGACAAAAACAAAAAAAAAAGATCATCAAGGCAATACAAAGGATGCGCCTAAACCGCTCCCTATAACTATCTATAAGGTAGGAGTAATTCAACATATACATGACTTATTAAAATAATTTAGAAATAACAAATATACTGTTAAAACTACCAATTATGAAACAATCAAAGTACAAATCACTGAAGCCGAGCACTTTAAAATACTAATTAAAGAGCTTAGTAACAGAAATACACAATATCACACATTTATACCAAAAACTGAGAAAACATTCCGATTCGTCTTAAGAGAACTTTACTACGGTACAGGCATCGAAACCATAAAAATCAGTTTTGCTGAGCCAGGTCACGACGTGGTGAACATAAATATTATAAAACATGGCACCACAAAAAAGCCTTTGTCAATATTTTATATAAACATCCTGTCCTAGGAAAATAATAAGCAAGTATACAAGCTGGATAAAATAGGAAACAACATCATTAAATGTAAACTTCCTTATGCCAAAAGAATAGTCTCTTAATGCACCAGAAGCCAAACTTATAGACATACTAAGACATACTGCCGTAGAACTTATAGATGCGTAAAATTTGCAGGCCAACATGAAACAAACGATTGCATTTATGAGAGTACCAGGTAAAATGTGTTAATTGTGATCGCAACCATCTTGCCAATTATAGAGCGTGTCTTGCTCACAAACAACTGCAACAAAAATTATATCCTGCCTTAAGGAAAAAATCACAATTACAGTCACAGCTCTATTCAACTCAATATATTTAACCTGGAACATCTTACGCACAAATAACTAACAACAACAAAACACAGACTAATCAAGTAATGGTAGCAATCAATCATCATGTCAACAATATGAGCAAATTCGAAGAAATGACGAGTAAACTCATGGAACAAATAAGTACATTGATTAACTTACTCAACACCGTCGTAACCAAATTAGCTAATGGAAAAAAATTTAAAATATAAAATAGATATCTGAAATCACAATGACTTTCAGCAACATGCTCAAGAACTTAAAACATTTGTTTATGACAAAAACATAGACATTATGATGATTTTTAAAACACACTTTACTGATAAGCACTCTATGCTGATTCCAAAATACAAAATATGTCATACTAAACACCCGAGTGACAAAGCACGTGGAGAAACCGCTATCCTTATTCGAGGTAATATAAAACACTACAAAAGAGAAAAATTCACTAAAGATTATCTACAAGACGCCAGTATAACCATTAAAAAAGAGCATGATCTGTCCACCCAAACACTTCAATAAAAAGCAGCACTTTAAAAGATTCTTCAAATCATTAGGTAATAAATTTTTTAGAGGGGGAGGTTATAACACCCAACATTCAACTTAGGGCTCTAGGCTGACAACTCTAAAAAGCAGGGAACTCCTTAAAATAATGAAAAAAAAAACAATCTGCAACAGCTAAATACGTGCAAACCAACGAATAGGCCAACTAATAGAAACAAAATTCCAGATGCTCTAGACTTTTGCATTACTAAAGGAATTGATACCAAAAAATGTAAAACAAAGACATACTTTGATTTATCATCTTACCATTCCATAGTTAAGCTAACAATGCGCTCTGCAGATCCTAAATAAAGAAAAACAACCTTTCTTACACAATAGTAAAACCTGCTAGAATGCATTTAGGGAAAAATTGGGCTACTTCATCTTTACAGTTTAACAGATAATGACTGAACTGAACATGAAAATTGCAGTGGAACATTTACCTAAGAAATTACGGAAAACTGCATGGTTCGCCATGCAGACACATTTTGTAACCCTGATACATCCTCAGTCATTAAAAAAAATTATAGCAAAAAGACACCTACGGAAACAATATCATCAAGCCAGAACAGAAACAAACAAAAACAATTAAATAAAACCACTAAAGAACTGAAAGACTTGATTAAAAAAGAACAGAACCATGGCTTTCAGAAATATTTAGAAAACTTTATACGGACTGAAGCTACTGAGTACTTAATACAGAATACAGAAATCCTAGATGTTCCATTTCAAATGGAACTGCCACATGAAAAGTTCAATAAGAAATCAAACAGGTCATAATGAAATAAATAAACAACAAACAGGTCCTAAGATTTGACTTTATCCCTGGAAAAATATTGCAAGAACTGTCTGAAAACTGCTATAAATTAATAACCTACATATTCAATGCTTTTTTGAGATCAAACTACTTTTCCAGCATCCGGAATGCTACTAAAATCATAATGATCCTCAAACCAGGTAAAAAACCTAAAGATGTTTTCTACTACAGGCCCATAAACGTACTACCAATGCTATCTAAATTTCTTAAAACGTTATACGTTAAAAAACTCAATATAGTAATAGCAGAAAGAGAAATAATCCTGAAACATTAATTGAGCTTCCGCAATAAACACGGAACAATACAACAAGTACATCGACTAGTCAACCACATTAATAGAGATCGAAACGTCACTGCTACTCTGCAGCATTTTTAGATATATCTCAAGCTTTTGACAAGTTGTGGCACAAACAACTTAAGAAGCTTTTTCCGTATCTTCACTACCTACTGCTCAAATCATACTTAACTGACAGACACTTCCTAGTTAAGCAAGGCAATGAATACACTGACTTATATTCTATACTCTCAGACGTTCCTCAAGGTAGCGTGCTAGGCCCAGTGTTATATCTAGCAACATATGCAGATGACACTGCCATTCTGGCATCCCATACTAATCCAGCTTCGGCTTCATAAAACCTTCAAGAAAATTTAAATAAAATTCAACACTAGTTAAAAAAATGGCGCATTAAGGCTAATGAATTCAAGTCCTTGCATGCGATATTAGTCTACGCAAGGAAACATGTTCTCTGGGACTTATGGCATCCAGTTATAGAGATCTGCTAGCGACTCCAATAAGATCTTGCGTGCCATCGTATGCGCTCCTTTCTACGTTTCCAACGAAGTTATTCTACACGACACTCCTCTGCAATCCGTTAAGGAAACCGTCCATCTTTTCAGTGCAAAATACAGTACAAGAGAGTCTGTGCATTCTAACTTGTTAGGAAATCAGTTAAACGTGCGCGAAGTCTAAAAGTGCAAAGGTTAAAACGTTTGTGACTATCAGATCGTACCTCAGAACCCGGATAAGTTTAAACATTTGTCTGGAACAAAAATTTGTTTGTTTTTATATAAAGTTCTGCAACATGATAAGAAGTTTTAAGAAACGTTGTAATGTCGTTTAAATTGCGCTAAAAAACGTGGCTGAAACCGTGCAGAATCCATTGTTTCTTCTACAAATTACAATGGCCCAGATACTCATGTCGTCATCAAATAAATTGTGGCTTGTAGCGCACACTCGTCAAAAAAAATCTGGAAGTTCGAAAAAATCGTCAACAATTATATATGATTTACTTTTTCTTATCTTACTAAAAAAGCGACAAGGTATCTAAAAACTAAAATTATAAGTGCAATTTTGATTTGTAAGTAATTTGAAGAAGGACTATATATGCACATAAAATGAAAAAGCAATATAAACGTAATAAAATAACAGAACAAAAAATCTTATTTTAAAAATAAATACTCAAGGATTTTAAGAAACGTAAAGAAATTGAATGTTTCAAGTACCTAATAGTAAATACAAAAATAAATGAGAAAACAAAAACAGAATTTAAATAACTAAGTTGACATTTTATTATGCTAAATATATATTGAGCATTTCATTTTGAGCATATCCTAGTAAATAAAGTCTATTTTTGTCTTATTAAGAAATATTAACGTTTTTAAATGTTTGTTTTTGTTTGTTGGCATTTTATCTAACTTTTTACGATTTGAACACCTGCGAATATTGATAGCGCTATATTTTATAGATAAGCAAATTTATAACAATAGCCGAGTTCAGTATTGTGTTGTGTTTCACTGGGCAAAGATGATGTCTACATAAGATTTAAAAGGTAGGATTATTCCATTTTCTTTGCATAATATTTGAAAAGGGAAATGTACATAAATGGTTAGCATTTGTACAATACAATTTTGCTTTGGTTATTTACCAAGCTAAAGCAAATGAAACGTTTTAGGCTAGGTACTATCATTTTTAGACAATGGAGTTATGATTCATGCTGAAATATGTATGTTCTTATTCTCAATGCTTACAATACAAAATTTACTATTTCCTTTATTCGATGTATAAAAAATAATTTTATCTCAGTGTAACAGCCAAAACAAAATTGTTCATTCTAAAAAAAATTTATTGTGATGCACTGTCTAGTATCCAAAAGTATACTAATTTAGATATTTACATTTTTAAATAGTAATTTAATTATACGTACAGGACATTTCAAAAGGTCCACTATTTTTATATATTCTCTTTAAATCAAAAATAGACGTAACATCACTTAGGGAAATGTTTTTTTAAGTGGTTATGTAAATTTTAAAAAAATTGTATAACGGTTTTTTAGATAAAAGTTTTTGGTGTTAATAAAAAAAATTATTTAATAAAACAATTATTGATATCAAATTGCTGTAGACGATAATAGCAGTGATTTGGTATTTTATTTTTATTAAAAAGCTTTTAATTGTTTTTATTTAAAAATTCAAACAACCAAAAGAAACATGCAGTTAATACAAAATTCTACAAAAAATCACTGCAGATTTTTTTGACATTAAGTTTACGTTGCAATTCCGCAGTTTTTTTATCGTTAGTATGTGTTAAACTCCAAAATAAAAAAGTAAAATAAGTAAATAATGTTGGTATTCGAATCACAAATTGAAACTAAGTAAAAACCGCGGTGGTTTATTACCACTTTCTACTCTACATATTCAAAAACTCTCTTCTTTTTGTATTCGTTTATTGGTAATATTTCTTCACATTCAAAATTTATCCTACGCAATGAATAGAACATAATTTTGTTATCAAATAAGTTACGGTGCATCTTGTAGTAACTCTCAATATTAGTTCTACCATATGCGAAGATAAATTTTTTGCAATACCTATTTTTTGGCCTCTTCTGGAAGACTTCAGCGTGAGATGTCAATTAGTTAGACAACCGTTAATTCGCTTTATTACTTCATTTGATTTTTCAGTTATCAGAAATCAGCTTAAATTTTGTCAATTTAAGAGTCTATCCTTCTCGTTACCTGTGTAACCAAGGTTTTTATTGGATTAACTTTTCAAATACAGTTTTTTGTTTTTTTAATTATTTTAAATGGTAATTTAACAAAATTTCTTTTCTACCAGAATTTTTTTACAAATTTTGATATCGCCAAGAAAATGTATGATTTTTAGCATGTTTTCTAAGAAATCATTTATCAAGCAAGCAAATCCTATCGCTATTTTTAAGACAGCGTTTTATCATTTTCTCGAAAAATACTTATATCATTTCTTTATTTTGAAGGGGGAAGTGATTTTTTACTGTCTACGTAAAATGCACTTCTAATAAAACATAACGTATATTTTTATCTTTTTATATCATTTTCCGAAAGATAAACTCATCTACGATGTGGGCGACTACTACTCCATAAGGTAATTTCTAGTTACCAATGGTACTAATTCTAGTCTTGTCTTGTCTTTTTTGAATTCGGTTTTGCTTTCTGCAAAAATTATGATCTAGGTGTCATTTGATGCGTAATTATATCTATAAACGTTTTGAAAAGATCCCGCTCGAAAAAGTTATAAAAGTTCTTCTCTGTTCTTAAAATCCCTGAAAAAAAGTTTTACTTTTTGGTACTCTACCATTAATAATTTGGCGGCAAACATAGGGTTAAAAACGGGTGATGTGGCATCCGAACGTGTGTGCCCTTTTGCTCACTTTCACAAAACATTTTTTTAAAAACCATTAATTGTAAATATTAAAAAACGAAAAAATTCAGGTATTACTTAAACACCCGAATAAACAATTATCCGTTGAAAAACAAATGTTTTCCCATTTTTTTGATTATTTCTGCTTTTGTTAAGTAAGCTAAAAACCATAATAATTTTTTTCTATTTCGCAACGGTTATATCTTTATATCCATTAAACTCTTATGCATGTTAAATTTATTGTACCTACATCAGTGATTATAATTTTTAATTGGAGGTGTCACTTCTAAAAATAGGTTCTTATAACTCAAACCTGTTTTTGTGCGGTTTTTTTTTGTGCGATTTTTTTTATGCGGTAAGTGAAAATTTCAATCAAATTGAACATAATTGACGAAGCTATCAATAAAAAAAATTAGTAGAATTGATCGGCTATTTAGTTTTTTCGATTTTTGATATGTGAATGTATTTCATCACATTACATAAGTATGCGTCAGTCAATTACAAGAATTTCCATGTAAATAGGTAAATCACAGCATACGTTTTGAAAAATTTTGTATGTGTAAAATAAGCACATAATATGTAAATAAAATATTTAAAAATGTTCGCAGGTGTATTTTCAAAATCAAATTTCAAAACGTTTTGCGAAATTTCAAGTATGTACTAGTTATTTCGTAAGGTTTTAAGTTATTTTAAACGTGAGACTTTTTTTATGCGGTCCCTATTCACCGCATAAAAAAATACTTTTTAATTGTGTTCCGAAAACAATATTTTACAGCTAGTACTTGTGAAGTTTTGTGCGATTTTTTTATGCGGTCCTTATCCACCGCACAAAAACAGGTTTGAGTGTATTCTTTTTCATATTTCGGATGGACTTTTGTTGGCATTAAATTATTGTATTTGCTAATTCTTCTACTTCTGGCGTAGTACAACTCATGTTTGCAGATTCTATTTTCACAACCTTTTTTTTATTGAATTCAAAAGCTAACACTTTGAAATTGCAAATTTGAATTGTCAAATGCCAGAATTGTAAACACAATTAAAAAAAAATACTAAAATTTTTTTTCTACATTTTGCTTACTAAAAATTTTAGAGTAAATGCATGCAAAATAGAAAAAATAGTATGAAAATCACGTCACAACTTCTTTTTGCTGTACGAAGACCAGCTGGCCGAGTCTCATTGTGACATTTGTTTTTCAATATACTATTAAACTAATCACCTGAAATTTTGCCACTTCTGCTTCTTCAAAGGCTTTAAAAACGATTGGAAAAATTTAAAAAAATTATTTTCAGTTTTTTATAAACAATCTATTATTAAAAAAAATCTCATATAAAGTTAACAAAGAAATGTTTTTTCAAGTATTTTGATTATTTCATTTTCTTACTTTCAACTACTACTAAAAGTATTTTTTTAATTTTTTTTACTGCAATTATTTAAATATTAGTGATAACTATAAAATATTGACTATCGTATCAAAACTTACCTCAAAACCACGTTCAGAAGCTGATCTCGAACCTCCTACAAAGGGCAACAGGAAGAAGGTTGACAGGACAGGGAGATTAGGAGCTTCGCGATATTCACTTTTAATTCCGGGTTTTGAATTACGGTAATCGATATTATTACTTGTATTATTAGCGGTTGTAGCACACACGACGACAATTCTAATACAACTGTCTCAAATCAACGAGTTGTCGAAGGTCGACAATTGCTATCAATTTTTGCTGATATTATATTAATAATGGCAGTTCCTCAACCATCAATAAAGACAAATTAAATGAGGTAACAACAAAAAAAAATTCAATTAAATAAAAAATAACTTGCCCGACCAATTAGCTATAATCAAATTGTTTATAAGATAATTAAAAAATTTTTTTGGAAATTTATTCTTTACTGAAAATAATAATTTTTAAGAAAAAATCGTTTCTTAAATTTTTTTTTATTGATTAAATACGTGTTTGTTAATTAACAATTTTTGTTGCATCACGAAATTAATATTAAGGAATCATTCTTTTAAATCATTTTTTATTGCTCTTCTATATTCTAAAAAAAAATTGTTATTTAATTTATTTAATAAACGAATTGTTATAAATACATAAATTTTAGTGCAATATTTTTTTATATAGTAAAAAAATAAACAGGTAATAAAAACTTTAAACAATGTATTTTTAAAATATTTGTTTGCTAGCTAACTGGTATCTTTATTGATTAGCCTTTTTTTCTGCCGAGATGTAGAAAATTTAAGACGCTTTTTGAGTAGTTTTGTAATGTTTTTTTATTTAAAGGAACGCCGTAGAACAATCTTAGCCCTAATTAATATTTTTTACAGGTTACATTATTTTTTCTTGTTGTATCCAATAATCTGTCAAAAACGTTGTCAATTTAAGGGTCACATACAGTATTGACTATATAGATAGCAACTTTTGATAATTCCAGGTATTTTGAAACTAAAGACAATAAATGAACAAAACAAATTATGAAAAGTTTGCTAGTAGTTGTTTCCTTTATTCTGTTCAATAAGTTTAATGGCAATTTTTTTAAACCTATTATAAACATTTTAACTTAGACAAAAAGATAGCCACTTAATAAAAAATTACAAATTTAAGGATAAAAATGGAAATTAACATTATACAATAACAAAACACAGATGGTATATCAATTCATATTTAGTATAATAACCTTTACTATTAATTACTTCTTTGCTTCTTCGTGGTATAAATTCATAAGAATTTTTGGGCAATTGAGGACCAGGCACGTTGTAAAACTTGAAATAATTTTTCTTTACTTAAAAAATTTTTACTCGAGGTTTTTTTGTCTAATATTTCCTGTTTTATGTCGGGGATCTGGCATAAAATTTATTTTTGCTTCTTCAACTATACTCATCGAGATATGGCTCCATGATGTTTTTAGAATATCTTTGTATATGTATTTGTCCATGATACCTTCAATGCGATGTAATGGCCCCATTCCATATGCCGAAAAACACCCTCGTACCATCACCGAGCCTCCACTATGGTTAACTGTTAGTATAGTGTACTTTGGATCAATTCCTTTACCAGCAGGTCTTTGTACATACTTTATACTACCACTATTAAACAAATTAGATTTGGATTCATTACTGAATATTACTCTTTTCCGTTGTTCCACTGTTTAGTTGATGTGTGTCCGAGCAAGTGCTAATCGGACCTTCGTATTTTTTTTTGATAACCATGCATTTTTTGCTAGACATCTACCTTACAATCATCCAGTAACACATTTTTTTTGTACTGTTCGCAAAGAAATATTTTTTCTGTCTTCTGGAGCGAAAGATAAGAAGCAATTCTTGTTATATTTCTATAAGTTTGTTGTGTGAGTTTTCTTGGTTTCTCTAAATTCTTAAAAGTTTCTAAAATTTTTTTTAATGAAAAACGTCGCACTATCTTCGTTATTGTTGATTTATTAATTTTTGATATTCTATTTTATTATTTTTATTCGTGTCAATAATTAAATCTTTTACTTCATTTGTTAATGTTTTATTTTTACCTATCTTAAGTAAAAAAAAAACAATACTAAACTAAACTATTGTAATTTTTTATGCTTTATGATATAAAATGCGAGTTTGGAGAAGTTACAAGCTGTAGCTGATATCTTCAGGTCCAAGCCAAATTCTGTTTGAAGAAATTAACATATTGGCTTAATATTCTTTATTTAATGGTTATTGTTTATTATAATAAACCTAATTGACTTAAATAAATGTAAAAATAAATTCCTAAAATGTTACACATTTAAAAAAATCTAAAAAATAAAAAGTTACTGATTTTATGTCCAATACTGTACGTACTTGCTCAAATTTATTAATAAAACATTGACATTTTTTGTTCAGCTTAGAGTTCATTTATTGGTCTGGCAAATGCCTAATAATTTTTAACCCTGTTAAATAAATAAATTGATTTGGTTTCATGGTAGTTTGAAAACTTTGATACCAAGCAAAGACCTTTTTTCATCTTTTACAGTAAAAAGTATGTTTATTACTTTTATTAGAGATTACGTTTTGCAAGCTTTTTATTATAGTCTTTTATTTCAGTTTTGGCAGTAGAAATGATATTCTATGAGTTAGATTTGCTTTTTTGTATTGATCTCAATAGTAAAATAACCCAAGCTTCGTACTTAGCGCTTATTTGCTATTTTTTGATAGATTTTCACATTCTAACCACACACATAAAGAATTTTTATAAGTGAAATAAATCTATTTTGAGTTGAACAAACGCTATGTTTGTATATAATCAAACAAATAATAATTCATACAACTAATAATTGTTTTAGATTTCAAGAATTCATTTATTTACTGCAAGTCATTCAAAACCTTAAGCGCAAATAAAAACATTACTGAATGAATACTTCCAAATTCTTATTTTAAGAAATTTAGGGTATTCTTATTAAGACTACGTTTAATTAATTTCTTTTAATTTAATTTTTTATTATCATTTCCTTGAAATAAGCTATACAATGGTTGTTTTTAAATTTCTATTATGTTTGTAATTGTAACTAAATTATTTTCTAAGAAAAAGTATTTTTAAATTAGAAACATGTAGTCCTTAATCTAATTGAGTAGTATAATTGAAAAGAAACACTATTTTGTCTGCGTTAAACTTCAAAACATAAAACGGCAATAATTGCACTATAGACTTTTATTATTTATGTTTTCATTTGAATAATCAATCAAGAAAAAATTTTAAAAAATAAGTAACAAACTATTGACCTATTAAATACACACACTGGTGGCCAGTGGCGGCTTTCGCCATTAGATCATTTTTTAGTCAATGACTCTCCAAAGAAATACTAAAAACTGTTTTATTAATTTACAATTGCAAATATGCTTAAATTCTTAATTGAGCACCAGCCGCCACTGCTTACGACCTAATGTAGAAAATTTAGATATATGTGGCCTTATTAATAAAAGATTAATAAGTACACTAATAAAATAATTCAATGTTTGAATATTTAAAAAACATACATTTAGGTTTTAACTTATCTTCAAATTTAAATCCACTTTTTAAATTATTTTATCAAAAAACGGTTTCTAGTTGGAATTTCAAAGATGCCTCTTCATATTATTTATCGAAATCCAAAAAAATTTATAAGATAAATTATATGAGAGATTATGTGATGTGTAGATGAATATAAGTATCAAAGTCACATATTACTGATATTTTACTATAGGCTCATCAATTAAAAACTCTTCGACTGTAGAGGATAAATTTCTCTATTCTATTCTACTATTTTAATTCTAGATTTGTATGTCGTAATTATTCTATGCCATTGTTTATAGATTCTAAAAACATAAGCAAATAGAAATAATTACCAATTATCATTTCAGTTTCCACAGACAATGGCTTACATTTCCTGGTTATTTTCTCACAGCCTTTGTAAATTAAATTTTGATATTTGTTTGCAAGTTTGCTTCTAGCAAAATTATAGTAACTAATTCCTATAGCATTATCTTCACTATTTCAAATATACTCCAATATCACAGTATTTACAAAATTTTTAAAGCAAACTTATATTTAAATGTTTGAATCAAATTGTCACATCTGCAGTTAATTAATAACACAACTCAACAGTAAGTTATTTGCTTGGAATATTTTATATGGTTCTGAAGTAATTTTTGACCTTAAAGCTCTAGTTTTTAAGTAATTAAAAAAGGTGTTTTTTTGAGAAAAAAAATTCTACTATTGTTAAATGACGAAGTACTGTTCTTAATACTTCTGAAAAAATTGGCTATCATATGTGTATCCAGCGATTCTGGAATAGTTTCTTCATAAAGTGCTCTTTTTGAAAATTTCAAATTTGAGGTTTTAATTCAAATTTTGTAAAAAAACTTTTCTTCTTAACCCGTTTTGAGCTACATGTCATGATTTTAAAATTAACTCTACTTTGTCTAGAAGAGATGCAATTTCAGTTTAAAGATGACGCGATAAGTCAACATATTGCGTTTTTCGAAAACTTTAGATAGTTATATTTTGAATAACGTTTAAGATGTTGGTGTTTTTCTTAATCTACATTATGTAGTAACCCATGTACCAAATTTTATTAAAATCTGAGATAGATGGTATGGCATCCGCCCGTGTGCGTCGATTTGCTCACATTTACAAAAAAAAATGTAATCCATTAAGCACTTCAATAAATAATTAATTATTCATAAAAAAATGTTTTTTACAATCAGAAATTAACATTAAGAGCGTATTAATTTTAAACTAATCACCTGAGATTTTTGTCACTTCAATAGGTTTAAAAGCAATCCCCGTTGAAAAAATAAAAAAATTTTGCTTTTTTTAGTTTTTTAAGGTTTTAAAAAAGGAGAATCTTATATAAAGTCAACGAATTCTTTTTTTAATATGTTGATTATTTCATTTTCTAACTTTCAACTACATAAAATAATTCTTTTGTTAATTTTACTACGAATGTTTGTTTTATTTATTGTTATAAATGAATTGTTTATAAAATAAATAAAATTTTGTTTTGCTAATCTATTCCTTGCTAAAAATATTGATTTAAAAAAAATCGTTTTTTAAATAATTTTTTTTATTAGTTAAAAGAAAAAAATGTTTTTGTTAAATTTTTATTTGCTCGATGAAATGGAATGGTTTTACTTTTTTTTATTGAATTTTTTATTATACTTTTCTTGAAATAAACATATACACTGGTTGTTTTTAAATTTAAAATATGTTTCTAATTGTAACTGCATTATTTTCTAAGGAAAAATATTTTTGAATTAAAAACATTTAGTTCTCTGAAGAAGTAAAATATTCTTAATCTAATTGAATAGAATGATTGAAAAGAAACACTATTTTATTTGCATTAAACTTTAAAACTTTTAATTGATGATAAAAATAAACATATAACAACAATATTTACGCTATACACTTTTATTATTTATTTTATAATTTAAATCAGAGAAGTATTAGAAAATTTCAAAAAATGTGTAACAAACTATTAAACGATAAAATACACACTTATGACCAAATGTAAAAAATTAAAGTATATGTTTATAAAGGCATAATGACTACTAATAAGATGATTAATGTGTAAATTAATAAAATAATTCAATTTTTGTACATTTAAAAAACATAAATTTAAGTTTTATTTTATCTTCGGATTTGAGACCATTTTTTGAATTATTTTATCAAAAAACGGTTTCTAGTTGTAATTTTAAAGATGTGTTCTCATATAATTTATAAAAATTTATAAAATTTATAAGATCAATTATATTCCAAATTTTATGATGTGTAGATGAATATGAGTACCATCATTCAAAAACTCTTCGACTAGAAAAGATGCATTTTTCTATTTGATTCTATTACTTTCGTTCTAGGTTTTATTTTATTTGTACGTCTTAATTATTGTATGCTATTATTTATAAGTTCTTAGAAAATAAAAAATAATTACTTTTTATCATTTTGGTTTCCACAGACAATTTGCTTACGTGTCCTGGTCATTTTTTCGAAGCATTTGTAAATTAAGTTTTGACATTTATTTGCAAGTTTGCTTCTATCAAGGAAATTATGGGCACTAATTCTTATACTATCTCTACTATTTTAAATTAACTGTGATATAACATTATTTTCAAAAATTTCAATGCTAACATATTTAAATGTTTGAATCAAATTGTGAAATCTCCAGTTAATTAATAACATCGCTCACTTCTAAGTTTTCTGCATAGAATATTTATATGGCTCTGAGTTAATTTTTGACGCTAAAGCTCTAGTTTTTAAACAATTAAGAAGTGTGTTTTTTAAGAAAAAGAATATACTTTTATATGATTTTCTACTGTTGTTAAATGATGAAGTGTTACTTTTAATACTTCAGCAAAAATCGGCCATTATATGTGCATCCCAGCGTCTCTGGAATAGTTCCTCCATAAATTGCGCTTTTTGAGAAATTCAAATTTGAAATTTTATTTTAAATTTTTGAAAAAAATCTTACTCTTAACCTGCCTCATGTATATAAATCGTTGGAAATGAGATATTTTTTCAACGCGTTTAATGCATCTTCACCTTTCTTATTGCCAAAAAACGTTTACCTCTCGGTACTATCAATAATTTGGTAGCGAAAATAGAGCTAAGAACGGATAATTTGGCATCTGCGCGTGTCCGTCGATTTGCTCATCTTTACAAAAAACATTTAACCTATTAAATGTAAATATTAAGTAACAAAAAAATTCAGGTGCCACTTAAACACTTCAATAAACAATTACCTGCTAAAAAAATGTTTCCTAAATTTTTCAATTATTTATGTTTTTGTTAACTACGTTGTTTTTACAAGTTGGAAATCAACATAAAAACCGTAATAATTTTTAAATTAATCAGTTTTTTGCCATTTCAACGGCTTTAAAAACGATCTCCGTTGGAAAAATTAAAAAGAAATTGTTTTTTAGTTCTTTATAAACAATCTAAGATTTGAAAAAAGGAAAATTTTATATAAAATTAACAAAATCTTTTGATTTCATTTTCTTAGTTTCAACAACTACATAAAAATAATTTTTTTTAAATTTTCACTGATTGTTTAAATAATTGTTATAAACAAATTGTTTGAAATAATTAAAAATTTTTTTGGGAATCTATTTCTAGCTGAAAATAACGATTTTTAAGAAAAAAATTGTTTCTTAAATAAATGTTTTTATTGTCTAAAAACGTATTTGTTAATTAACAATTTTTTTGCAATTGGAAATAGTTTGAATTTTTTCATGGAATCATTTGCTCTGTTCTTTACTCAAGTCACCCAGATTTGCAGGAAAATAATCATATTGCATCCAAGTCGCTGGAAGTGAGACAACATTTCTTCAACTCGTTGAATGTAATTGTCACCCTTCTTAATGCCTAAAAAATGTCGAATAACCCAAACAAACGAATCCCACGCAGTTTTCGCAATTTCTGACACTGAAATGCTGAAATCAGGATCATTCATCAATTTAGAATTTTTTTGGACCCTCAAGTATACCTGCTTTAAGCTTTTCTGAATTCAGATTCGGAAACTTTCTTTAACATATTGTTTTATCAGATTAAGTTTAATATGCAGAGGTGGTAGTATGATACGATTTGGTGGTACAAGAGGTGACTTTATAACATTCAGGCTACTTTTGGAACTAGTGCTTTCTTTCAAAGTCAATATTTTTTTGTCCAATGTTCTTTTATCCCATTAAAATATAAAACAAAGGTACTTGGTATAGCCACCTTCTTTTCCTAAAAGGAAATGAATCATTTAAATATCAACACAAATCACCCAGTTATGTTTATCATACTTTATCTTTTAAATATAAATAAACTCCATTTGTTGGAATCATATTTTTATTTGCCCATAACAGTCATCAAACCAGCAATATTTGTGCAATACACAGAAGTATCCTTTTCAGCGAAAAACTGATGTAAATCTGTGGTAATACGAAATTTTGGTCTCTTTAGTTATAGGGTTTCTCTCTTTCACCCAGGACGCTTATAATTCAAAAAAAGTTTTTGGCAGTCCACGGTCTCTAATTAACTGTAAATAGCTATAACAGCGGAAAACGTTGTAAGTTAATTTTCTCTACTTAGGCTCGTTTTGATTAAATGGTCTTAATTCGAAATGGTGTTCTGGGATTAAACTTGCGCAGTTGATATCATCCGATTCATGAGAGATTTCTTCGGATGTAGATGGTAGTGATAAAAATGTATCATTTGAACTTCTTATAGGTATACTAGCTTATGGTAATGTGGGGAAAATTCATTTAGACTGGTTTTCCTTGTTAATTTCCGATATATTTACAACACAAATAAGAGTTATTGTAATGATTTGAAGTTTTACGCCAGATCACTAAACAGTTGAATTTGAAAAAGGTTCCTTTTACAGTGGTCTATAAAACGTCAATTTACAACACTTTGTTCTTTGTCTTCAATGGAAAACCAAAACACTTGATTGTTTTACGAAATCTGAGACACCTAAACAAAGTTTTTAAAATATATATTTATCATAGATATAATACGTAACCAACGCACTAAACTTTTCCAAAATACTTATAAGATACTCGTACAACGAAAACTCGTTTCTGTGCATTGTGTACTTTTGCAGTAAACGAACTCTAGCTGTATGTCAAAAACTGGAGCTGCTAAGCATCCTTTGAAATATTTATTGTGCGGATGTATCATAAATTGACAATTATACACAAATTTATATGTCATAAACGTATTTTTAAAATTGTACCTTTTATTAAAAATTTCTTGTGAGTAATTTATGTTAACAAAACAATTAGAACAATTAACCAAATTAATTAGAAATTGAAAATTGCATTTTTTATTAAAAATTCATTGTGGGTAATTTATGTTATCAATACAATTAGAACAATTAATCATATTAATATTCGGAAGTGCACCTACGCTACCAGAATTACCTATCAAGTTGGAATTATTGCTAGTTGCTACTTGATTGAAGATATTGGTAATTCAGTATTAATAAAGGATAAATTGTCTTTTCTAATCAATACCTTTTCAGCTAACCTAATTTTGTTTGATACAAAATCTTCTATACACGTTCTGCAACTGACGTTGACTTCCAGTTTTCTAGTTGTTTCATACCAATCATTCCTTTCCCAGCGTTTGCCAACAACGTCGCCGATGAGCGACGAAATGTATGGTCAGTATATAATTCAAGATTCTGCAATTTGAGATAAACAGTTATTTTTTTCGTAATTTTACCAAAAATATTTTCCCCGACAACTTGCCTAAGGCAAGAAGAAACAGCAAGTATCCATATTTATGGGACGTAGAATAGCATACTTTTTAAAAATCTCTACAAAACTTTGTAATCTAAAGTTGTCAACTACACTAAACATTTGATTTGTTGTGGTTCTGGTTTTAGTATTTTAAATAGTGATCAATAAAGAGCGGATAGTAAGGCAAGAAAAAATACCAAAAAAGGTGGCATAAAAAGCATATTAAACCTGCCAAAAAGCCAATAAAAAAGGCACAAATATCTATTAAAATTTACAGTTTATTTTTTGTTTTACAATGTTTACTAAGTGCTATCATTTTTCCAAACACAAATCAAATATTTTTCAATATTTTGACCAAGAAGCTGTTGCTTTTTATCATTTAAAATATTTTTATTGAAGGAAACACTTCTTTCGACATCACATGATGTTGGTAGAGCAAATTTTAATGCCGATGTTTCTGTTATTGTTAAAGATATTTTCTGTTGATGCTTCATGACCTCCCCTTTTTGAATTTGAGTCAGTTGTTCAAAGAGGTTAAAGAAAGGGTTTTTTTGATGTGACGAAATCTAATTTTTGATTAATTTTTCTTCCTATAGTCTCTGGACATGCTCTTATTCTTTCGAACGTAGCGAAAGATTCCGTCTTTGCGGTTTCGCTTTTTTCTAGCTTCTTCGTCAGGAATGCCGGAAAAGTGTGTTTTTATAAATCTAGTCCTCTTTTAACAGCTTTGTCATTAAAAGTTTTTTGAGATTTAGCAATTTCTGCAGAGGCCGTCTCGTCAAATAATTCAACCACTTGAAGTAAGACAATTCAATTATGTATAAGGCAATGTCAGATTATAGTATCAACTGTATCTCTTTAATTTTTTTAAAATGTGTGGCATAAAAAGCAAGCAGATAACCAAGCTCCTCATCTTGTTATAATAGGTTTCGGTGGAAGTTTAACATCTGGAAGTTTTTCTTTATAAGCCCTTGCCCGTAATAGTGCTTTCACAAAAACCTAAAACAAGATCCAATAATCAAAAAGAGAATCTAATATGTTAGAGATTTTTACCTTTTTTCTGGCAGATATTAACTTGTTTACTATTGCAAACTTGTCTCTAATGTTTTAAATTTGAATAAAATATTTCTAATGCTTCGGTGGATTTGATCATATAAGGTGCTGCAACGGTTACGAATAAGAAAAACTTTTTTTTACGCCATTGGGATACAAAAGTCCTACAAACATAAAATTATATATTTGTAATTAATAGATTGGATTATATTAATCAATCATTAAAAAAAAACTTACGTAAACAATCATTTCCTGGTTCTAGTTCAGACAGTTTACCAACTACAAAATTTGCTATATATCGACCTCTGCAATCGGTTGTTTCATAAACCAAAGTCCAAATGTAATGGTCCCCAATGTCATTCCTTATTGTCTGTATTTTCTATAAAAGGTAAACCAGCATTTTGAAAACTATTAATACTTTAATTAAACTGCTTACCGATTGGTAACATATGTCTAAATATTTTTTTCTTAAAGTTGATTCATCTGGAACAACTTGTTCGGTGTATTTTTCGAGAAAATTGCGAAAATTGATATTATCAAGTTTTTTATGAGGAATTTGAACCGACACCAATGCTTCGCACAAATCTAGAGCAAAAGTTGTTTTTGATGGACCAGGTTTATTCTGTTGCTGTTCTATAACGTTTTTTAACAATGGTTGTTTCATAGTTTTTTTAATATTTTTTAAATGTAAACCACTAACCAAGTGTTGCTGTACATGGTATTTTTTAGTAGCACCGATCTAAAATAATACATATAGTAGTAATTAAAAGCATTTAAATAAGGATAATACAAACTTACTGATTTTGAACAAACTTGACAAAACAGGTTTTCCCGCTCGGTTGTTAAATTATTGTCCAATTTACTCCACTTGTAATTATTTTCAAATTTTGATTGTTTATTAGGTGGCATTTTTTAAAACTTACTCACAGCACAACAGCAATAGACTATCACAGTGTGACAATATCACAGGTATTTATAACAAACAAAGAATATTTTAGTCATGTGTTTCAGTCATTAAAGGAATCTCACCGGACACAATTAAAATTATCTATATTTGTTTGCTTTGCTTAGGTACTGAATAGACCTATAAAATATGATTCATTCCGAAATCCTTCCGGTTTTGTAAATAATGTTCTGTTAAGCCGGTCATTGTACATAATTCTAGTATAAATTCTTACAATAGTTCTTCTCTATAAGCGGCTTTTGTATTTAATGTTTTCTGGAAACCATTGTTTACCAAAACATGAAAATCCCTGTTGTTATTTATAGGTTCGTGATAAGACCTTTTGAGCAAAAAATGTTAATTATATTATTGTACGTAATTTAAGTAAAATTCTGTAATGCGTTATTGTCATCTACCTATTAAAACACTGTTTACACAAACTTTTCAAAATTTATATGTAAAAAGGCAATATAAAATAATACTCTTTAAAAAAGCAAAAAAGACAAAAAGTTACACAAAAAGGCAAAATAGGCAGGCTCCAGGCATTTGCCTGACTGTCCGCTTTTTAGTGATCAATAATGAGGATTGCAGATCCTGAATATCATGAACTTCTAACTGAGCTAAATTACAATAAATTTATTTACCTTGTTCATTAAATATATTTCATCTGAAGTTTGGTACATAAAAGCTTCTTCTCTTCCATCGACAAAATTTTTGACTTTTTGGGCTTGAATCAATCTGATTTTCAATTTAAAAACCTGAATAAACTTGAGTAACTACTTATATCTATGTTGTGGTTAGCTTTGATAGTGCCCTTTGAATAATAAGACCACATCAAAGAGGGTTTTATTTCTTTTGATAAATACCAAAAATAAGCCAAAGACTCTTTACACAATAACAAATTTCGATGGAATCCTTTCGTATGTCGCACCATTTAAGATATTCATTATATGTTTTTCTATACACTTTTTTAGATTATTTGGGAACAAAATTACTGTTTCTTGCTTTTTCTGCAGCGTTATCAACTTCATTCATTTTCCAAATTTTAAAATTGCACAATAACCGGACACAAAATGAAACTAAGATTTTAGACAATATAGTTTTAAAACTCAATTGTAATCAAAGCAACACGCAACACTAGATTTGTATCAAAAATTCAAATAATTTAAGAAAAACAAAAAGAATGATTAATTTTGTTGTGGTGTGTAATTTATTTATTTAGATAATACAGCATCAAAATCATTACAATTTTTGCAACTAACAGCAATAATAGTATAACGATCTGCATTTTTGACGACGTACACAAAATGATGCAACACAATTTTTAAAGTGAGATGTAATCTACCAAAACAACTAAAAGATTTACTGGTTTTCAAATAACATTAAATTTTTTTGGATTGAGTCCTATTATATGATTACAAAATTATATTTCTTCTTTTTATTTTACGGAAGTTTTACTAAAGTACTTTTAAGTATCTTCGCTTTTTAAATAAATAATTTTGAGGTTTTCTTGGACCAAGAAGCTATTTTGGTATGCGGTATCTTCTATATTTGATTGGCGCGTTCAAAGCGCAGGTCCGGTATGCTTCGTCAGGTAACGTTTTTCAGATTGTTAAATGTTTGATAAGTTGTGGTATACATTATTTGCTAGAACAATACAATGTACTAGCCCTAGCTCTGTTACAAATTTTATCAAAGCAAAACTTAAAAAAATTGACTAGAGACGTTTAGTCTCAAAGAAATACATTCTAAGATAAACGTCTACATTTAGAGCAACAATGCCAGTCACGTTTATGTTTCTTTAAATTAACTTGTTAAATAAACAAAAAAAAATGTGTTTACATAAATCATCAAAAATATCAACCAAATCTTAAATGTGCTCCATGTAGTAATTTGTAGTTTAGATACGCTTTGAAACAAACATTTATTTTAAATACGAGTCATAGGATTCCGTCTGATTCAAGTGAATGTCAAAATCAATAATAATTATAATAGCTGTTTATTTTATTTTTGTCTGTACTAGTACGATTACAGCATTATACGCAACCACGTGAGTAATAATCACACGAAATAAAGCTATTATTCAATATTACCACTATGAATATGAGCACCTAGTCGTTCTAATAAAGTAATTAGGTAACATTAATTACTAAATATATATATAACTAAATGCAATAGTTTGAATCACAAAGCAATTCTTAATTAAAATTTAATTAGCTTCGCCTGAGGTATTGCGCTGTATTTATAAACATCATCAATTGTGTTTTACGTAATTGTCCACATTTTAAACAATTTTGAAAAAAGGCAAATTTTTCTTTATACCTTGTTAAAACCAAAATAACAATTTGGTTTTGAACATGGTCGTATAAATCTTGATTCGGGGTTAGTAATACTATTAACTAAAAGCTTTTTCAGTCTATAAAATCGTAATTTGTGACAACCAGTACTAGTGGAATTATTACCTGCAGGTATTGTCACATGGAACAATAAACCTTTCAGAGGTAAAATGAAAATTGAAGTTTTATTGTAACAATACGTTTAGCAATCCTTGATGTAAAAGAAAGCGACAGTAATATAACGTATTTTGTTATACCCGTTCAATCAAAATTTTAATCTTGAAAGTTTTATAAACGTAAAAATGAATTGGCGAAAAATGTTTTTGCAGATTTTCACCTCAACGTTTAGTGCTTTTAAATGTAGTTTTATTTAATTTATTACATCGTTTATCAACAATGTTTTTAGAAGATTCTTGTAGGTCTTAATTTCAAACTACGTTTCTGCTTAATGTAGATTGGGATGCTGTATGTAAGGGCATTTTCTGGAAAAGTTTTGAGGAAGAAGAATTGTGTAACCAAGTGGTATAATAATGAAAGATTAAAGTTTTAAAAGGAACAATTTTTGTCGACAAAGTTTATGTACGTGTTGTCAAAGTTACTTCGTCTTATGCAGGGTTTAAATATTTATGCATTACGTACTTTTAACTGCATTAACGTTGCAAGAAAGTGTGGCTCTAGAGAGAGAAACAGCTAATAAAATATATTGTACACTTGGGAAATTAATATCAAGTGTCTTAATCCCAACCTTCTGTGTTGCAAACGGCTGCGTTATTTTTCACAGCCTGTGACCTAACATTATAACGGGCCAACACGACATCTTGTTAGACTCTAGGGCGTCGCGAAGACCCGCTAACTATTATCCTGTTAATTCATTTACATACAATTTTACGAATCATTATTACGAACTATCAGTGAGCTTTCCTCTTTAATACAATTTTCTATTAATTAAAATGATACCGCGTTATCGTTGCATTTGTACTTGTCGTTGTCACTTCTTGATTTACTGCTCTAGAAAATAAACTAAACCGACATTTTTCTTCTCGCGTTGTCTGTTATTACGGAACGCACACAAAAACGCTTTGTGTGTTTTTTTATAATTATAAATTTTGGTTTTGGATCATGTTGTTCTATATTGTTATGCAATATATTTCTTTTAAAATACTTTTTTACGTTAACGTAAACTTGATTTCACCGAGTAATGCATGAAACTAAAACAAACACAAAGTGAACGCGATAGTCAAGTACTAAATTATGCGCAGTTTACGTGTTACCACTCCATGACTGTGGTACAAAAATCAAAAGAATATGATTACTCGGCAGTTTTTTAATCGGTTTCCAACTCATAAAATAAAAATTGCTGGATAGGGCAGCTTTATTTTTAGGGAAATCTGTAGCATAAAATCTATAAATTCGGTGGGATCTGTGTAACGTCGTATCGTTTTTCAGCTTTTATGCGAGCAAGGTAAATTTCGTGCCGCTAGCAAAAAATGTTTGAAAGCTTCTGATGCATCGCATGTTGTCTATAAAATGTAAATTTCAATATTTTATGCGCAGCACTTTTCGTTACGGAGCAGTGTAATGTTTATATATATAAATAAATATTTTGGTTGCCACGTTTAGTTTTGTATACCTCATCAAATACAAATTATAAATGGTTCCACAATGATATACACGATTTAACCTAGTTAAGATTATATTTGAATAGCTTCCATAATAAACGAAATTCAAACATTTCATCGGACACGGTATTCTTCATACCGCATACAAAAAGCATAATTTTATATGCATAGCTGTTTACATATGCAACTGAGCTGAAAGCGGGCGCGCGAATAAATATGGTTCAGTAACGCGAGTGCACTCGACGCTCAAGTAGGTACTTAGGACGGCGCTGCCGCCACGACGGCATCTGGAGAGCCAGCCGCCTTCTAGATTAGCGGTATCTTCGCGTTCTTTAACCTGGAAATAGCAAAGTCATGCAGACATTCACAGCCACTTACATATTAAAAACACCGTCTCATAAATATGCATGTTTTAATTGCCTACTAAAATTAAAGCAAGGATTAGCATTTTAGCGTCTTTTGAATTAAGCAATTATTGTGATTTATTTAACAAACTTATTTTAAATTGCTTAAATAAAAGCTGTTTACAGCCCTTTATTAAGTTTTATTTTACACCGGTTCATTACCAAAGTACTTCTCTATTACTATCTTACTTACTTAATTAAACATCTACATTAAATCAAATTACGCCATATTTACGTAGTATTCGTTTCCACGATTTAATAAAAAAATCTTAAATTATCCAAGAGAGAAACGATCGAAGCTACGCGATCATTTTCAACTAAATCATAATAAATTGCTTGACACCAAAACGATTTATTTGCTTTAAATTCATTTTAAAATAATAACCACTTACCAAGATTGCCGAAATCAACAGTTCTTTCAAATATATTCTACAAAACCGTTTAAAATAATATACTAAAAAAAGTAATTTTAGTCATTTATTGTAAAGTTTATAGTAAACGGAAAAAATTGTAACATAGATGTTGACTCTAAAAATTTTGAAAACGAAAGAGGTTCTACATTCGTTATATTTGCTCTTTCTAATTTAATGTTTGTGCTCTACAAACTTTTGCGCTTGTATTTTTGTTGTTTAAGTTAGGACATTAAAGTATCGTATATTCAATTCTCAATTGTATACATTTCATGATCTGTAAAAATACTTTTTTTTGTGGTTAATTTATAGGATCATTATTTGCTTAGTCAATATTAATACATATCCACAAACTTTTATTCAACGGCTTAAACCAAGGTACAAAAAATAAATAATATATTTTCTTTTTTATTTTTAAAACATTACTTCTGTTTGTATAAATGTTAATACCTTCTTCATTCAAACACTGTTAGCGTTATTCTTTTTTCTTTATGTGCTCTTGTTCTGTTTTACGCAATATTTGTAACGAACAAATCTACATATTTATTTTCAAAGAATTGTGGGTTTTGCCTCAGTTATTTCATTTAGATACTTTTACATTCATAAATCTTACGTATTTGATACTACCTTAAAAGTGTATAAACAGCAAAAGTTTATATTTCTACCTCCAGGTTCATGAAACAACATTTTTGTATTTTAAATAGTATTTTGTTTCTATTTAAAAGTGATCTCTATCTGTATTTGATGAATTAAAAGTAATTTTTACGTATATTTGAATTCTATTTAAACAGTTGTAACTTAAAATGTATAAATTAATAACGTATAACATAAATTATTGTGTTTTATATATGTATAAAAACAACTTGTACACGCAGTACAGAGAAACGTGAGACAATACGTGTGCTAGATAATTACATAAACATCAAACACGTTTTTTGTCTTTTTAACTTATTAAAATGGCTGCTATCTTTCTTCAATATGCAAATGCATGACGTTCACTTTCACACGTTTGTATTTTTCTTGCACAAAACGGTACTTGATGGCTATGTTTTTTATTTGAAAAACCATACATGTTCAGAAATGTAATTTAGAAAAAAAGCAGGAAATAGTATATTTTATTACTAGGCTTGAAAGAAGGATTAAAAAATGAATGGATTCTGTAGAACATACTTTTGAAATACCAGAAAATGTTACTCAGCAGCAGAAGTACGAGCAGACGAGCAGAATTGCTGCCTAAAAAATCTCGAGACAGATATGCAAAAGTGTATCGTATGTTCTATGAATGGCGCGAACAAAAAAATGTAAAATCTGTGAGTTGTAGTGGTTTTTTAATATTTTGGCTTTTTTGACCGTTGATTTTATTTTTGGGTTTCTATAAATTTAAAAACAAAACTCACACGATCTCTTTTTTGCTCAAGACTTGTGAGGAATTTATGCACTAAAAGACTCAATAAACATACAATTTATTAAAACTACTGGATATTTAAAGTAAAAAAGGACATTCGTCTTAATAATCATGAACATACGCATATACGCGAAAATTCAAAATAGAATAAATCTAACCTTTCACTAGTAATGGCAAGTGCGATCGCATCTTCTTCTAGCGCTGGTTCTTCACACGTAGCGTGTTGCTACCTAGGTTTCGGGCAGGTACCGACAAAGCCAACCACGGTAATTCCGTATCTTAAGACCAAAGCGTTTAATCTTCGATAGGTGCTTCTTTTCATATAAAAAAATGGCCACTTTGCAGGTTTTTTTTACCACCAGTAATGATCTGGATTACTTTCCATCACATTTATTCAGGTGCCAAAATTGTTTGATGCACACCATGCACGTTAGGTTTTTTCCGCGCGCTTCTCACTTGGTTAGTGCCGGCTCCCTTTCTTCAACACCTCTCTATGATAAAAACTTGTTTATCTATTAAAGAAAATGTAGACATTAGCAAGTAAGTACAGTTCACAGAGTATACTTGCGTAATACTTCTATTTTTTACTTATACACTGATGCATTCATTTGTACAGACTTCCACAAACAATCGCATTTTTCAAACGTCAAGGTGTTGGTTACGTACCTAAAAAAGCCAAAGTATTAACAGCAGAACTAGTGACCAAATTCATTTGTGAAGCTTCAGATAAAAATTGTTATTGACAAAGGTTTGTGTTTGACTTATGAGTAAAAAAATGTTCCTTCTGATAGTAATACTAACCATTTTCGTACAGGTACTTTTGATATTTGGTATTTATGGAGCATGTTGACACGTCGGACAAAAGCAAATCGGAGAGCTTGACTAAAACTGTAAATATCAGTAACAATTCAAATTGTACCAGTAATGTTACATTTAATTAATTTATTGTTAAAAATAAAGGCTGTTCGGTTAGTTCTTCTTCTACTATATACATTTCTAAAAAGCAATGTACCATAATTGGCTGTTTACCAGGAAAACTTATATCTTACATGTCACTCGATCCAGTAAACTTGAAATAGAATTTACTACAAAAATTTCACAATAATGTGGTTCAACTTTGAATACAAATAAAGATTTTGACGGATGTCAAAAATTTTGTGTAAAAATGCAGATCGCCAACATTAATTTTATGGCGCAAAAATTTGACTTCAATACAAATGTTATTATAAGACCCGAATAAGACCGAAAACTGTTAAATTACATTGAAAGTATACTTTGGTAAAGAATTAATTCTAGCTAAAGTAACTGAAAATTATTGTTATAAAATTAGTCGTTAAAATTGTTATCTAAAATTAAAGTAACTAGTGTAATGTTGTTTTTAAATGTTGGCAACAATGGAGCACGGGAAAAACTTTTAAATTTCATCTTCGCCAAATATTTTCCGATAAAAATTTTCAATTTCTTCATCTTGATTTACGATAAACCTCTCAAACATTTTAATATTTATTATCTTCTTGGCACTAATTGGAACTTTTGTACTTAGATATGCAATAACTGTTGAAAAAATTGGACGACGGTAATTGTTTCCAACTCATGCTCTATCAGGCCATCAATAAATTGATGAGTAACCATAGCACCTTTATTTTTTTGTTATTAAATTTTTTTTTTTTTGCTGACACCCTTTTCGTATAACGCCGTTGACAAAGAATTGGAAAAACACTGAAAACGTTTTTTTGCGCTTGAATTAACAATCATCGAAACATATGTTACCTTGGTTTTCTTGTAACAACAAAAAAAAGAGGCAACGGCTAACACAGTTTTTTCTGGAGAGGAAATCGCAGGCTTTGTGATGCTAAATTATAAATTAAAGCTTAAAAAAAAGCGCCAAGACGATGAAGGATTAAATTAGGGAGATATCGTAACTTTACCCGTAGCTGGAAAAGAACAAATTACACGACGGAAGTAATAACACAGAATACATATTTATTGTATCACAGAAGAAGTTGAAGAAGACAGTAGTTATATAAACGTTGCAAAAAATATTACATGGGTTGATATCACAGGTCAAATATAAGTTACGCCCTTTGTCAGGACAACACGTCGCACATCTACGTGACCTAATCAATCTAATTTCTAATTTAACGAAGGAATGACTTTATTAAGTTAAATTTCAAGAATACGAAAATCAAAGTGTTGAGAATCAAAGCGCACTCGATAAGTATGTGACACACAAAAAAAGAGTTTAATATTTGTGATTACAATCTAGTGTGTACATGTGGCCATTCTAATAATCGACATGACAAAGTAAAATAGAAATACTTACTGCAATACTTACAGTTGTGTATTATCCAGTAGGGGATTAGCTAATTCCGTACCAGTCTGACCTAAAACGTAATATGCAATTTGAGACAAGTGTACATACTGTGTAAGCACAAGTAATTTGATTTAATGCATACAATATTTGACGTAAAAGAATACGCCGAGCTTCCCTCTAATTAACTTCGCACTTGGTGTAAGTATGTCTTTCCATAAAGTGGTGTACAACCCCTTAGCTTTCAGCGACTTGACGCCATGGAAACTTTTTGACAAACAGGTGTACCAGGTGTTACGAACGTCGCTGATAAGGTTACAGGTGGAGGGATCGGACCCGCTAAAGAATTAATTTAAGCCCTCAATACAAAAAACGGTATAAAATTACATACCCCAAAATAAGCTTTCAATCAACACTACGCAAAATTCGCCCACAAATTAACGTGGAGTGAACCAATTTAATAATGAAAGCCTTATTGGGCCAAAAAGACCGCCAAGGACGGTCCGTATTTTACAAAACGTTAGGAGAAAATAAATTCGTTTTGACAGCCGACTACGAAGAAAAAGGCAGGGATGTCGAAGGACAAATTTTATACTTAAAGAGAAATTTTTATACTTGAAAATTAAACTACCAACTTTTTAACATAACACATAGTCTTTCAGTAAAAAAACCCTGTCATTTTTGTTTATTTTCGGTTTTACCAATGCAAAATCTCTGTCACGGGACATGTAAGAATGCCTTCTTATGGAAAAGTATTGGTTAATACTGCCGAGATCTGCGAGACCTAAACACATCCTAACAACCAAACGGTTCTTAGTCTGACCACCGCATCCGTCAAATAATATATGTAAATGTTTAATGTGTGGCGAGATTTCTCTGTTTATAAAATTCATAATATAACAGCTAACTTCGTTAAGTTCTTTCCTACCCAAACTTTCACGGTAGACATAAAACACAGTTTTTCTAGTTTTTAAATCGTGGATGTTAAAAACATTAACAATTAGTTAAATAAAATGTATCTTCTTTCGACTTAATTTTGTTGGAAAGTTTCTTAGACTTACAACAAGTATCTACTTATGGTCTACCAAAAAACAAGCTTAAACGTTCCTTGAATATCTTGTAGTAATCACTGTACTTTACAGAAGATTCAAGATTTTTTATAAGAAATAATTTTAATGTTTCGCTGATAGTCACATCTGCCGTAATGAGATTTTTTGACTGGAAATGAACGAATATGTTCCTTCTCTCTGACCACCTCTCTGGATTTTAAATTTCTTGAAGTATTCTTACCTTTTTTATCTTTGTGTATATGATTTAGCTTTTCTCATTGCCCTATTTTTATCTACTCCAAGGTGTTTCCTTGAAATTTCTGAACACTCAATTAAAGCTTGCAAATATAAATTTTATTGTTTTTTGCGTCTAAACTGTAAAATTTATCAAAAATCTCTTGCTGGTTAACATCAAAAATTTTAAGAAAGCAGCGTGACTTACATGTAAGAGCAAAAAACTTAATGTTATGATCCCCAAGAACAAATTATTAATTACCTAACTTACCGGCACGGTACACCCATTGTTCGCTTATTTACTCTTGCTTTCTTGACAATCTCACTTTTATTCCTCACTTATTTTAGGCTCTTTTTACGTTTTATAAGAATATCCTCCTCTGACAACGGAATTTTTAAAACTAATGGTAAAATAATAACAGACTTTAAGCGCATAGATGTCATGTTCTTTTTAAAACATGCGTCTACCTTCAATGAACAGATTAATTTGAAAAAATCTAAATGTCTTATTTATAGACATGTGGGGTTTCTAAAATAAGTGATTCGTTTATGATGAATTAAACTTTGCACAGAATTGCAGTACTTTTATCACCTTCTTCTTTTTAAAAACTGTATTGACCAAACTACTTGTTTTATAACATTAGGTACTCTCATATTCTGCCTCAGATGATGAAAGCTATACAGTTTGTTGTCGTTGGCTTGACCAGGTAGCGGCCCCACCACTTATCTTGAAAATATATATGCAAGTTTAAAGTTTTAGAATCATTTGCAAAATCTGAGCCTGTGTAACCAAATAAATCTGGAAAGTTTTCAATTTTTTTGTATTCCATAACGTCATCTGGCGTATGAAACAAACCATATGGTTATGTAAAAATCAGCTAGCGACTCCAACTGCAAAAAATATAATATCTAGTTAACTTACTATAGCTGTAATTATTAACGTTCCTACTGTAGTATTTCCAATTGTTAATGTACTCGTCACTAATCATAAAATACTTTCAAGACGTGTGATTTACAAAATGTTTTGTGCTTTGTTCCGGCAGCGTGGTGCCTGCTTACTCAAACAGATAGATATCTAAATAGATTTTTTAACCTTGTCAGTGGTAAATTCTTTAGTGCACAGAGTCAACCTAGAAATTTTTAAAAGAATCAGCCTTAACCGTTGGCTATTGCTTTTCGCATCGGAAAAATCTTGTCAAAATACAAAATGATTACTCTGTATTCTGCTCTGCTTAAATTGGGCATCTTTTTTTTAAAGACATTATTCATTTTTAACTGTTTGTAGTATATTGCAGTATATAGTATTGAATGCAGGAACTTTTACTTTAGAAAATTTGATATGTTTTTTTATCGTAAACACTTAGTTTGAATTCATTTGGCAAAGAAGTCAAGTTCGTAACAGTGAAATTATTAGTCGTTAAATGATTGTCTAAGAATAAAGATGCATTATTTTTTGAATAGCTTTAACTGTTACAGGCTTTGTAACATTTATGTTTAAATATCAAAAAATTTTAAAATAGCCTTCAGGTACTTGTTGCAAACCGCTTTTTTGTGAAGAGGCGATTTTGAAGATATGAAGACAAAAGTAATATAACTAAAGATGAAAGTCCAAAAACATATAATTTTTGTATTATAATGTTATGGTAAACAGTATCAAAAAATTTTACAAAGTTTACATCAACTTCACCTTTGTTGTCCAAGACTGTTGCAACGTAATGAGTAAAGTAGCACGAATTGGTAGTAGTTGCTCTACTTGTGAGATTGATAACAGACTTAATATTGAAATAAATAGTTTGGTATAAAAAACTTTGAAATATTTTACGAAAATTAGAAAAAAATTATCACTGGCCTATAATTAATAATTTGTTTTCGATTTATGTATAGAAAGTGTTCGACTCAGTTTTGATGCAGTAGGAAAACTAACGGTTTTTATTAAAATATATAGAAATAAGCTTTTAAGAAAGGTTTGGTATAAGCTTTTTTATGACGTTTACAAGTGGCATGTTGCGGTGCTCAAAAACTAAATAATTTGAAGTATAACGAATTAGTGCTTGCAATTTGCATCTTAAACGCAATGAATTCGGCCCTTTTTTTAAACAAATTATCACTGGTGATAAAATATAAATTTTTTACAATAATCAAGAACGGTCATGATCCAGGCATAATGAACCGCTAACAACTACTTCGGAAGAAGATTTTACTGTCAATTTGGTAGGATTTGAAAGGTGTGGTGTTATTTGAAGTGTTTCCAAGAAACCAATCGATAGATTCGGCTGCGTATTGTCAACAAGTGGACAAATTAAATGCAATGATCAACGAAAAACGGCTAGAATTGTGGAATCGCACAGGTGTCATTTTTCACTGCACACATGTTTGCTCACTTGTCAAAAATTATTGGAGTTTTGTTAGAAATTGATGTTACATTCACTATTATAGCCCTGATCTTGCACAATCAGATTGATATTCATTTTGATTTCATAAAAAAAGTGTTTTTTTCTTTGTTACATGCAAAACCTGTTAAAAAAAATTACCTGGACAAAGTAACATAAATGAAGAAATTGCCGGTGCTTAGTGAAGACGGTCGTAGGTCGCTGTAAAGCAAATCTGTGCAAAACGCAAAATCAAAATGACACAAAAGTCAAAAATTAAAGGACGCCAGGAAGGTTTACAGCTCAAAAAGTGGCTTTTGGACCTTGCCAACTGAAAAACCCGCTTATGATAAACACCCTTTTTCATAGTGTTTTACACTAAAATCTGTAATATTAAAATTATTTAATAAGCGCCAAAGCCGACGGAATAAAAGTTTTTTGCAAAATTAACTATTTAACATTTATTCATTTTAAATTAAACAGAAATTAAAAAAAATAATTACATGAGTTAAAACGGAATTACAAAAAAACTAAAATTAAAAAAATGTATTTAAAAGGAAAACAATATTAATACGTAGATTGAAACTAAATTTACAAAATGTAACAGATCGGTTATGTACCTTTAAGTTTATTTAAAATTTGAAGGTTTTGTACACAGCAAAACAAATAAAACATATAATAAAATACACTACAAAATAAACATTCCGTATCAATAAAATCAAAAATCTTACTGTCTTGATTTAATTTGACAGATATCACGTCGATATTATTAAAAAAATATGCAAAACTGTGACAATTCGCCTTTAAAGTAATTTAATTGACTAATACATCGTAAGTGTTGTTAATTAAAAGTTCTAATAATGGTGCAAAAACACAAGTTACAAGCTTTATTTTGTTTAAACTCAAAGCTTTTAAGCTTTAGCGTTACAAATACCTTAAATTTTGTAGCTTCAGGTGGGTGGGATTTTGGTTGGTTATAAAGCTCTCCAACAGATGTTACCCAAAAATTTGATTGTTTACCGATTTGCAATGGTTTATTTGAAGATTTTTAACCGTTCCACGGCAAAATGGAATAATACGAGACAAAATCGACGCTTAACACAATAAATTCCATGATACTTTAATTATACTCAGGTACAAATGAATCGTCGAAACCATAAAACATACGATTTTTGTTTACTTAACTTTTCTTGAACCCTTTATAACCCTCCGGACGCTACTACCCACGTATTAACGGCCGAAACTCACCATAAATACATCCCCGGGGAAAAAGATCTTTAAACTTGAAAATCTTTATGAAAAAGACAAACAGTACAACAAAGACGTCGGAAAAAGATGCAAAATTTAATCAACATGCAAAAGCACAGGTTTGGTGATTGCGTTTCTCACGATGATAAAAGCATTGGTTATTAAAACAAAAATATCCAAAGCATTTAGTTACAATCGAAAATAATAGATTTTAAAGTGTACTCCAAACGTATGACGATAAAATCGACCTAAATAATTTAAGTACATACGCACTAAAATGAATTTAAAAACGCGAAGTAACTTTAATAACTGAATACAAAATTACTCAAGTAATCGTAAAGAAAATGAAATTAATAGAACAAACTCAAATCCCGGGTCTTTTACAAAAGAAATACGTCTAAAGATCAAACGACGGTTACAAATTGATATAAAAGTGCAGTAAATCAGTTAGTTATTTTACAGAGATAAAAATTCAAAAAAAAAACTATTTTCGCAATAAGTTAAGAAAAAGTTCAAGAAGTAGTTTGAAGGAAATGTAACGTTTTAATAATGTTATTAATCTTAACAAAATAAATACTATTACGTAATAATTGACTACATTTGTATTTTATTTAAAAATTCGTCGAATTATTTAAGCAATGTAGAATGTGTGTAGTTTTTTTATCTCTAACAAAAGCGAAACGTTTTATTCTTCTTTTACTGGAACTAAGTACCCACATTTTCTGTGTTATTGTTGCATTATATTTCTTTAAATATTGCATGTAAGGGAATATTCGTTGTGCATGAGAAGAGATATTAAAAATAATTGTAACATAGAAAGAAAATTGGATGCCTACAATGGTGTACAAATGAAAGAAATAAAACGGTAGATTTACTACGGTACTCACAACGTCCTCGTAATACCTAAATGCAAATTCCTCTTTAAAACTAATGAATACACCTTTATTTTATTTCAAGTATTAATTCTAATTTTTGTAGATACGTTTTATTGAGGATGCGGTGAAGCAATTGGGACTAATTTAAGCATTTAAAAATGGCGTTGCTAAAATGCCGACAAGTTTTATTATTTTAGTACTTTTAGTAGAAAATATGTCTCAAGAAAATGTCTCAGTTTGAAAGCATAATTACACACTTTTGTCAAACATAATCGCAATAGTTTTAATGTCGCAATTAAGAAAGTTACAATTAAGAATTACTGAAGAGTTCGGCTACAACGTAATGCAGTTACTTTTGAAGAAATAATAAATAATATAATCAAAGTAAAGAGAATTTTTTACTTTTTTTGGGAAGTATTAACTTTTTATGACACTAGAAAAATGGTTGAACAATTTCGTACTCATACAATTATAGAACATCTCGTTTAACTTTAATCTAGAAACGCACTCGTAATAATTTTCTTTTATGTGGTATTTATTTGACGAAGAACGAATTTACTTCTGTTTCTGAACAAAAATAAACTTAATGTAATTGTAACTAAATAGGTATTTTCAAACGAATATTTAATTAAAATTCTCTTGTATTTTACATATGAATAAAAATTGTGGGTTAAGATAATGTTGACTTAATTCAAAAGCAATTGGAAAAATCAATAGACCTTCTAACAACGTGATATTAAACATTAAAGGAAAATCGGAAAACAAAGCTTAGAGAGCTAAGGGACTTCTTCGGTTGGTTCACCGTATTTACCTCAATGATTAAGGAAGCAGTCCAGCGAAGATGTATCCTCTGCTACAACAATGTAGACCAATATGCTTCTAACTAGAAACTCGCGGACGCGGAAACGACCTTAATGATTTTCCCTTGAGACGCATAAAGTCTAACATTGCTGGAGAAACAGCCGCATAACCTATTCACATTGTTTCTTATTTAGTAAAAATGTATACAAAAATGGTCAATGTAAGTTAAACGTATTACGAAATTCCAGCGTTAAATATTCGACAGTATTCGCAACCTGCCTTATGTAACCACTTTACACCACTAATTTATTTTAAGTTCAGATTGATGTTAATACCTAGACTTACTTGAAAAAACTTTTGCTTCCTTAAATAAGAACGTGTATCTCAATTAACGCAGAAATTAAAGAAGTTGGGCGTGGAATTAACTTTGTGGCGTAATTATAAAGGGAGTTTAATTAGAGTGAAATATTTATGGCCTTTGCTAAAATAGTGCGACACGTTATTGGCATTCTGATTTAACTGTCAGCCGTTTTAATTATTTTGCTAACGGATGAATTATTTTTTTTTTTTTTGAATATTAAAAAATAGTTAATGTATATTGATATATTTAGAAAACAAAATCGTAATATTTCTATTAAAATATGACTGAATTAATTTTTTTCAAGCTTAAGGATGATTAGACCGTTGGTAACGTTAAATCTTATTCATCAAGTTAATTACGTCTTAACAACCTCAGTCTGTTAATGCAATTTTAGCTTTGCAACCTCAATTCTATTTTGTCAGTTCATTTAATGTATTTACAGCCTTTGCCATGAGGGTGTAATTCACCTACTTCCTGTAGTAGAATCTATCGGTATATTTTATCTTTACTAATACATATTCATATCATTTTACTTAATGTAAAGGGTAAAGTATTTATACGATAATTTATCGGATTAAAGTTTGAGAATATTATTTTGGGGAAAATTACCGCTTAACATTATCACCAATAAACAAAATAGTGCAAACTAAATTTATTATTCGTCATAAAACCGTATGAAAACAGCGCTTTGCTTGTTCATAACCCTTTTGGTAACGTGTTTTCGCCCTATCCCACATTATAAACCAAAATTTAATTGCATACGGGTATTTGATAATTTAATATTTTCAGGCGAATAAAATATTTCCTCATATACACATAGAATGCTTTAATAAATTTCATTAAGACGAGTACCTTAAAAATAGACGAAACAAAATTTGTTTAACGATGATTAATTCTTTTTAAACACAAATGGGATTATTTTTAAAAACCATGTAGTGCATTGTTTAAACCTGGATAATACTTTATTGTGTAGAGATTTGAATGTTTTAAATTATTTCATTAGCATGTTTTGTTATTTATTTTAATTCTACTTTTATGTTTTACGTAACCTGTAATTTGTTTTTACCTAAAATTTACTTAGTTTAGAATATACTGTAAAAATAAATTTTTTTAATTAGAATTTATAAATTACATTTATAATGTAGACTTCATAATTAATCATCTAAAGAGCGGATAGTAAGGCAAGAAAAAATACCAAAAAAGGTGACACAAAAGGCATATCAGACCTGCCCAAAAGGCAATAAAAAAGGCACAATCATCTATTAAAATTTACAGTTTATTATTTGTTTTACAATGTTTATTAAGTGCTATTATTTTCCCAAGCACAAATCAAATATTGTTCAATATTTTGACCAAGAAGCTGTTGCCTTTTATCATTTAAAATATTTTTATAGAAGGAAAAAGTTCTTTCGACATCACAAAATGTTAGTGGAGCAAATTTGAATGCCGATGTTTCCGTTATTGTTAAAGATATTTACCGTTGATGCTTCATGACCTCCCTTTTTTGAATTTCAGTCAGTTGTTTAAAGAGGTTTAAGGAAGGGATGTGGCGGAATCCAATTTTTTATTATTTTTTTTTCCTACAGTCTCTGGACATGCTCTTATAATTGTTCTTATCCTTTTGAATGTAGCGAAAGATTCGGTCATTGCGGTTTCGCTTTTTTCTAGTTTCTTTAATTCGTCAGGAATGCCGGAAAAGTGTGTTTTTATAAAAACTAGTCCTTTCTTAGCAGCTTCGTCATTAAAAGCTTTTTGAGATTTAACAATTGCTGCAGAGGCCGTCTCGTCAAATAATTCAACCACCTGAAGTAAGACAATTCAATTAATGTATAAGACAATGTCAGATTATAGTATGAACTGTACCTCTTTAATTTTTTCAAAATGTGTGACTTAAAAAATGCACGCAGCTAACCAAGTTCTCCATCTTGTTATTATAGGTTCCGGTGGAAGTTTAACATCTGGAAGTTTTTCTTTATAGGCCCTTACCGGTAATGGTGCTTTCACAAAAACCTGAAACAAGATCCAATAATCAAAAAGAGAATTTAATATGTTAGAGATTTTTACCTTTTTGGTGGCAGAAATTAACTTGTTTACTATTGCAAACTCGTCTCTAATGAATTCACACACCCTATGTATTCCATATGCTAGACAAGTTAAATGTTTTAAATTCGGATAAAATATTTCTAATGCCTGAGCGGATTTGATCATATAAGGTGCTGCATCGGTTACGAAAACCTTTTCTTTTTTTACGGCATTGAGATAAAGAAATCCTACAAACATAAAATTATATAATTGTAATTAATAGATTGGATTATATTAATCAATCATTAAAAAAAAACTTACGTAAACAATCATTGAAAAAATTTGCAACTATTTTGTGATTGGTCTGTGGAATTTCTTTGGATGCTAGCAAATGAGCTTTTCCTGGTTCTAGTTCAGACAATTTACAAACTACAAAATTTGCTATATATCGACCTCTGCAATCGGTTGTTTCATCAAACGAAGTCCAAATGTAATGGCCCCAATGTAATTCCTTATTGTCTGTATTTTCTATAAAAGGTAATCCAGCATTTTGAAAACTATTAATACTTTAATTAAACTGCTTACTGATTGGTAACATATGTCTAAATAATTTTTTCTCAAAGTTGATTCATCTGGAACAACTTGTTTGGTGTATTTTTCAAGGAAATTGCAAAAATTGATATTATCAAGTTTTCTAAGAGAAATTTGAGCCGACACCAATGCTTTGCACCACTCTAAAACAAAAGTTGTTTTTGATGAGCCAGGTTTATTCTGTTGATCTTCTTTAACGTTTTTTAACAATGGTTGTTTTATAGTTTTTTTAATATTTTTTAAATGTTAACCACTACCCAAGTGTTGTTTTACATGGTACTTTTTAGTAGCACCGATCTAAAATAGTACATATACTAGTAATTGAAAGCATTTAAATTAAGATAATACAAACTTACTGATTTTGAACAAACTTGACAAAATATGTTTTCCCAGTCGGTTGTTAAATTATTTTCCAATTTACTCTACTTGTAATTATTTTAAAATTTTGATTGTTTATTAGGTGACATTTTTTAAATTTACTCACAGCACAACAGCAATAGACTATCACAGTGTGACAATATCACAGGTATTTATAACAAACATAGAATATTTTAGTCGTGTGTTTCAGTCATTAAAGGAATCCCACTGGACAGAATTAAAATTATCTATATTTGTTTGCTTTACTTAGGTACTGAATAGACCTATAAAATATGATTCATTCCGAAATCCTTCCGCTTTTGTAAATAGTGTTCTTTAAGCCTGTCATTGTGCATAATTCTAGTATAAATTCTTACAATAGTTCTTCTCTATAAGCGGATTTTGTATTTAATGTTTTCTGGAAACCATTGTTTAACAAAACATGAAAATCCCTGTTGTTATTTATAGGTTCGTGGTAAGACCTTTTGAGCAAAAAATGTTAATTATATTATTGTACGTAATTTAAGTAAAATTCTGTAATGCGTTATTGTCATCTACCTATTAAAACACTGTTTACAGAAACTTTTCAAAATTTATATGTAAAAAGGCAATATAAAATAATACTCTTTAAAAAGGCAAAAAAGACAAAAAGTTACACAAAACGACAAAATAGACAGACTCCAGGCATTTTCCTGACTGTCCGCTCTTTAACATCATATTAAAAACAAAATGTTTAATCAAATGTAATTTAACACAGAATTTTATCAGTATTTTTGGCATTCTACCTTTTAATACAAACATAAGCTTAGTTGTACCACATTTAAATTTTTTTGAACGTTTTTAAAATTATTGGTAATGATGAATTATGGTTTAAGCCTAATACACTGAGGATCTATCTACTGAAAATGTACTGTTTACTATTATATGAGTGCAACATGTCACAAATTAAAAAAAAATTAATTTTATACATTCTTTACTTAAATCTGCATGAACGTATTTTAATTTTAAAGTGTAATATATAGTGTGGTGATCCGTCTGTAAAAAAAGTACACTGAAATGCAAATTGCGACATGTCTACGTACAAATTACATGCAAACTGCCATATGTCCACCAGAGCCAATGCACTGGACATAAAGTATCACATGATTAATCGCCTGATTACGAGCATGGTTTGCATAAACACACAGGTAATTTCTTACTTTTTGAAAGAGATCTTGGCAAGTGTGTCTCTGATTTGGTTTGGAGTTTTATTTAAACCAGTGTAAAGTGTATAATAATTATAGAAGTTGGCTTGATGATTGTGGAATCAACTAACCATGTTCTAGGAATAAAGCTAGAACAAAGACTGTTACAACAGGAAATAAAAAATCTAAAGCAAAGGCACTTAGGTACATTAATTTTTATAAAATTTTATTTATTTTTGAAAATTAACTAATAGTATTTACAACAGGTATTTGCCAAAGTCTTTACCGGAATTTCCAAAGTATGAACAGAAAAGAAGACCCTATCAGCAGTGATAGTGTGAACAATAAACCAAAATCTATAACCATTAAATACACAGTTAAAACTTTACATGGACGGAAAGCACCAGCTTGCAAAGAGGCATTTTTACTATGCATTAAAAAAGAGCGCGTTTTGAGAGTACTAAAGTGACTGGACAATTACCTCATAAGATGACAGGTGGAAAAAGAATAAAAAACAAAATGACACCAAGAAAGAAAAAATGAAAACGTTTATTGAGTTGTTAATATGCACAGAGAGTCATTACTGCCGTGGTAAATCTACTCAAAGAGTATACTTGATATGTGATTTGAATATTGTCAAACTATGGAAGATGTATAATAATGACGTTGCTGATGATTGCAAAGTAAAGCAAAATTATTTTAAAAACTATTTTTGCAAAAAACGACAATATAGGTTTTGTTTACACACAATCAGATATATGTTCTTCATGTCTTCAATATAAAGAAAAAATTAAAACCGTTACTGGGATCGTTATCAAACAAAAATTGATTCTAAACAACAAATTTACAAAGTAAGAGCTGTAGTATTGGTGTATCGGACCAAAAGGTTTATTTTAGTATGCAGATAAACTTTTACAACTTCACTGTTGTGATTGGAAGTTCACAAACAAAACTTACAACTAGTTATGTTCATAGTTTTGTGTGGACCGAGAGTGAGAAGCCAAAAAGTTCAGGTAAAATTGCATCGGCAGTTCATCATCTCTTAAGCACATTTGAAATAAATCTTTAAATTAATACTATTCGTTTATTTTGTGATGAAGCTGGAAGTCAAAATAAAAATACCGTATTTCTAGAAATGTTGTGCATTGTAACCCAGTTCGAGATAATTTTTCCTGTAATAGAGCACTCCTAAATATTTACGAAAGTGTTTGGTAATATTGAAAAGGTAAGGAAGTAAGAAAAACTTCAACGGTAATAAATTCAGATGGTTATATAATTATTATAAAAGAATACGCGACAGTTTTAAGAATGGAAAAAGATTATAAGATTCGCCAGCTTTTTGGCATTACAAATTTCAGCTTACGAAAAGGTTCATATTGACGAAAAGTATTCCCATCAGTGAAATTTTAGTTGAAGAAAAAAAGAAAAACATTCAAAGCTAATGAGGCCTAAAGAATTGGAACTGGTCGTTCCTTTAAAAACAGATACAATAAAAAGTATTTCCAGTTTACTAGTGTGACGTTATGGTTCTGACTGGAGTAACGATAGATCATTGCGATATTTTACAACTCTATTTCAAAACGATGATCACAAGCACACTTTAAAAGTTCTAGAAGAAGAACTAGAAAGTCAAGATGCTGACACAGCTGAACAAAGTTTTAAGTTCCAAAGTTACCGTTGTGTTTAGTTACATGTTTTTAATTATAGTTTCATAATTGCATGCAAATAAATTGGGTAAAACTTTTTTTTTGCAAATTGCAACATGGTTCATATTTATTTTAATTTTTTCTCTGAAAGCATAGCCTGAAAATTTTTTGAATTTCTGAAATAATTTGCCTAACACATTGTAACTAGGTTTAAAGAAATTATTACTATGTTATCAATTTTTGTCTATATAAGTTTTCTGTATTTTTCTCTAATTGTGTCTATTTAGACATGTCGCACTTTGCATCTATACGCCTCATATTTTATATTGGTGTTTTACAGTCTTTTTGAACCGCATACCTTATACGCGCATCGCACGAGTAGATTTTGACTTTCTCTATTTTTCCTGTCTATTTCCAGAAGAAATTAAACTCTTTTCATTTGACTTTTGTGTTGAAGGCGATACATGGACAAGGTCGACAAAGCTTATATACCAAGTTTAAATAATATTGTTAGCGCGTTTTAAAAAACATTTGTAGTAGTAGTAGTACTAGTTGTCAAAATAATGTTGCGTAAAAAGCAGTTTTTATCTGCATAAAATTTCCTCGATGATAAATAAATTATCGCTTGCAAACAAGAACATCGTATTACTATAATGACACTTTTAGAGACAACAGGTTTGAAGTTCTAGAGCTTTTCTTTCATTCGCTTAACAATGAGTTCTAACAATTATTAGTTAAGTAGTAAATCATAATCGCGGTTAATACCGCAAAAATCAAAATACGCTTATAAAAAACAATACGAGAAATTCATCAGATAGGTGATAGAGGAAACGGTAACAGATACGGATAAACAAGTTGTGCCTACTTAACTTTTAGAAAATGTTGGAGTAATACAAAGTTTTGACTATGTAGGCTATCTATTTAAAATTTCACGTTGAGGATAAACAAAAGGGTGTAGTAGTACAATCCTCTTCTGGGTATGGTCGTTTGGTGTAGTATGCTTTGAGTATGCTTCGAGTATGCTTTGACGTTTTGCTGCCCATGCTGCCAGTTTTTTCAGGATCTGCTATTACACTGATTCTAATAGCTGTTCTTGAAGAGATTGGTAGCATGGGCAGCAAAACGTCGAAGCATACTCAAAGCATACTACACTAGACGGCGATACCCAGAAGAAGATTGTCTACAAGCAATATCGGTCGTGAAAGCTTACGGAATTTGATAAACAAAGAGGTTGATACACAAACATTTGTGAAAGTGCATGCATTCATTAAGGCAATTAGCAAAAATGACGTAGCTAAGAACGCATATATATTCAGAGAAAAGAAAATCGTGGAATTCACAGATGCATTGGATATTATGTATCTTTGGCTTTTGTAAGAAATGTAAGAAATGTTTACGTCTTGTTGGTAAAAACCACGTGATTATGGCTAGCTGAGATGAGGATAAAAATACTATAATAAAATTTTTTTAAAAATAGGCGCACTCCGTTAAAACGGTAAATTTCTAGGCTTGGAGACGCCAAGTATATAGGAACACGCTGTCCGAGAATTAGTAACCAAGTAAACAACTATCAACGAGAGAACGAACAACTTTGTTATACATGTTTTTCAACAAAATAACACTTTTGTTTCACCAAAAAGATGGGATATGCTAAAATACTGCATAAGGTAAAAATTCGATCAAACATTACCATTTACATGGAGTCGAAAAAACATTATTTCTTGACTTGCGAGACGTGATTATTAACTTATTATAAAACGAAAGACTTATCCTAGTTCCTTAGCATAGTAGCTAGTAAAAGTTATTATTACAGTAATATTACTCTCGACACTTTCGAGGACTGTGAGCTTACATTTGAAAATTTATTCGTAAGCACGACCGGCCTTGAATACGAACGAATTACTAAAGTACTAATAATGCACAATTTTGCAAGTAGCTGAAGGCTAATCTATAAACTTGACTGAAAGTAAAATATTAATGATTTTAAAATTTACTAAAAGTAGCTAAGCACTTAAAACAAGTAATAGAGCATAACATAATTAAAATTGCTTAAGGCTTAGTACATAATAGAAGCGTAAATAAATTAGGCTGTGACAAATCGTAGCTTTAAAACACTCGTTTTTAAAAGTGGTATTTAAACACGGAAATACTCAAATAAGCAAAATAGAGTACCAATTAAAAAAATATATTAAAAAAGTAAATAGATTTTTTGTTTATTTAACCTTCGGATTACCAAGCAATTTTTGAGGCGCCGATTACCAAGTGGGGTCAGATTTCACCCCAAGTTTTGTTTTCTTATTTTGTAAAGAAAAACCGATTAATTTGTAATGGTAACCTTTATTAATATTTTAAATTAACATTAGATTTTATATAAACTAATAAAAATATAAAAATAAAATGTAAACATAAATTAGTGAGGGCAACAACTATTACATATTATTGTAGTTTTTTTCTGGCAATGTTGTTTGCACTTTTCACATGTTTCCGAACATTTTTTGTCATTTGCTCTTGGACATATCTTACAACGACCTCTTTTTGGGCGATAGTTTCGTCTTCCTCTTCCTCTGGTAATCCTTGAAGTGTACGTTTTTTGATATGTGGGATTACTAATTCAAGCCCAAGTTTTTGCAAAAATAATCTCCTTCGGGATGTTTTCCCTTTTTCAAAATTTCCAAATTTCGTAGTGTATAGAATAAATGCATTCACGGCAGCAATATCAAGGAAATTAAAAAATAGAACAAGAGGCCAGCGATTTGTATTTCATCTGCATGAGTATTCCTTCACTATTTTATCGACACTGTCTACAGCTCCTTTGCAGCTATTATAGTCTAAGATAACTTGCGCTTTGTAACTGAGGTCTTCTCCCGACAATTCCAAATCTTAGTGTTGCGTTGAAACTAGCATAACGTTTCTATATTTTTTAGGTACGTAAGATACTAAAATTGTGTCTTCTCCATATAGAATTTCGCTTGAGTATTCTGCTCGATTTCTTTTTGGCAAAAATTCTTTTGGTATTTCTCTACGTGTTTTACGAATTGTTCCGGTCATGGTTTTTGATTGCTGCAGTAGCTCTTTTGCCAAGGACATAGACGTAAAAAAATTATCTGTGGTAGTACCATAACCCTCTCTCAAACCCTCAACCAAATCCAAAACTACCCGCATCCCTAGAAATGAAATTTTATACTCGTGCTTAAAACAGTAAAATTGTGTTTTACCTTGTTCCCGTTCTGGAGCGTTGTCTACCATTCCAGTATATATTTGGAAATTTCAGCAATATCTGTTACTAACATCGCATAAAGCCCAGATTTTAATTTATTGTCTTCCGAGATAAATAAATGGAAAGCATCTAGGCATGTTGAAATATGTTCACTGAATTTTGTTAATCCTGGCGGTGTTTTTAGAATATTTCGCTGATTTCGTTTTCTAACATGAAGCTTATCTTTTTTCCATATGGAACCATCTTTACCCACCAGTATATTTTTATTATTGGGCGAATTATCATCGCTGTCATCGTCTTCCGAACTTTTAATCGGGTTTACATCAGGTACACTTACTTCTTCAAATTCGGCATCACTATCATCAGATAAAATTTCATCTTCAATTTCATTCAGTAAATTAATATTGCTAGCTATTTTTTCTACTTCACGCTGAGACAAATATTTTCTAGCCACAGCAGACACACTTTTCAACTGATTCGAACAAACTCACCGGATGTAATGACTAAAGACGGAATGGCAGTAATCATGATTCAGACGAATAACACGTTGAAACACGTTGAAACAAGCAGATTAGATAACAAATGCAGACAAAATATTAGAATTACTTTTTAGAACGTCGGTTACCAAGTGGGGTCAAATATGACCCCAACGACTATATTTTTTTTACGTCGCAAAACAAATAACAATTGGAAAATTTGTTATATATTATTAAACATTGTTGAAAGAAACTCAGGTAAAAAAATATTGGGACAGTTGTAAAATAAACTTAAGAAAAAACAACAAAAACAACACGTCTGGGGTCAAAAAAGACCCCAATGGTAATCGAAAGGTTAAAAAAACAAACATTTAAACAACAAAACAATAACTTAAAACACTACCTAGAAAACTACCTAGCAAACACAAAATTGATAATGTTTAGTAACCGTTTCAAAACAAAAAATTTATGTTTCACTCTTGTTTCAAACATAAAAGAAACCTAAGTACAATAAAATAGCTATAAGTCCATCGCTGTTTTACTTATTTGAATCAGTATAGTTTTGGTAGTTTAAATTCAAATCTGTTGCATTCGGTTTACGTTTTAAGCTTCGTTCTTGATACTGATACTAAAAGATCGATAAATATATGATTTTCTTGTTTCAATAATGAACTAAAACAATTCTTTCGAATAATATAATAATATATTAGTTTTGGTTTTAAAATGAAACAATTAAATCGATATTTCAAATGCACGTTTTATTTTTTATTGTACAATAAATTTGTTTAAATACAATATCACATTGAGTTTCAGTAGGTTTAAGTTTTCCAAAGATCCAGATAATTTATCAATTAATTTTATCATATTGCAACTTTCTTTGATGTAGTCTTTTCACGGAAGCCTCAAAAACTGCAGTTACTGTTGGGCAGCAACTTTTAACCGCATCTGTAACATAGAAATAAATATTTCATTTATATACATAATCATAGAGTTACACAAAATTAATTAAATATTTTTAACCAAGAAAAAACACAAACTTAATGTAAATATTACTTTAGCAATCTGAAGAAAATTATAAAACCACTGAATACTTTAGTTGTACATAATCGTATAAAAAATTTGAAGAATTGAATTGTAATTAATGTATCATCAGATTTACGCAATATTCTACCATAAAGCAACCATGTATGTTAATTTGCATTTTTTATACAAATTGAAACATGATACATAAAGAACAAAAATGACGATAATATTGACTACATTTATGGATTATTATAAAGTGTTTCGACTTACCGTTTACTGTTTCATTTCGTAATTGTACACACAGCATCACATCAAACTACAACCGAACAAGTGAAAAAAATATAAATTTGCATCTCAAGCGTTGACGACACTAATCAAGAGGATAGCAACGACTAATGCTGACTAATCACCAAGTGTTCGTTTTTACTAAAACGATTCTACTGTTTTGAAAATAATTCAATCTTCAAACAATTCTAGTTATTCAAAAAATATTCGGTTTTAATAAATCAGTTTTTAGACGGTTGCTGATTATGGGAAAAAAGTTACAAGTACTGAAACGGTTTAAAACTGATTGTAAAAAATCGGAACTCTTTTAATTTATTCACCGTCAGTTACATGTAAATGATATAAAAATGAAACTAACACGAAACAACGTAATGAAACAGTTGTTTTAATTTTGTGACTGTAACAGTTTCAATCCGTGTTTACTTGGTCGATTTATTTCCACATACGTAAATTCTCAGCAACCAAATTTGAAATAACATCAAGGCAGTATATAAAATTTGTTTCTATGTATATAAATGTTCCAGATTCGGTTATAAAAACGCTATAAATAATACAACAGGTCACTTTTTGTGACTCTGTTATTGACTCCATAATCTCTACAACTAAAACAGCTATTCTTCAATGCAACAAAAATTAAAACTGCAATTTACGATAAACATTTAAATTAATTTGAAATTAAGTATCTGAAAAATATATCTCTCTTTTTGCAAATTAAGCAAATGTTTTTTAGAACTCGTCAACAGAATCTTTCATCGTTTTTGTTATTACTAAAGGAAACGACTTCCCAGAGAGATATTACTGAATAGAAAAATTAAAATGATCGCATTATAAACAAAATTGATACAACAGCACGGTAATTAAGTTTTATTCGACAAATTTTCCTTTAAGCGTTTATTTCGTTATTACAGCTTTAAAGCACCAAGGTACCCAATGTTTAAATTAACTCTTACGGTACCTAATTTTGAAGTATACAAGAGTATGATTTTTATTTACTTTTATGCTTTATTTTGTTTTATTTTGTGCGTATTTGTATTAAAACGTTATTAGAATTAGAAATTATTAAGCACATTTTGCAAATTTAAGAAATCTACAAATGTGAAACGTAATTTAATTTTACGTATTCTGAAATTAAATAAATCTTAAAAGCGTTCAAATAAAATTTCATTGCTTGTTTGTGTTACCTGCGTTAACCGTGATTAAAAGATTTTTTTACATAAACATTTTTGGATGTAACGTATTTTAATTAAAAATGTGACAAAATAAATATTCTTTGAAGTTTTGGCAGTAAACCGTTTGTGGTTGACTATCGCTTTTTATAAAAAAAATTGTAACTGTTAACCAATTATTACCCGATGTGTAATTTGTTCGGTTGATCTAACAAATTTTAAATTTATAGCAGCTAAGTATCAATCATCTTTGTAACAGAAAATGACAGAGTAATGTTTGACAAATTAATTAAAAGTTTGTTTGATAAATAATGCTGGATATTGACGTGCATTTTATTAAAAAGGAAAATCGTAAATCGAGTTTGGGTGAACATTGCGTTATGCTACTCTAAGTGACTGGACGGTTTTTTAGAAAAACTAGAACTTTTTATTTAAATTTCCAATAAACGTTTGGTAAATTCGACCCATTTTTCTTTAGTTGTCGCATGGTTTAATTTTTGGAACTGAATGAGTTTGGTATAAGTGAAAATTCAAATATTGTTCAGGGAGGAAAAATTATACGGATTAAAACACGCTGTATATTAATTACAAGCGTATCTTGGAAAACATAAATTGCTGCTTTTATACTTTTTGGAATAGCTAGTTAAACAGTGATAAAACGATTTACAAGATTTCGTGATTTATCTGACCAAAAGTGTTTTAAAATGTATTACTGAGCGACCGTAACAGCAAGCGATAAAAAATTATAGTCGCGGATGTCCATATTTCTTCCGACGATGTCCGTAAGCTGGTCCGATAAATGCTGCTCTTCCACCAACCTTATTCTTTATGACAGAGAATCCATTACGTGGCATTCATCGCCTCCGTATCAAATTATATCCTATAAGGACAATTTATGGAGAGGCAATTACAATATGAGTACAATTACACAGGTCTTTTTTATTTTCCGGTTCATACAAATTCTTTTGTGTTCTATTTTATGATAACATAACGTAACATCTGCGTATTTCTTTTGTATATCGTAAATGTCAAGAATATTTTAAAGAACTGTTTTTATTCAGTACGTACATTTCTATCTATGAATACATTAAAGAAAATTACGCCGATATCGATTTGCTTAAATTTTCTCCAAATGCATAAATTTCCCAACAAGAAATTGGCATTTATGGGAAGTCTTCTTTAATACGCGTTTTCTATAATTCAACGCTATAACGTATTATTATAACTTTATTTTCCAAGAACCGAAACTGTTTTTTTTTATTTTACAAATGCTAAAATATTTGTATTCAAAATTTGTTTTTGTATTCTTCTAACAAATGAGCACTTATATATTTTACACGCCTTGTTTTATAAATTAGTTACAGCGCTAGAAAGTCGAAACTAGTTCTCAAGCGCTGTTTTATATAAAGAAGTAAATTTCTCATGCAGGTTTTTGCGACAAAGTTTTTAGTAGTAGTAAAACACTTTTATTGTTCTACCCAATTTTTTAAACTACTCTTTGAATTAACTATACGTACAGTAGATCTAAGATACAATTCAAACTATTTTTAAGTAATGTATTAAATTGACATTAAAATAAATTACTAGAAAACTTATAAATAAATAAAATACATAAGAAATTTCTACTACTTTATATATTTTTTTTTAGAATACCATAAATAGAAATATCTATACTGCATTTAGATGCATAGTAATTATTTTCATGTTACAATTACTTTTACTTAAATTTACAAAATTATTTAAATATACGAATAAAAGTATCAATAAAAACCATAACTAATTTTCCCTTGTTAATTTTTTAAATTAATTAATATATTCTTTTAAACACATTATTTGATTTTTATATTACACAATTATCTAAATATATTTTTTAATTTATTGTGTTTATAGACGCAAGAAATAACACTGCTTGTGTCGTTTCACTCTTAAAAGCATTTTTTTTAAATCTTTTATACAAATAACGAAACTAACAATTGGTAATTGGTATTAAATAATATCAAATGCAAGAAAGAGATCGCAAGTAGAACAAAGTAAGGACATTTAAAATGTTAAGGACTAGAATACAAAATGGTAGAAAAATAAGATAAATAAAAAAGTAAAAATAATCCAAATAAAAACATTAGTAATCATCAATAACGAAAAAAGCAGCTAAAGCAAAGTGAGTCAAAAAAATAAATGAAAACAAAACTAAAATAGTAATATTTTGCAAAGTATTTAAAACAGATACAGAAGGTGGCTTGTGGAAAACTGCAACACAAAAAAATAATAATATATCGACTAATAAAATTTAATAAGAGTGATATTAAAGAAATATAATTTGTTTAACTTTGTATGTACACTCGTGCGAAAAAAAATGGGACACGGGGATTCATCGATGCTAATTTACACTATTTGAGAACATAGCTTCTTGCAAACAATTAGGTATCGATTGTTAGTTCCTGGGCGTTGGTTGGTTGAAAATAGTCATCTTTATAAATTGTTTTTGTCATTGTACTTTAAATGTATTCAATAACGTTTAAGGGGAAATCGAGAGCCATGAAAAACTTTTTTTTCTCATACAAGGATAATCTCATTTTAAAGATGAACAATTTTATTTGTTCAGAAACACATCAATCTTACTTTAATAACAACTATGTGCCTATTAGGGACAGAGTGCTTTTTTAGAGTAAGAGAGAAACCCTACAGTAAGACTATAACTATATAGAAAAGTATTAGAGAACAAAGTGAAAATTATTTTAATATTTTTTATATTAATATTTAGTGTTTATTCAATAAAATAGACCAACTATCACTCTACCTAGCGGTATCGAATATTAACTTATTGTGCATAAGTGGACACTGGTTTAATAACGAAAACTTAGAAACTGTTAGTATACCGGGCTATTTGCTGGCATCAAAATTTTGTCGAGTCAAAAGAAAACATGGGGGAGTATGCATCTTTCGCCATTCTTCCGTTGCTTGTGAAAATATCTGTTTAAACCAATTCTGCTCAGAATTAAATGCTGAATTTTGCGGCATTTTTATTTCTAAAATTAAAGTAACTATAATTGCGTTGTACAGATTTCCGAGTGGAGACCCAAAATTTTTTTTAGAAAATTAAGAAAAAGTTTTAGTCTATTGTTTTAAAAATACTAAACTACTAATTTTAACAGGTGATTTTAATATTAATTTTACTCCTTACGAACGTACGAATAAATCTTTTAGAGGACCTAAGGTCAGTCTGTAAGTCATTCGGCCTAAAAATTCTGATTAATGACTACACTAGAGTGACAGCAAACTCTGCTACTTGCGTCGACAACATTTTTTGGAATTTTTCAGATCCTTCTGAGCAGTTTTTTTGAATTTTTTAAACTTGGCGTAACCGACACTTGCTTGTCAGACCATAGAGGTCAATACTTGATATTTAAATCTTAAAAATTTAAAAAATTACCCTTTAGATCATTTACTATGAATAGCAATAATAACTTTAAATTTGATTTGCTTAATTTTAAGTGGGACGTTAATAGCTATTCTGAAAAAAACTCCAACTTTTTGTCCAATAATTTGGTAAACATTTTTCAGTCTCTAGTTTCAGTTCATTTCCCTTGGCGTTTTAAAAACAGCAATAATAAGAAACCCTCGGTGTATTGGTTCAACAACAGACTAAAAGATATGCGAAACACCTTCAATTGCATTAAAACAATTTGTGACGTAAATAAAACCTACAATAAGTACAAGGTTTTTAAAAAGGAGTATCGCAAGGCAATTTATATAGAAAAAAAACTTATGACGAGTTCTTAAGCAAATCCAAAAACACGGTTAAGGGTTCCTGGAAAATATTCAATTTTGAAAGAAATAAATCTAACTCATACAAAAATCAGTCGTTCTTCACTGCCGAAGACTTAACTCCTATTTTGTAAACACCGTCAGTCAAATAACTAAAAACTTGTCAAAACCTACCCTAAAGAGTTTTTCTGTTATCAATCATCTAAAATTTTCAAACGGTACGTTTTTTCTACAACCGATTTCCAAATGTGATGTTATTCGCGGTGTCATTAAACTAAAGAAATCCCGCTCTACTGACTACTACGGCATCAACTCAATTAGAGTTAAAGTTACAATTCATATTTATGCGGATTATTTGGTGACTCTTTTTAATTTATGAATTTTAGAAGGCAAACTACCTTGAGGTATTTAAAATCAGTGTTGTCGTTCCATTATTTAACAAAAGTGATACAAATGACTTAAATAACTACTGACGTATTACTATTATTCCGATATTTTCTAAAATTTTCGAAATTATTTTAAATGATAGGCTGTTTAACTACTTTGACACCTTTACTCTGTTAAGTCCCGCTCAATATGGTTTTTATAAAAACCACTCTACTAATCAAGCTGTATCCAAATTAATCTCCATTATATTTAAATCTTTTGAGAAGGGCGAACACGCAACACTAATCTTCGATTTGTCTAAAGCTTTTGACTGCGTATCTTTTAATATTTTACTTAATAAATTAGAGCTGTTTGGTATCAGGGGTTTTACTAAAACATTATTCACGTCTTACCTTTATAATAGAAAACAATGTGTGATGAACAATGGTACCTACTCAAAATTACTAACCACGCAACAAGGTGTGCTACAAGGGTCTATCTTAGTGCCTTTATTTTTTATAATTTATATAAATGACTTTTTTCAATATATTCAGCCAAATCAATGTGTTGCTTACGCTGATAATACATCTAGTCGTTTCCGATAAAAACTGCAAATTATTAAACACCAAGAGCCACAATTCGTTACAACTTGCTCATAAATGGTTCGCTCACAATAACTTAAAATTAAACACATAAAAAACAAAATTAATCACGTTTTCTTCTAATCCAAAGATTACATCTGGCAAGAGCGCAAAAATTTTAGGAATTTATGTAGACGAGCAACTAAGCTGGAACAGACACGTTGATTACCTTATTGGTAAATTAGCAAAAGCGACGTTTATTCTAAAGAATTTAAAAAGTTGTATTAGCACACTCACCCTTAAGTCATGTTATTTTTCTCTATTTTATTCCCATATTTTGTATGGTGTTAATCTATGGGGTAATTCATCCAACACTAAAAAAGTTTTTTCAATTCAAAAGAAAGGTGTCACATTCTTAGCCAATGCACATTTTAAAGATCATGGTCAAAGCATTTTTGTAAATTTCAAATTATGCCTCTGCCTTCAATATTTATTTATTGTACTCTATTAGATATACATAAAAACAAATCGTCTTTCTTAACAAATGGTAGTACACATAACTGTTTGTCACTACGACAATTCCTAACACGTTCATAGTCTTTAAAATCAATGAAGAACCTTCATTAAATATACCTACAGCTATATAGCTACTATACTATAAACTCCCGTTGCCATTTTGCGTATTGGTGCTGATGCATCTTTCAAGCAAATAATCACTAAACAGATATTCGTATACTGGCCAAATCTTTTCTTGAACAAATTTATTAAGAGCAGGTTCATGATCAAAATCTTCTTTAGCTTTTGCGACGCGCCACTTACACCAGCTGCTTTCTTCTGGCGGACCGGACCTATACATACTTTTTCTGTATAGTAACATTTTCGTACGGATTCGTTTTCAACAGTGAAGTAAAAGTTTTGATTAATAATTGTTGTTGAATCCCAATAGGAGGTCGTGTGGGAGGGTTACAAATTAATTGGCATTAGATTGTTGGCGACGTTTCGCAGACTATACTTGTGTCTGCTTCTTCGGGCCTAATTATTCTATGCAACTGTTTGCAATGAACAAATTAACACAACTGTAACCCTCCCACACGACCTCCTATTGGGATTCAACAACAATTATTAATTAGATATAACAAGGAGCATTATAATAAATTAATAGTAAAAGTTTTGGTATTGCCATTGCCGATATATGTATGTGGTATACATTACACCGAGCTTCTCTATTGAACCAGAAAACATTTCAACCATGCCGCCTGTTTCCATTTTACCAGCACTACTGATTTATAGAGCAATTTTTTTTGCGCGTCCCGTACCAAACATTATATGTAGGAGTTTCTTTTTTACTGGCTCAGTTGCTGCAACCTTGACAAAACAAAGCTCTCGTTTCTTCCAAGTTTCGTCTCCAGATACACGAAAATGCGTTTCTTCATCTTTACTCTTACTTTTTCTTGCTTCTCTTCATGAGCCGTTTTTTGTTATATGATTTCAAAACTACTCTTTGTTGCCAGGTATAAATTTTGTAGAAAAGCATAATAAGTGGAATTACTAAATTCATTCGACAATTCCATGAATGAACAGACACTGTTTATTGAGTGTAGTCTAAGTACCAAATGAAACCTGAGTCGACGGTTAATTTTGTAGGCTCTATTTACTAACGGACGCAAAGGCAAGCGGCGTTGCTCTTTACACCGACACGTAAGGAGTATATTAAATCTATTCAGTCCACGTTCACAAATGCGGCTAAATTTACATCCCCGTCACATACTTTGCATTTTAGATACGCAGACATAAAACTAAACATAGTTATCAAGTTTAAAATAACGTCATTGTAAATAACGTCAATGTCAACATAGTTAAAAACCACGTCTTTCAACTTTGCGGCCGAGGTGCTAGCAAAACATGTCCGGGATAAGTATTTCCAATTGTTTTTTGCGTATATGGCATTTTTAAAACACTTTTATTGTGAACACAACCTTCACACGAGAAAAACGCGAATGAATATTTTCGTTATGATACATTTACAGACAATCAATTACGCCTAATCCCATGGTAAACATATGTAAAAGCCGTCTATAGGGAAAAGTAGGTCAACTAGTCCTATAAAATTTATTTTGGGCTCATTATATCAATAAAAGCTATTCTCATTAGGCGCATTGATAATAAGTATTTACCTTTTTGCTTGAATATATAAGGGTTTGCCAAAATTCTGGTAGTTTTTTAACATAGTTTTGAGCCAGTTCCAAATCTTCGTCTTTGATCTTCTTTCGTAAGAATTGGTTTTTGTTCAGCACAGCTTTTTGATAGCATTTTTAAGTAATCGATTCATCGCTGTGTATCGGTAACTCAAAAATCCGGTTTCCAAAATAGCATTTTGTGTAGTAGAAAATGGATGCTGTTCCGTATAACCTATAAAAGTACTGTCTTATTGAGCCGTGGGCATTTGTTTCTTACTACTTTTTTTAATTTTATTTACAATCAATACATTATTAACCTTAACTTTGAGGGTTCCTTCACACGGAGCCACTCAGAAGCGTTGCTATGAAAACTGGACAAACACCTTTAATTTTTAACGCGCATTTAGTAAAAGTGTTCAGTTTCTAAAGAGGCATGGATGTGAAAGGTGATCTTTTGTTAGCGGTGGTACTTAAAAGTAGAAGAAAAAAAAAAACGCAGAACAAAGAATAGATTCTGGGTTCATCTACTCCGTACCGTATTGAGAACCGTTTTACATCTTATTTAACAATATTCACGAAAACGACGAAAATTTTTGTTTATACTTTCGTATGTCTAAAAATGCATTTAAAGAACTTGACAAAAAAATTAGGATCGACATTTTAAGACAGAACACTGTCATGAGACAGGTCATTCCACTAATACGAAAAATTGGTTTTGACACTGATGTAAAATAAATACATTTTTAGTAGTGCATATTTATTATAGAAAAGAGACAAAGGACAGCTTAGCTGCTGCTGTCGGATATGATTGCGGAATAAATTGGTAAATCGGCGAAGATACTGGATATCGGTAAGACGATGAAGGATAATGTTGAATAAAAAAAATGCAAAAATTGATTATTTCGTTGAAGAAAGAACATACCATCATTGGCCTTTTACATTTAATTTTATACGGTCTGGAATTCATCGTCGTCTTTATATAATTTTTTTCTGGACTCTTCTTTGTTTATTTAGAATTTTGTTTTTATCTTCTACATTGCTACTTAATTCTTTATTTTCTTCAAAGTCATTGATTACAAGGCTGTCTTCTGTTAGTTTAGTTGCTGTTTCTAAAAATCGCAGTTGTTGAAAAATAAATAAGTTTTTGCTTTAGACGTCTTTTCTTTGTTTGGCTTTTACTTTTGTGTAAGAGTCTCAAAGGCTTTTCCACTTTCGTTGATATGAACTAGCTATAACAAATAAAGCAAAAATATTTTAGGTTTTTTATGTTAAATTAATTAATTTTTCCAACTATAAACGTTTATACATCGATGTAAGTGCACCAGGAAAGTAGTTTGATTTAAGTACATTTAACAACCCTAGACTGTACCAAAACAACAAAATTAATTTACTTACACCGAGACCTCTTTCAAATCAAAGACTTGATAGAATTCTTTACGTACTTATAGAAGACAAAGAATTCGGCTTTTTTCAATTTCTTTTGAGATTTTTTTTTTGACTGATGAAAAAAAGGTATTTAACTATCGTCTAACACGGACACGAAGATGCATTGCATGTGCTTTTAGAATACTTCGTAATAAGTGAAGGATTTTTCATCGTCCACTAAGTGTTCGAGAAGAGGCAGAAACTATAATAAAAACATGTTGCTTACTGTATAACTGTATAAGAGAAAAAGATGGTTACACATTTGAAGATACAATGTGTAAATGCTTTAGTAGATGAGATGCCAGTGGACGATTCTCCACTCCGAAAGCTAGTTGCTTCTGACGTGTGCTTTTCCAATATTTTATAAATGAAGAAACTGTTCCGGGGCAAATACAAAAAATTTAAGGCATACTAGCAGTTGGTTGAGTAGAGTTCTAAATTGTAACGGGAATTATGATTTTTAGAACTAAATAGTTTATGCAGTAGGTTTGTATTAAATAACGGAAACAATTACAAATATTTAACTTACTAATAGAGTTTTTTCTATCATTCGTAGCGCAATAAAATTTAGTATAATTTTTTGTATCGCCAAATGCCATGCATTCCGTTTTACCAATTTGTTGATATAGTCGTTATGGCTTAGATCCCATATTGCTGGATATTTTTCTACTTCTTTTATACAGTTTTTGATGTTAGGGTTTTTATTCAATGTGATCGTTGATAGAACGAACGCACCAAAAAAGCTCTACGAACGCACCTTGAACGTGCTGTAACTTCAGCTAGGTGTGAAAGCTACAATTTAATTTTTGATTTTGGCACAGGTAGTGCCATGAGCGGCGCAACCAACAACTCAAACCGTCTGAAGCGCGTCTATTTTGAGAAAGTGGTTATGTGTGAAAACCTCCATTTAACTTATGCATTCATGGTCACTTTTTAGAAATGTTTCTTAGTGGTTCCGTGTGAAAAAGCTTTAAACCATTTTCGGGCGATTTTGACTATAAATATGTTTTTCTTTGCTTTTAATACACTTGCCATTTGCAATAAATTGATAACATAAATTGAGGTTTTTTAAAATTTAAAAAAAAATCTTATGTAGCCAACAAACCATCCTACGAGCTTTTTATGCACCAAGAGCGCTGTTATAAAGATTACGCCTGAAGAATAACGTGATACAGCCCGAGATTCTCTGGTTCGATTAATTAATTAACCAATAACACCAATGTTGCATACACTATTTTATTTTTTACTTTATATAGATTAAAAATGAACAAGTATGTTTGTTTCTATTTTACTAAATCTACAAGTATATCTAGTTGTATATAACAACAAATAATTTGACGTTTAATCGTTTATTTGTCAGAATTAATTTTACGATCATAATAAATGTGTAAGAATTATACCCAAATATGTCGAAAAAAATGTTCAAAAGAAACAGAAAAATTGTTATCTAAATCTGAACAAAAAGATGAATCAAAATTTTATCGTATTCGAGAGCGTAATTAATTCATAACGTCTTCTCATTATGCTTTGGTTTTTATGTATATGTTTACGTATCTCGTAGGCATTATGAGTAAATTATAAGGAAGTGAAAAATAACAATAAGTTCCTTTACTTAAAAATAAAACAATCACTAACTTTTTTATTGCAATAGTTTAAAAATAAAATTATACTTTTTTTGTGACTTTATTAATCATTAGTTAACACTTTCAAATAGTTTTTTGAATTTTTAGCTCAATTGGAAGTGGGTACTACTTTAGATTTTTAAATTACATCATATTTCTTCTTAATATCTCAATTCTTTATTTGTTGCTATATGACTATTTTTGCATCAGCGTGTATAACAAAGTTTTGTCGTAAATTGCATTTAGAATTTCAAAAACTATTTGAAATGTTGAATGTATACCTGTAAAAAAAACGATTAAAAGAGAGGGCAGATATGCTCATTATTAAATTATTATTAATTATAATTATTTTTTTTATTTTTCCTTATTAACTACTACATAATTAAAGTCGTGAATTTTTATAAAATTATTTTTAGAGTATTAGGTATATACCCTATACAAAAGTGAGAATGAAAGGAATGCTGACATGGTAATTATTGTATTGATAACGCACAATACTTTTATTGTTCAAAAAATTAACAACTTCCTGCTTCATAACGTTTGTAAAAGATTTGTTGATTTTATTTATAAATAATCTGTTCTAATGCTTTAAAAGTAAACGTTGGTTACTAAAATGTTATTTTTTTATTGTAAGATGTTGAACCATTTAAAGTATGCACTTGTATTTTCTATACGGAGTTTTAGTTGTAAAAATTAATATTATTGCATTAATATAAAACGCAGTAATTTGAATTCGGTTTTGAAATATATGAAAACATTAAACTTTGCCAATGTATATATTTTTGCGGTGTTAGTTTAAAAAAAATACGAAAATGACTACTTAGCGAAAACAATAGACATGTCGGCATGTATAAAAACATAATACAACACTCCGAATAAATACAAACTTAAAAACGATGTACTCAAACAGTGTCAATTAGCATCGGGGAATCCCACTGTCTTATTTCTTTAAATGAATGTACAGCCATAGTCATTGGAAATGTTCGTAAAATGAACATTACCGCATTTTTAGTTACATTCTAATAGTATTACCAGTATTTATACTTGTAAATATACCTTGAGGTTATGTCCTTTTGTCTTCTAAATAAAAAAGGGATTACCATTACTAAATTTAACATGTATTTCTCAAACCATAAGAAAATAGTATTACTTTTATGACCGTATTTATATTTTTATGCAAATAAAAAAACACAAATTTCTTTCTATAATTTTAGATACATAATTATTGATAGTAAAATTTTGAACGTATAAAATTAAGATAAATTGTAAATAATAATCTAATTACTGATTTTATAAAAACAATTTTACATAGGTACTATTAATATTTTGCTGTATGTGCAAAATTATTTATAAATAAAGTGAAACTTTTATACTTTAATTTCGTTTAATTTATAAATGATACTATCAAACAGAATTTTCCGGTGTAAGAATAAATATTTCTGCCAATATATTGTAATTTATTTAAATTTTTGTTCATATAGTCACATTCTTTTTTTTTTGTTTAAGCAATTAAATACTTCACTTACTAATGAGTATCATAATTACATTTTCGTATTCATTAATAATATTTTTATTTTAATAATAATTATTTAGGTATTACTCACTTTTGCGATAATAAAATGTTAATAAATAAGCATACGTTTATAATTACAGTTTATGTTGTAGTTTATTTTAATAATATAATTAAATAAACAAACATATTATCATATAAAAAACAAAAACAATGCAAAAGTTGTATAGAAATAATAAATGCTTTGTGTAATAATCATTATTTTGTATGCATGCTTCTAATCTAGACTGCATAGGGTTTACTAAATTTTCACACAACTGTGATCCCTGAAAACGTTCTCAAACTAATTGTGAATGTTGGATAATATTTTCAGGTGTTCTAAATTGAATATCACTATCCCAGTTTCCGATCATTGCACCCTACATATTTTCAATTGGGTTTAAATCTGGTGATCTCGCTGGCCATTGAATTAGTTCAACTTCGTTTTGATCTTCAATCCAGTCCCTAACAATTCGTGCTGTATGAATAGGAGTATTATCCTAGACTACTTGAATAATTTCCAGCTCATCTTGTGGAAATATTTTTCTCACAGAAAGTATCAAGACATTATCTAAAATATTTAGGTATAGCTCTGAAGTAAATCGAGGTGGTGTCACTTGCACTAACTTTCCTGGACCCGCATGAGATATCGATCCCCACACTCCAGCTGTCACTATACCACTTTGCCTATTGGGCAAAACATGTTCTATATTGTAACGAGTGTTTTGTGGTCTCCACACTGTAGTTGGACATTGATCAGTGCTAGAAAATACTTTTTCATCTGTTGTTGTTGTAAAATGATTTTGTAATATATAGCCCAGTATGTCCGCATCTTCTTGCCGAGAAGTAATCCTAGGCTTAGGTGGTCTGTTGCTTACGAGTGGCCTATTACCAACTTTCTGACCTTTCGTAATCCATCGCCGGATTTGTTTAATCTACAAAGTGTTAAGTTCTTAGTATTAGATTACATGTATCATTAGTTCTATATTAAAAGCCCTTATACATTATATATGTATTTAAAAATTTGACGTCAATTTAATAGATTCCAATATCTTATAAAATAGTATTGTTAGTGATCATATTTAATACATGCTGACTGTGTTGCAATGCAATGTAAAAAATATACTTTAGAAAAAGCTTACCGATAAGTCAACATGTTGTGATATTGTTCGAGGTGACATTCCTGCTTGTGCCATCCCAACAATACTTCCTCTTAATTCTAAGGTAGAATCCATTTGTTCTAATCTTCGAGGCATATTCACAAAATATTATAATCACACAAACAATGATGTTACCACTAGGAACTGCCAATTTATGTTACAATTTTATAAATGAAAAATTTATATTTATACGGCAAAAGGCCATAACCTGATTAATCCTCAGATGCATATCCGGTAGAATTGTTTATTAATTTGCACAAAAACATAAAAGCTGTTGTGGTTTCATAAAACGCTTGTTGTAGAGTAATATTTAAGTCTCCTCGTATGATTTTAAGAAACACATATACAATTTAATAATGGTAATCACTTTTTTGTATTTATACGACAAACAAAAAGCCATAACCTCAAGGTATATTTTATAGATGTCAATACGATCAATACTATTAAATGTCTTTAAAATGAGCATTACCGCACTTTCATTGACAACACATCATTAATAAGTGAGGTATTTGTTAATCCGCTTAACTCTAGGATGCATATCCGGTACAATACCTACTTTTACATAAACCGGACCAACATTCAAATTAAGAAATTGAAAAAATAAACAGTTATTTTATAACAAAAAACAAGTATCGTTGTTACTTATTAATTATTATATAAGAAAAATTGTTTATAAATTATAGTAACAAACGCTGCATATTCTTATAACCAAACATTACTCCGGATCTGATAAGCCAGGTTTATACATCCTACATACAAAAATAATGTGACTATCAGAACACACATTTCAATAAATTACATTAATAGTTAAAATTAGACGTAACAAATACTTTTTAAATAATTTTGCAAATATAATTTCTGCATTTTTATTACCGAAAAATTTGGCGATATAGTATGTCCTATGTTTATTAAAAATATGTTAATAAATTGTTATTAAAAATTAGAAAAAAGTGTTTGTTTTTCAATTCACACAAAAAATATAAAGAAAATTTTGGTTTTATAAAACGTTTATTTGAGAGTAATATTTAAAAGTCTTTTCGTATGATTTGAGAAATACATACAAAAGGAAGTAATGGTAATCACCTTTTTGTGTTTATACGACAAAGAAAGAACCATAACCTATTTACAGGTATAAATACGATTAATACTATTAGAATGTGACTGAACGTGCGGTGTTGCTCATTATAGGGACATTTCCAATGACTTTGGCTATACCTTACATTTAGTGATAGAATTAAAATGATTGTATAATAAAGCATTTTTAAAAAGTAAATAAAATAATTGAATCCAAAAACGCTATTTTAAATAAATTTGTGTTTTAATTACATAATGAAGAAAACAAATATTTTCCAGAGAGCAATTTTATGGTCGTCGTTTCATTTTAGTGTTTATGCTACCAGCATCTCTACAAAGAACCCCTACAGTTTCTTCAGACACAAAATGTAGGGCATTTCTATAACATACTAAATTATAAAAATAAGTCGACACTATTAAAATAAACGATGTAAAAACTCAGTCTCTGCATATTAAAGATTAATTAGTGTACGTCAGCATCAAAAAAAAAAAATGCTTTATGACGATTTATCGTCAATATAAACAACGCCCAATTTATACAAGCGAAATTTACCTAAACTTCAATACTACTAATTTTTTAATAAATCGTTATGCGTATAGCATTTTATAAAAATAAAAAATATATTTTTTAAACCGTGACATTGTTATTAATGATAGTAATTGTAAAAAAGTTTTTTTTTATTAAAAATTTGAGGAAAATTAATTTTAAGAGGCTATTCATGCTTTTGTTTCCAGTTGTTTTGCAATTAAAAGTTTAACGTATCTAACATTAGAAAGAAATTTAAGTACATGGCGGTTTATAACTAATTCTAATTATTAACCGTATAAGTTATAAAAATTACTGCATTTATCTTAACGTTAAAATACTAATTGCATCAGAATCACAATAAAAAGCAAAATGAAAAAAACGTTTATTTGCAACTTTTTTTTTTGTTTTGAATATTGTTACTTTCTAAAATTGCGTAAAGTTCTAAACCGAAAATGTCGGAAATTTCTAGACGATGATAAGATGGGATATATAAAACTCGATGACTCAAATCGGTGAGTGTTTATTGTTAAATCAACATTTAAAGTGTTACAAAAATTAATTTAGTGAGTTATTCTGTTATTATTTATTTAGTTATAGTATTCTTAGTGTGTTTTATTTTAGTTATATCAAACTTATTTTAAATAAATAAAGTTTATAAATTAAATTTAAATTTATTACAGTTTGTGGCAGTGGAGGACAATATTTTTAAACGTTATCAACAATTCATATGCAATTATTTTTTAACTAGCGTTGTAGATAATGCTAGCGCACAACTATAGCAATTGGTTGATTTGGTAAATGCTGTTTTCGCCAACGTAATTTTTCATTAAATTGGTCTCACGAAGAAAACAATTACGTTTTATGAAAGTGCTATTGCTACTTACAGTGTATAATTATCGGACTTCAAGATGATATCGAAAAATACATTAAAATGTATATCGGAAAATTTAGTTTTCAAATTTAATAAGATACAGATGGAATTTTTATCTTTGTAGAAGAGAAAAAACATTTGAACCTCCTAATGAGTTAGCTAATATCTCTTCATCCCTCAAGGCGGTTCCTCATTAATCTCTCACCTGCAAGTTCTTTACGACAAGCATTTATTTCTTTTATCGACTCGCAAAAAATACACAACTTGAGAATGTTAAAACTCAATAGGCTTTTAGAAATAGTTAGTTTTTATGATTTACGCATCAAATATTAATTTAATGTATACTTACTAATTAATACTTTTACTTTTTTGCTTAAAGTACGCTATTACAAAGGGTCAGTTTTTATTACGCCATTTTATCTTACAAAACGGATGCAGTTTTCTTAAAATGAATACAATGAGAAACCTGGAGCATTTACAATTATAATTTATGTGTAAACTTTGGTTGCTTAAGTCGCGCTGTGTTTAGTTTTTAGCATTAATCCTTCATTAATTATGACTAAGATGCAAAAGTCTACTTAAAAATAAGAATTTAAATATACCGCTCCACTGTTGTTGACGGCTTATCGTAAATGTTTGACGTTATTAATTACTTTCTATTTTGAGTAATTGTTTCGGCCGTATTTAAGAAAGTTAATTGAATGGATTAAAAAGAGCACAAGATATACATTTTCATTTTAAACAGTAAATAATTAAGTTTGATAAGCTTTCGTATTTTCCAAACCAGTTCAATTAAAGTAATTACACAATATGCATCGTCAAAGCTTAGTAACGTAAACGCCACAGAAAGCGTTTTTTTAAAACTAATTATTTAAGTTAGTTAACTAAGATTAAACAAAATAAAAATATTTTGCAAAATAAATTATACAAGAAGTATCACATCGAAGTCATCACATTATGATTTTTTTTTTATATTTACAAGGTTTGGTCATAAAATGCTTCCGCTGATGTGTTTTAGTTTTTTCTATGTTTTTACAAATAACCTGCGTTTTCTTTTTTTCCGAAACATACAGAGTTGGGAAATCCGTCATTTATCATTTTTTTAGGTTACCTTTACGTTAGAAATAGTTACGTAAACAATGGCAAGTAAACTTTTAACAAAAAAGGTTTTATTAATTATTTTTTATTGCTAATCATAATTAATGAATTAACTACATAATAAATTCTAGTAATATTTTTTAAATTCAACAAAAATTTTCTAATTAATCATTAGCTAAACAACAAACGTATTTACAAAAAGTATACCAATTATAAATTACATTCTTAAGTGTTTACAATTACAGATAAATAAATTACTTTGTAATGCTGAAATTTTTTTAATATTATTTTAACAATTATCAAAGAAATTAATAGTATAAAAAATTTCTCGATTTCAACGGTTTTTTTATAGAACCATTGTTATCAATAATTTAATTTTGTACTTAATTACTTCTTATATAAGATAAAAAAAAATTACCTTCTAAATTAAGAATTTTTAAAACCATGTAATCTTGCAAATTCACACGTTAAAAGTTCTTAGTGTTGATACGTTACGATAACAACGAAATATCGGCAGAAGTACATATACAGTAACAACTAAGAGTTCGTCGATAAATATCACAGTCAATAACATGTTGATGCAAGCTTTGGAGGATAAGCAACATTCCATACATAAAATTATCGTAGTAAAATATGACAGCATAAATTAATAGATAGTTGATTAATCAAACTATAATTCAATGCAAAGCTAATAAATTTGCAACCAGAATAAATTCAAACCGTAATTGAACAAACAAATTTGCGTTTGTTAATCGTGATAACATCTATATCTACGTCGCATGTACTTTACGTTCGACAAATACACAAATTAATAGAAAGTAAAGAAATTGTACTCATGATTATCTAGTCATGCTAATAGCTATGGGCATGCTTAAATGGTCTCCTAAAACAGCTAAAAAAAATAATTAGATATAACATGATATCATAAGTAAGTTGCTTGTAAGTCAAACAATAAATAGTCGTAACCGAATGCGCTTCCGATTTTTACTATTGTTATCGCAGGTGTGCCTTCAAATTTAGTAAACTATCACACAAAGTACGCCAACGATTTGACCCCAAATTCTATTAAAATTGCTGTTAGAAACCGATGTCCCTACTAGTATGTGATTCAAGTTATCGATTCCAGCGAACGGTTTCAATTGACATGTACCATTCCAAAAGGGTAAACTAGCGGTAGCTTAAGACGCTATTATAATTACGGGAAAATGAAATTATTTTACAAACATAAAAATTAATTTTTACCCTAAGAATCGATGCACTTATTAATAACGTAAAGGTCTCACTGAACACGCGCGTTAGATTTTATGCGCGATCCTTATTACATCGACCGGAAATGCCCTTTTTTTAAATACATATCCATATGCTAAGAAAAAATGACAGCCAATACTCTGAATGTAGTAAGGGGGCGTTCCGGGACAAAATGCATATAACACGCGGTCTATATCAAAATATTTTTAACAATGTAAATAAAAAAAGTGAGCATGAGTTAATTTCGTAGAATTTGTACTAATTTTGCTGTATCGTATTACAGTTTTAAGATTTAGTTATCGATTAGATTGCATATTGATTCTTAAAAATTGTATTTGTCCCATGGCTCATTTTGAAGTATAAACTGGCGTCATAGATTTGTTGTATCGTATTTATTTAAAATTGAGATATGGTATAGCATAAATGAGAGTCACCTTTATCGCTATAAATCTTTCGTTATCGATATATCGTAATTAAGAAATTTACATCATGTCGTATTATAGTAGAAAAGGAAATCTTTTCGAATTGGACATTGTTATAAATTTTGTTCATTTGTTAGCTAGATAAGTTTTGAAGAATGCAGCTAGATTGCATTTCTTTACCATCGGCTTCGTTCTAATGTTAAAAAATAATAAACGCTTTTTTTTATAAAACAGAGCACTTGCCCAAAATTCTAATATTAATTATAGCCTTTGTTATCAAGCAAAGCATTCGTAATTGAATGGTAATATTTTGGGCTTTTGTTGTAAAACAAAGCATCGTAATTATATCTTAGAAAAACATAGTTTTTGTATTTAGATCGTAAAGAACAAAATTGATTTTAGATAAACCAGTAACATTTTGTAAATAAATTAGTTTCATAAGATTGTCATAGACAGATTTGATTTTTAAATTTAAAAGTATTAGTTTATTTATTTAAATGATAATAATTTGTAATACACTTTTCTATTCTGGTTAACTCCCGCAGTAGACATCTTTAGAGCCCGGAACAAACTGATTGATTGCAGCGTGTTTCGCTTTTATAGACCGGCCCCCGATCGATAAAACGTGTTTTTGAATCTCCGGTAAAGGAAAACTAGAATCTCAGTTGATATTAAAAGGATTTTTAATTATTTCAATGGATTCCCAAATTTTTCGGTGGTAGTAATTCGAAACATACCCCAAAATTTTAGTGTTTTTAAACTTAATTTGATGGCCCGTTTCTAACCCGTGTTCCGCCATCGCTGACTTTAGAGATTGTTTAAGACGACTACATTTTTGATGCTCCTTAATACAAATTTCTACTATTCTACTCGTTTCTCTTATGTCTGCACGACTACAAGAGCAAGGAATGCTATAACACCGTCAAATTGAAAAGAAATAACGTCTTTTACGGGATTTAAAAATTGTACCAATTTAAAAAGAGTAAAAAACCGAGTAACAATGTTGGGTTCAGACAAAATTTTTGTTATACAGTCCGTAGTATTTTTTACATAAGGTAGATAACAGATAGACATTGGTTGAGACATAGATTCCGCTGTTACTCTTGGTTTTGCAGACGTTAATTTTATAATAGATTGTTTAACAGTTTTTCTATGGTAAATGTTTGCGACTAACACCCCTTGGCTAGATAATTTATCTCTTTTTGAAGGTTTTGAGGTTAACTTAAAGAAACTGTTCTGTACATTAAAGAATTCACTACTGATAATTTCTGAGAAGAGTGATAATGAGACAATCCAATTAAATATCTTTTTGTATGGGTAGGTTTTTGATAAACTGAATCTGATAATAAATCATTTTCATCTCGATTAGCAAAGACCCCCAAAAATGGTAAAGAGGAGTTCTTTTCTAATTCCATAGTAAAACAAATATTTCGATGAATTCAGTTTAAATGACATAGAAACTAGTTGAGCGTAGAAGGACCATGTTACCATGTTATAGGTGACTTCAATGTATTTCTTCTACCAGGGTTTTAGATAAAATGTGGATCAAGTTTTTATCTCGAATTTTTTTATAAATACATTAGCAACAACTGGTGAAAGCTTCGCTTTGATGCAGAAGCAAAATCCGAGACTGTGATTAATTCATCTTTACGCTAATTGTTTTCTACGAAAATAGCTATTTTGTCAAAATATTTTAACTTTGTTTTTGCTCCAAAACAACTTCCTATTAAAGAAATTTTATCAGTTGTAGAAGTTTCTATCAAAGCAGTTCCCAATCTTCTTGCAGAAGAAAAATCCTTCGGAAATCAGGAATTCCCAAAGTAACATTCCAAAATCGGATTTTTTTAAATTAAAATCCCTTAAATAAAAAAATCTATAGTCATTCTCAAAGCTGATACCACTGTTATTGTAAATCGATCAGATTTTGATAACAAAAGCTACAATCTGAAACATTCTTCTTCATTTATTGAAAGAGCACTTTCCAAACTTATAAAAAAGTCGTCAATTAAGCCAATAAAAAACGTTTAATACCTAAAGATTTTAAAACTCTTTGATGTTATGGATTACCTAAAAATTATAAATCTAAATCTTTCTCTTCGACCTATTGTCAGCGCTATAAACTCACCTACTTATAAAATCTTAAAATATCTTGCAAGTTTATTAAAACCTTTAGCAGGGAAGACTAAGTCATTTCTACTCAATTTTGGGGAAATTTTGATCTCTTTGTTTACTAACGTGTCGGTACCTGATTCAATTAACATTATTAGATCTAAATTCAGCGAGAACAATATTTGAAGCGACCTATAGTACCTATTATCAAAAAATTCTGACGTCTATATAGTTTACTTTTAGAAATAACTTGCTTACAAACATTAGGAGCGGCCATAGGTTCTCCACTTTCACCGGTTGTTGCTAATATATTTATAGGAGATTTTAAGAAACAAGCTTTATCAACATTTTATTTCAAACCTTATAAATGTAATAACATTTTTTTCTGTAAGCCATTTGAAGTATTCTCGTTTCATCTGCTATCCTTTGTTCTATTTTTTTTTGCTGGGATCTGCAAAAGATAATTTTTTTAGGGGAGTATTTTACTTTTTGAGAAAAGTTTTACTCGGAAACATCGGAAGCCGCCATGGGTTCTCCACGTTCACCGGCTGTTGCTAACATATTTATGAAAACTTTATCCACATTTTATCTAAAGCTTAAGTGCTGTACAGATACGTCGATGACACCTTTGTCATTTGACAACATGGTTCTTCTACGCTCAACAAGTTTCTGCCATTTAAATTCAATTCATCAAAATATTCATTTTACTATGGAGTTAGAAAAGAAATCATATTTACAATTTTTGAACGTTTTAGTTGATCAAAATGAATATGGTTTATTATCACATTTAGTTTAAAAAAAACCTACCCATACAGATAGATATTTAAATGGATTGTCTCATTATCATCCTTTTCAGAAGTAAATTCTTTAGTGTAGAGAGCTGTTTCCTTAAGTCAACCCCAAAATCTTCAAAAAGAGTTCAATTATCTAACTAAGGTGTTAGTCGCAAAGAAGTACAATAGAAGAAGTATTAAATAATTTATTACAAAGTTATCGAAACGAAACCAAGAGTAATAGCGGAATCTATGTCTTAACCAATGTCTATCTCTTATCTACCCTATGTCGAAAATTCTACAGGCCGTATAACAAAAATTTTGTCTAAACACAACATTGTTACTCGGTTTTCTATTTTTCTTAAATTGGATCAACTTTAAATCTAGTGAAGGACGTTATTTCTTTTTAATTTGACGGTGTTTATAGCATTCCTTGCTCTTGTGGTCGTGCATACATAGAAGAAACAAGTAGAAGCGTGGGAATTGGTATTAAGAAGCATCAAAGATGTAGTAGTCTTAAACAATGTTTAAAGTGGCGAAACACGTGCTAGAAACGGGTCATCAAATTATGTTTGAAAGCAGGGCCGGTCTATGACAGCGAGATGTCACAACGGAATCAATCAGTTTGTTGCTAGTTTTGAAAATGTCCACTGCGACGAGTGACGAAAGCTTAGCTGTGTGATAACAACAACACGGGAGTTATCCAGAATGTAAAAGTTTATTACGAATGCCACCCGTGGAAACCGAAATTCTACAATAATAATTTGATTTTTTTGGATGTATATAAGCTTTTAAATAATAACGCGTGTCTACATATTTTGAATATTTTGTATAATTTATTTTTTCCGTTGGTTTAATAAATTTTTGCATTTAGATAATAAAAGTGTTTGCATAATCGTGTTTATATTTTTAATGCCAATATCGAATGCATAAATGTCAGTAAAAATTGAACAATGATTGAAAATGTGTAAAAAGTTTTGTTTTGTATAGAATAGTAGTATAGATCTCATTGTTGGTATCAGTTACAGTTCAAACAAACCACCATGCCAACAATGACCCGACCTGTCGTCAAATTGCCGTCTAACAACTTACTTACTGGTATTTAGTCACACTGGGCTTGAATACAATTTTTCAGCTCTTCTACATTTTAAAATGTTTGTCTAGAATTGATTTAGGTTTTAAATGTCCTTAAAGAAAAAATCGGGGGATCTGGCAGACCAGTTAATTACACAATTTAGACCAATGACTTTATCGGAAAAACTGTTATCACCAAACAACTATCCATCTAGAACCAAATTTCTTAGTTGTTTCCAGCAACTTCGGTCACCGCCGGAACAACTTCAAAAAGCGTTCTTTTATTAGGTTTCGTGTAAGAAAAAAAGTCCTATAATGTGATGACCTAATATTTCTACCTAAATATTAATTTTTTGTAGATATTGGGTCCTGGGTGTATACAATTTTGTGTGGATTGTCACTGGAAATTTGCACGTTTGGTTCATTATGCAGTGTGAATGTGCATATATCAGTAAACAAAATATTTCTTATAAACTCTTTATCTGCGTTACATTTTTTAAGCATTTAGAAGCAAAACACACTATTCCTATCTAAATCATGTTTATGCAACTCTTGATGATATCGGTTTTTATAAAAGCAAAAGTTGTACTTTTTTAAAATTTTCAGCCTTCGGGTGTAATGCAAACCAAAGTTTTTTTTGGTATTTTCCTTAACGTTCTATTGAGATTTTAAGCTACTGTCATCAAAACATTGAAGATGTTGTGATTTCTCTAGTTTTGGCGTAAGTTCTGATCGTAATCTTACACTTACAATTATTTAATTCTGTGGTTGTAGTTGCAAACTTGCGATTTGGGAATTTTACACTAGACAAGGCACTTACTTGAATAGCATAAAACCGCTTTATTATTTTCACTTTTTCTTATGTTAAATACATTTTAAGGAAAACAGAATTTTATAATTAAGCATTAACGTAAAACAGAAATAACACTGTAAATAAACGCACATGTTTTTATAACTCCGTGACATCCCAGCTTTTTAAAAATATAATTTTCATTTCAATTTTTTTTGGTTCAGGGAAATGGAAAATTATAAATAATAGTATGGATGGATGCAGTATTTTTTCTCTACAAAATATTGGTTTACACAAACATGAAAAATTTTGCTTAGAAATTTCTACTCTGCGTTTTCCAAGTCACCACGCGGTATAGGATAGTTCTAAGAGAAATTATGGACTCTAGGAACATATAGAAATTTTTGAATTTTAGAAGAAATAAAACTAAAAATTCTTAGTAATTGAAAACCCCATTATAGAAAAACAGTAAAACTTTTATTCTCAGAAAATCGATAACATGAGAAAATAAAAAATACTTCAGAATTCTAAATTAATTAAATAAGAGGGATGATCGTCTACATTAAATTAAACTATAGGATTTCTTTTTAAACTAAAAATCGTCTTTTGCAAGAAACAATGCACAAACTCACATCCTCTTACGTTGGACTAATTCAATTATAACAAGAAATATAGACAAACATAAACATCCAACATACAATTTACCGTAAATGCCTTGTAATCATTTACCGACGTAAAAGTTAACTTTGTCGCCAGACAGTTGAGTAGCTTTTTAACTTTGAGGTCAGTGCAATAATGCTCGAGTTAAGCAAATAACAGTTATTTATATATAAGCATAGTAAACGTCAACTTTAATCTTAAGTTACATGAAGTTTGTTTAAAATGCTTTAGATCTACATTCATTTAGTTAAACTTTTGTACAAAGCAAACACGGTTAATTGTTTATTCTAAGTTGAAAAGAATTACATTTAACAGTATTTTGTCATAATGTGTTTACACTTACACAATTATGTAACTTTGTACTTTTTGCTATCTCCTACGGTTTCTACTTAAAGCGAGTATTTTTGGCGCATCATAACAATGACGTCGCAGTTTCCTTTTGGCGTATCTAAAACTGTTACAGTACATTAACGTAAACACAAAGACAAGAATATTTGTGCATTCTTATAATTAGTTTTAATTAAACATATAAAGAAAAAAATTAATTCAATGTAATCACAATTTTATTACTCATTTATTTGAATCACGCTTAAAGTAATTACAATGCAACTAAATTTAAAGAAAAGGATAATGTATGTAATAACGCATTGTGAATCTGTGTGAGTATGCTTATTGTTTAAACAATACAGAGATTAAGGTATAGGTCGCCATTATCATACTTAATCTATGTACTTCAAATATGATCATTACTTAGCCAATATATATTAATCCTGCTTTTAACCCTTAATATCCCTACTACGACATGTTTATAGTTAAACTAAAAGGGTCTAATTTGCGACTCAAAATTTCAAATCGCAGATTAATATAACGGCATAGTCTTCACTTATTCTAAAATTAAAAATGTTGATGAAATATTTTAAGTAAGTACTTTTTTATAGTACAAAAATCTTAGATAAAATTAATAAATTGAGAATATTTATAAAATAAAATTGCTTTTTAAAGTGGATAAAATTTAAAATTAGAATAAACGCGTAAAATTAAGATTATTAAACTATAGTTTTTTTAGTACCGTAAACTGGGGATACTTTGATCAATATTTAACTTTTAAGTTGAATAACACCTTTAATTTGATAATTAAGATTAAATAAAAAAAACATCGGCTTTTCGTCAGCTACCAATTCTGAAAAAATGAAAGATAAAAATTCAAAGAGTTTCTAGAAAAAAAATAAAAACTTCGTGATCAAAGATAAACTGGTTTTGGGGATACTTTGATCACGCTTGATTTTCTAACGATATATCAAACTATCCCCTTTGAAAAAACTACAAACGTTATTAAAAAGACTACTGACCTTATGGGCTAACTCTAATCAAAGAAAAAACTAGCCTTTTGTTAACTAATCTTTATTTAGAAACAAAATCGAAACATTTTAACTCATAAACTAAGAACTGGATCATTAAAAATATTAAACAAAAGCTTAAACTTCAACAACTTCAATGTCTATTTCAAATTTATAAAAGACGTTTCCATCGTTGTCGATTTCCGATGACGGATATGGCAAAATCTTAATAATGTCACTATTTTTGATTTCGGAAATGTCATCAGCAATAAGTTTGAATTCTCTTTTATTCTTTTGAATTGATTTCAAGCCGACAACCACAACTTCTGAAAGGACTTCTATTATTTTACAAACGTATTTATATGTTTTTTTTCCCTCGTTGTGATGCAAATTTTGCCAAAATATATTGATCAACTACCAAATCTTCTACAACTACAGCTTGCTGATTTTGTTGTCCAGTGACATCTTTGGATGTGACAAAATTAGAGTGATCTTCATTTTCTTCAGAGGTTGAGGGAAGGTGCTATTCCTCATCACATTCTTGAGCATGATTTGCGGATACTACTGTAGACGCACTGCATCCAGGCGCAACATTCAGTCTCCGAATCGTTGTTCTTTCAGAAGTGCTGTCAGTGCGTCTTCGACGGCGTGGGTAGGGTCGTCACCTGTTACTGGTTCTGTTACTGGTGGTAAACGTTTGAACGCTTCTTGCCGATTTAAGGGATAAATCTCTGAAGCCCGGAAAAAGCTGTTCAAATTTCGCTTAATTGCAGATGTTGTATTTCCGTTTTGATTTCGTGCAACTACAGCGTCCATTTTATTCAGGTTTTTCTTCAATAGTGTGGGAAACATATCTTTAGAGACAGTATTTATGCGGATATTTTGCAACTTCCACTCAGTTAACGTAGCACGCCATGCCTCTTTCATTGGTCAGAAAAACCCTACGTCTAATGGCTGGCAAAGGTGTGTTGAGTGTGGTACCAGATATACGAAATCAATCTCGTTTTCAGCACACATTCTTAAAACGTCAGGGTCCATGTGTGGTGATAGATTATCACTAATGTGGGCTTTTTGGCCCTCTAAACGTTTAGCATTTGGCAGAAATGCAATTGTGAACTAATCTCGAAAAGTTGCACCGTCCATCCACCCGCTTGCTGTGCGATTGTATCTTGCTCCTAAACTACAACACGGCTTAACGCAACATGGATATCCTCGTGAACCATTTTCTTTCCACGAGACATAAAGGTGAAGACTCTTGTAGACCACATAGGGCGGCAATAATGTCCCATCTGCAGAGCCGCAAACCATAATCGTCGTACAACTTTTCGAGTGGTTCATAATTTTTTCCGGGTATTTTACGCCCCGCCTGTAAATGCCACGTTTCTTTCCGGGGTCGTCTGACAAGTTAGACTCGTCATAGTTAAATATGTTTGAGCTTGGTAGATCTTTTAATGTAGTTCCCAAGTTATCATAAAATTTTGGTAGAGTTTCTCTTGACACCGACGCTCTAGCTCTTTTTATATTAGTGGCTATTCGTTGTCCATAAGAAGTTTTGTGTCTCTCAAGGAGACTGTAAGGCCAGTCAACACCAGGTATATTATTTTTTAAATTACTAACAGTTCTTCCTTTTCTGTCTAAATAGTATTTGCCCATCATTCTGATATCCAATAGCGTTAGGGGAAATCCACAGTTCGCACACTTGGCTGCTGCTTTCAGTATTGCTACCTCCTCCTCAAAACTGAAAATTGTGGAACAGCCTGGTGTACCACCATGTTTCCCTTTATACTTATTGTACAGCGTTCCAAACGGGATGCTTAACGTCTTTGATGCCTCCCGAATTGTGATCCTGCTTTTCACCACGTTTTCCAGTGCTTCTTCCAACTTCTCTTGCGAGAAATCACACTATCCTCTTGATCCCAATAAACGATTGTGTTTGCGAGGCATTTCTGTAAGGGTAATCAACCTGGTGTAATCGTTTTTGTATAAATATTCATTATATTCTACTTCAAGAGACAACTTTGATCAAGTGATCAATGTTACCCCAGACGCTGATCAAAGTAACCCCGTGAAATAGAAATAACTACCAAGAAAAAGTGTAATGGAAATATACTGTACTTATCAGTTACTTTTACTTTAAAATACATGCCTTACGTGGTATAATAGTAACTAAAGTGGTATTAAGCAAACTTACTGGTGTGTCTGTAAAGTTTTGCAAACAAAATAAACACAAAGAAAAATTAACTGTATAAAAATCTCGCTTACGATATCAGCACGTGTTAACTTTGCGGTTGAAAGCATGGGACTGATTGACTCCTGCACCTATGTAACTATCTGGAAACATGGACCGTGCTGCTTGCATAAACTACTGCAACAGGAATTCTTTTAAGTATAAAAGAAGTTTCGATCAAAGTATACCCAGGATTCAAAGTATCCCCAATTTACGGTATAAAAATAAAATAACATTCTAAACACAAAAATCTTTAGTAAATAAGTATTCAGATATTAGTAAATTATTGGGAGTTGAGTTTTGATTATTGTGCGAACCGTACATAAAATTTCCTAGTGGCGATAAAACGATTTTATAGTGACTTTTGAACATATAATTAAAAACAAAACCGATAAAATTAACTAATAATTAATAAACATTTTTAACGTTATAATAACAAAACCAGTAGTGTAGTGTTTATAAAAATTATAATAATAACATTTTTACGGTTAAATTGTAAACACGAACTCGGAAAATCATTTAACCCTGACCACACATGCAATAATAAAAATAGATAAAATATAATATAATGCAATTCGGATTTATATGCAATAATGGATTAATATACGAAATAACCAAATAATAATTATAAATAATTAGCAGTAAGTACACATAAACACACACTTTTTGTAACTGATGAACAACGCAAATAGACCTAGATCAAATAGCGTCACATCAATAAAAGACTACCTTAAGTGGAAAAGAGAAAAAACCGTAACGGAGGATTATCGCGTAGCAACCACAAACGAAACTTCACTAAAACACAAAAAAAACATGGAGAAACATAAGAGAAGGAGATTCAAACAACACAATTATGGAAGATCTGAAATTAATGATTCAAACGTTAACTACCGATGTACATAAAGGATTTCAAGACAATAATAGTGAAATTAAAAAACTTAAAGAAGACCGAAAAAAGAGAACAGCCATGGAGAGAAGAAAAATTAGAACTTACACAAAAGTTAAATCTATTAGAAATTTAATTGCAAAAACAAGATACAATCATTGAAAAACTAGAGAATCAACTAGAAATACAAGAAAAAAGCAATAAAATCCATAATATAATAATAAAAGGATTACAGCTACCTAACAATAATCTGGAAACAAACATTGAAACATTTTTGAATCAGGAATTAAATATCGAAGTGAATGTAACAGAAGCATTCAAAGTAGGAAAAAAATCAGATTCAATGGTAATCGTAGCAAAACTAAAAAGTAGAACTCAAATACAGTTAATAATGACAAATACAAAAAAATTAAAGGGAAAGTCAGTGTACATAGAAAACAATTTAACAAAAGCCCAATTGGAAATTCAAAGTATTCTAAGACAGCATGCAAACGAAGAACTAAAAAAAAGTAGAAAAGCTAAAATAGCTTATCAAAAACTATACATCGATGACGAATTATACATATGGAATAAAAAACAAAAACAATTAATAAAACAAAACAACTTTACACCTACAAAAAACTAATAAACTATATTACTGCACCGTGTAGTATAACATTTTCGAACATCAGCGGCTTTAATAACATCTTTAACCTTGATCAGGAATCCAAAATTAAACTCAAAGTAATATTATTTGTTTAAGTGAAACTTGATGCATTAATAATATAACTAATTTATCAACGTATTTAAACCAATACAACATAGTATTTAGTAATGCAACAAAAAACAAATCTAAGGAAAGGGCTAGTGGTGGGTTGGTAGTGTTAATAAAAAACAATATCACATCAAAGACAATTGAAATATCTACTTGGGGGATAATTGTAGAAGTATTAATCAATCATGTAAGTTATATTTTAATTTTTGTTTATTTAAAACCAAGCTTAAGTAACGATGAATGTGTTAAAATGCTACATGAATCGCTCTTAACTATTGTTGATGTTGCTACAAGCTTATAGGTCTTACGAACCTTGCACGTCCAACTCACATAGTCGGAGATAGGGAGGTTCAAGTGAATAATAATTAAGGGCGCCAAATCTTTTATAATTAACACTTCTGCCTTGATCAAGACAGACGGTCCAAGCTTGTAACGAAGTTTTAGGTTCGTAAAGTTGGAGGGAACGCAGAAAGAAAACAAATCGTTAACAACAATTGCACTTTAATTACTCTAGAAGAATAAATAGATTAAAATTTCAATCAATAACAATTACAAGATAAGTGGATAGCATAACAGTGAATAATTTTAGTCCGAGTACAAATATATGTAGTTAGTAAAACAACAAAAGTATCGGCAACTTACACTACACTTAAAGCAAAAGTGTAACCATCAGAACATATAAAAAATCTTTGTAAGTAAATTATAATAATAATAGTAATAATTGACAGTTGACGTAATCAGCATGCGATAGTAATTTACTTAAACTAATTGAGTAATAATAATAAGAAACAAATCAATTCGGACGTTTCTACACGATTAGTAAATATGATTATTTATGAGTAGCACCGTAGCGACAGCGAATAATTAAAATCAAAAATTGACTTACCAAGATTCAGGTGTACCTTCAGAAAACGTTTTCCTACTGGCTTCCTGTTATTAAACTAAAAATAATCGTGTCTACCTGGCGACTTACAAACTACAACATGTAAAAGAAACATTTAAAAGAAAGAACCGAAACGTATCGTATGCTGTTACAATGTCTTTTCGTCTACGATGGTATTAGATATTTATTGCCTCCGAAGAGAAATTCAATCGTGTCTGGTACTTATACTCTTCCGTACAAGATGATATTATTTAACGGTATTAATTGCTTCCAAATAGAAATTCTGCCCTTGTATCGTAGCGTTATTAGGTCTACAGCTTCCGATTATAATTTTTCCCTTGTAGATTTTAAACTAAGACAAAATATGGGTGATATTTAGGAGGTAGCACATGGCGCTAATAAAAAGACATAAAAATTACCTTTAGTCAAGTAAAAGAATAAAAGCCACTTACCCTGCGTGGATTAAATTATTTAAATATAGATACTTTCATTACCCATCATGTCACAACACGTGGATGTTTTAAGAAAACGATTTTTAATTCACGCAGACAGGTTATATCGTGAACGATGTTAAAGTCAAAATACAGGGTAGTGCATTATTTAAATTTATGCACGTAACAATGTATATCAAAGTCACAAAGTAATCGTTGGTGACTTTAATGCTCGTATAGGACAACTAAATCAAATTGATCTAAATATTTTTTCAACTCCGCATGTATATGAAACGCGAAATTCTCTGCATGAATCATGAAACGATACAGGAAAAAAGTTGACAAATATGATGAAATTGATTGGAATGTACGTATGAAACGACCGCACAAACAGTGATTTACCTGGAAACTTTACATTCTTAAATAACAATGGTACAATAGATTTTGTTTGGGCTAATTTAGAATTCATTGAATCTGTATCTCAACTTGAAATTCTCCCTACACTAACTCACTCGTGCCACTCAATTTGTACGGTGTACTTTGGTGAACAACAAATACCAACAAATCAGAAGAATACTAAAACTAAGAAAAACAAGCATTATTTAATCAAGTTTAATTATAAGGTAGAAAATACTACTTTGTACCAACATCACTCAAATTACACAAAAAATGTATACAACAGCAACGATATTAACAACATAAATAATAATTTAATGCAAACAATTAAAGAAGCTGCATGCCGATCTAGGATGTGCAAAGTAACACTAATAAACAACCAACGTACCAAAAACAAAAACCCGTGGTTTAACAAAGAATGCTATGATCTAAAACAGTCAAAATTAATCTTAAAATATATTGTAAAAACAAAAGTGAAAAACATCTAACAAACATAGAGATACTTACTACAAAGAATTAACAAAAAACATTGCTAACACAAAAAACAACATAGAATTTTGGAAAACCGTAAAATCTCTTAAACCAAAATTTAATAATGTTGACGAAATAAATACTAACATATGGGAAAACTTTTACCAAGAAATTTATTCCAACGAAACTACAGTTACGCTATCATTTTTAGATTGTCATCATCCATATTTAGAGATCAAAATATCTATTGAAGAGTTATAATTTTGCATTGCTACTTCCAAAAACAACAAACCTCCAGGTTTAGACGGGATAAATAACAAATTTTACAAACATTTAACACCACAATGGGAACATTATTTACTCAACATGTTTAACAACATATTAACCAAAGAAAAAACACTTACAGCCATAAAAAACTGTGGGAAAAACTATATAACTCAAAAATATCTTCGAAACTAATTAGAATTTTTACAAAGCTTATATAGAGAAGCTAAACTGAAAATAAAAACAAACTGGGAGGAAACCAATTTTATCGACATAATAAAAGGAGTACTACAAGGTGACATTCTAAGTCCACTGCTATTTAGTCTTTACATCAACGACTTAGACAAGTACCTGAGAGAGCAGAATACTCGAGGACTGGACATAGATGGAAGACAAGACATTTTAACATTAGGTTATGCAGATAATATTGTGTTATTTGGAGAATCACCTACTGACGTTAATAGAAAACTTAAACTACTAGAATTTTATTGTGAAGAAAACCTACTGACCGTGAACTGCGATAAAACTCAAATATTAATTATTCATAAAGGACGTAGACCATCTTTTACTTTTAAGTACAAAAACAGAGAAATAGAAATTGTCAACAACTTTTGCTACCTTGGAATAACATTCTCATCATCTGGAAAATTTAACCTTGCAGCACAAATCAGTTTTAAAAAATCAGTGATAGCCACTCAAATAGTTAAGACAATATTACAAAAAAGCAAATCAAATGGTTGGGATGAAAAAATCAGTTTACTATAAACGCTACCGCTTTATATGCCTCTGAAATCTGGGCAACGAGACAAGTCAAGACCGTGGAAAGATGCCAAATTGGTTATTTAAAATATATTCTCCAATGTTCAAAAACAACACCAAATTATATGCTTCGTTTAGAGACAGGAACCAACCACATAGCAACGAAACTATGGAAACGAGCGTTAAACTGGTGGATGAAAATCTTAAACATGGAAAACACCCGGCTTCCTAAACAACTGTATAACAGATTAGTAGTATTAGACACTACTCCAAATAATAATATCGTCTTTAATTGGGCAACACAAATCAAAACTTTTCTTGGAGAACTAGGATTCAGCAACATATGGATACAACAGACTCTAGATAAAAACACTACAAATTTAATTATAGACAAGTTTACTAAGAACATGCAACTTAGAGATTTAGAGAATACTAAAATTTCTAAATACAACACTGTTTACAAACAATTAAAGACTAATTTTAATACAGAAAACTATTTAAAGACACATTTACATTTTAGCAAAGTTAGTACAATAGCCCAAATTCGATTAACCAGTAAAAAATATATGTCTTTTTATTACAACAACATTAAATACTACATCAATGCAGAAGAAAACTTTACAATCTGCAGTAAACAAGAACGGGAAGATCTTTACCATCTTCTTGTCATTTGTCCAATTTCTAAGCCACTTAGACGTCAATATTTAAGAAACTATATCCCAACCATTCGACAAACAGAACTTGAACTTTATTTATTTCTCACAGACCTAAACGTAAAAAAAAATTAATCATTTATATTTTTACATTGCACATGTGTTAAAAATGCGTAGTTTGCTTATGAACGATTAAATGCTGACTAATAATTGATTTCACTTTTTGAATCTAAACTTATGCTATTCTTATTATGTTAATTATATTTAAAATTACTCTTGTAAAAGGATAATTTTCCTGTATACAATAAACATTATTATTATTATTAGTAAATTATTGCAAAAAAATAAAATAAATTTAACTAAATTTTAAAACCAAATTTTAAAAAATGCCATTACTTAATTTGTTTTTGTATTATTTTTTAAAGTTTGCTAAAAAAACATGAAAATAACTATTATTATATATTTTTGACTTTGTTCTCGGCATTTTAAAAAGAAGTGTTAATGAAGATAAACTTGGTTTTTTACATGAGAGTTGCGGGTACTTAGCCACAGTAATTAATTGGCGTAATTAACTACAGTTACAAGACAGTTGATAGGGCATGTAGATATAAATCAAAGAAAAAATATTAACACAGACTCTACTATACTTATAGTAATAGAAACTCTAAAAATAAATATTTTTTTGGAATTGTAAAACTAAAATTTTTATATAAAAATATTATTACGGTCGGCATTTCTGCAATTAATTTATTTATAAAAAAAGCAAATTAATTAATTATAAATTTTTTTAGACAAATTTGAATACCGGTTACTAGTTCTCTATTTATGAATTTTCTTACTAATTTCTTTATAGTTACTTTAAGCGATACTGCAGAAAAGATATTGTTAAATAAAATATTTAAACTACCTTTTATGACACGGATTAACGTTTAAGCAAAAACATGGCAATAAAACAAAATAATCAACTACTACTTAATTTGCTATTTTGCAGTATCGCAGAGTTTCAGCCCCAATCACGAAATAAGCAGTAATGATCTGCCAGACAAGCTTAAATATAGCTTGGAGCAAGTTTAGTTAATCCTTGTATAATTATACCTATACTATGCTGCATTTAATTCTAATGGGTTTATTATGTTAGACGCCCGATAAAATTTTGGTTGTTCAAACTTTGTTACTGCCGTAACGTAAAACGTGTATTGTGGTTGTAATAACGCAAGTTTTATAGCCTTTAAAATTTTGAAATTAGATTAATTTTTACAGAATGAGAAACATTATGTATAATAGCGTTTATAAAACACGACGACGATAAACAATCGCACGCATTGATGTATCGAATTCCAATATGACATAATGTTTAATGGTATGTGTCAGTAAAAATATATTTTAACGCATTCTTTTATTTATACCTAAATTATAAAACACCACATATTTCATAACAGAAAATATCCCATCAATCACTTTTAACAGAGAAAGGTCGTAGTTGAATCTCACGTGCTTGACTTACTCGTACCAACGCTCGTACATAAATAATGACACGATTATCAATTTTCGTATTAAGCACATAGACATTAAACATCATCTACTCGTGTATACTCAAGTACTATATTCGTTACCAATATTAATTTGTACTAGTCGCAAATATACTTAAAACTAGTATTCCAGAAAAGCTCAATATGTATTTATTTCGGTTTCATTTTTAATTTCGATGATATTAAATAGTACAAAAGATGATTTTATATAAAAGCAAAAGAACAAGTTTGCCGGTCACAATAGTCGACCAAAGATCACGAAATATAACAAAGAAATCGATATTAGTAAAGCACAACCCAATCTTTTTATACAAATTAAAAACAAAAATACAATTGCGTCAATAAACAATATAAACAGTAATTTTTCTGATATAGATTTTAAAGTGAGCGTAGCAGCAGCTTTTGTGTACAATACTTGAAGCTCCGCCATGTTTAGGTTTACTAGCCATTATCACGTTGTTATACGTAATCCATTGTGCGTAAGTAGACAAAGAAATGTGGGTGTACATTAATATATAAATATAAAACATTTTTTGTTCTTATTATCGTTCCGGCCGTATTACCACCGTTTTACGGTATATAAAAAGCGTTAGTGATGTATAAAACATAATTAAAATGTATGAATCTTTAGGTGTAAAACCTTATCCACCTTCTCTTAATCAAACGCAATATTAATTTAAATTCATGTAAATACAAGATTAATATTCATAACAAATATCAAATGTGTAATAATGATTTACATACAAAAGTAATTGTTTATGCTGTAATAAAACGGCACTTTTAAAATATTACGTTGATTGCGGCTTCTATGCGATTATTTGTCATTGATTATTTTATTTATTTCTCTTTTTTCATTTATTGCGTAGTATTTTATCACGTTTAAATTTTTATCGGACGTGTCTGCATATAAATTTTACATTGATAATGGTAGATTTGTAGAGGGAATTAAAACAATCGTTAAGTGTATATTACAATAAAGCAATAAATACACGTACAAAATATTAATCATTCTTTAAAAATCAAAGATTTTTTTTATTAAACCGAGAAAATATATAAACAATCAAGAAACATTTATTTATTTCTAAGTTTGCATCAAACTTACAGCAACCATAACACGAAACAATTAATTATTCATTTTTATCTTCTAACGATGAGGTAATCTCGTGGTTTTCAGATGGCATACTTCAGAAATAATATCAGTCACACCAAGTCAAAAAAAACCACTTCGTTTTTTCTATTAAAAATTAAAGTCGAGTGTGGCTAATTTTTTTTTTTGGAGTAGCGACAAAACTTTTGATGACTTACTTACTTGACAGTTACAAACTTAAATTCTCAACTAAAAAATTTGCGAAAGTTTTTTGTCAAGTTTTTTCTTGTTTTTGATTATTAAAACGGCTAAGTTTTTAAAATTTGTAATAAAATCCGTATGGTTTAGCTCAACTACTCTATAAAATGTTTTTTTTGTTTCTTAGTGTAGACATTAGCCAAATTATTTTACAAACACTTACATTAATATTTTTTTATTCTAAATGGTAGTAAATGAAATTTAGTATATACTACCCATGGAATAAACATGCATTATTATTTTTTTTATTAAAAAAGTAGAAAAAAACATATTCCAACTGGTTTTTTTATTCTTTTTAATATTAAACAACGGCGTTCCATTAATTTCAATTATCGTCGCCCTAATTATTAAACCACGTAACTCTCCTTTTCGTCAAAAAGTTGATTTTGGTGCATTCTGTTAGAAAAACGAATACATAATACAGGAACCCACGTAACTTCACTTAATTTTATTTTAATTCAGATAAATCGTCTTTAAATATTGTACACACAAAAGAAGATAGAAATCGGAAAAGTTACATAGCTTATGCGGAAGTAAATGCATACACGTATCGGGCTATAATGAAAGAAGAAAAGATTAACGTAGGTTGAAATAGATGCATAGCCTATGATGCTATTGAAATCAGAAGATGCTATCGATGTAATGGATTTAACCATAAAGCTTCGGAGTGTAAAGCACAAAAATCCTGTCCAAAATGTGCTGGCTCACATGGGTTGCAAGAATGTACTGTTGATGGAGAAGAAAATCACAAATGTTCGAATTGTATTCAAATGGTCGAAAAATTAAAAATGAAATTAGACATTAACCATCCTGTCTGGAGTTAAGAATGTGCTGTATTTAAACGAAAAATGGAAATGGAAAGAAAGAAGATTGATTTTTTAGAATAAGTAAACAAGGTGCCAACGTATTAATTTTGAATGCACAAAACATGCTAAAACATTTCCAAGAACTGGAAATCTTAATTCAAGATTGGAAACCAAATTTGTTATTATTAAGTGAAACTCGTTGAACTGAAGCTATACAAGACTGTGAAATTAATTTTTCAGAATATGTATTAATTCGGTGTAATTCACAAACGAGAAGAACTGAAGAGGTTGTAATAGTTATAAGTAATAGAATCCGATATACTGTAATCTCTAATTTTGCATTAGACAATAACTATTGGTTAATATGTATCAAAATAATAGGAGAATTCCAAACAGGATACTATACAGTGCTGTATCACTCGCCAAGTGCAAGTGATGCTATTGTTATAGAACATTTTGAAAAGTGGTGTTAAGATACAATTCCGGATAACAGTCGACATATAATTATAGGGAATTTTAATATAGATGTATCCAAGCAAAGTTTTTATGGGTCGAAATTAATACAAGTTATTAGAAGCCTAGGGATGAAACAAATTGTTGACGAATTTACGCGTACAACAGAAAATAGCCGTACAATAGTTGACCTAGTAATTACAAACGTAGATGAATTAAGATCTGTTGTATTAAATGAACCAAAAATAACTGATCATGATATAATAGAAATAAATTTAGGTACATTACATTAAAAGATGGATTACAAAATAAAAACAATAAATTGCTATAAAAAATATTCACAACAAAACCTACTTAATGTACTGAGCCATCACAATTGGAATATGCAAAATCGACAGATGGATCAAATAGCAAATGACATAGTTCAAACGTTTTGTTATGCAGTAAATGACCTAATTATAAAGAAAACTATAAAAACACAAACAAGTAACACCTGGTTTACAATGGACTTACGTTTTCTCCAAAACGAAAGGGACAGGCTTTATAAAATTGCTAAATTAACGGGAAATGAAAATGACCGGATGGTTTACAAAAACACAAGAAATAATTTTAGTAACAAAATTAAGATAAGCAAAAATAAATATTACGTAAATAAAATACAGCAAAATAGCAGACAACCTCAAAATATGTGGAAAATTATTAAACATTTAATCAATGGACAAAAAAATGAACCAAAAAATATAATATTTGACGAAGTAGAAATTAGTAACTTAGAGGAAATATCAAATAAATTTAAAGAGTATTTTGTAAACAGCATTACGCACATAAATAATAGTATAAACCAGCCCCCCAGCAAACTTCAAAAAGGCCCCAATATTAAAACCAATCCTTAATTTCAACTTTACGCAAGTTAATTAACAGATCTGAAGAAAATCTTAAGTAATATTAATCGAAAAGGAGGAACGGATAACATTACAAAACAAGTTATTACACATGCATTGCCAGAAATTGGTAATGCAATGGTAGACCTAATAAACAAATCTTTAATAACTGGAAAATTTTCTAATTGTTGGAAGCAATCAAAAATCATACCAACGCCTAAAATTAAAAATTCAAAAAGATGCGAAGAATTTTGACTTCTCAATATTTTACCAGTGTACGAACAAATACTAGAATCAGTTGAATAATTACAGTGCTTTCTAGAACAAAATAATATAATCAGTGAAAATCAATCGGGGTTTTCAAAGTAAACACTCGTGTGAAACAGCATTAAATCTCGTGATGACAAAATGGAAATTCGAAATCGACGTGGGTAATAGTGTAGTAGCAGTGATTTTTAGACAATAAAAGAGCCTTTGAAACTATCGACAGAGGAAGACATAAATAAACTTTACCAATATGGAATAAGAAGCACCGAACTTCAATGGTTCGAAACTTACTTGGAATCTCGTACTCAGACTACTACGTACCAAAATTACAATTCTATTCCAATTCAAAATAGTTTAGGTGTACCTCAAAGATCAGTCTTAGGCCCATTGCTTTTCTTAGTTTATATTATTGATTTAGAACTTAATCTTAAGTGCTGTAATATTAATTTGTTTGCAGACAATACCCTGGTATCAATTACTGATAAAAATGTACATTCAGCTATTATAAAGCTAAACTCAGAATTAGAAATTATTGCAAATTGGTTACAATCAAACAAATTAAAATTAAATGTGCTAAAAAGTAAGACAATGGTAATATCAAATAATAATGTTGAAACAACAAAAATAAAAATTGAAAACATAGAATTAGAACAGGTTGAACAAATAAAATATTTAGGAGTAGTTATAGATCAGAATCTAAATTTTAGAGGCCACGTGAATTATGTAATAAAAAAAGTAGCAAATAAGATAAGCCTATTAGGACGAATATCTAATAAATTGACGATTAATGCAAGAATTACTGATTATAAAACAATTATTGCACCATATTTTGATTTTTGCAGTAGTATATTTTTAATGTGTTACGAAGTCGACTTAAAACGGTTACAGAAACAACAAAATAGGGCTATGAGGATTATATTACATTGTTCAAAATATACCAAAATCACAGTAATGTTAGATTGTTTACAATGGTTAAGTGTGAAACAGCGGATATATTTCAATTTATTAATGTTGGTATACAGTATAATTAATGATTTGCTTCCAAACTATATGTCAAAATTAGTGATACGATTGTCAAAATTTTCAAAATCAAAGTCACAAAATTCTCTTCTGTACAAAGGTCTGAAATTATATAATTACTTACCAGATGAAATTAAGCACGAGCAAAATATTTAGAAATTTAAAAGGGGTCTGAGTGATTATGTTAAAAATAATTTTTAAGCAAAAATTAGTATTAATAGAAATATGTTACGATTTATGTTAAATTAGTATATCTTTACTAAATAAATTCTTACTTACTTATTTTAATCATATGGGCAGAATAGAAAGCCTTTTAATTCCATTACATTTGCGCGTAGTAGAATGCCTTGTAACTCACAACCTCGTAACTCTTTAATGCTAAACTCCACGTTTTCTAACCAAAAATTTGGACACAATATATACTACAGACACTGTCGAGATTGTAGAGACAACACTAATTTTATACGGTTTAACGATAATGATTGGTTTATTTTGTTTTCTCTAAAAGAAAAAAAGTAAGTTCACTACAAAATCATTTATTTAGTTACCGCAAAGTAACTTGTCTGGCGCTCAAAAAAATTGGAAATGGCCCTCCAACAGGAGTTTATTTTTAAAGATTGTTTTAGATCTAATGGCACATGTGTTGTTCACACTGATGGTGACATAAAATTATAGAAAATTGCAAATGAAGTTATTCATCCGCCGAGTCCATGTTGACTCATAACAATAGTTTGCAAAACGATGAAACAGTTCCATTTTTTCCTGACACCGCGTTTTTAAGAAATACTGCACATTGCCCTAATGAAATAATCGAGGGCAAAAATGAAGTTAACAACGATAAAGATGACAGTAAAAGTGTAAGCAGACTTTAAAAAAAAAGAAGAGAAAGAAGACATGTGAAAAAGAGTATTTGGAAAAGAAAAAAAAATATAAAGAATCGGGAAACCTCAAAAGAGTATTCTGGAAAAACAACTAGTAGAGACTGAATGGAAGTATAATCTTCCCAAAAAACAACTAATTACAAAAATTAGATGTCTGTTCAAAAAATCAGAAAAATATAACGGTAAGAAAGCTAAAAACACATTGAAATGTTTCAAAGTGACGAAAAACATTTATACATTCAGCTGCATGTAAAATCGTCCTGTACTAAAAGACAAAAAGATAGGAAGAACGAAAACAATTCAAGAAGAACTAACTCGTTTATGTACTATTTACGAAAACATAATGAAATGATTAAAGTGTGCAGCAAAATGTTTTTAAACACAACGGATATAAAGAATGACTGTACGCTCATGAAAACTTAAAGAAAAACAGACTGGAAAAGGGCACATTACTGACCAGAAAGATAACTAAGCGATGCAAAAAAATGAAAGCACTTGAAGGCATGAGAGATAGTTTAAAGTAGTTTTTTTAACTCGTTACCAAAATGGAATCGCACTACTGTTGCTGAACAACTATAAAATTGTATTTGGAAATCTAAACAACAATTGTATGAGGATTACTCCAAAAAATGGTTTTAAGAGAAACAAACAACTTTTCAAACACGTACTTTTTTAATATATTTGATGAACTTAATTTGAGTCAAAAGTTTTTTCTTCATATTATAAAACCATTTATAATTTCACAATTTATGACATTAAAACTGATGATACTATTTGCTTTATTTGGAATGAAGCAGAAGGAACCGTTGGAGTAAATGAATTTACAACAATAATTTGCTATTTTTTTGCTGGCCAATTAGAAACACTCAAACCAGAAGAAGTATTAATATTACTTAGTGATGGGTCTACCGGACAAAATCGGAATGCAACACTTGCGAGTGCCTTACTAAATTTTTCCGTAACAAACAAGGTTTGTGTTATTCCAAAGTATTTAGAAAAAAGGCACACCCAAATGGAAGCCGATTTAATTCACTCATGCAGTAAAAGGCAGTTGAAAAATCAAAATATAAACGTTTCTGCTGAATACGTTGAGGTTTGCACAAATGCAAGAAAAACTTCTAAACTCTACGTCGTGAAATACCTAAAACACACTTATTTTATAAACTATAGTGAAGTTAAAACAATAAATTCAATCTGACCAGGCAAGAAAGTGAGAGATTGAGTCGTGACTGATATGTGTGCGTTAAGGTATAATCCAAGTTGTATCATCGGTTTGAAACTAAGGCATTCTGATGAATGGAAAGACTTTCAGATACGAATGAACAGAAAAAAACCAATGGCTACAACAAATGATAACATTTCTGCATTATAGGAATCTAGGTTGATAATTAAAACAGAAAAATATAACTATTTGCAAAAGGTTCGTTTTTTGTTTTTTTTTGTAATAGTTTTGTATTTTTTTGTATGAAATAAATTAGGTTTTGATAACGTTGATTATGTTATATTTTTTAAATTAAAACACTGGATCTATCTAATCTGAGAATAGCACCTAGTAACTATAATAAACTTAGATTTAAACCAGGAAAACCTCGAATTTCCAGAACAAAGGCAATACATTAAAAATTTTCTGGAAGGTTTCTTGCGTTTACTGTAAATTTTGTGATTTTGGAGTTACGAGGTTTGATCATTAGGTTGACGTTAAATTAAAAAAAAAATTTTTAAAAAGCCTATTTCGTTTAAGTTAAATAAATTTCTTTGATGTTGATGTCAAAAACTCAAAATCAAACTCTTATCAACTATTTTTGTAAGCAAATTGTAATTTTTGTAACGTTTGTATCTTCAATACCTTTATGCTACATATAATTAGTAGCCTCAGAGTGTGCCATGCAGTGTTGTGCATTATCTAGAATGATGAAATTATATAGATAATTCATCTATATAATTTTTCATCATATATTATCTGTACTGAATACAAATATTAAATGTTATCTAATTAATTATCTTAGATGATTTTACTGTTATCTGCCATAAAATTATCTAGATGATTTTTAAAGAAAATTAATATATTTTTTACTTAATAATTACTATTTTTGTAATTTTTATACAGTACACGCCGCTTATTAAAATCACGGATAATGTTATCAATCGGGTAATGTTATCACTTTATTATAAGTATGCTACTAGATAGAGAAAACATTGTTTACAGTAATCATAATTTCGGTTTATGTTATCAATTTTCTTCTCAGAGCATGAACAAAAAAAAAGTGAGTAAAAATGTAATAATTGTACCTTAAAAATACTTGTCTTGCATATTTAGCTTTATTTCTGCATTGTTATTTATTTATTTAAGTATTTTTATATTTAGTGTCAGCAAATTACTTAGAAGAAACTATTTAATGCAACAGGTCGGTAATTTTCGATGTATTTGGCTTAGAGTTTTAATTTTTTTAAATATTTTATTAGAACTTTTATTTTGATATTTTTTGCTTGCATTCTCATATTTCTGCCCCTGATAGATAGTAGAAAGTAACAAACTAATTTTTATTTTTTTGAAATGTAAGATAGCAAGGTTTTTTACCGATCAAAACAAAACATTGAAATGTTTTTATTTCGATTCTTTAGATCCAACAATTCTGGAGGAATCTCATTTTTGTTTATACGTAAAGTTCTTTTAATTTAAAACCTTAAGCTTTTGCGGTTATTTTGTATATGATTATAAGCGAGTTTTGACTTAGACCTCGTTGTAGTTAAACACCTAGACTTTTAAGGCTTGGTCCTAGTCTCTTCTTGAAGGCCTAAACAAGAAGTAGAACTTGACCTTTGCCGTATTGTCGTTTGTGAACTCAAACAAACTGACGTTTCGTAAGACATTGCAGCTTGCATTTTTAGAGTGGTAAATGTCACTCATCCTTACTTTCTTGAATTATTAGTTTATATGGATCCCTTAACAATTGATAAGCTAAACTGACCGAAGTAAACCAGTTTTCTATGATAACATTTCTATTGCTACCATAGAGCGATTTTACATAGTATTATTGAGCGAGCAGCAAACTATTAGTTGGCGTTTTTTTTTTAGTAAAGGGCTTGAATAGATTATATAAATTGTTGATAAATCACACAGCGTAACAATTTTGATTCTATATTTAGGAGGCTTATTGGGAATGCACATCTTGAATGGGCAACGTTCACAAAATGCCAAAATTTGTTTGTCAATTGTCAAACAGGATGACGCTGCATATGATGCTCTGTATGTTTCAATAAACATATCCCATATTTCCCAAATATGGGCGGAAAAACTAATAATTTTTCTTTCGTATCTAGTTTCTATAGAATCAAATCTAAGACAATTCATTAGACAGGTAAAGCGATCACAACTCATGCAGGCTCGATAAAATCTACCGTAAATGTTGGCTTCAAACATCTGCTTGGCAGACAAGTGATTATCATTCTTTGCTGCAGGAAGGATCAAAATAAAAAACTTCTTTTGTAATTATAAATACTTTACAATTGCATTTATAGTTTATGCGCCCTTCTCTATAAATTATCTGCACCGACTGGTGTTGCCACAGACGGTCAGCACAATATCTTACAAATATTTTATCATTTACTAGCTTATTTAAAAGCGAGGTCGTTATGATATATCGGATTTGATTTAAATTTATTCCAATTTCTAATCTAATCGTGTTACTGTTTACCTATTTTTTCCGAGTGGAAAATTTATTTCAAATGTAACTTGATTTTATATTTTTTCGTTTTTATTACTTTTTTAAATAAAATTAAACTTCACACTGATGTTTTTTCTTTAGCAGTACGAACATTTTTAGATTTGGGCACTTCTATGACCGATAGAGATGAAATTTACTTTTATCATTATAAACCGAAATCGCTAATGATGAGCTTTTGTTATATTTGTTTCCATATCACTAACGAAATAGCTTTTTTAATAATTTTTGAAAAAAAATTAAGACTTATTGAAGTAATTAAATTTTTTAATTATGTTTTTAATCTTTATGTTTGATATGCTGACGAAGTAAATATGTAAATTGATGATAAATTAATTTTAAGTCTAATTTAACTACAAACCTTGATCACGCAACGAGACGTATAAGCACAGATTACCACGTCAAAATATTTCCTATTGTTTTTCTTCTTATTTTAATTTGTTGAAAGTGAACTAATTGATATTTAATAATATTTATTATGTAAGACAATTTCTATTGTCATTATTACTTATTACTACTTGGTTGGTCAAGGTTTTAAATGTCAACAAATCTCAAATATTACCGATTTATAAAAATATCGTTTCTTAATTACTTTTTTGATAATTTTATTACTTGCATGTAACTATTTATATTAAATAAGTTAGTACATAACAAAAGTTAATTCGTTTTGACGCAGTTTTGTTTTTCAAAAAATTAATTCACAATAAGTTATCTAAATAAATCCTTCAACTTGTATCTAAATCGTTATCTAGATAAAAAATTTGAAAATTATCTATGGTCTCATCTAGATAAAAATTAAAGTATCTATGCACAACACTGGTGCCGTGTTTTATATTGTGAGTAATATTTAAAATTGTAATTAAAGATTGGCAATAAATATTATGAACTAATAAAAACCTACTGCAAACTACATTGTCTTTATTATAATCTTTAATAAAAATTAATTATACATTCTGACGTTTTATTAAAATAAAAATTATCTTATCGCATTAAGGTCTAACGGTCGGTTTCATAATCTTATTTAAAGTAGATTAATACCTTAATATAGAAATGTCAGATCTAAATAAATCAACTTTAAAAATACTATCATAAAATTAATAAATGTTAAATTTAAAAAGTAAATTTAATTAAAGTGACTAATATATAAAGCCGGTCGAAAACATCCCATTTTCAATATTAAATCAAACACAGTACCATAGTCAATTTTAGATAGAACTGCCCTGACATTTTATTCAAAACAAAATCAATACAGTAAAATGAAAACATAAATAACATTCGTGATATAAATGTAATAAATAAAATGGCTGATCGAAATTACGAAAGTGGCAAAATCGACTTTTTCGATAGTATTTCGATCCAAATAAGTTTTTTTCTACATTTTAAAATTCTACCAATGTAAGCATTATTTTTTTAAACCCATCATCAGATAAATTTTATAAAGTTGTAGATGGTAAATGCTGCACAAAACTTGAAAAAATATCCAAAAAATAGATTTAGACAAGATAATTTGTAAAAAAGTAACAAAAACAAGGTCAAAACGCGTTAGATATTGCAAAATAATGGTTGTCTAATAATAATTTTTAATTTTTTTCGAAGTGATGTTTAAATATTTTTATGCAGATTTTGAATATGAAATACAAGTAGTATTGTAAAATTTTTTTTTACTTTTGTGTGCTCACACTGTTTAGAAATTTATAGTCAAATAAACATCCATAAAGTTGTATGATTACAAAACTATGTCAAATACTATATTTAGCCATGAATGACAATTTATTGAAGTCTTTGCATCTGGTTCAACAACGCGAGTTTAAAACAAAACTGATAATAATGCAAGAGACAGCCATCACGCTCTAGTTTTAGTAGTGGCTAAGATAAGTTATATTTGAAACCAATCAAAGAATAATTGAGCTAACATCTCAATGCTATTTACAGTTTGTGCTAAAAAGTTGACGTTATCTCACGTAATTGAACATAATTTGTGAAGCTTACTTCAAATCAAACTTTTTTTAATTACAGCATATGTAATTTGATCGCTTTTATAAAGATAGTTTTAAATGGAATAAACGATTTGTGTTAACTTTATTTATAAATGAGTTTAAACCATTTTTAGAAAATGATACGATTCGTGCTTACCTACAGTGTTTGCCAATTTTAGGGTTGATCAATTTTTCAGTAGCATTTGACACGTTGCTAATGAATCTCTTTTGTAGCTTTAATAAACTTAAATGATAAACAGAAATGTCGATACATTATTGACATTGATCTAGTTTCCTCGACTTTTACTCCAAACACCAATATATAATTTCCGCTTGCTTATTAACTTTGTAAAAGTTATTATTTCCATATTCCGAAAGCTTTACTTCCGTAAATATTGAGTTTAACTGCAAGTTATTTATTTTCACTGATAATGATTTTAAATTTGACTTTCAATTTTGTATGTATTTACACGTATTTGTAAAAATGTTATGCAATATTGTTGTAAACTTTTAACATAGAAAATATGTGACAGTAAAAAAGTTTTTAAACACTTAAACTTATTGATAATCAAATGCATTTCTTGTTTAAACAAGTTATTTACTTAAATCATTTTTATAAATGCTATAAAAGGTTATAAGGGTTGACAAACGTGGTGATTTACTTAAACATGCTCAGACTTTTCAGTCTTGATTCTGCCCGCATATAAAATACGTTCGGACCAAATATACCAAAGCATAGTTGGTCTAATAAAAGATTATAAACAAAGGTACATCAATTTTTTGTGTCGTAGACCCCTTGCCATGTTTTTCGGTTTTGGGTAGACCCCCTACTTACCTGATATTGATTTTTTGTAAATTTCTAACTGTAGTGAAGTTTAGTGTTAAAAAATTAAAGTAAAAACACATGTTAAGGTTTATACATTTATTAATTGAATTTAAATTAAAATTACTCAAAATAAAATTTTGTCTCTGTTATATAAAATATACGTAACATAAAATAAACATAAAATAAACTTAGCAATAAGTAAATGTTTTTAGTGAGAAGGATGAACCTGATGCTTTAATAATAAATTATCAACATTTGGCGTCAATTTTGTAAGGTTTAATCTTAAATCTCCTCGGCTAATGATGTCCAGTCTGTTTCTTTTTTTCGTTAGGAGATTAGTAACACCACGGAACCCCTTTTCCACTAGGTATGACGATGGAAAGAAAATTAAAAATTTCTTTGTTATATTCCATAATACGGGATAAGTAACGGGTATGTTGTTTTGCAGCCAGAATTGCTGATATCCGTTTTAAAACTGAACCTTTTTTGTTTGTACTTAGTTCAGTCAGTTCCTCTTGTATTATGATATTCGTTTCTTCTATGTCACCATATGGGTTAATTATCCACGGTGGTATTAGCATAGTCAAAACATCCTCAAACCTAGTTTCCAAATCTGAATAGATGGCATTTAAATGTTGAACCTAGGTTGAAACGTCGTTTTTCTGGCAGTTTGTCTGTGACAAATTGGGGAACTGGGAAAATTCACCTAGTCCAATATTTTGCTTCATTAATTTAACTCTGGCAAGAAACGCTGATAAGATGAACTTTGTTTTAATCAAATTTAGACTGTCGCTTTGTAACTGCAAATTAACCATATTAAATTTTGTAAACAAATCTGTTAAATAGGCGATGTTTGTTTTCCACTTCATTAACCGTTAATTAGTCACGCCAATATATTTCCCATAACTAGTCGCGCGGCACATTTCATGTACCAATACATTTTGTTGTAGTTTTTATTGATTCTAAGGTACATCAAGTAATAAAAACTGCAAATTTGAATCTGTACATAATAATCAATATATTAGAGTCAAAACAGCAAACAAAAAGGCAATACAAGACTAACAATAATTGTTAAAAAAGAACAACAGACATAGTAATAACACTGGTCTGCATGAAAATCGGCCCTGATACCATTCTTGACGATTCTTATGCAAAATGACCTCCTGAATCCAAAATTGAACTCCGTTTTTACCCATCACCTACCTATTTTGGGGGGACCCCATTTTTATTTTATTTTTTGCATTTTTTTTTAGAATTTTAACTTATAGCCGTTAAACATCCCAAAGCAGATAATAAAATTTATAGCAAAGTATATCGCAAAAGTTTTGCTATAAAATGTATATAGAAACAACAATAAAATACAAATATATAAGAACAGTAAAAAAATATCAATAAACAGTTAGGAAGATTCACTGCACGATGCTGGCGATCTCAATACCACATGCAGGTTTGAACAGGAATTTTCGACAGGCTTGAACTTGCATTACTCTTTTCCTTATAGTATATTACATTGTTTGCTTAACTGCTTCGATCAGTACATCTATAGCTATTGCATAGTTAACATGTAGACGTTTTAAACGTGCTGGATTTTGTGTTCATTTTTGTTCATTTTTGTAAAACTACTTTTACTCCGGATTTTTTCAAGTGACTAAGTGTGATTTGTGGTTAATGTCGGGCGTTGAATTACTGTTTAATTATTCCACGCGAGTGTAAAAATCATCATCCCGATAGCTTCTGCTATGTCTGCGGGGAATTAACTTTAAAAGCGCAACGAAAACCCCTTTCTCCGCTTGTTAAAACAGCTTATAAATTGTACTTTGATTGTCAAGTAGGCGACCAGGACAAGACTTGGGCTCCATCATTTTGCTGTACGACTTGTTACAGTAGTTTGATCAAATAGCTCAAAGCTGTCATCTGACAGATTGTTACTTTTGTATGACTTCTACCGTCGGGATTTTGAGCAAAAGTAAGCATACAATTCAGTATCCCAATATTCCGTCAGCTCTAAGACCTGTTCTTCATAACGATACTTTGCCAATTCCAGAGCCCCCAAACCTGAGGCTTCGAATGATACGTTCAATGATGATAAAAAGTATTCCGCAGATTTAGTTTCTCGGCAACCTCACCTCCTCACTCAATCGGAATTAAATTATCTTGTCAGGGATTTGCAGTTACCAAAGACTAAATCTCAGCTCCTAGGATCGCGACTTTAACAGTGGAATTTCTTAGAATAGGGAGTAAAAATATCTTCTTACAGGACCAGACAAGCAACACTAAAATGTCTTTTCTCAGAAGATAAAGGTTTAGTGTTCTGCCCAAGTCCAAATTTATTGATGACAGAGCTACAGATGCCATGTGACCCAGACAAATGAAGACTGTTTATAGACTCGTCAAAAACAAGCTTAAAAGTTGTCCTGTTGGCAAATGGGAATGACTTCCCATCAGTTCCAGTTGCATACTCTGTTGATATAAAGGAAACGTACGAAAACATCTTCAGAATCCTTGATAAAATTAGTTATCATGATTATAAGTGGAAACTTTGCGCTGACTTAAAAGTTTTTTTTCTACTCACGGGCCTGCAATCAGGATTCAATCAGCCCGAGATAAACATTACATCGTACGGGACTGCCCTCTGCGAGAAAATCTTGTTTCTGTACAGAAAAATGTTGCCCACAATCTTTTGCTTCCGAAGGAAAATATTTACTTACCACCTTTACACATCAAACTTGGATTGATCAAGCAGTTTGTGAAAGCAGTGGACAAGACAAGTGGCGATTTTCAATTTTTAAAAACTAAATTTCCTCCACTTAACGAAGCTAAAATCAAAGAAAGCGTTTTTGTTGGTCCCCAGATTAGACAACTCTTTAAGGTTCGACGTTTATTGAACACCTAAATCGAAAAGAAAAACGATCTTGGCTTGCATTTCAAAACGTTTGTAAGAACTTCCTGGGTAACCACAAAAGTGAAGATTATGTCGCTCACGTCAAGGAACTGCTTTTAGCGTACAAGGACATAGGATGTAACATGTCTCTTAAAGTTCACTTGCTTCACTCGCATCTGGACTTTTTCCCTAAAAATTTAGGAGCAGTCTCGGATGAACACGGGGAACGGTTCCATCAAGACATCGCTAAGCTGGAGAAGAGATTTTCAGGGAAGTGGATTGCAAGCATGTTGGCGGAGTACTGCTGGTTTTTGAAACGAGAGGGCTGTACCTTAGGGTATAAAAGGAAAGCAAGCACCAAGTAACGATGAATATCTTTTTATTTATTACTGTTTATAGCTAAAATAGTTCTTTTTCCCATTTAAATTAAATTCATGTCCATATATTTATTATTATAATAATTATTATAATTATAATTATTATTGTTTGATAAATAAATTATAATTAATTTATCAAAAAGTGGTAAAATTAGAGATTTGGGGCTCCCTCGAAAATAGTGGGTGATGGAAGAAAACGGAAGACACATTTGCAGACTAGTGTAATAGATAAAATAAAAACTAAAAAAATAAAACATAATAACAGAGGTCAGTAATAATAATCATAGCAGACATCTGAGTTATTCAGTTTCGCTATCGTTTTCATTTTGATTGTTTTTGCACTCAACACACACAATTGTTTTTGTTACGTGCTCGCTACAAGCAAATTTCTGACACTTTATGGTTGTATTTTTATTTCTTTTTCTAGTGCAGAAGGTACATCGACCACTTTTCTTTTTTTCTTGGGGTTTTGTATCTTGTGGTTTTTGAGGCTTGTATTTAGATAATATTGTCTTTATGTCAGGTGGTAGAGATTGCATTCTGGCTCTTTCAGATAAATGAGGTTTCATTAGCAACATGCCAAGATTTTTTAAGAAGATTCTTCTAGACATGCAAGGATTTTCAATATTTTTTGCATTGTACAGAATGTTGCTATTTATTCCAGCGATGTTTAATAATTGAAAAAAAAACGCACAATGGCCATCTGTTGGTTCTTCTCGACACAGAGCAATTACCACACATCTGGTCAACACAATCTACAGCACTTTTTGTGGAGTTGCAGAACAGAATAATTTCGGGTTTTTGTGTATCTTCCTCCACTTTAGCATCACTATGCATGGTTGATATTAGAACTACAGCCTTATTCTTTTTTGGCACAAGTGATACAAGACTTACATCTTTCTGAAACGCAAAGAGACTTGAAAGCGCCGGTCTTGTTTTGCTTGGTAGAAGGTCTCGAGGTATCTCGCGTTTAGTTTTTTTTAAATCTCAATTCCCGAATCATCATTTGTCCACAATTCGAGGAAATTAGTGTGATTTTGTTTCTTTACTCCAGAAATAAAGAGTAAGCCAATAAGAGCCAAAATTTCAATAAAAGCATTTGTGCAAAAAACAATATGCTTAATGATGTCATCTGGAAAATATATTTGAAAAGCGCTAAGCTCATCGACAATGTCTATTGCTTTTGATTTTGGTCCAGGAAGAGTTTTTATAATATTCCTGCCACGTGTTTTACTAACTTTACTAACTAACGGATCCTTATGCCATATTGATATCTTGTCTTTGCCGAATAGTACACTTTCACCAATGCTTAAATCATAATCATTAGAGTTTACACTGTTATCTTCATCACTTTGTGAATATTTCTCATCACTTGCTTCAACTTCCGATAACGAATTATGTTCAATCTCATCTATAACTTCATTTTCTGATCCTTCTTCCTCCTCATCGGTACCGCCTACTTCATCTTCAGACTGTTCAATCATCATCGCATTTGCGATAAGTTGCATTTCTTTATCGGTAAGGCACTACAACCTACAAAATGCGGAATAAAATAGTACTTGGTAATTTCACTATCGTTGTTTTTTGCGCTATTTAATCGGTAAGGTATTGCGTAATAGTATGTAACTTATTGATAATTGTTGCAACTACAATAAAAACGACTTCAAATTTCTTTAAATTTAAAAGACAGAGCGAAAATACTTACATAATTAATCACGCGGTATATTTCGTGTGCCACTGAGTTCACTTTTAAGTCCGACACCAATAACTAACAAACTTACACTGAGAACGTTGCGCAATTGTAGCCAACCCTACAAGACACTATGAAGTGGGGTTAGGTAGAAAGGTAGGGACAGTTGCCGATTCACAAAGAAATTATGGGCATCTTTTTGAAAATGGCACATAAAATGTGCCGACGCGACTAATTAAGGGTTAAATTGACTTTTAAAATTTTATCTTTAGTATCCAGAAATTCTAAAATAGTTTCAAAAAGTGCAAAAAATCTTGTCAAACATAAGCCTTTTGGCAGCCAGCGTACTTCAGTGTGAAGGAGTAATTGATGAAAGTGTTCGTCATTTTCTTCACCCAACTGCGCAAATAACCGCGTATTCAACGCGTTGCTTTGGATTCGGTTTACTGCATCAATGACTAATTGAAAAAATTCATGCAATCTAACACTCAAATTTTTAGCAACTAAATGTCGATGTATAGCTAACACCCCGACACATTTTGTTTTAAATAGCTTATAAATCGACAATAACGTCCAACCATGGCAGGTGCTCCATATGTAGCTACTGATATTATATTTGATAAATGGATTGTTTTTACAATGAAGTAATTTTTTAAAACATGAAATATTGATTCGCCTTTAATGTCGGTTGTCAAAGTTCTTGCAAAGAGCAGTTCTTCGTAGATTTCTTGATTTATAATAAAACGAACATATGCCAATAACAATGCTGCATTACTAGGTAAAGTTGACTCGTCTAGTTGTATAGAGAAATGGGTCGTTTGCAAATAATTATACAAGAAGCTTTCAATATCAGAACTTATTTCATCAATACGTTTTTTAACAATATTGTTGCTTAAGGGAATTCTTTTAATGACATCAGATGCAGGTTTGTGTAAAACAGTTTTTCAAAGCCTGGCAAAATTCTTTTTTCTTTCCGATAGTATGTGGTTTTCCGAATTTTGTTATAAGTAGCGAGATATTGTAAGACGCCCGCAAACCATCATCGTTTCTTTGTGACATCGAAGCAAACATTCTGTCCAGCGTGGGTCTCTTGTAAAGTTTATCTTTGAATGTTTGAAAGTATTTCAAATCTTGATCTGTTTTATCAGGATGACATCTTCTCAGATGATCCTGCAGCTTAGATGCTTTCATAGCGTCATTGCCCAAAACTTTGTTGCATAAAAGGCACATAGGCAATTGTTTGTCCGACAATGATGGAATGAAGCCAAGTTTCAAATAATCAACACTGTACTATCTACATTTCTTTTTAGATTCAGACATGGCATCATTCATCTGTGGGCAAACTTAATCTATTTAAATAAGACATAAAGTCCAGCAGCTGTATATTAAAAAATCAAAGTCAAATTTAAATGGTATGGTCTTAGATTTTATGGCAGGCATAGGCGTACAGCCATTATAAATGAATTTGAGAAGGGGAATGTTATGAATGTTACTTAAGGTTTTGATATGATGGAACTTTAAGGAAATTTAAAAGTAACATGACAAAAAATGTTAAAATAAAATATTATACAACGAATAATAATAACAAATTGTTATGCGATTTATCTCTACGTACATTCGACTCTCATGTGTAAAAAACCACTGGTTCCACTTTAGCAATAATACAAAATTTTAATTTCAATATAGAAAAGTATGTACAGTGCAATATCCATAATCCGAACTTCCGTAATCCGAACATTCTAGTAATCCGAACTGGCCCACAGTGTAACGACCCATGGACAAAAGTACGCTTTTTTACTTTTTTTGTGAAGTTATTTGGTAAGATATATGTATTTTTAAAAGAATAATAAATGCCTAGAAATGTAAATAAGTAAATATTGAGACACATACATATTTATTTATGTAACCGGCCAAAATATGTAGTTTAATTCCAAAATATATTTTTTTAATATGTTTCCTATATGCAAACATTTAAATTCTATGGGAAAAAAACAAACAAATAAGAGTGTGTATTGGAAATTCTTCAAAAAACACGCAGCTGTACAGTTGTGGATTTCTTATTTTCTTAATTTATCTTTCAAAGTGGTAACATATTATATGTTATAATAATAAAACATAAGTAATATGTATGTACAGTTTCGTATTAAGATTGTTTAACTAATTCTTTAAATGACTGTTAATTTATCCAAAATTTAAGAGCTGCAAAAATTAAAATACACAATAAAATGAAAAGGATATTACCAAAGTCATTTTCTAAAATTTTCTCGTTTAAGAAAATTTCTACTACTACTTAAAGTAACTTTAGACGGAGTAGTTTAGGCACGAACATAATAGTTATCACAAACGTTATTTATAAACACTGCTCGATAGGTAATTCTGACAGATACTTTCTCACAAAATATCACAGGATAAAGTTATTTATAGTTGACGTAATTTATCTTTCCAGTGTTTGGTTCACATCGTTATATTTGCTTTATTAACAACAGTCGCTTGTTTTTGTGATTTTGCAAAATTAAATTTTTTTTTTACATTTTACATAACTGCTACTTCTTGCTTTTATTAATTTGTGAGTAAAAATAAACTTTTTATTTTATCCCGTGCTTATTAGTTACTTATTCCAAAACAATCTAAAAAGTATCAACGTTACTCTAATATCTAAATTTAATAGAAATAGATTGAAAAGATAACTAAAATATGTATATACAGTAAGAGGTAATCTAAATGAGAAAACTATGCAAGTATTTATCTCATTTACAGTGTGCTACCAATTACTGTTTTACAGAACATCCGATGTGTTTCCTAATTACTGTATTGTTTTCCGTAATACGTTGTTGAATAGTACGGGTTCAACCCTACACTGCCCATTTGTGTATTTTTCTTGAATATCATGAAAAGTAACAACTCATATAAAATATTGTTTATAAAAATTCCTTAACTTATATTTATTTCTAACAAAAAATTTGTGTTAATGCTAGAAACTAACATTAAAAACTTTAATATGAGTAACATTTATGCCAAAAATACTTATCTTTGTTTAATTGGATAAATACACAGTTTTTGCGTTATATAAAACGAAACCAATATTAGAAAAATTGCGTACTCTTGAAACGCAAATTAAGAAATGCACTAATTGTGAGGTTTCTTTCTTATGTAACTATTAATTCGTTTATTTAACAAAAAAAAATTGAAAAACTCAAAACAAAATATTGAAGTACATTTTTTTTTAAATTTAGATGTCTACTCGGCAGTTTTTGTACATATGTATGTACTACTAACAACTTATTTAATATATTTAATTTTTGTTGAAAGTTGGCATGTAGAATGTGCCCCACTTATGTGGGACAGGTAACTTTCTTATTATTATTATTGTTTTATTAACTCTTTTTTATATTCACAATCTGCCCATAATGGAGGACAATAAGTACACTATATGTTTAAGATAAAACTTGCGGAAACGGATTCCATCGTGACTTCTCCTTACAATTTCTTAAGAATAAAGACTTTAAGCGATTTAGACAAGACAAATAACGTGAATGATAAATAATTACTGATTAAATACTAATTAATTATTTAAACTAAATGATAGGGTAAATCCAAGTGTTTAAATATTTTTAGTCACATGGGTTAGTCATTTGCAATCATTAAAAAATGAATAAAATTATTTGGGTGAGCACTGAGCCTGTCTTTATATTTATTGCATAGCTTTGGACTTTTCACTGTCGGAACAGATAAGTTATTCAGTATCACTCTATTTGGCATATATCACGGGGCATCACATATCATTGATCGCACTTTGTTTTGAAAAATATCCACGCTGAATTTGCACGCTGTTCCCCAAAGGAAAATTCCGTATGTCGAAATTAGTTTTAAGGCGACTTTGTAGACTAGAAGTTTATTGCTCAAAGGTCCTACCGATTAGCCAGTAAAATTTCTAGTATCCCAACCGCTTGCGCTTAGTAAAGATATGTGTGCTCCAATTAAATTTACGGTCAATGTGAAGGCCAAGGTATTTCACAGATTCAGAATGTTTCAGTTTTTGTCAATTGAGAGAAACTGGTGAACAGTTGCGTCTTTTCAACATGTAGGTGATGTGGTAAAATTTAGAATTATTAACTTGAATTCTCTATAGTTTGAGCACTGTTAGATTTTGTTTAAAAATGCCTGCAGATGTCTAGATGCAGTATCAGGTTCCACATGGGATGCTGCTAGTATTGCTATGTTGTTAGCAAAGGTAGCTGTGGTGGTTCGTCGTGAAGTTAAAAAGTCGGCTGTGTAGAGAAGATAAAGTATTGAACTCATAACACTTCCTTGGGGCACTGCAGATGATATTGGTTTAAAATCAATGTATTTGCCTCTACATTCAACTAAAAACTGCCTATTAGTCAGATAAGACTTGAGGATTGTATATATTTTCTGGGAGAATAATTTTTTTTAGTTTGTAGCATACCTGCATGCCAGATTTTATCAAAAAAAATGAGGAGTCTAAAAATGAAGCTGAGCGGAATCTCCTGTTTTCAAGATCAGAGAATATTTTGTCAGTCAGTCGATGTATTTGCTCTATTGCTCCACGTTGGTCTCGAAAGTCAAATTGGTGGTTTGGTATCGACTCTAGGGCGTCTAGTATTGGTTTCTTTCTCATTAAAATTAATTTTTCGAATATTTTTGAGAGCACTGGAAGACCAATAGATGAAACTTTTCCTAGGGGTTTAACTGGTTTTGGAACCATAACTATTTGGGCTATTTTTTATTGACTTTGGTAGTAACCTACTCTCATGAGAATAATAACATTTCCAGATATTAGATCGTAACCTGGAGCTTTTTTAGTCTTGGTTTTATAATTTATTATTTTGCGCACTTTATTCGCCGTAAATGATTCAAGCGGCAGACTTATTTGAAATGGGGTTTTTAAGTAATTATTAATTTTTTGATCTTCTTGAGGACATTGCAAGGGGTAAAGCGTGAAAACGTTAGTGAGATATATGACAAAGGCAGCAGTCTTCTCAGAGTTTTTTTTTGAGCTCAGGATCCGTCTTTGTTTTTGATAGGTCAAATATGTTGCGTTGGCCTCTTTATTCTGCGCACCGCTTTCCAAAGCAAATAGTCTATGGGTTCGGAAGCAGATATGTTTTCTAGGTAATTCTAAATACTAAAATTTTTATGCTAAAGTAATAGTTTTTTTAGTTATCTAATAGTTATGTTTAGCGCTCTCTTATCTGCATCAGATCTGGTCAGTTGCCAACAAGCTCTTTTCTTTTTTTTTCTAATTCCACTCGGGCAGTGTACTTTTAAATCATCTAACAGTTCTTTTGCAAGGCGGCTCACTATGATTATCAAACGCGGGAGAAATATGTTGGCACTACTACATTAACTGCGCGAAAGATGATCGACTTTTGCAACTTTAGTTAAACCAAGCTATTAGTATCAGCATTATGGACGAGATAATTATAAAAGTATTGACAACAGCAATATAGGAAACAAATTAAAAAAAAAAGTAATGCTACTAATGTAGTTTTTTTTTCTTCTTCTTCTTAAAGTGCCCATCCTCTGTGGATGTTGGCTATTGAACCATATTACTGCCGCCCTGAATAGACCTGTTGATGTAATTCCAGTCCATGATCGCCGCTTACGTAGCCACGATATTTGTTTGCGTCTTGATGATCTTCTACCTTTTTTTTTATTTCACATGATAAGTCCAAAGTAATTCAGTTTTTTGTGTTTGATATTTATAAGATATTCTAGTCTCGTTTGATACGTGGTTTACCCATGGGACTACATCTCAAATGCATCCATGGGTTTACATGACGCATCGGTGTGGGTCCACGCTTTTGCTCCATATAAGAGGATTAAGAGTACATAACATCTCTTTTGGAAACACCAAAAGTGATTGGCAAAAACTTATAACACTTTGTGAAAAAGAAAAAGAAAAAGAAACACTAAATAAAGTCACTTTTAATAAAAAAATTCACAGATATCGCAAATCTTGCAATTATCGGAAGGCGTTGAAAACAATAACAATATTACCTACGTAATATAATGAACAAGATTTATTACAATTTTTAAAAATAAGAATGTCTATATAAATAAAAAAACACAAATAACTAATATTCTAGGTACATATTAAACGAGAATAGAAGCGTATGATAATTTACAAATTGTTTGTATTTAACATTCGTCCATGAAATGCCTGAGAATTTTTTGTGATAACAAATTATGAACGAAACCGTTAATTATCAAGAATTGCTGGGCGCTGATAAAACATAGCTTCCAGTGACATATCTAAAGAGAAACCCGATCGCGTTATCTTAAATCCATGCACTTGAACAAACATCATGCTATGATAAATAGGCCGGCGTCACTAATTTTTTTTTGTTTGCCCTTTATCTCTCCAATAAAAACGAAAATTGTGCTCAGCATTGAATTAGTATTAAAAACACTAAATCCAAACACTCCCGGCTGTTGTTTCCCATTTATAACTTTAGTAGTATGTAAAAGTTTAGTGTGAAATGATTGCAAACTGGAGGGTACATCTTTTATAGAAAATTTTTGTAGAGAAGCACAAAAATGAGTATTTTGGGCTAATCTTTTCAAGTAGTTAACAAAATGCTCAATAAACTCTGTCATAAGTTTGCGATTTCACCAGTAGTCAACTGTTGGCACCAACATTGAGTTGCGATGTTTTGGTTGTAAAACTTTAATGTCGTGAATGACCGTACTTATTTACTTTCTCAAATCTAAGCTTTGTTTAGGCAACAAGTATTAGAAAATATTTGGGTTGTGTTGGTAACGCTGTATTTTCCAAGTGATGTACGGTAAGAAACACAAAACAAGCAACAAAACGTCAAAACATCAAACTGTGTTTGACACAAAATATTTTCAAGGCAAAAGGTCAGGTTTGCAAAGCTCAATTAATAATATGGCGCTCACAAGCATGTTATACGAGGAAAGGTCAAAAAACTGAAATTCACGTCCACTGACAGTTATTTTCTGCTGCCTTAGATACGGTTGAGAGCATTCGGATATATGTCAAATTTTCACTAAACACATACTGGAACTTTCAGAAATTTAGTCGGACTTTGATTGAATACGGTTGGATTAAATAAATCATTCAGTGATTAAATAAACAATTTATATCGCGTGATCCCTGACAATTGTTTCAACAGAACTAAATGATTACTTGATTTTACCCGAGTTTTATAGCGGTTCACAGTTCAACAGCTTCTAAGATTATGACACGATTCGAGCTACGTTGCTACACCCTTTCAGATGTAAAATTTGCAAAGTGGAGAATTTACATTTGGAAATGTGCATCCACAGTTTAAAAACTAGATTTTTTTCAACAGTTTGTCGCGTTTGCGATTTCCTTATATCTAAAAAAGACTTACAGCAGATTGGACTCGCAACAAAAACATTTCGCGACGCGAAATAATCGACAAACCTATTTATTAAATTATTTAGGTGTTCTTAGCGTCATCTTTTGGCGCAAAAAAAAATAAAACTAATCTTATAAGCGACTTGTAATTGCCAAAGACAAAGAAAAGGAAATATTAAATTTGCTCTCTCCGTTTACAACAAAAAAACAAACAAAAAACCTCGTTTAAACGATAGAATTAAATTTAAATAATCATTCTCAATTTTTTTTGCGTTTGACAGTATCTCAGTTCATCGCATCTCTTGTACAATAATCAAAAAAAAAACTTACAAACGCAATTTCTAATAAATTTAAGCAATTTCTGACCTTATTATATGGCGCCTAATCCTCAAATTGAAGATCACGTATTGCGGTTTGTTGGGTTTTGACTGGACGCAGGTTGGCAACCACGTAACAATTTGTCACTAACTAATAACTTTATGCAAAACGTCCACTTACGTACACTTTTCTTTGGATAAGTGAAAAAAACCAACGCGTAATTAACTCTTTTGCGCGAGTACTTTAAAAAAACAGCTCGACAGTAACTTCTTTTTCGCGAGTAAGTCAAAAGAAGAACTTCCGTTTGCAACTTTCTTTGTTTTTGCATCGCGTCAGGGTTTTTAGAATCTTTGTTTAAAACTCTCCTGCTTCTTTGTACGCAATTTTGACTTTATTTCCTAAAACGCTTTTTTCTGATTGGTTAAGTTCACGAACCCACTCAGTACCAAATCAGTCAATTAGTTTTTCTTTTTACAATTACTTGACTGTTGGTACAATTTCAACATTCAACATTTACTCAAATTTTATTTTACATTCTTTCGTCCTATGTTGATAACTTTATCGTGATCTTGTTTATGACTTAAAACTTAAACTATAGTAATTACTGATTTTTTAAATTTTATTATAAAACTTTATAAATCAGATTTATTAAATATTACTTCGTTTAGACATTTTAAAGTTTCAACATAAATTATTGGTGTAGTAGAACATGTGTGTTTCGGTCAAGTTGCTTTTGGTGACCACCGCGTTTTTTTTGCGGCTAAGGGTAGCTTTGTACTATTGGCGAAAAACAAATTTAATTTTATAAATAACTTCATAAAATAAATAATAAAAAAATAATCAAACAACTTAAACAAATGGCAATATAAATCTTTATATATTCAACTTGTATCCTTATAATTAATGCTGGGGACAAACAATTCGCTTGTGCTCTCCACACACACTTTGATTACAGTGTCCACAACTGTAGTTTTCTCTCCTTTGCTTACTCCGCTCACAGAAGGCGCATAATCCCGGTCTCTTTGAACTTGCTTCTTGACTGACCCCAGATATATTTAAAGCAGAAGGCACGTTTTTGTTTAATAACACACCTATTTGTGTCTTTAGGGTAACAGGAATTTTTGAATTTCTCATTATTTGCACAATGAGGGTAGACGACAAAGCAAGCGATAAGTTTTTCAAAAATTGAGATCTTGACACTGGATAATCTACATTCATCTTGTAAATTACAAAAGCATTCACAGCAGCAGCGTCAAGATTTCCAAAAAATACTTCATGTGCTATTGGTTGGATTTTCTTTTAGTGGTTTTAGAATGACAGAGCTGATCAAAAACGTCGACTCCACCTTTCGTCATGTTGTAGAATTCTATAATCTCTGGAAATTTTATTTACATCTCCAATAGAATGCATTGACGAAATCAAGATTACATTTTTGTTTTTCTTTGGTACATAGGATACCAATATTTTATCTGGATCATATAAAAATCTTGATGACTCAGGAGGAATCCCTTTTGTGTCAATAAATGATTTCAGAATTTCCTTCTTATTTTTCCGAAGCGTGCCTACTAAAGTAAGCTTATTTTTAGCGAGTTCCTCAGCTAATTGACAAGATGAAAACCAGTTGTCGGTGGTTACGTTTCGGTTTGATTTCTTGAGCGGTTATATCAGCTTTAGAACATATTGAGTTGGTAACAGCAGGTCGCTGTGTGGTCTTTTCTTTTTGCCAATATATGGAATTCCCCCACAGAAATAAAACGTCCTTGTATCACAAAGTGAAATAATTTTGAGACCATACTTATCCGGTTTATTGGGAATAAACATTTTAAACGGGCATCTTCCCCGAAAACTTAGCAAAGTCTCATCCACGGTAACGTACTCCGATGGAGTGTAGTGTTCTCTGCAATTACACGCGAATAAAGTCCACAATTCCCTGCAGCAAATTTTTTGGTTTTTCTTCGTTTTTTCCTGGTAAGTTTAGAATCGAAGCGAAGTACTCTCAACAAAAACTCAAAGCAATTTTTGCTCATGACGCACCTAAATAAACTAGGCTTAAAAACTGGAGAAAATACATCTAGTAATGTCAAACCTGAATTCTTTAGTGCACCAAACATATATAGCAGGCCAATAAAGGCCTTTATTTCTGTAGCATCTGTTGGAGAAATGTAAGACTGCTCTGAATTATATGATTTTGTTTTTTTTTCTTTTTCTTCATTAGTATGTTGAACAATAAGTTCAATCATCTCATCCGTTACAAAAAGTTTAAAAAGGTCTGTTTCTTTAGTAACACCTCTGGCATTACTCCTTGGTCTTGGCAGATGGGTAATAATATCTCTCGAAGGAGTTCGAGAGTACACAGAACTCAATGGGGTATCAGTCCAAATTGTTTCATTATTTTTACCAATAAGAAAGTTTCTCTCACCTAGTGATTCGTCTGCTAAAGACACCTCCATATCATCGTCGCTTTTGTAAGAATCAGAAGGCTCATCCTCGATACCCCCATAATCATGATCAGATAAAATAGCGTCCTCTGTTTCACTATCACTACCGTCTATCGATTCACTATCACTTTTTACCGCTTCTATTTTAGAAATCTCTGCCAAAATCTCCTTTTCAGATAAATGTCTTTGATTAGATGCCATTTTCTGAAAGAAAAATAAACGAAAAAAAATTATTACGTAAACAACCGTATCCGACATCAACGTGTAATAAAATATGAAAGAAAACACTGAGACTCACCTTACTTAATACACATCAAGAGAACGACTACCTAGGAAGGTACTAAACGACAGGAAACGCTAACCCCACCACACTACCTTGTACGCACAAAATAGAAACCGCGATGTCGGATCCGACGTCACGGTGTGGTTCTAGGGTTAAAATTCTGTAACTCATAAACTATTAGATATCATTATACACTTCCCGGGACTTTTTTGTAGTAAATTTTGTGCTCAATAAATTGTTTATGTGTAATTTTTATCTACTATATTGTACCATTTTTGCAGCGTACAAAACGAAACTTGCGCGGATGTAATTCTGCAATTACCACTGCTGAGTGAAATTAAGACTTATTATATTTTTAAAACATAAAACGAATCATAAGATATATCTTGTTTAATAATTTCATCGTTTTGTTATATGAACAATTTTTGAATCAGGCATCCTATAAGTGTTTTCAATACTAAAAAAACCTAATACGATGCAAATTAGAACTAGAGAATAACATAATGCAATCATAATACATCTATGTTAGCCAAGAGTGAAGTAACGTAACAAGTAATAAAAGCAAGTTTGAATACCTCTAAGAGTAAGCCAGAGACGGGTTTATAGAATCCACAGAATTAAATAGTAGTTTACGTAACAAGAGTCAAAAGTAACAAATAGCATAACGAACGTTGCATGTGAGTGAGTTATGGTATGATTCTTTCCACGAGAGTAATGTACATTATTTTTTGTGTTGCTTTTTATAAAATTACATTCTTTTTATAAAAAATTAAAAAAAATTAACAGAAATATAATGTTGGTACTACATTTATTACTAAATCTGTCAAATTTGACATTAACTTTAACATCGTTTTTCGTCAATTTTAACTGAATTTCAAGATTTTTAAAATGATTTTTCCACCTGTCGCATACTCGTTCTAATATATTAATTGACTTTGAACACTTAGTTTCATGTGGATTCCTAGTTTTCATTTTGCCACCCTAGAGCTTTTTTCGTTCGTTACGTAACTACACTAACGAACGAATATTGACGTTTGCGATGTTGGCAGCACAAAAAATCTTTTGTAAAGTGGTTAATAAAACGGTGTACGATATAGAAACAAAGAATAGCATAGAACCAGCATATAAATAGAATGAACAGGGATAATAGAATCGTAAAAATTGCTAGAAAGAAACCTATAGGCAGGTACAACGTCAGTCGATCTAAAAAACGTTTGCGTGACAACCTACGATAAACAAAAACAAATGTGGCAAATAAAAAAGAAACAAGCAACATTCTAAACTAGAAGATAGAAGAATAGACGCTATTAATAGACAAATACAAAAATATGTAAAGACATGCATTGTGTGAATACCTGAGAAGCTTTGTTAGTAAAAATTATTATAATATTTAAAATGTATAAAGACGTTTCGTTTTTTTTAGTAACTTTTATCACTTTTTTTAGTTATCGTTTTCCATTCTGATCTGTAATATTCGAATGTCAGAGAGCTATAACATAGATTAGAAGTTTATCACAATCTACCTGTTGGCTGTGAAATATCGCCCTGTCGCTCTCTCTATAAATTACTATTTCACAAAGAGTAATTTATAAACACTTTTATTATTGGTAAATGTTACATGCAACTTGTAATTTTTTATTATTGCAAAGTGTTTAAGAAACATATTTTTCACTATTTTATCTTTATTAGAAATAGGTGTTTAGTTATAATCTTGTTAATACTTAGCATTTAAAAATAAAAAGTAAATGTTTTACTTTATTAAGCAAAATATGATAAAGCCTGTTATTATACGTAATCTACGTTTATTCCTTCCCTGACAGTTATACTTAAGAAAATTGTATAGTATGAAAGTCCTTTAAAACTTGAGAGCAATGCTGATTACATGTGAGGGTAAATGTAGTTAGTTGAATGTGAAGAAGAGAATGTCAATTTTGAACCAGTTAACGAGAAAATGGAATCAGAAGTTGAAGTTATTGTGAGGTTAAGGTTAAGCTAGGCTATGGTTGGGTTAAATTAGAGCGAAAGTGCTTCTAGACTAGGTAATTGCAATCAAATTATTGCAAACTAAAATTCTGCAAAATTATACGAATGCGAGAACGTAATTTTGCTTTTGTTAAAATATAGTTAGATAAATAACTAAAAGAACATTTTAAGGTAACAGATTTTATTGTGTAATCTAAATTTAATATACGCCTATTTAAAATTACATATATAAAGGACGAAATGGGAATTTTGTAAAGTGTGTTGTTACCATCTAGCCGGTCGAAACAATAAAGGAGTGAGAAATGTCCGAAACACCTGCAGCAAGAGTGGAGGGTGGAAAGTTCCTTACACTGACGTTCGTATGGCACGCGGGGTCACGTTTTGTAGCATGTGCTTTTTATAAAATGCGAATTTACAATACAGACATGGAAAGAAGTTTACTAAAGTTTTCGGTAAATTGCTGAATACGTTGAATACAAGGCTTATGCTTATGGAGCGATTTAATATGAAAGTATAACCGTTTCGGTTCCTTTGCAATTTCTTGACTCGCGAGTTGGAAAATACTATTTAAAATGTACCTTTTACATTTTTAAACGTGACTTTTCAAGATAAGCAAATCGTGGAGACATTAATGCACGTATGCTTGGGTAGCTTCTACAACGGCGGGTCTCGTTTAAGTAAAGCATAAGATACAAAAGGGCAACAAGTCGTTCAAGACAATGTATCTTCTCGTTTCTGGTTCCCATGAGATATATCTGCGATTTTTGCACAGCGGGTACCAAACGAGGCAATCTCGGAGTCGACGCTCAACAAAACGGAGGACACGACAAATTAAGCTTGATGTTTTCGTACGTACGAACCGTTTATGTCGCTTTACGACTCTTGCAGTGCCTTCAGCGAGTATTGATAGATGTCTTCTATTAAAAATATTGTCTTTCGTTACATAACGTTGTTATATCTAATCGATTATCGTTAAATTTCGATCAAGATAGCAAGGAGCATTAAATACATTGGCAGTATACGATACAGAGAATAAATTATCTTGCATGAGTAAACTGCGTTGTGTTGCGGCTGCAATACTCAGGGGAGCGAAGTGACTTAGAGAAAATGAGATCTCGACAACCCTCTCTACCGTTAGATGCTGTTTTACCTCCGTACTTCCTTTATTTCCGTATCTTCCTTCAATAACGCCCGTTTCCCAATTCTACTTCGCTATTCAATGGCATTTATACGAGGTTCTGATTTATTGCAATAACAGAGCACACTTTGTATTGAACAAACGTGTCAACAGTAACCGCAGACTGCAACGTTTTATTAATAATTCATAGATAAAGTGTATTAGGTTAAATCCCGATGAAAACAAAACTATAAACTTGATTAACGTTTTAACTGGTTAACCTGCAAGATATTGTTGAATAACATCAGGTAAAGATGCACGAGATATCCATCGGTATTCTCGAGGGGTTTTTGACTGCAAAATGAGAGCCATAGGGCAAGAATCAATACAAATCTGCCGTTCTAATGCGCCAATATATCTGCTCAACGTGCTGCTGATTACTTTTCCTTTCCTAACTCACTTTTCTAATGTGAGTAGTTTTCCTTCTTCCAAACTCAACTTGTTACTTTGTCCGTGTTTTATTATATTGCTTTCATTTCTATAATCTGTTTATACGGTCCACTGTCTCTCGTCTGTCATTCGTTGTTATTACTTGTATTATTTCTGCAAAAAATGTACACAAAAGAAGATTATTTCATACCTTAAACATTTAAAATTTTCTTTCTCTACTCGCGCAATAAAATGCAAGAAAACGTTATTATAATTTTATATTCTATAAAATTTTCTCTTAGTAAACGATTTTAATTATTTGATTATACATTAACACAGTTGTTTTTGCAAGGCAATTAACAAAATCACTTAGCACTAGTAATATTTTTACACAGCGAAATTACACATTATTTTTATTTAGCATTAATTTTTTTGTTTACAGGTAATAAATTATTAGTATTTTTAACAAGAGTCTTCTACTTGTTCTTTTATCGCGCAACTTTTATTTTTTCTGGGTAGAGCTTAGTTGCAGTGTTGTTCACAGTTTTCTCATTTATTCCACTTTCGTATCATTTTCTTGTCTGGGATTACAGTTAGATGATAACTTTTGTTACTTTTATTAGAAATTTTATTCTAAGCTTTTTCTAATTACGTTTCTATCTATTCATTTTTCTTTCTATTCCACAATTTTTTTTTCATTTTATTTATAAATTTGGCAGATTGAGCCAAACTTCTAATTAATTTTTTTACTGTATGCTATGTGTTTTGTGGTTTTCAAACTTTTTGGTATAATAATTATGGTGTTATTAGTATCAATTCCAAGCTATATTAAAAAAAATGCTAAATATAAATACAAAACAAATATATCATTGATTTAAACTTATTTTATTTTCTAGAACTTTCGTGCGGGAGAAAAGATATTTATTTATACAGTTTCAGTGAATTTTAAAGAGTTTGATAGATACAAACAAATTTAAACAATTACCAAAATAATTTCTGTATTGATTTTTAAATTTTCTTAATTTATTACAAAATAGTGTGATGAATTTTAAAACTAAATTTATTTATACATATTTAATTTAGATATGATAAATATAACTACTTTTAACCAAAACGCTTTATTTATTTACTCCCTCTAACTTTCTCCAAATGCTTTTTATATTCTTCCGTTATCGAAATCTAGAACATTTTATTCTTTTTCATCAACGTTTCAAAGTTTCCAAATATTTTGGGAATACTTCACTGCCTCTTTCTTAAGACTGTTCTGTCCTAGAATAAGAAAGTAGATGCGGCACCGGTAAAAAAGGTCGTAGCGACAGAGGCAGTTCTCTTTATTTTAGCAATTTTTCTGAACGATGAATAATTGCAGACCAACACAGACTGGAATGTATGTTTCTCAAAAGACAACCTCCAACATATTTTCAGCTGTCCTCTAATTTAGTTGATCTAAGCCGCTGATTTGTATGGATGAGATGATCAATTAAATAAAAGAAGTATTATATTTTAAGATCAACGATATTGACACATTTACAACCACTCTACAAGGAGCGTGACTACCAACAATCTATGTCCTACCAACCTGACAATCTAACCAGGTTGCCAACTATCGCATACATAACATTCCCCCCCTTTATTAAATATTACAAAACATAGTCTTTAAATTTTACAGGAATCTTTAAATTTCTTTTTGATCTTTCTACTAACTTCAAATTACTTTCGCTCACTACGTTATCCTCCACCTTAACATCTATTTGTTCATCACTTACATTATGCTCATTACAGTTGTTTACAAAGTTATGCTTATTACTGTTTGGATTAAAAAGATTGTAAGACCTTGGACACTTTGTTCTCTCTAGAACCTTAGCAGGTTCCCAAAGTTTCCTTTTTTGCATAGTTTTGTTTTGAGATCATAATATTTTTTTGCCAAATTTTGTTTGACCATTAGTTTATCTCGAATTATATTATTTTTAACTTTGTCTCGCTCCAGTGCTTTTTCAACAACTGGCAGTTTAGTACGTAATTTCCTACCGAATAACAATTGTGCCGGAGACAATCCGATCCCGTCTAATGCTGTATCTCTATAATTTAACAGAGCAATATTTACGTCTCCGTTCTTTTTTAATATGCTTTTCGCGATTTTAACCCCGTTTTCAGCAAACCCGTTGCTTCTGGGATACCTAGGACTACTAGTTTTTGATTCAATCCCAAACTCTTTTGCGAAATTTTTAAATGAAAGTGATTCATATGGTATATTATCTGAAAGTATTAAATTTGGTATACCGTGAGTAGAAAAACAAATTTTAAAATGACGAATTAATTCTTCGGCTGTTTTATTATTGAGCTGTATTATTTCAAGCCACTTATAGAAATAATCAAAAATAACTAAATACTTTCTATTGTTAAATTCTAACACATCTGATGCGATTTTTTCAAACGGTCTATTAGGAATATCATGCGGAATCAATGGTTCTGCGACATTTGACGGTCTAAATTTTTCACAGATTTTACATTTTGAACTCGCTTGTTCAATGTCTACGTTTATTGATGGCCAATACAAAGCCTCTAGCCCTAGCCTTCATTTTAACAATCCCAAAATGACCTTCATGCAATAAATTTAACATTGCTACTCTCAACGATGTTGGGACTACGTCTGGCACGACATTTTGTAAAAATATGTCGTGCTGATGATTTTTCTTAGTTTTAATAGAAATTTTACACAGTTCTAAAAGAGTTCTATGCATTAGAAACATTTTAAAAAAAAGTTCCAACAGATTACTATTTTTTAAACAATTTTCAAAAATTACGTCTGGCACATTTTGTCAAATGTGTCGTGCTTATGATTTTTCTTAGTTTTAATAGAAATTTTACACAGTTCTATAAGAGTTCTATGCATAAGAAACATTTTAAAGAAAAGTTCCAATTTATTACTATTTTTTAAACAATTTTCAAAAATTACGTATGGCACGACATTTTGTGAAAACAAGTCGTGCTGATGATTTTTCTTAGTTTTAATAGAAATTTTACATAGCTTTATAAGAGTTTTATACATTAGAAACATTTTAAAGAAAAGTTCCAACTGATTACTAATTTTTAAACAATTTTCAAAAATTGCGTCTGGAGCGACATTTTGTGTAAATGTGTCGTCCTGATGATTTTCCTTAGCTTTAATAAAAATTTTACATAGTTCTAAAAAAGTTTTATGCATTAGAAACATTTTGAAGAAAAGTACCAACCGATTACTATTTTTTAAACAATTTTCAAAAATTACGTCTGGCACGACATTTTGTGAAAATTTGTCGTGCTGATGATTTTCTTTAGTTTTATAGAAGTTTTATACAGTTCTATAAGAGTTCTATGCATTAGTATCATTTTAAAGAAAAGTTCCAACTGATTACTATTTTTTAAACAATTTTCAAAAATTACGTCTGGCACATTTTGTGAAAATGTGTCGTGCTAATAATTTACCGCAATTTTAGTAGTAATTTAACACAGTTCTATATGAGTTCTACGTTTTAGAGACATTTTAACAAAAAGTTCCATTTGATTACTATTTTTTAAACAATTTTCAAAAATTGCGTCTGGCTCATTTTGTAAAAATGTGTCGTACTGATGATTTTTCTTAGTTTTAATAGAAATTTTATACAGTTCTATGAGTTCTATGCATTAGAAACATTTTAAAGAAAAGTTCCAACTGATTACTATTTTTTAAACAATTTTCAAAAATTGCATCTGGCTCATTTTGTGAAAATGTGTCGTGCTGATGATTTTTCTTAGCTTTAATAGAAATTTTACACAGTTCTAAAAGAGTTCTATGCATTAGAAACATTAAAAAAAAAGTTCCAACTGATTACTATTTTTTAAACAATTTTCAAAAATTACGTCTGTCAGGACATTTTGTGAAAATGTGTCGTGCTAATAATTTTCCGCAATTTTAGTAGTAATTTAACACAGTTCTATATGAGTTCTACGTTTTAGAGACATTTTAACAAAAAGTTCCATTTGATTACTATTTTTTAAACAATTTTCAAAAATTGCGTCTGGCCCATTTTGTGAAAATGTGTCGTGCTGATGATTTTTCTTAGTTTTAATAGAAATTTTACACCGTTCTAAAAGAGTTCTATGCATTAGAAGCATTAAAAAAAAAAGTTCCAACTGATTACTATTTTTTAAACAATTTTCAAAAATTACGTCTGTCAGGACATTTTGTGAAAATGTGTCGTGCTGATGATTTTGCTTAGTTTTAATAAAAATTTTACACAGTTCTAAAAGAGTTCTATGCATTAGAAACATTTTAAAGAAAAGTTCCAACTGATTACTATTTTTTAAACAATATTCAAAAATTACGTCTGGCACGACATTTTGTGAAAACATGTCGTGCTGATGATTTTTCTTAGTTTTAATAGAAATTTTACATAGTTTTATAAGAGTTTTATACATTAGAAACATTTTAGAGAAATGTTCCAACTGATTACTATTTTTTAAACAATTTTCATAAATTGCGTCTGTCTCATTTTGTGAAAACGTGTCGTGCTGATGATTTTCCTTAGTTTTAATAGAAATTTTACACAGTTCTAAAAGAGTTTTATGCATTAGAATCATTTTAAAGAAAAGTTCCAACTGATTTCTATTTTTTAAACAATTTTTAAAAATTACGTCTGGCACGACATTTTCACAAAATGTGTGCCTGAGTATTAGAAATTTATTAAAAATTGTTAATTGTTAAAATAATGATCTAAAATTAAATATATATACTTAACTTGACCGGAACTATTCAAAACTCTTATCAAAAATAGTAATTTTCAACGCGTCTTAGTACTTTAGAGAGGAGGGTGTCGTGCTAGATTTGCGAAGTTAGCTCGACATTTTTACAATTTGGTTTTTTAAGGTAAAAAATGCGAAAACTTTTTTAATTTTTGTCAGGAACTGTAGAACTATGAAAAGTGCTATTAGAACTCTTATAGTTTAAAAAAAAAAATTTTTATAGAATGTCGTGCTGAGCCTGTATATTATAAATTTATTGAAATTTGTTCATTGTTAAAATAGTTTTATTTGCACTGTATATAGGGGACATAGAAGAAGTGTTGAAGGGAGGTCAGTGTGGTGGGGTTGTCATGGAGGGAGGGATTAAAGTGTGGGTGTTGGCATAGGCGGACGATATGGTCATGGTGGCAAAAAATGAGTTGGAGATGAAAGGTATGATAAATACGATAAAGAGGTATCTGGAAAGGAAAGACTTGGGTTTAAATGTGAGAAAGTCTAAGATGGTAGTTTTTCAAAAAGGGTGAGGAGGGAAGAAAAAAGAGGAGTTAAGTTGGGGAGAACAGAGGATAGAGACAGTGAATGAAGTGGCATATTTGGGATATAGGCTAAGGTATGATAATAAAGATGATGCGCACATAAGGGAGTTAGCAAAGAAGGGTAACGGGGTATTAGGGCAGGTATGGAGTTTAGGGGAAAGAGTATTTGGGAAGGAGATCGAAAAGAGAAGATGGCTGTTTGAAAAATTGATTAAAAGTGTGATGATGTACGGGGTGGAGGTATGGGGTTGGAAAGAGTGGAACCTATTGGAAAAGGTACAAATAAAATATTGGAAATGGATACTAGGTTTAGACAGGGAGACGCCAGGGTACATAATAGAGGAGGAGGGGAAGTTAAAGAAGATTAGAATAGAAGCAGGAAAAAGGGCGATGGGTTATGAAGAGAAAATGAAGGAAAGGAGAGAATGTAAAATTTTGCAATGTTGCTGGAGGACGGTAAAGGATAGTAAAAACATATATGGACAGGAAGAAAGAAAACTGTACTATCAACAAGGAGGTTTCGCAAGAGAAGAGAGAAAGAAGGAGAGTGGAAGGGAGGTTAAATACGGGGGAGATAGTAAGAAGAGATAAAGATTCGCAGGTGCAAGAGAGGGAAGGAAAGATAAGGGAAGGTAAGTATAACGTAAGGTATGGGAATATAGTGTCCAGGGGGGTTCCTAAGTATCTGATGGGGAGGAGAAACTTAGGAGAAAAACGACTAATAGCCAGGTTTAGATGCGGAAATGAGGAGAACTTAAATAAGTATTGAAAGGAGGATGTAATGAGGAGATGTAGATTATGTGGGGGGGGGATGGGAGGACATAGAGCACATGAGTGAGGAGTGTGGCGAGCTAAGGGAAGAAATGAGGGGGAGGAAGGTTTTGTTTGGAGAGGAGGGGGAGGGATTGGATTGGATGAAAGCAGTAAAGGAAAGAAGCATAAGAAGGGAGGGTTAGATCTAAAGTATTAGAATAGTAAGATGGTGATGAAAAGATTTTACGGGAGAAAGTTCTTGTTTTTAGTTTTTTAAATTTCTGTACAAATTATATTATTATGTAAGAGAAAGATGTAACGTAACCCATTGTAAGGCCGAATGGCCAAACAATTAACAATAAATAATAACATTGTTAAAATAGTGATCTAAAATTACACATATATGCTTAACTTGACCGGAACTATTCAGAACTCTTGTCAAAAATAGTAATTTTCAACGCGTTTTAGTACTTTAGAGAGAAGGTGTCGTGCTAGATTTGCGAAGTTAGCAGGACATTTTTACAATTTGGTTTTTTAAGGTAAGAAATGCAAGTTTTTTTAAATTTTTACCAGGAACTGTAAAACTATGAAAAGTGCTATTGGAACTCTTATTTTTTTTGTATTTATAAAATGTCGTACTAAGACACCAAAATACCAATTATTATAATTCAATTTGATTTATTTTGAATCATTTGATTTATTTTGAAATTGAATTATTTTCTGTGTCAGAGTAAAACAATTTACATAAAAAAAAATGTTTTTTTTTAAATTTAACATATGTTATATTTTTAACAGTTGTTTTTAATTTTCTTGTGTTTATATTTAAATTTAAAACTGATTGGTTTTTTAATTTCGGCACTTGATTTTGAGGAATTTTTGGAAAAACAAAAGTAAATAGACACAAAAAAAAACCTATTTACGTATTAATCACTTTTATCTTGTTTAGTGTCCGTACAGTCACAGCAAACGTTACTACTTCTGTATTTTTAATTGATTCATGTTTTCACAAAAAAATATTTAATTTAATAACAAACTTAGAAACAAAACAAAATTTTTTAAACAATCAAATAATTACTTTTCAATAAAAATAATAAAGCAAAAATATTGTTGGAAGTTGTCAGATGTCAAAATTCATGATTTATAAAAACGACAACTTTATAGGTAAGCTATTTGTTCAAATATTGCTAAAACAACTGATTTAGCATTGAAACAAGAGAATCAATCTTCCGTAAACGTAGATTTGAAGAGAAGTCTCGACAATATTGCAATATTTTCTACATTTGCATTGCAAATCATTATAATCCTTTTGAGGACGTAAATTAAAATATATATTGTTCTGCTACAAATTCATTTAAAAACTGTTAGCGCTAGCTATAAGTGAAAAATATTGTTTAATTAAAAAAAAAGATAACTATTTTTTTAGTTCTGTATTCTAAAATCAATACATAACGCAGAATCGCAATAGTTTTTATAATAAATAATTAAGCAGAAACTAATGTACATTAAAACGCTAAGTTTAGCAGTATAGGTATGTATCTTATTTTTTTAGTTTCGAGACATTTTACTCGACTTTAGAAATTTAGGAAAAACAGATAGTTTATATTAGTAACGTTGTACTATCTTTGTTAAAATTTTAATTTTTTTCTAACGTTTTACATAATCTGTAGCCTTGCTATCCGTTGGAGTTGAAGGGGTTTCTCTCATAATAATGATGATTACTGTTAGGCACTAAATTTATGTTGTGGTAAATGGTGGTCATAAAATCCTTTGCTGACTAAAACATTTGTTTAATTTTAGCTAGAAAGCAAAATAAAAATTAGCACGGTGCCGTAGTAAAACGAGTTCATAAATTAATGTCTTGAGTTTGTACATTTAGGATTTTTAATTACACAGCAAACTACTCCGCAAAGAAATTGAAAACAAATTTTGCACTGTCAAAACTTTTTTATAAAATAAAATTCTGCAAGTATTAAAAAAGCACTTAGAACTGTAAATATTTGTTTTAGGCTTAATCTGTTAAACTTGCATTTTTTCTTTTTATATAAGTAAGTATACGAAGAAACTGGTGTAAATTAATAAATAATGAATGTTTCGTTAATGAGTTAAAGTAAAGTAAGCTTTGTGTTGATGATGAATACTTGTATGTAGCGTTTGGAAGAATAGCAAAATTGTGCTTATAAATATTTAAAATTATACGAGAGAATGCGCGTCGTTAGTAAATAAAACTAAAGAATATACGGTTATTCCAGTTTTTATATATGCCATTTTCCCAGGTTAAATCTAATTTGCAAGGATTCATTTTTAACCTTAAAGTACACAATTTATATGTAGAATATTACGGTAGTGTCACACAGAAACGAGAAATATTGCCGATTATAAAATCTTATTTCCATCTTTTTACGGTTCATCTATTTTTGAAAGTACTTAGAGAATGAAACTAAATAAAATATTTTTTTTATACACCTACTAACGTTTTGGAGTTAGTGCAAATTTTTCCTCTCGTCAAGAATTATAGAACCACCAAGTACAGTGCAAATTAACTTCAAGGATAATAACTATTCACCCAGCTACTTACTTTACGTTCGTGTTATGTTATCAAGTTACTTTGGTTTCTCTCGGAAGTTAGATTAGTTTAATTGAAACAAGCACAGTGAACAGGGAAAGACATTTACCTTGTAAGTTTTTTTGCTTAAAATTCTTAAAAGTAATTTTATGTTGTTAATATCTCCTAACGCGTTTACCTTTTTTTAAATTAATATTTATGGAGCAGTTTCATACAATGTCTCCGAATAACAGGTGTAAATAACTACAGGATTTAAACGTCGGGGTTACGTTATGTAGATTTAATCCTATTTTATGCAAACTACATTTGATCTTTGGAACAATCTAAATTAAAACATTATTAGACAAAAGCGTATTTTTTATTTTTTTACTGCTACAAGACTTATAATTAACGAGCTTAACATGAAAAGAAAACTGATGGTTTCTACAAAAAAAATTTTTATAACAAATTAAACGTATCTTTTTATTTCTTTCAAAAAATTATAAATGTAACGTGCTTTTTTAGTATAAATAATAATGAAGCACAAATCATTGCAAAAAACAAAAAAATATTATATAAAATTTACTAAACATAAAGTAATATAATACAAAATAGGAATGCCCAAGAAATGCACTGATCTGTATTTATATAAGACTTGAATAATTGAGTTAAATTACATATAACTTTAGATATTCTTTACAAATTAATAAGAACACATTATTACTTACAAAAACAATTTTTAATAACTATAATCCAAAATTTTATAGTTTCTTAGGTATTTGACTTAACATTACTCAGTAACCGCCGTTTGCAGCTAAATTTTTTGACGAATTAGTTTATTTGTATAACAATAGTGTCAAAACCTCTTTGCTAACGGGTATAATTGATTTAGTTCTAAAAAAATATTTTTTACTGAAAAGTTTTATCGGAAATCATTTATATAAAAGTGTAAGCAACAACTTTTACATTCTAATTTTTTGCATGTTGTTTAGTAAACCTTTAAAATCTAGGTTTTAACGTATATTTGTATTTACTTGTTGGTTGATGTTACACCTAACAAACTTGGGATTTTACAAAAAACTTAGGATTGAGCGTTTATTTTGTTAAACATAGAAACTGAACGGAAGTAGTTTCTCGTAATTTAATTGCTAGCAACTTGGCTAATTTAAAAAGGTGCCAAAACGGTAAAAGATTAGGATGGGACATACCGTTTAAGTTTATACAACATTGAAAAAGAACAACTGACAAAACGCAGGTTGTAACAACGAGTATATTTATTTTATCACAGAAAGAGAGGTTAGAAAGGAAAAGCAAGGCAAAGTTACATAGGTGCGATCCAACGCTAGAACGTGGTCAATATCACAGACAATAATTGTTGAAGCAAGCCCTCTTCGGTTGGGCAACACGCCTTAAACGGAACGAAAATATGAATGAACAAACACGTATATACGCTGTTATCACAAGCAAATTACATTCGGTTTATACGATTAATGAGAAAACTAAATGCGCCGAGTTTCCCCCAAATTAATTATGTTATTCCAGTAATTGGACCTTCCAGTACGGTTAGAATTATATTAATTTAGCAAAAGTATCGGTATCTTTATTCAAAGTCCGGTGACGTATTTATAGGAATTTTCTCAATAAACTAAACGGGTAATAATATATCCACATTAATAGAATAACGTGTGAGTATCCAGAAACCGCTAATGACAATACGGGAAAATTAAAATAAATCACAAAAATGCTTGACCCAAAAAAAATTTACAACGCAGCGAAAATACTACACCTGTTTATACCACGAATAATTAGAAGTGAAAACTTTGCTAGGCACATACGTTAGAACATGTACGAAGCGTAACATAAATACCGGAAAAGTCAGTTTTCTCCCATCGATATTTTAATGTCAAACATTAACGAACTGACAGCAATCCCTCCCAATAGAACGGGAAGTGGGCGTTCCGGGAATAAATCTTATACGCTACAAACATCATATCAAAACGCTTTCAATTCTTTCTGTTGGTTGATTTTTTAGGTCAGTAATTTTTTTTAAAATTTATATGAGCGTCAGTAGCCACGTTTTTGTAAAAGTTTTTTTATAGCTTTTGAATTTGACAAGTTTAGTTAAACATTTAAAAATCTTTTGTAATTTATTCAAAAATACAAGAACTTATCATAGTTTTACTCCTCTCTCTCATAACCAGTTGATAGCGTGAAGGTATTCAGCTTCCTATAATTGTGATGTCAACATTCTAAGGCTAAAGGCTCAGTCTTCTAATCAAAAACAAGGACAAACGGATGGAGATTTATGGTGTATACTAACGAGGATTTTCTAGGAATTCTTAAGAATGTATTCGGATTTTTTTAACATTTCGAGGATGTACTGAGATGTAGAAAAGATGTATTGGGATGTACTATAAATTGAATAAGAATTTTGAAGATTTCAGAGGATTTACCGACAAAGATCTAGAAATATAGCAGAACGCATGCGCATTATGTTTTTTATGTGACGTTTTGTGTTTTGCTTTATGTGCTTGTTGTTGTTGTTCAAAACACAAACATTTATTAACAATGTCAGATTTAAAAGTCGTAAACAAAATAAACTTTCTAGCAGCAGATAAATAATATGGAGACGACTTTTAATATGAAATCTCTTATATACGGTATCCTACTGTCTTCTTTTTATATATTGTCGAAAGCGGCATCAAAAGTTGTAAAATTGGGAAAAACTTTATAACAAACAATTGTTATGTTTGCATTAATCAACATATGTTTTAATTTTAGTTAAAATACTAATTTAACGTTTGCTCTGTCTTTATTTGCTAGTCAAACCCGCGAGAAGATTTTTGGATCACAAGATCAATTACTTTGACATTTTCAACAGTGGTTAATTGCATCATCTACATCAAGTGGACAAAATTAAAGCAGTATACAAGCCGTTATAATTTTCCCGAGACTAAAGACAAAAGTTGAAGAAACACAAGAAAATGACACATAGATGACACAAATGATTTGATAGATACTGTAACAAATTTACGAAAAGTAAAAACTGAGATCAATAATAACCTTTAGAAAAATAGAAGAAGAAAGAGAAGACGACTAATGAGTCATTAATAACGATAAATATTGAAAACATTTTGTGTTGTAAAATTAAAAAATGATAAAACCGAAGAAAACGATTTGAATAATTTAGAAAGTAGCTTAGTTATAGATATTTGTAACATTTCCTACACAGGAATTGGAAATAAATTAAAGATTTTTTGTGGAGATTTATTAAAAGCAAAATCATCTTTATGTTGGTTGTGGAAAATTTCATCAATTGACAAAACATTGGAACATTGATTAGAAATCAAAAATTTGTATGCAGTGTTCTATGATGAAAGAATTTTTTTTTTGACAAAAAAAATTAATATCGTCAAAAACAAAAATATATATATTTTAGGTTGCATCCTCGTTGGTCTTTTTAGAAAAATTTTAATTATCAAAAAGTTAGTACAAAGCTGTAGCTATTGCTTATAAATAAGGACCGGAAAAATGCATTGAAAATGGGATAAAATGCGCATTTAAATATGTAGACGTGTTGAGGAAAAATGCAACAAAAAGTACAGATGGAAGTTTAAATTAAAGCATAATAGGAATTATAATTTTAAGAGGAATAATATCGTTAAGGCTGGTCTATCACTTGAAAAAAGTTCAGTTTTGTAGTAAGTGGACCACAGTTCTCAGCATCAGCCGAATTAGCTAATTTACGACACGTCCAGCACATTAGTTGAGACATATGAACTCAGTCCACGTGGAGTTATCAGGTCAAAGTGCATCTAATTTTGAATTCTGTATTGGGCGATTACATCTCAATGCTGATGACAGTGCGATAGAAACTTAAAACTCTGTTGTTTGTAAATTTTTAGGTGGTAGACAATTTTTCTTATTTATTTTCGAAGGTTTATAGTTAAAAACAAATAGAAAATGGTAACATTGTTAACCTCTATGTTGTGCGGAACCTCAAATTCGACCTTTCTTATAAATTTACAATTTTTAAAATATAACATTAAAAAAGAAATTAAAAAATAGCTCTTGCTAAACATAAATAATAATAATAATAATGACCAATTAATCAAACTTTAATTAAAAACAAAAACGATACTAAAACCGTTTTAACAGCTACAACTTAAGAGAAAAAATTATGGAAATTGTTACAAATAATGGGAGAAAGTGCCAAAAACTAAATGATCCAAGTGAGTGAACAACCTTAACCCTTTTTCTAGGTAAATGTATAGAATATTAACATAATTTTCTTTTGAGGTAAATGTATGGAATGTTCTTAATTTGGCAAAATTTTAGTAGAAAAATGCAAAAAATGCACTTTTCTAAGTAGGAATGAAACATTGGGTCATTATTGGCTAAACCTTGTTCAACATTGATCCGATCATGAATATGCAACATTTTGCGATATTGGTCTTTACTTATAACAGAAAAAAATATGGCATTTAATTTTACAAAGATATTTTAGGTAGCTTAAATTTTCGTTACATACCGTATAAATAATGGTAATTTACTCAAAGAGCGTGGAAAGTAAAACATAGCATAACAAATGTTAATAAGATGCGAGACCGCACGGCCGAGCGTTGCATGTGAGTGAGTTATGCTATAAAACTTTTGACAAAAGTAACGTACATTATTGTTTGTGTTGCCTTTGGTAAAATTCTGTAACTAAATCGTTAAAAAAAACTGCTTGTGAGTTTCCAACTTCCAATGCATTCAGATTTTTTTGCCAATTGTATAGACGCGGAATACATAAACGATATAAAATCTTAAGCTTTTGCGGTTGTTATGTTTAAAATTATAAGCGACTTTCAACTTAGACCGCGTCGTAGTAAAACACCCAGACTTAGGCTTGGTCATAGTCTCTTCTTGAGAGCCAAAACAAGAAGTAGAACTTGGCCTTTGCCGTATTGTCGTTCGTGAACCCAAACAAACTGACGTTTCGCAAGACATTGCAGCTTGCATAGGCCAAGTTCTACTTCTTGTTTTGGCTCTCAAGCAGAGACTATGACCAAGCCTAAGTCTGGGTGTTTTACTACGACGCGGTCTAAGCCGAAAGTCGCTTATAATTTTAAATACATAAACGATGTTTTGAATGTGTCATTTCTAACCGATCCGATGATTGTTCCTTCTAACGAACTACATCTCAGTGGGTTTAACAAAAAAAAATCACACAAAGTCACGAAAAATTAAGTTTTATTTACAAAGTTGAAAGAAATTTTTGTCACTGCACTTACGTAAATGGCCTTGTGTATAAAATAAGTATTGATTATAACCCTGTAAAATGGCACATTAAATTAAGATAAAACCGAAGAATAAACAGTTCATGAAAACACTAGAAAAAAGGCATCTATTTTAAATACTCAAGGAATAAGTCTTCAAAGATCGATGATGCAAAAGTTTGCGAATGAATTTTGTTGGTTTACAAATTAGCAAGCTTTTCAAAGATAAAAATTTTGAACGTACCATAAATGATTCTTGCTGGCAATATAGACTTCTTTTAAAAATGTCTGCAAGCATTTTCTCAAAAGAGTAAAAACTACCAAGATTCATTTGTGAGAAAACTATAAAAAATTAGGATTTGGTAAGATGGAAGATTAATACTACTTCTCATTAAAGACGACAACAACCTAGATAAAAAGTTAGAGTTTTTATATTCTTGATACTTAATTATTTTTTTATAACATCTGCTGAGCAAAAATTGTGATTAGAATTATTAACTACTAGCGGAGTATGATTATAACTCTAAAAGACGTGGTGGAAAAATATGGGTTTTTTGGTATGTTTTTAGTTAAAGACTGTAAGACCTGCATGAGTATTTTTACAACAGTTAATGTATTTGTACAAGTTTGTTTGTACAAATTTTTTAAGAAATTCATTTTCTGGAAAGTTGTCCCGATAACAGTGATGCGCGCGAAAGGATTTTTAACTTGTGGTGAGAGGTTTTAGTTTTATCCAAATGTAGGAAACCAATAAAGTTGTTAGATAGTAAATATTACAACCGCAAAATTCAAATATGTATTTGTTTTAGTTTTGACTTGACGCTAGCTTTCGTTAAAACTCATTAATTCCAGAAATCAACGCGTACTAACATCGACGAAAACCAGGTACTTTAGAACTTATTATAGGTGCGTGTATCTCAAGCTAGAACTAATAAGATATCCACTACCATTTCATTTGTTGGCATATATTTAATGTCAATTTTCTTATCTGAGACAGCATCTCTTAAGAAATAGTATCTGATATCTATATGTTTCGATCTTTCATAGAAAACTGGATTATTCGCCAGCTTTTGGGCACTTTGATTATCATTGTACATTTCAATACTATCCAATTTCCCAGTCAGGTCAAACAAAAGATTTTGCTTCTTTCGTTGCTTCACTAAGGGCATATACTCTGCTTCAGTTGTTGATAAAGCTACAACCTTTTGTTTGCAGCTCTTCCATAAAACACTACCACCAGAAAAGTTAAATACATAACCTGTATAAGATTTACGATCCAGCTTGTCTGAAGCCCAGTCGGAATCCACAAACCCGATGAAATTTGAATTTTTGTTCTTGGAAAATTTCATGGAAAAAAGCTTTGTCCCCTTTAAATACCTTAATAATCTTTTTGCACATTGCCAGTGCACCTTAGTATAACAATTGTTTTACTGACTAAGCAGACTTACAGCGTAAACAATGTCAGGACGTCTCATAACTGCCAAGTACATGAGACTTCCTATTAATTCTTTATTTGGTAAATGCAAGTCATAAGTTTCGTCCTCGACCTTACTTAGACTGATATTACTATCTAAAGGAGTACAAACTGTCTTACAATCTAACATGCCAAAACGTTTCAAAATTTCATTAAAATAATCCTCCTGATCAACAGTTATAACACTTTCTTTATAATCTCTAATTATCCATAATCCTAAACACTGCTTTGCTTCACCAAGATTTTTAGTTTTAAACTTTGAGCGTAAATGTGAACTTAATCTTTTTCAAATCATTCGAAAATACAAAGAAATCGTCAACATACAAAGCAATGACTGTTAATAAGCCATTTTCTTTTCTTTTAATATATAGACACGGTTCATAATCTGACCTCTTGTATTTAATATTTCATAGAACTTGATCTACTTTTTCATTCCAAGCTCTGCTGGATTGTTTCAAACCATACACAGCTCTGTTTAGCTTAAAAACCTTATTTTCAAAATCTTTTAACACAAAACCTTCAAATTGCTTCATATACACATTTTCTTTTAATACACCATTTAAAAATGCAGTCTTTACATTTAGATCTACAATTTGAAATCTAACTGCAATGATAATGCTATCAAAACTCTTACAGTTGAGTGTCTCACTACAGGAGCAAAAGTTTTGTTATAATCAATACCCTCTTTCTGAGTAGAACCCTTTGCCACTAATCCAGCTCTATAACTCGTTTTGTTTTCACTATTACACTTCACTTTAAACACCCATTTACACTCTACTATTGTTCCATTTTTTGGACGATCAATCAGTTCCCACGTGTTGTTTTCTTCAAAAGATCTGATCTCATCTAACATAGCTTGCTTCCACTTCTGCCCATCTGGTCCTGAAAGCGCTTCTGTAACGGTTCTTGGGGGAACATAAATATCTAATGCATCGCTACCATTTTCTGCACCAAAATACGTAACATAATCTTCAAAAGTTTTCTTTTTGATGGACCTCTCTGATCTTCTTGGAAGTTCTGTAGCATCTGATTGCACCTCTTCATCAAGTGAATCAGGAACATATTCACTGTTATCATTATCGGCACGTTCAATAGTGTCTTTACTCATCGAACAATTCGCCAAGTCATCGATTAAATAATTATGCTCATTTTCTACGCCCACTGAATCCGAAATTTCTACTGTCTTATCCGTTAATAGCGTCGTAGTGTTTTTGATGTTTTCCATAACTGTCACATCTCGACTAGCAATTACCTTCCTTGTAGCTGGGTTGTAGCACCTATAGCCCTTGGTAGTTTCATCACAACCTACAAGTATGTGTTTGGCTGACTTCTGGTCCCACTTATTCCTAGCAACTTTCGGAACATGAACCATGATGACACTGCCATAAACACGTAGATGGCCAACATTTGGCTTCTTGCCGGTCCACAGCTCAAACGGTGTTTTTGAAATCCCTGCTGAAACAGAACAAATCTTGAGGTAACAAACAGCATTACATGCTTCTGCTCATAACGATTTACAAATGTTTTCATCAATCAATAAACATTTTGCTTTTTTAACCAATGTTGGATTAAAGCGCTCAGCCACACCATTCTGCTGAGGTGTGTAGCTGTTGGTCTTTTGATGTATGATGCCAGCATTTAGCATTTAGCATTTAGGTAATTTTGAAATTCTTTACAGATATATTCACCGTCATTATCTGTTTGTAACACTTTTACCTTTTTATTTTGTTGATTTTCTACTAAGCACTTAAACTCCTTAAACTTTTCATATGTTTCGTCCTTCGTCTTAAGGAAATATATAAAACACATACGACTGTAATCATCAATAAAGGTTAAGAAATAACTTGCGTCTTCTAACGAAGCTGTCTCTATTGGGCCACAGATATCGCTATGTATCACCTGCAACACATTATTGGCACGGCTACCTTTGTTTGGAAAAGGTATGCGAGCTTGTTTACCTTTACAACACACTTGACAATTAGTTACGTTAGCCAGATCTAGCTTGTACACATTATTCGTCAACCTAGCTGTTGCCACTAAGATACTTTTAGCATTGTAAATCTTACAGCCCTTTTCAGCAAAAGTTACATTGTTGCCATTGTTTATGAGTTGACAAATAGACAATAAATTGGTGGTCAAACCTGGAACAAACTGTACCTTCCTTAATAAAATCCGATGCTCTAGAGCCGCTGTCACAGTCTTTATTTCTATGTCACCAGCACAGTCTACATTAATTTTCGATCGATTTTCGTTTACAAAGCCTGCACTACCTTGACCTTGCCCGTCAGCTGATGATTTTTTACGCGGACTTGTACTACTGCCACCATCTCGCAGAGGCTTTCGATGACTTGGTTTACTGTTCGCTACAAAACCACCACTTCTGCTGCCATATCTGCCATCTGTCTGCATGTCCAGCAATTTTGTTTTAATGGAATCTGTAGTAATACTTATTCCTAAATGTTCCACTGCCATTATCATGAGGTAATATTTTTCCGGAAGTCCCGCCAGTAACAGTGATCCAACCCATTCCTCGTCGATCTTGAATTCTGTTCGCCTTAATTTCTGCGATGTCTCGACAATCTGATTGACGTAAGAATCCATGGAATCATGATTTTCCAATCTCGCGAATATCAAAGTCCGTAAAAGGCCAATTTTTCTCACGAAACCACTGTCGTCGTACACATTTTTTAAACTTGTCTATACATCTTTTGCTGTTTTCGCGTTCTTCACGAGCGGAAACAAAAAGGGGTTGATAGTTAAAACTAATTTGGTCTTGGCTTTTGCTATTAGGGTGGTGTCCTGTTTGCTACGGTCGATGCATTTACTTAAACCTTCAAGCACTAACACATTTTCGAATGCAAACGACCACTCGTCATAGTTTTCGCGACCAAGTAATTGACGGCCATTTTTTTTACCTTTTACGACGTAATAACTCAACGCAAAACTTGTTTTTCACGAAACACGAAACATTTACACACTTAAAAGAAAGCAACTTCAATTTATCCAACTCGTATCTGGGCGTGGGCCCATAACCTGTAGTAATAAAGTGGGATACGAGACCTTAATTGCTAATTACGGGTAGAGTAATAATAAAACTTGTCACTGTCATTACGTACCATCTTTTTAATCAGTATCGTTTACTTCTACTTACATAGATGTCACTACTTGATAATATGTCATGAATTTATAATATTCATAACAAAAACTCTTCCAAATAAAATAATTTTATGTTTTGTTTTAGTTATAGATACAGCTTTCTGATAAATCTAAAATTTTCTTTGCTTTAGCAGCTATAACCTAATAAAAGTTCAAAGTCAAACTAATGAAGAATGGTACTGAATAAATGTATAACAAGTTGTATTCTTTATTGAATCGGGTGAAAACTGATCATATTATTCTCTTATTGTAATTATCTTGTTCCACAAAATTCATCCAGCGTTTGTATTACAACTTTTAGAATTATTTTACATTTTTGTCGTTAACTTGAATTTGTACATTTTTGGACCAAAACTTTACTGAATTTTTATTGCGTAAATCAATCATATTTGATTTATTATTAGTAAATTACAAAACTTATATAAAGGTTATAAAATATATAAAAAAATGAAAATCACAATGTGTAAAATAGATTGTTATATCTACTTGATTAGATCGTAATTTTTTTAACTCTATCTCTCAAGATATAATTATAATATAATTACATCTCAATTATTATTCTTCTAATAAAGATTTTTTAATATTTCTATTTCATTGCCATTACACTGTAAATTTTTATTGATTTCTATACTAGAAATGAATTTCTTCTTTTAAATAAGAACTGTAATATTGGTAATTTACTGTAAATAAGTTGGAAGCTTGCGGAAATTACTTTACGTCTTGCACCCTATATCTTGCTTATTGTATTAAATTTAAATATTGTATGTAGGATCGAAGTTCTTTAATTTTGTTTAAATTTTACAGATTGTTTAGCTGAATACTCAAAGAGTAAAAAAATTGGTTTTGCTTTAAACTTTTCGATGTTTTTATTGTTTGCTTGCTTAATAGTAACTTTGCTCTAAAAATCTAATAAATTATTGGAGCTACTTTTTAAGATATTAAATTCTGTTTTTTTAATTAAATTAATTTTATTAACTATTAAAAAATTTAAACTACTTTTTATAATAAAGCTAAAAATTTTAAAAATCCTTTTTATTAGTTGTAGTAAATTACTAAAAAAATAATATATAAATCCACACGTGTGTATTTGTCCAGCTTGTACTACATAGAACGGATGGTGATAATTTTACTTATAATTTATAACTGATAACATTTAAACCACTGTTGCTTATATAAAAGCTATTTATTTTTAATAAAATAGTTAATGATTATTTTCGCAAACGTTTATTTTTCTCATTTTTTTACAATATCCTGTAGGTCGAGGATTTGCAGAGTTAAAGTTGTAAATTGAAATAACCAAAAGCAGGGTTTGAAATAATCACACCAGAAGTTTTATTATCCACAGCTTCGCTTTTTCAAGAAAGTTTGTGACTTAAAAAAAAGTATAATAAAAAGGGAACTTGCAGGATAATAAAAGTATAATAATTATTCTAAAACATCTGTAAAGTATTTATAACAACACACCTTTTTTATTTTATATGTGCTTACGAGAGATCTTAAGTTTTAGAAGGTTGCATTTAATTTACAGTTTTGGTAACATTAATAGTTAATAGTTAGAGTTAATAGTATTGTGATTCAATATTGATCTTGAAAGCCCTAAAATGTTTAATTTATGACATTGTTAATAGAAGGTTTTTGACAATAGTCATAAATCAATACGTAAAGCATAAATACAATCATACGTCAATCGTAAATTGGTAATAAAAATATGTATAATGAACGTAATTGTATATTTTTGTTGAAACAACAAAAATACATTAAAGGTTTCGGTATTTATGTAAAATAGATCTACATTAAATTTTGCGTAAACTATAGTTTTAGGAATCATTAAAAATATCGTAAAAACAATCAAACTAACAATGCGTTTCTGTGTTTCTATTTACTGGATTTGATTTACAGTAGTAGTGTATAGTGGTATGTAACGGAAGAAATTATATGTTTCACAATAATATAAATAAATAAAAAAATGCATTTAGTATACATTGAATAACATTATTAAATTATAAAACTTTCACCATAAAACATATTAAAATATTTTTAGGGTAAATGGTGTATTATTTATTTAGAATAATATAAATGCGAGCTTTCGAACTTGGTCTAAGTTCTTCGTCAGGCAAAAATTAAATTAATTTGACAAATGTAAAAACTAAGGTAACTAAAAACAATAACTACAAGGGAACTAGATAATAAGCGCAAGTTATTTAGCTACAGCATTTGCTCGAAGGTCTAAAAGAAAACCACCATAAAAACTCTAGACGTAGCTTAAGTGTAAATGGTCGACAAATTAAGATTAAGAAATAACAGGTAACTATGTGTCAGAAAGTTCGTAACTACTGTCTCCATTGAAATTGTTAGGATGATTGATAATTTCAATAGCTTCTTTAATCTTTCTTAATTTCCAGTTCTTTGTATTAGAAATTGTTTTAGTTTTCTCAAAGTTTATATCATGAAGAGTGTCAAGTGCATGTTCGGCAATGGCAGACTTAGTAGGTTGGAGTAAACGAAGATGTCTTTTATGTTCTTTTAATCTCGTATCTATAGTTCTACCAGTTTTGCCAATATATACCTTGCCACGGGTGCATGGGACTTGGTACACTCCACAGGTATTGTAAGGTATTTTGTCTTTAATAGGATTCAACAAATTTTTAATTTTAATACTAGTATTATAAGCTACTTTTATCTTATGTTTACTTAGTATTCTTCCAATTTTGCCACTTATGTTGGAAACAAAAGGTAGAATAACAAAGTTTTGGTTAATAGTTGAATCATCTGTTAAAGTAGGTCTTGTCTTTGGTCTAAGAAACTTTTTAATTTGTTCTTTATTAAAACCATTTCTTATAAAAACTTTCATAAGGTGTTCTAATTCTTCTTGTAATTTATCTTGGTGACAAATTATTGTTGCACGATTATATAATGTGCGAATCGTCCCAAGTTTCTGAGCTGGGTGATGATGAGAATTTGCGTTTATGTATTGATCTGTATGTGTTGGTTTTCGATAAACTGAATGTATGAAAGTACCATCTGGTTTTCTTTCTATTTTTACATCAAGAAAAGGTATATGTATGTAACGAACCATGTTAGAATCAACATTAAAATAAAAATGTATCCAAGTCTATAAAACACAGTCCACTGCTGTCAACAAGCAAATCTCAACATTTGGTCCATAGAGGCCAGATTAAATAATTTATGGCTCCACTTTTAATGGGTGAAGAACATGATGAATCATTTTCGACACACAAGGCGACTTTCTGTAAGTTTATTTTTCTTTTAATCCTGTATTTTAACATTATCGATTAAATAGTACATATTATTATTTAATTCAATTAATACAATGTTATAATACATTTAATATATGCTCTTATAGCTTATCAAATCTATCTTATACGCATTATCAAAAATTTTTATAATATTTTTGGAAAAATCAAATTTTTATTATCAGAATTTGAAAACAAGTTAGACTCAAAAAAATATTACCATGCTTCCGAATGTAAGTGATCAAAATGCAGGTGTTAAATTGCTAACCATATCTCTGTCGAAATTTTCTGGTCAATTCGAAAACTGTTTGGAATTTCCAGATCCCTTCAATTTGATGAATAATTTAAATAATTCATTAACCCAAATTCAGAAATTTTACTACCTTTCTGACGTTGATGCCCAGGTAATTAAATCATTGCCCATCTGTGAAGCAAACTTTTCTACAGCTTAGCACATGATCTGCCAAAGGTTTGATCGCCCTATGCTACAAAAAACCAAACTTGGCTGGGTAGCTTCTGGTCCAATGGCTACCAGTCCTCTAAAAAACTCAATATCAGCGGTTTCAACATTTAACGCCATTCAAAGCACGCTTTCTAAATTTTGGGAAATCGAAGAATGTCCGGAAATAAAAGAATTATCTCCTGATGAAATTGCTCGCGAAACTCATTACGCTACTATTATGAATCGAGATATTTATGGTATCAATTTCTCTGCGTTCTTCTATCAATGAATTAGAAAACTCTAAGCATATCGCCATCAAACGTTTCTGTTCTTCTCAAATAAAATTTAGTGTTGATTTTCATTATATATATTCCAGTTTTATGCTGGACACTTGGACATATCTTAACTAAAACCGAAGTACCTTTGTATAATTTAATCCATCACGGTGTTCACAAACCTGACAGCACCACTACTAAGCTTTGAGTAGTTTATTATAGATCTGCAGTTAAAGTAAATGGTAGATCTTTGAATAGCATACAATTAGTTGGTCCAACCGTACACAACAGCATCTTTTCTATAGTATGTCATTTCCGACTACACAAAATCGTCTGATATCGCTAAAATGTACTGGCAAGTTATGGTTTCTCTTGAGCAAAGATTATTCCAGTGACCAGTCAAATTCTTCTGAACCTTTAACATATAAATTAAATACTGTGACATATAGAACTTCTCCTGCGTCCTTTTTAACAACTTGTTGCTTGAAACAACTTTAAAACATATCCTAAAGCTTCCTTAATTATTAATAATGACTTCTATGTTAATGATTTGCTCACTGGAGCTGATAGTATCGACGAGGCTATAATTCTTTGTGCTGAAATAGTTGAAATTCTAAACCAAGACTGTATTTTTTCAAGAAAATGGATTCCTAATGGCACGCGTGTTTTAAATAATATTTTTTTGTCAAAAAATTATCCCACAGAATTAAAGATCGGTAATGACAACTGCAAGACCTTTGGTATATCATGGTCTGCAAGTTGTGATTCATCATTATTTAAAATATCTTTAGACAAAGCACCCAAGTCAGTCACTAAACGGTCAATTCTTTCCATTACTGCTCAGATATTTGACCCGCTAGGCTTACTTGGACCTTGTACTGTATTCTCCAAAATGAATTTAAAAAAACTTTGGTTAGAAAGAATATCTTGTGACGAGTCTGTTCCTATGAGCATATTTTCCGAGTGGTCCCATTTTGTACATTAATTACATATTTTAAATGATTTCGCCATTCGTATAGTATGTGATGCACTGCATGGATTGCTCGTCTTGAACTTTGCAGTGCAGTACTGTTATCCAAACTAGTTCGAACAATTTAACTTTCATTACGTTTAAAAATTGACGCAATTTTCTTATGGACAGATTCCACCATCGTACTAGATTGGATACACACGTTAACTCATACCTTAAAAACATTTGTAGCTATTTGAGTGCAGACCATTTTAGGTAATTCGTGCCTGCACGATAGGCAACATGTTCCTTCTAAAGACAATGTCGCAGATGTCATATCTCGTGGCATATCCTCGTCTAATTTAAAGTTTTGCTCGTTTTGGTGGCAAGGTCCTTATTGGTTACACACCTCTTCTCATTTGTATCACAAAACCTATAAGCTTACTGGTGACATTGAACTGAAATCAATCAAACCCATTCTTACAGCCATCAATCTACCTCCAATTATTTTAATTGAAAGATCTTTTAATTATTTGAGGTTACAGCGCGCAGTGGCTTATGTTCTTCGGGTTATAAAAAATAGCAAATTATCTTCAGAAAATCGCACGTTCGGTGCACTAACGCCTCTTGAATTAGAAACCGCTTTTATACGCTTAATAAAACATATTCAAGGAATAGAATTTGCTAGTGACCTTAGTCTTCTTTTAACTTCTAAATCTTTTAAGGGTGACAGCAAAATAGTTACCTTAAATCCATTTGTTGATACTGAAGGCATACTTTCTGTTGGAGGTCAATTAACCAACTCCGATTTACCATACAGTTAAAAACTCCCCATACTGCTTTCTTCTCATAATCACTTTACTAGAATATTATTTCGGTATGAACATCTAAAATTACACGATACTGATCTTCAGCAATTATTGTATATCGTTAGAGAAAGATTCTGGCCTATTTTAGGCACAAAAACAGCTTAACAAACAGTTTGCAATTGCATGCGATGTTACAAGGAAAATCCAAAACCATTCTCACCTCTAATGATAACCTGCCTAAGGAACGGCTTACACATACTTATCCTTTTCATGTGTCTGGCGTTGATTATGCTGGCCCTTTTATTATAAAGGACAGAAAGGGTCGTGGTGTCAAATTTTTCCAGTGCTATGTTTCCTTGTTTATTTGTTTTGTTACGGAAGCTGTGCACCTTGAACTGGTGACAGATTTAACCACCGATGCTTTTATAGCATCTCTGAAACGATTCATCGCACGTCGTGGAAAGCCGTTAGAATTGCACTCTGACAACGCAACCAATTTCGTAGGTGCGAAAAATGTATTGCACGAACTTTATAGTTTTATCAAAAATAATTTTAAATCCATTTCTGACTTTGCCAGCAATGAAGGAATCTCTTGAAAGCTCATAACACCTCGTTCTCCTCATTTCGGTGGTAGTTCGTCCACTAATATTGCGCGACTTAGAAGTTTGCGCAAATTTTAAAAGGTGATTTGATCAGATGAGGGGTTAAAAGTTTAAATAAAATCATAAAATTAATTCTAATAGAAGATATATGTAACGAACCATGCTAGAATCATTAAATTAAATTAAAAATGTATCCAAGTCATAAAGTACAGTCCACTTATATCAACAAGCAAATCTGAACAAACATTATAATTAACTTTGAACACTTAGTTCTATGTGGAGTTTTATTTTTTGTTTTGCTATTCTAGAGCTTTTTTTGTTCATTACGTAACTACGCTAACGAACGAATATTGACGTTTGCGATGTTGGCAGCACAAAAATGTATATTTTTTAATTTATTTTTAAAATACAGATATTTGTTACAATTTTTATTAAACCACAGCACACTACTATATCTTGTTCACCCAACAGAAATAGTTAAACTCTTCCTGAAAAAATGAGCACGCTCGACAGTTTTACACGATACAATTTTACACATTTGTTCTATTATGCATATTAGACGCATTTAAATGTAAAATGTTAATACAGGAACCAACGAGGTGTTTTACAAATATTAATGATGTAACGTTCACTTTATGTTCAAACTATGTGATCGTTAATAAAAATTTTGGAAATTGGTAAACCGCTGAGTTAATGCGGATTGCGGATCATCCAACTCAAATTGTTGAAATTAGTAGTAGAATTAGATAGTAACCTGACCTGAGAAAGAAATGTTCATTTTGAGTTATTTAGCAAAATTGAATTACCAAACTTAAAGAATACGTAAAGACAAATTTAAATATTGAAGTAAACTCTAAGAATTTTGACCTATGAGACCTATTTACTTGAGCATATTATATAGAGTTAAGGCTACCAAAAATTAAAAAAAATATCAAACCTAATAAAGGAGGGGTAAATAAAGAGATCAAATGAGAGTCGTTGTATTTAAGTGAATTACAGTCAATGGTTAAAAGTGATTTACACCTAAAAGAATTGGCAAATGTGAACAAACTCAGAAAGAGCTCTTTCAAACGAAAGGTAAAACAAATGAAGCGCTCATATTTTGAAGTTAAAATAAATACGTCAAAGAGTGTTAACAATAAAACGTTAAAATTGTAACTGACTCAAAGGAAACTAATAAACAGATATTTGATTTGAATGTCAACTGCAATATGGTGACCGTGGAGCTTGAGATAGCAAATTGTTTTGGTGAATACTTTTCTTCCACCCCTGCTGCTGCACTTCGATTTCTTTTTAATAATTAGATGTCATCTTCTTGCACAGTAACAACAAACTCTATTTTTTTATGTTTTGTCATGTTTTCTATTAGTTCTAAGGAATTAAGGACTGGGGTGTTGAACTAAAAAATTGTTTTGCCAGGATCCGATGAAGTTGAAGTCAAAGTTCTCAAATATATTATTACGGAAATAGATCAGCTGACAAATATATTTAATTGTTTTATAGAGTGTGGAATGTTTCTATCAGATATCAAAAATGCAAACGTCGTTCCGCTACCTACAGAAAAAAATTTTTGAATATAAATAATAACAGATCTATATCTATTTGAACCTAATTACAAAATTTTTTGAAAGATTGATTGGTTTATTTAAATTTAATAAGGTATTTGTATGAACACAATTTAATAACACTGTTTTAGAACAAGGAAACTGCCTGCTACAAATTCACCCAAAATACCAATCAAATTGATAAAAATAATTTTGTAGTGGGACTATTTTTTGATTTTATAAAAGCTAGAACCTTAGAGAACAATGGTTATGTAAAGCGAAATATTCAAAGAGTTATTAATCGTCGTCTACATCCACGTACTCGATTACCTAAGCACCTAAGGACATTTCTACTCCCGAATCCAACCCGAAATTGACCTTTTTACTCTACATTCACAAGGTTACAGATCAAATAGAGAAACTTCTTCGTAAGAATGGTATTAAACCCATATTTAACTCGACAGGCAAAAACTCTCAGATTCTTTCGTCTCCCAAAGACAAATTTCCTACACTTTCATCTCAAGGTGTATACCAAATTCCTTGTTCATGTGGTTTAGTCTACATTGGTGAAACGTATGGCATACGTGGGATTGTATTCAACTGGTTTTCATCCTACGTATCGAAAAGAATTTCAGTGAAATATAGTGGCACAAAGTCAAATAACTTTGACAAGGAAATGGGAGTCTCTCAGAGATTAGTATAAGGACTACTCCTGTTTCTGTTATTAATCAATGATTTTCCTCTACACTTTAGTCATGGATTTGTAATACTGCATTGTGTCGATGATTTTTAGTAAGTCTTGAGCACAATTGTTAATATCACTTAAATAAAAAGTGTTTCATAACACTGGTCTGCATGAAAATTGGCCCTGATACCATTCTTGACGATTCTTATGTAAAATGACCTAAATCCAAAAATGATCCCCGTTTTTACCCATCACCCACCTATTTTGGGAATTTTAACTTATAGCCGTTAAACATCCCAAAGCAGGTAATAAAATTTATACCAAAGTATATGGCAAAAGTTTTGCTATAAAGTGTATATAGAAACAACAATAAAATACAAATATATAAGAACAGTAAAAAAATATCAATAAACAGTTAGGAAGATTCACTGCACAACGCTGGCGATCTCAATACCACATGCAGGTTTGAACAGGAATTTTCGACAGGCTTGAACTTGCATTACTCTTCTCATTATTGTATATTACATTGTTTGTGTCGCTGCGGACCGCGTTAATTTTAATTCGGCTCGACTTTTAATTGTTGAAAATAAAATTTTCTTACTTACGTTTTTGCGCTGCCGTTCTCCAGTTAGTCGTCGTGGTTCTGCTAGGCCTAGCTGTTGATCCACGGCGAAGACCTCTTAACCCTTCTGCACGACAACACAAAACCCCACGTTTTCCGACACCAAAATTTAATGTACTGCGATACAAAAGGCACATGTGCATTCTATGCAAGCGTAATTTACGTACTGGCCTTTTGCGATAATTCTCGCTTTTCAAAAAATGGATTTTGCGTATTAAAAGAAAAATGTATTCTCAACATAATTTAATTATAAAATAAACTTAAGCGTTACGCGGTGTTAACATTTCCACCCACCAAAATCCTTATAGGATTTTCAAGCAAAAAAATTAACAAGAAAAAAAACCTTTTTGTAGATAAACAAAAGCAAACATATTTGAGTAAAGAAAAAATAAAGAAACTGAAAACAGAACTAATGATTAGGCAAAGGGCACAGCTTAAGTACTGGTCTCTGGAAAATGCCGCGAGAAGTTTTAAGGGTTACTACTCGAACGACCCCGTCAGAACCCGGGTGTAACTTAAGAACTCTGGCCAATTCCCATTTCAAAGGAGGTTTTTGTTCATCCCTTATGATTACGAGAGACCCAATCTTAATATCTCTTGTACGATTGAACCATTTGGCACGCTGTTGCAACGCGTGAAGGTATTCATTACTCCACCTTTTCCAGAAGTCATAGTTCATACGTTGCAATAGTTGCCAACGGCTAAGACGATTAAGAGTTAAATGTGTTAAGTCAGGTTCCGGTAGAGTAGCATTTAAAGGTTCTAAATTAAGGAAATGCGCAGGCGTTAATGCCTGTAAGTCGTTTGGATCTGCACTGATCTCGCAAAGCGGTCGCGAATTCAATACGGATTCAATTTGCGTGAGAAACGTGTAGAACTCTTCGTACGTCAAAATTTGAGTACCTATAACACGATTAATGTGGATTTTGATAGATTTTACCCCGGCTTCACTTAATCCATTAAAATGCGGAGTGGCTGGGGGGTTAAAGCTCCATTTTAAATTTAATTTATCAGAAGTAAGTTTTGCCATTTCAAAAAATTGACGACTGGCTCCTACAAAATTTGTTCCTTGGTCACTAAGTATCATAGAACAAGTACCTCTACGAGAAATAAATCGTCGGAAGGCAGCGATAAAAGCATCAGACGACAAATCAGAAGCTAATTCAATATGAATAGCCTTTACAGCGCAGCAAACAAAAATGCATACATATGCTTTTAAAGTTTTTGCTCCACGCGTTCTAGATAACGTAATGCTAAAAGGACCAGCATAGTCAATACTGACAAACGAGAAAGCTTTAACTTGCGAGACACGAAAATTGGGTAAGTCCGCCATAACCGGCACATACGACTTAGGTTTCACCTTAAAACAATTTATGCATTTTGAAATGCATTTATAAATTGCCTTGCGTGGCGATAATATCCAAAACCTTTGTAGCAATAGGTAATGCAACGTTTTAGACCCAGGATGCAAAAACTCTTTATGAGCGTCTTCTACGATTAACTTGGTTAATCTATGAGAACTAGGTAGCAAAAGTGGATGTTTTGCATCAAATGATAAGTGAGAATTGCGCAGTCTTCCACCCACCCTAAGACAACCTCTTTGGTCAATAAATAACGCTAATTTTCTAAAAACTTTTGGTAATAATTTGTTGTTATCAATAGCCTTAAACAAATCAGAAAAATGATTATGTTGAACGTGCCTTACAATTACAATCAACGATTGTTCAAGTTCATGAGCGCTTAAATTAGTTTCGCGTGACGTAGTATTTGGTTTTAAATATTTTATAAAGCGTAGTACGTATGATAATATGCGTTGAATTTTCTTTAATGACGAAAATCTTTGCAACAAAAAATCAATAACATGCAATTCGGCAAACGTTTTTAAAACAAATTGTTTACTTTCGTCATCGTCACTATTACTAATTGAAAGTTGTTTAGGCCACATTTCAGACGACTGCAACAACCAAGTTGGGCCTTGCCACCAGAGCAAATGAGAAACTAACTCAGCAGGAGTCATTCCTCGCGAACCACAATCTGCGGGATTGTCTTTAGAAGGCACATAATGCCAAACTGCTTCTGGTATTATGTCTTGTATGTAAGTAATTCTGTTTGCAACAAATACTTTTTTTGTATGAGGCGATGATCTTAGCCACGCAAGCGTGGTTTGACTATCCGACCATGCGTGAATTTCGTCAATGACTATATTAATCAGAGCTTGCTTTACAAAACTGACTAAATCTGCTAACAAAACAGCGGCACAAAGTTCAAGTCGTGGCACTGATATAGTTTTTAACGGCGCGACTCTTGACTTACTGCACATAAGCGAGACAGTTACGAGTCCAGAGTGTTGCGTTTTTCGCAGATACACTACGGCGCAATATCCTACTTGAGATGCGTCTGCAAATCCATGTATTTCAATCTTCGAAACATCATTGTTTAAACAATATCTTGGAATAACGATTTCAGACAATAGTTTTAGTTCAGTCGTTAGTGTTTCCCAATCTTTTATAAGGCGACTAGGAGGGAGATCGTCCCACTCTATCTTTAATACCCATAGCTGCTGCATGATAATTTTTGCGAACAATATACATGGCGTCAGAAACCCTATAGGGTCGTATATGCGCGATATTTCAGAAAGTATATGTCGTTTTGTTGGCGTCTTCACGCGTGGTAAATATGAATAAGCAAATGTATCGTCTACCGGGTTCCACTTAAGTCCTAAAACTTTAACTGAAAGTGGATCTTCTTTATTAAACTCAAAAATAGTTGTCGCTTCTGACGACTGTAAGGTGTTTAAAAGTTCAGGGTAATTGCTCGCCCATTTGCTTAATTCAAATTGACCCAGTTTCATTAATTGGATTAGCTCGTTTTGCAGTGTTATTGCCAACTGAACATTTTCAGCTCCGTATACTATATCATCAACATAAATTGCATGCTGAAGTACAAACGATGCGTTTTCGTATTGCGATTGATAGGTTGTTGCTAATTCCTGTATTGCGCGGTTGGCTAAGTAAGGTGAACTAGATACTCCATAAGTAACCGTATTTAATCTGTACTCTCGAAATGGATGATTTTTGTTAAAACGCCATAATATCCTTTGATAATCCCGTTGGTCGAGTGCGACAGAAATTTGTCGAAACATCTGTTTAATATCACAAATGAAAGCGACTGGAAAACAGCGAAAATTTAATAGAATCGAAACAATATCTTTTTGCAATTTAGGTCCTGTCATTAACGTGTCGTTTAGCGAAAGTCCTGTTGACGCCTTAGCGGACGCATCGAAAACAACTCTCAGTTTGGTAGACGAGCTTTCTGGTCGGTGTATACAATGATGCGGAATGTAATAAGCGTGATTATTTATAAGTTCAGAATCTGGGATTAGTGCCATATGATTAGACTCTAAATAGTTTTTCATAAATTCAGAATAATTCGCGTGTAAAGCAGAATCACTAAGAAGTCTTTTTTCTAATAAAAGAAAGCGACGTAATGCTTGAGACTTAGAGTGACCCAAAAATGGTTTTGGTTGTTTAAACGGTAAATTCACAATAAATCTACCTTCTTCGGAGCGTTGGACTGTATTTTTAAAATGATCTTCGCATTTTTTTTCTTCTGATGTCAACACTGGAAAAATTGATTTGATGTGCTCTACTTCCCAAAATCTTTGTAAACTTAGATCTAATGAAGTGTGTAGCGATGTATAATAATTTAACATATGGAATGAAGAACGATCGTTGTTATATTGTGAGTTATTGGATTTGCCTTGTAGTACCCATCCAAAAATACTATCAATAGCAACAGGTTGTTGTGAGTTGCCAACGATACGCGTATTATTTAATATATAAGGAGTTAACTCAGCCCCAACAAGTAAATCCACTGGTGCAGGTACATTAAATTGTGGATCTGCCAGTTTTAAATTTTTTATGTGAGTCCAATCTTCGAACTTAAGAGGAATCTGCGGTTGATTCGCACATATTTGTTTAACGACGACGGCTTCAAAATCGAAAGCGGGTTGCGATTCTTCCGTTGGTTTAATATGACAAGATGTTATCCCACTGGCGCATTGAGAGGACATACTATTTAATCCTTGAATTGTAAGTGTTGATTTAGTACTTTTTAATCCCAATTTATGTAGACATGATTCTGAAATAAAGTTTGCCATACTGCCCGAATCGATGAGCACACGTGCGGTTTGAAAGTTGCCTCTCATATCTTTAATGTGTACCACGGCTGTAGACAAAAGTACTGTTGTAAGCTTGGGCGTAAAGGTATTAGTCATTACACTTATTTCTGATTCTAGTTGATTAGAGCTGCTTGGAACTATCTCTTGCGTCGAATCTATTACTTGATTTTCCGAATTTCTTTTCTCGGAATAGCTTAAATGCAATAGGGTATGATGACTGCCTTGACAAATTTTACATTTAGAATTAGAATTGCAACGAGACGTGGCATGAATATTGCTCAGACAATTTTTGCATAATTTATTGTTAATAGCGTGTTGAAACCTTTCTTTTTCAGACAAAGCGGCAAATTGCGAACATTTATATAGAACATGTGCGGAACTACATAACGAACATTTAGGCGTTACCTTTCGAAAAGTATTTGTAGTGTTTAAAAAATTAGATGTTACAGAACGTCGATTATTATAATTGTACGCATTAGTTTTGGGATTATTAAAACCTTGTTTTGGTTTTGAACTTAATGGCATTAACTGCACTGAGTCAAAAGCTTTTGAATAATTTTCTAAAAAGTCTATCAATTGGTTGTATGATGGTAAGTCGTACTTACTATGTTCAATCTCAAAAACGGTGCGCGTTTTTTCATCCAACTTTTGTAACAACATATTGAATAATAAAAAATCCCAATGTTTGACAGGAAAATTAAGCGACTTTAAGGCTTCAACGTTTTCGTTAAAAGTATCTAAAATTACTCTTAAGTCTTTAGCGGATACTTTTTGCAAAGATTGCACGTTTTGAAGTTGTTGATAATAAGCTGTTGCTAAATGCCTTTTGTTTTGATAGCGTTTTTTAAGAGTGTCATAAGCTGTATCGTAGTTGTGTTCTACGATCGGGAGACCTTTAATTAGATTATAAGGTTCACCAACTAGTGAAGTCATCAAGTGATGAAACTTTTCGATTTTACTTAACGAATTGTTTTCATGTACTAGCGAGTTGTACAAATCAAAGAAAGCTTGCCACTCTTTTAAATTACCAGAATATTTAGGAATAACAATTTTTGCTAACTTGACGTTAAACTTATTTTGGTTGGTTGCACAATTACTACCACTTGATTCTGCAATAGACTGAACTGATTTGTAATATGCTGCTTTTATATTAAAATATGTAGCATCAGCTTCACTGCGTATTGCATCGTGAATTTCAAAATCGTCTTCTTTTATTAAGCCAACGATTTCATTATGGGCAGTTTGGAATTCGTTGTAAACTGTATCTACCAATGAGGATCTGGCATTAAATACTAGTTTCTGTGTTTCATCTTCATCAGCGGCTATCGCGGATTTTAATGTATCTTTTAATCTATTGAGCGCAATGTTGCGTTGTAATACGTATTTGTTTAGTTTGTTCGACATTTTATTAAATAATAAATAATTGTAATAAAATTAAATGCAAAGTAAAGTAATAACGCGAAAATGTTAACAAACTTACAAGGGCCTGAGTTTGACGATAAGAATAATAACGAAGTTGCGATATGATATGCGGAATACGGACCGGTATCGAATAAGCGAAAAGTCCCAAAAGCGATGACGTCAAATGATGTATATAGCGGCAAGAAAGAAGAATATTGCCGATTAAGTGCTGTTAGAGCGAGACAGGTACGAATTTGGTTTCCTGATAAGGTTTGCGTTGGTGGAAATATTACAATAGTTACAATTAATTAATATAACTACTTTTCAACAATCCGACTCGATGGATCATTAATGTCGCTGCGGACCGCGTTAATTTTAATTCGGCTCGACTTTTAATTGTTGAAAATAAAATTTTCTTACTTACGTTTTTGCGCTGCCGTTCTCCAGTTAGTCGTCGTGGTTCTGCTAGGCCTAGCTGTTGATCCACGGCGAAGACCTCTTAACCCTTCTGCACGACAACACAAAACCCCACGTTTTCCGACACCAAAATTTAATGTACTGCGATACAAAAGGCACATGTGCATTCTATGCAAGCGTAATTTACGTACTGGCCTTTTGCGATAATTCTCGCTTTTCAAAAAATGGATTTTGCGTATTAAAAGAAAAATGTATTCTCAACATAATTTAATTATAAAATAAACTTAAGCGTTACGCGGTGTTAACAGTTTGCTTAACTGCTTCGATCAGTACATCTATAGCTGTTGCAGAGTTAACTTGTCGACGTTTTAAACGTGCTGGATTTTGTGTTCATTTTTGTTCATTTGTGTAAAACAGTAAAACTACTTTTACTCCGCATTTTTTCAAGTGACTAAGTGTGATTTGTGGTTAATGTCGGGCGTTGAATTACTGTTTAATTATGCCGCGCGAGTGTAAAAATCATCCCGATAGCTTCTGCTATGTCTGCGGGGAATTAACTTTAAAAGCGCAACGAAAACCCATTTCTCCGCTTGTTAAACAATTTATAAATTGTATTTTGATTGTCAAGTTGGCGACCAGGACAAGACTTGGGCTCCATCAGTTTGCTGTACAACTTGTTACAGTAGTTTGACCAAATGGCTCAAAGGTACCCGTAAATCAATGCCATTTGCTGTGCCCATGATTTGACGTGAACCTCGCTGTCATCTTACAGATTGTTACTTTTGTATGACTTCCACCGTCGGGTTTTTGAGCAAAAGTAAGCATATAATTCAGTATCCCAATATTCCGTCAGCTTTAAGACCTGTTCCTCATAACGATACTTTGCCAATCCCAGAGCCCCCAAACACTTATACTCTAGAGCCGGAAATTGATTTAAAAGACTCTGAGCCACAACCTGAGGCTTCGAATGATACGTTCAATGATGATGAAGAGTATTCCGCAAATATAGTTTTTCGGCAACCTCACCTCCTCACTCAATCGGAATTAAATGATCTTGTTAGGGATTTGCAGTTACCCAAAACTAAATCTCAGCTCCTAGGATCGCGACTTCAACAGTGGAATCTCTTAGAAAAGGGAGTAAAAATATATTCTTACAGAACCAGACAAGCAACCCTGAAATGTCTTTTCTCAGAAGATAAAGGTTTAGTGTTCTGCCCTAATGCAAATTTATTGATGACAGAGCTACAGATGCCATGTGACCCAGGCACATGGAAACTGTTTATAAACTCATCAAACATAAGCTTAAAAGTTGTCCTGTTGGCAAATGGGAATGACTTCCCATCAGTTCTAGTTGCATACTCTGTTGATATAAAGGAAACGTACGAAAACATCTTCAGCATCCTTGATAACATTAGTTATCATGGTTATAAATGGAAACTTTGCGCTGACCTAAAAGTTGTTGCTCTACTCACGGGCCTGCAATCAGGATTCACAAAATATTGCTGCTTTCTTTGTGAATGGGATAGCCGAGCCCGAGATAAACATTACATCGTACGGGACTGGCCTCTGCGAGAAAATCTTATTCCTGGTCAGAAAAATGTCGCCCACAATCCTTTGGTTCCGAAGGAAAGTATTTACTTACCACCTTTACACATCAAACTTGGATTGATCAAGCAGTTTGTGAAAGCAGTGGACAAGACAGGTGGTGCATTTCAATTTTTGAAAACTAAATTTCCTCGTCTTAGCGAAGCTAAAATCAAAGAAGGCGTTTTTGTTGGTCTCCAGATTAGACAACTCTTCCAAGATTCGACGTTTATTGAACACCTAAATCGAAAAGAAAAACGAGCTTGGCTTGCATTTCAAAACGTTTGTAAGAACTTCCTGGGTAACCACAAAAGTGAAGATTATGTCGCTCACGTCGAGGAACTGCTTTTAGCGTACAAGGACATAGGATGTAACATGTCTCTTAAAGTTCACTTCCTTCACTCGCATCTAGACTTTTTCTCTGAAAATTTAGAAGCAGTCTCGAACGAACACGGGGAACGGTTCCATCAAGACATCGCTAAGCTGGAGAAGAGATTTTCAGGGAAGTGGAATGCAAGCATGTTGGCGGAGTACTGTTTGTTTTTGAAACGAGAGAGCTGTACCTCAGGGTATAAAAGGAAAGCAAGCTCCAAGTAACGATGAATATCTTTTATTTATTACTGTTTATAGCTAAAATAGTTATTTTTTCCCATTTAAATTAAATTCATGTCCATATATTTATTATTATAATAATTATTATTATCGTTCGATAAATAAATTATAATTAATTTATCAAAAAGTGGTAACATTTGAGATTTGGGGCTCTCTCGAAAATGATGGGTGATGGACGAAAACGGAAGACATATTTGGATTCAGGACGTCATTTTACATAAGAATCACCCGGAATAGTGTCAGGGCTCGATAAAAAATATTTTTTTGCAGACCAGTGTAATTAGAAAATTATTTATTACGTATACATGGCAAAATGAAATCAGCAAAACACTTTCTAAGTTTGAATGTTGTAATTGAAATTGTCAACATTTTTCTTAATTTTATTTCTTCATCAAAGCGCGAAAGCAATTGATGAAATTAAACTATCAACTAAAAATCTTATAAATAATCTTTAAAGAGTTAGGTAATCAATTTGTGAACCAAGCTATATTTTAAACTCCATAGAACCGGTTACGAATACTTTACTTTCCTTATAACTTCATACGTTTTACTAACGTACGATCTACAGAAAAATTCTAAAACTAACCCGTTTGTTAATCGGTGACAAATAATCTCGACAATATTTACGCGTTCGCACGCTACACTCGCTCACGGCGTTAAGATGTCTCGATTAGTAGTCGCTATCATTAATAAGCTTATTTGTTAAATAACTTTTATGGTTCATTAAATTCTTAATTTTAGATCTTTAAAACATTAGTTTTTCACATTAAGTTTTCTTAAATTATCTACAAAATAAGAAACAAAAGTTTATTAGAGTCTATTGCTTTCTGTTTACATTTATGTAATAAAAAATTGTAAACAATATAAACTTATTTGTTTGTTTTTATTTTTGTGTTACTACATATTAATTTGTTTCTTTAATTAGTCAAATTTCTGTTTCTAGTGTAAAAACAGTTTTATAACATCTTGCTTAGTTTTGAGTTTGTAAAAGCTTCCTGTGAGTTGACTTTCTGTTATTTTTAAAACTATTTGAATTTTAACTAGAAGTGACTTAATCTAGACGTTTCTAAACAACCTACGTTGTACTTATACTTATTTAAGTAATTATTTTTACAATAAATGTTAAGTACAAGTTCACCTTATCTACAATTAGGAAAATAATGCATTAAAACCAATTTTATTTAGAAAAGATTTGTTTAAATATGATAACTTATTCAAGACAAGTCACCGTGTGTCACTACAACGTACGGACATCTGATAGGGACAATTTTGCTATTGTAATTGATGGTTTAAGGCTGAAAGTTTTTAGTGTTTATGTGTAAAAACAAATTTAAAAATATACGAAAATCAGTATCTTAAAAACATAATAAATCGTGCTGACTATTCCCTTGTCTTTTTAAAGCAATTTGATGTTTACGAAAACGATTTGCAACGTTTTTACTACGTTTTTGTAAGAAATAGTCCGAATTGTGGCATAATCGCGCTTTACATCTCTATAACAATACATCAGCATAAATTACAGAAGTTGCTTTGTAAAACTATTGTTAGTTAAGTATTAACTAGTAGAATTTTCATTCTTTTTTACTCATTTTTTTATATGAATCAATAAAAGCTCTAAAGCATTGTGTTTTATATAGTATTTATGACGTTTGACTGTAATATTACAATTCTAATAAACTAGAGGGATTTTTATTAAAATTTAAAAAATTTTATTAAAAAAAAACATTTATTAACTATGCTTGTATAAGAAATTGTTAATAATCGATACGTTTATCATAAACCAAATATATAGTAAAATAGTATTGCGTTTTAAAAATATATGAAATGGTTAAAAGATTTGTTTTTATCATTTCTATTATTTATTATTCATGGTCGTTTCTCATCAAAACCAACACAAATCTAATTTAAATGAAAACAACAAAGCAACCGAATTATGAAATGTTACAGCTAATGAGACTAGATAGCCTGAATAAGTAAAATTTAAATCAAATAATTTATGATATTTGTATTTGTCTCTAAAATAAGTTCTTACCTTATTATTTTTAGATTAAAATTTACGTCTAAATTAAGGTGTATATGTGCATTATAACAAGTTAATTAATTTGTATACTAAATGCTGGAAGGCTTCTGAAAAAATGTGTGCATGTTGTACAAAAAATAGCAGCACATATTTTTGAATTATTTAAAAAGGTATTAATAAAAGTTAACAACGTGTCATATTTTTAAATAAATCATACTTAATGAACATTAGATTGGGAACGAATGTAATTTCACACACCGAGCAGGATGTTGAAATATTCAAGCTTTTATTAGGATCGGCAAACTAGTCCGGGGAGGTGTTGTTTAAAATTGTTTAAACATGTAACAAACTGTGAGGTGTGTTTCAACAAACGTCAAGCTATATTCAAGTATTTTTCCAAATGAGTAAGTTTATAAAGTACTATACATTAGAAAGCAAATTAGACAAGGATTTTACTGCGGTCTGTGAGGAATTCTACTGCAAGATCACTACACGTGTACTCCACTCTCAAATTTTCATGCATGTTGTATTAAAGTACACTGTTATGACAGCTCTGGGAGTGTGCATCATATTTAACATCACTTCCTCATTTCATATGCAAAACTTAGACTAAGTATTTAACACACAAGCGGAAATTGTTTTGCACATTCAAAAATGAATTTAATTTATTTGAAATAACGAAGAAAAGTCAAGTAACTTATAGTTGCGTATAAACAATTATAAATCTTAATATATGACAAATAGTTAAAGCTAAATGGTTTTCGACTAGGATTCTACGTGAGAATATTAAATTTCTGCGTAATTTATTTTAATTACTGCTCTAATAAGTGCGCTCGCATGGTAAAATTATATAGTCCCATTTAAGTATACTAACAAGTTTTCAGTACACTGTGCACAAGCCATTCTACTGTATATTGTTAAGTCGGGTATACGCCCTTAGTAAAACGACCCCGTTTTTTTTAATTTTCGCATATTTCCTCAAATAACCATTTTGGAGTACGATAATACTAATAGTTGGTTTTTAAAAACCAACGACCTAATTTAATTAAGCTTTCACAAATTTTTATTTTATTAAGAGTTGTCAAATAATTTTTGTTTCTTGTATCTTAATTATAATAATATAATAAGTAAATATTTGATTAATGTAGACAAGACTTAAAATGAGTTTTAGTAATAAAAGGAAATTGCATTTCATTTGTAGGATGTGTTCAAAGTACATAAAATAACAAAAGAAAAAGGGAAAGCAGCCGTGGCAACACCATTGTAACGCTATTTTGTTTCCAAAGTAATTAATTATTGCATTAATAAAATTGGTGTTAACTATTATGTATACTATTTTCAAGACTCGAAAACAACTAATGCTTTTATAATTCATAATAGATTAAGTGTTAAAATTTTTATTAGAAAACGTTAAGTAAACGCTTGGTTATACTACATACTTTGTAAGAGAAATTTATAAGTATAAAGCAAAGTAAACAAAACCATTTTGTTCATAAAGATACACCAAAGCTTATTACTGATTCTGCGTATAATAATGTACACGCGTGTACAACAAAGGTAAAAACATTTCAACCTGAATGTAACTATTTACTTAATTAATATATTTTACAAAACTATAATGGTGAAATAAAATTAATAACAAATACGTGTTAAAAATTAATTTTAAAATTTTAGTTTTTCTAATACAAGTTAAATATTGCAATAGTAATGCTTTTGCTAAAAAAAGTTTTGTAGGTTCAAACGTACAGTGGAACTTATTTGTTGTTAGTTTTGTTGTGTACCACAAAAAACAAAATAATTTTTAATTATTAAGTTTGTTTTATTTTTGGCAAAGAATAAGAAGTAAATTAATTACAAAAAATAAAACAACATCAAAAATCCGTACCAGTATTTTTTAATGTTTTTGTAATTTCAATGTATCGATTTTATACATTTAAGCTCGGATTTAATGTAAAAAAATTTCAAATCTCAGGGAAAAAAATTGTTGATTTTGTATTTATTCTATTAAAATAATTCTACATATGTACATGATAAAAATTGTAAAAACCATTAGAGTTAATACATATAGAAAAGTTTGAAACTAAATAAAATTCATAATAGGTATGATGAATCGATGTTATCTATCTAATTACATGATGAGCTTGACATGTACAGCCATAGTCATTGGAAATGTCCCTAAAATGAACATTACCGCATTTTTAGTCACATTCTAATAGTATTACCAATATTTATACTTGTAAATATACGAGGTTATGTCCTTTTGTCTTCTAAATAAAAATAATAGTTTAAAAAAACTAAAAAAACACGGTTTTATAAATAACCGAACTAAAAAGAAGAAAATAATTTATAATTACAAACAAAATTATTAAATTCAGAGCAATAATATATAATTATAAACAAAATCACTAAATTCAGAGTTAAAAGCGTGGGGTGCATCCGGATACACGGTAGTCTTTCGCGCCAAGTATCTGTTATTAATTTTTTTTTGTAATTAATTATATCAATCATTGTTTTAACATGTATTCAGTTCGACTATTGCTGTCAATTTGTCATTTGACTGATATACATAATACTGTCACTAAACACGACGTTTGAATACATACGTGACGAGATATTCTACAGCTGCACTGTTTTTGCCTTATTGATAGCTGCCTTTAGAATAATTGTAACAATGATTATAGATGCACCCCACGCTTTTAACTCTGAATTTAGTGATTTTGTTTATAATTATATATTATTGCTCTGAATTTAATAATTTTGTTTGTAATTATAAATTATTTTCTTCTTTTTAGTTCGGTTATTTATAAAAACGTGTTTTTTTAGTTTTTTTAAACTATTATTTATTTTCTATTTTTTAGTTTGTAACGTTAAAATCCGGACCTGCACAATTTTAAAATTTTAAAGCATCTTATCATGACAGGAAATTACGTTATTGTAACCTTGGTGATGCATTGGCTGATAGCAAGGTCGTTGTGATTATGTATTTCACTTTTCCTGCTTTCACCAACGTGTATGGAAGTTTAGCTTTTGTAGATTTGGAATTTAAAATTTATCTCGAGCAATCGGATTATGCTACAAAGCTATAGTCAATTAGAAACAATTATAGATTGTATTGGAAAGTTTTCTTTAATTGACATACCTAATTTTGGGGGATTTGTAAACTTCCACACGGTGCACTCTTATCTGCCGACCACCTGGGTATGTACATCACCTCGGTAGCTTCAAAATTTAACGTTATGTTTGTTTATAGCAACTTATGTTAGGTTTAGTCTTACCCGGCTATTTGGGGAAAGTTTCATGTGCGATTGGGTCTTGTCGCAAGCTGTCGTATGGTTCTTTTGTGTTGGGGGTCCTGTCGAAATACATGTGGTAAAATATTTTATTGGAACAATTGGGTACCTATAAAAGCGTGTTTTTTCAATTTTCTAAGCTATCAGTTATTTTCCGTATTTTAATTCGATTTATCAATAATCAATTTTTGCGGACATGTGATTATGAAATATCTTACGAACTAAAAACTTATTGGAAACAGTAGTTATCGACAGTAAGACCTTATTTCTCGGGGAGGGAACTTGAGAAACAGCTATTACATCCAAGGCAGGCAGCGGGCGCGCAAATTACCTGCTCTGACACGAAGTGGTAATAGTGAAATACACTGGAACGATTTAAACGCGATAGGTTTTGTCGAGATGCACACCTGCGCAGTTCACGCGCTCTGTCTTTGTCACTCTGATGCAGAGGATCCCTAAAGAAATCAATTAATCCTGACGATCCTAATTATGATAATAAAAACTTTTTAATGAATTATTGCATTGTCATCGGTCCGTGAAACGCATGCAAAGTTTCAAGTTAATCAAACACTTGGAAACCGCTGAAAATTAAGCTCAAAGATTCCGTTACATACATACATACATACATACATACATACATACATACATACATACATACATACATACATCCCGAACTAATAAAAGCGTGTTAAAAAATCTACAAAAGGAAAATGAAACACTGTTTAAGTCCCTACAACAAAAAGGATACGAGTTCAAAAAGATTTAAAACGCATGGAAAAGCGCAATGAATCCATAAGTCAAATCAAACTTAATACCTCCTTCTAGCACCGCTTATTTACAATACTGTATGGGTTTGACAGACAAAATAAGCAGGGTGCTAAAGAAACATAATATCAAAACAGTCTTTACGACTAAGGATACCCTGAACACTTGGTTTACATCTGCTAAAAACAAACAAGGTGCTCTAAAACATGCCGGAGTTTGCAAAATTCCTTGTTCTTGTGGATCAAGTTATATAGGACAAACGGGACGCTCTATTGAGTAAAAGAACGTATGGCTGACTGTAAGCACCACAGAGTTACTAAATCAGCAGTGGCAGAACACATGTAGAACCAGGGACACACGCTGAACTTTGACCAAACTAAAATATTGGCTAGAACTCCTTTCTACTTTCGAAGACTAATCCGCGAAGCTGTGCAAATAGAAAAACATCCATGTAATATAAACCGAGAAGACGGTTTAAGACTGTCACGTACACATATTTAAATTTAAATAAAGTTTAACCCAATTCAAATAATGCACCTATAATGCAAACTAACTCTTATGGATTTATTAACATATAAGCAACACAAAAATATCGAATTTAGAGCAATGATACAAATTATGTTAGGGTCGGGGTGTTCTAATCGTACTCTAAAGATTACAATTCTAATTTGACATTTCAAAATAACATACTTTGGACGCCACAATATTTTTTATACTTAGAATGGTTAAATATTAAAACCAAAAAAAAAAAATCTTGATTAAAAGTTATTTACATACGTGACATTAAAGGTTAGTTATCACTTGTTGCGTTTTGTAACTTTAGCCCATCGGGCATGATCATCACGTGACTTAATTAAATTACGCAATGATATGAAATCTTTCAGATCCACAATCTATTGGTTTCGTCCAGCAATTTGATTGATTCTATCACCTTAGATCGATGATCAATAACCATAACTTCGTAAAACGTATAGGAAACGTACGTATCATAAATTTTTCAGAATCATATCGTACATATCGTAATATTCCCAAACAAAAACGCACAAAGTAAACCATCGTAATTGTACGTATCCAAACAAACCAAATCGAACAATTTTGAACAAAATATATCTTAACCCAAAAAAAAATTCCTTTAAACACAAAGGAAAGCGGTAATAATTCGACTAAAGCGGATTATTTTTTGTTGCATGACCTCTATAGCAGAATTCCACGTTCGCTTAAAACAATAACTATGAACCACGCATGAGTATTGTGCATCAACGACTTGCGCACGCAGCGACTCCAAAAATGTTAAATTAAATCAGAATTATTCAATCAAAAAAATGTAAACGTTACAAGTCTCAGCAAATCTTAGCTACCAGTATTATATCTTCTAACACAAAGATCAACCTTCTTGGAAAGGACACAAACACTTACTCCGAGTAATAACGAAGTCAGCCAAGCGGTAACGGAAAGAAAAGTTCCGTTAATTACTCTAATTGCTATTGATATAAAAGTCGACACTTACATTTTTTTCCTTCAGTGACATTTACCACTCTGAAGATGCAAGCTGCAATGTCATCGAAGAGGAAAGGTCGGGTTGGTACAAAGACAAATTTGGACAACGCCGACAGTAGTGTATTACGCCGATTGATATTAGATTATCATATTACACATGAAATGGTTCTTGAGCTTCAATGAATTCACAATTCGTTCGTGGAAGCCGTTGATTACAAGGGTAATCACAAAACCTTTACATAGGAAATGCAGGTTATCGGTTTTTGTTGGCAAAAAAAAACAAAGACGAATAAGAAGCTTCTAATGGAAAATAACGATATCAGACATATGGGGCTATAATTTACATCTACCGAACCTACATCCACTCATCACTTACGTACGAAAAAAAATTGAGTCAGAACAACGAACAAAGGGTTAAGAAAACCAGTGTAAAAAAGCGATCGATTAATAATAGTGCACGAGGGGGTTAAACACGTGTTTGTAGTAAACGCGTTTTTAAAATTTAGATTGTTTATTAAAACTGGAGATTATCACAACAAAATGAATGTTGCCAATTATAAAAACTCGCTACAAGAGAAACTTTTAGCAAATCTGCCGCTTGAAAGTTTACTGAACAGCTTGTGACTCACAAAAATTATCTTAACTAAAATAAACTTTGTGCTATGTATCTTGACGGTGCATCTTATTTGCCAAATGCTGTCTCGCTTTCCGTTCTGTACATCTGAAGTGCAAGTTCTCGTTTGACAAACTGTACAATGGTTTTTTTATGGAAAGAACTAAACCCGGAGTGGCAACAAATATATTTTTATAGAAGAAGAATTTTCTTTGAAGATTTGGGAAAACTATATATAAAATCTAGAAAACAATTGCCACAAAAACAATCACCGTTATAACAAATATTTAAAAACAAGACATACGCGACACCAGTACGGGTAAAATGAATTAAACGATGTAAGTTTTGTTCATTTACAGTTGACTTGAGAAAATATAATATTTGAAGAGGCGTGGCTAAAGTCACTTCAACTCCAAAGGTACACTCAAATTAAAAAGTACTTTGGTGGGAAATTTAAATCATTTATAAGTTACCCGTGCAGATTTAGTAAAGAGCGGACAGTAAGGCAAGAAAAAATCCCAAAAAAGGTGGCATAAAAGGCATATTAAACCTGCCAAAAAAGCAATAAAAATTGCACAAATTAAATTTACAGTTTTTTTGTTTTACAATGTTTATTAAGTGCTATTATTTTCCCAAGAACAAATCAAATATTTTTCAATATTTTGACTAAAAAGCTGTTGCCTTTTATCATTTAAATTTTTTTTATAGAAGCAAAAAGTTCTTTCGACATCACAAGATGTTAGTGGAGCAAATTTTAATGCTGATGCTTTTGTTATTGTTAAAGATATTTTCTGTTGATGCTTTATGACCTCCCCTTTTTGACTTTTTTGTAGCACCAAACTAAAATAATACATATACTAGTAATTAAAAGCATTTTACAAACTTACTGATTTTGAACAAACTTGACAAAAAAGGTTTTTCTCGTCGGTTGTTAAATTATTGTGCAATTTACTCCACTTGTAATAATTTTGAAATTTTGATTGTTTATTAGGTGGCATTTTTAAAACTTACTCACAGCACAACAGCAATAGACTATCACAGTGTGATAATATCACAGGTATTTATAACAAGTAAAAAATATTTTAGTCATGTGTTTCAGTCATTAAAGGAATCCCACCGGACAGAATTAAAATTATCACTATTTTTGTTTGCTTTACTTAGGTACTGAATAGACCTATAAAATATGATACATTCCGAAATCCTTCCGGTTTTGTGAATAGTGTTCTGTTAAGCCTGTCATTGTACATAAACCTAGTAAAAATTCTTACAATAGTTCTATAAGCGGCTTTTGTATTTAATGTTTTCTGGAAACCATTGTTTAACAAAACATGAAAATCCCTGTTGTTATTTATAGGTTCGTGGTAAGACCTTTTGAGCAAAAAATGTTAATTATATTATTGTACACAATTTAAGTAAAATTCTGTAATGCGTTGTCATCCACCTATTAAAACACTGTTTACACAAACTTTTCAAAATTTATATGTAAAAAGGCAATATAAAATAATACTTTTTAAAAAAGCAAAAAAGACAAAAAGTTACACAAAAAGGCAAAATATGCAGGCTCCAGGCATTTGCCTGACTGTCCGCTCTTTAATCATTAGACCTTGTTGAAGTTTGAGGTTATTTTACAAAAACACTTTATGACTTTAATATTAATAAAATTAAAATTGTAATTACAGATTTATTTTTACATCAAAAACACAATTTTAGAAAATTATTCATTGTCACTTTCGTCCTCGGATGATCCATTGTTTATTATAAACGTTAGATTTGTCACAGTTTTACCCAGCAATTTTTACAGTGTCATGTAATTCACATGTTGACAATGTTTGTCTCAGTTCGATGCATCTGTGGCAAACGTAACACTGTATGCTCGTGTTGTTTAAGGATTTGGTCTACATAATAAGTTTTTGTATAATTTTATTATTTCTGTTTTTTGAATTTAATTTGTTTTTACTCCATTACTATTGAGTCATTGTAATGCTTTCCTTACGTTCTGCTTGAGTTGTAGGTTATTAATTTGTACACCGTGGAAAGGTGCATTATCCATGACAACAATACCATAACGAGGCAAATTTAGAATCATTTCTTATATTTAAAACCAATTTGCAAAAAATACTTTTTTAGTGTGTCTGCTTCTCTGTGTAATTAATCTTCTCTTTTATTTTTTCAACTAACATATTTATTAACTGTGTGAACTTCATAAAAATTAAAATTTTATTGTTATATATATCTTTTTTACCAGATTTTTTTTAAAATTGTGGTTGATTTGCTCGTTGCAGCAGCAGCTAGTTTGATTACCTCCTCTAAATGAAAAGTTCATACGCCCACAGCTTTCTGTTTATCGAAAAACTCAACAACATTTTTAATAATGCTTTTGACTTCGGAATGAATAGTTTTCTTTGATTTGATTCCATGTTGGTAAATAACAACTGAAACAGTACAGAAAATAAGTTATGTAGAAATGTCTATTAAAAATTAGTTATGGTTTATAAAATTAACAAAGTAATGAATACAAAGTAGTAATTTATGTTAAGGTTATGCTACCAAAGTTATATTTAAAAAATACACATACGTTATTTACAAATCACGGCGTTTAAAAAAGTTATGGTAAAGCTAATTTAATAACGATGAATCTTTCAAAAAACAGCAGGTAAAGGTCTAAAGAAACACGAGGCAATTGAGGAATTTTGATTGTAATTTAATTTTTTGAGCGTGCGGTACTTGCTAGTTGTGATTGAATGAAGCATTCACTGCTTAAAATTTTTAAACTTAGTTGAAATATTTTTTGGGGACCATGTTTGGTTCGGCGCTCTGTACTTGTAACAACAAAACAGCAATAACATGTTCCAATTGTAAAAACGATTTATGTTACCTATATTGATCTCTACATATCTCAACTTATTAGTGTATTTTCTGGTAATATCGTTCAATATATACTTTTTATATATATAAATTTAATATTTTTCAAGTAATTACCTTTATACTATTACTTTGGGTCAATATGATCCATATATAGTACTTTTAAAGAGAACATCGGGATTAATCAGATTCTTTGGTTTATTATAAAAAAAATCATTCTGAAAGAATTTAGTGTGCTTTTCGCATTTTTGCACAAATTTATCAAACAATAATTGTGTTTTATAAATATTGAATTTTTCTTGATTTTAAGCAGAATATTCGTATATTAGTTTTAATAAGTCAATTGTTTTATTGTTTCTATTAACAATTTTATTATCCGTTAAATGTACTATTTTAATGTTTTTAATTTATGCTTCAGAAAATAATTTACGATAATTTAAATTTCTGAAATTGAACGTATAGTTTAAAATTAAAAAAAAATAATAGTTTTGTTGGAAAATTTGCAAAGTATGAGAAGTTAACGTTAAAGTTTCTGCAACTTATGTACATTCCTGTCAATTACTTTGAATTACATTTTGTTTTTATTAAAGTTATTAAAACCACATCAGATGCAGAGTTCTTTTACATGTCTACTAGCTTGACGGTTTTGGTTTTATCTGCGGTTTTATCTTTTATGATAGAAGATAAGTTTTACATTTTTGAAACACCATATTGAACTTCTTTTTATTACTGTCTGCTGTAGCGCTTGTCAAATAGGAATTGACTGCTTTTACATGTGTACTTTTGTTGATTACTTTAGATTTTAATCTGTTTGACGTTTCAAAATAGTCTATATTAACTATTTTTATAAACACAAAAAGTAAATAAATAGATTTGACATATTATTTAAGTTGTAATCGATTATTGAATGTAACAATACAAAATGTGACGTCTCGAATTCAAAGACACGACTGAAAATATATATGTAAAAGTAGTGTTTAAATTAAAATTAATTCGAAAATTATTTTCGTTATGTTTTAGTGTTTGTTATTCAATTTTTAGTAGTTGAAGCAATCTGTATTGAAAGGTATTAGGAAGTTTAGTGGCACTTTCCAAAGAAAGATCTATTGCATTGCCGTAATGCTACCCTAATCCCCAACCGGGATGGCTCAAATAAATAATGTTTAAACGCAAAGGAATGGGTGCAAAGTTATTATGACAAGCGGTGCGTGCCTGTGTTGCAGGGATAGAGTAAAGGTCGTGAAAACGTGCCTGTGCTTTTCCACTGTAGTTACAACATACGAGTTGCGAAATAACATCGTATTTTCTAGATTATATTAAATTAACAACATTGTAGATGTTTTGACTTTTAGATTCGCCTTAACTATTTTTTGTAAAATAACGAAATTATTCTTACTCTTTTATAAATAAGTTTCGGTTTAGAGAGTTTACGTTCGTTTGCTTTCAAAGCTTTTACATTTTAATACAGCTATAAACAGGATTTAAATTGAAGCTGATAGCTTTTTCCAGAAATTACCTTATCTTTCTTATACTTTACACAATTCAATGTAGCTTAAATTTATATTAATGTTGCAGATTTTGAGTATGCTTTAAGAGCTGATGTATCCATATAAGTATGTACTACATTTTATATACATATATAAGCATCACATAACCATCCTTACGAATACTATTGGATACCTACAGCAAATAAATTGTTAAATAAAAAAGGATAATTATTAGACATAAACAATAAATTTATTGCATATTAATCCTTTTGTATAAATGTTGTTTTTAAAATAATAATAGTAAAACTGTGAAGATTTTTTTTTGTTTTTTTGTCAACTAAGAAACTTCCTGTTGATCTAAACTTGATGATAACACAACTTTGTGGTTATTGCTTTAGTGAATGTTCTGAAGGTCTTTGTTTATCTTGAGCGGCTGTTCGTTGTTTTTAATTATTTTCGTTTTTGTTAGACTATCTTTATACTTTAGTTTAGTGCAGTTGTTTAAGAAAATTTAAATAAATTGCCAATAATTATGCGATCGTAAGCATAATCTATTATCGTTTTGTTACTAACAAGATATGTTGCAAATTAAGTATACAATAATGTCTCAATTTGATTACAATGTTTTTTTAAACTGTTTAAATGAACACTAAAAAATAAATCTTGCATACACTCTATTAAAAAAAAATTAAATTATATCTAAAATATATTAAATTTAGTAATATTCATAACTAGTTAGGCGCAACTTCAAAAAACTTATATTTTTTAAATCAAATTAATTTGTTTAATTAACAATTTACATTCTTAAAATAGCGTTAAATGAAATCACCTGCTCCTGGTAGATAGTTTTCCAAACTTTTTTCTTTAAAACTGTTATAGAATTATCAGATTATCAAATGTAAATATGTTCATTAATAACTATTAGGTAATAATAAAATATTATGTACAACAGCCATAGTCATTGGAAATGTCCCTAAAATGAGCAATACCGCATGTTCAGTCACATTATAATAGTATTAATCGTATATATACCTGTAAATATATCCTAAGGTTTTGTTTTTTTCTTTGTCGTATAAATACAAAAAGGTGATTACCATTACTTAATTTTGGATGTATTTCTCAAATCATACGAAAAGCCGTTTAAATATTACTCTCAAATAAACGTTTTATAAAACCAAAATTTTCTTTATATTTTTTGTGCGAATTAACAAACGAACACTTTTTTCTAATTTTGAATAACAATTCATTAACATATTTAATAAACATAGGACATACTATATCGTCAAACTTTTAGGTAATAAATGTTTTGAATAAAATGCCGAAATTATATTTGCAAAATTATTTAAAAAGTATTTGTTACGTCTAAATTTTAACTATTAATGTAATTTATTGAAATGTTTTGATAGTCACATTATTTTTGTATGTAGGATGTATAAACCTGGCTTATCAGACCCGGAGTAATGTTTGGTTATAAGAATATGCAGCGTTTGTTACTATAATTTATAAACAATTTTTCTTATATAATAATTAATAAGTATCAACGATACTTGTTTTTTGTTATAAAATAACCGTTTATTTTTTCAATTTTTTAATTTGAATGTTGGCCCGGTTTATGTAAAAGTAGGTGTTGTACCGGATATGCATCCTAGAGTTAAGCGGATTAACAAATACCTCACTTATTAATATTGTGTTGTCAATGAAAGTGCGGTAATGCTCATTTAAAAGACATTTAATAGTATTGATCGTATTGACATCTATAAATATACCTTGAGGTTATGGCTTTTTGTTTGTCGTATAAATACAAAAAGGTGATGACCATTATTAAATTGTATATCTGTTTCTTAAAATCATACGAGGAGACTTAATTACTTTTAGATTACTCTGAAACAAGCGTTTTATGAAACCACAACTGCTTTTATGTTTTTGTGCAAATTAATAAACAATTCTACCGGATATGCATCTTAGGATTAAGCGGATTAATAAATACATCACTTATTAATGAGTTTCATAATTACCTTTTGTAAATATATCATCAGGTTATGTTCTTTTGTCGTATAAATATAAATTTTTTATTTACAAAATTGTAATATAAATCGGGAGCTCCTAGTAGTAACATCATTGTTTATGTGATTATATTTTGTGAATATGTCTCGAAGATTAGGACAAATGGATTCTACCTTAGAATTAAGAGGAAGTATTGTTGAGATGGCACAAGCAGGAATGTCACCTCGAACAATATCACAACATGTTGACTTATCGGTAAGCATTTTTGTAAAGTATATTTTTTACATTGCATTGCAACACAGTCACCATGTATTAAATATGATCACTAACAATACTATTTTATAACTAAAGTTGGAAACTATGAAATTGACGTCAAATGTTTAAATACATATATAATGTATAATGACTTTTAATATAGTACTAATGATAAATGTAATCTGTTACTAAGAACTTAACATTTTGTAGATTAAACAAATCCGGCGATGGATTACGAAAGGTCAGGCAGTTGGTAATAGGCCACTTGTAAGCAACAGGCCACCTAAGCCTAGAATTACAAGAAGATGCGGACATACTCGCCTATACATTATTAAATCTATTTACAACTTGCCAAAAAATAAAGGACACGCTGAATATTAATTGCTGTGTTTCCACCATTCAAAGACGTTTACACGAATCAAATTTGCATTGTAGAAAACCGGCAAGTAAACCTAACATTACAGAGCGTCATGCTGCAGCTCGGTTGCGCTTTCGTCACCAATATTTAAATTTGGATTGGAGTACTGTTATATTTATAGATGAAAAAGTATTTTCTACCACTGATCAATGTCCAACTACAGTGTGGATACCACAAAACACTAGTTACAATATAGAACATGTTTTGATCAATAGGCAAAGTGGTAGAGTGACAGCTGGAGTGTGGGGATGGATATCTCAAGCGGGTCCAGGAGAGTTAGTGCAAAACACCATCTTAATTTACTTCAGAGTAATACCTGAATATTTTAGATAATATCTTAATACCTTCTGTGAGAAGAATATTTCCACAAGATGAGCTGGAAATTATTCAAGTAGTCCAAGATAATTTTCCTATTCATACAGCACGAATTGTTAGGGACTGGATTAAATGGCCAGCGAGATCACCAGATTTGAACCCAATTGAAAATATGATCAGAAACTGGGATAGTGATATTCAATTTAGAACACCTGAAAATATTATCCAACATTCACAATTAGTTTGGGAACGTTGTCGAGGATCACAGTTGTGTGAAAATTTAGTAAACTCTATGCAGTCTAGATTGGCAGCATGCATACAAAATAATGGTTATTACACAAAGTATTAATTATTTCTATACAACTTTTGTATTCTTATTGTTTTTTATATGATATGTTTTTTTATTTAATTATATTATTAAAATAAACTACAGCATGGACTGTAATTATAAACGTATGCTTATTTATTAACATTTTATTAACGCAAAAGTGAGTAATACCTAAATAATTATTAATAAAATAGGAATAATATTAATGAATACGAAAATGTAATTATGATACTCATTAATAAGTGAAGTATTTAACCGCTTAAACAAAAAAAGAAGATTGTGACTATGTAAACAAAAATTTAAATAAATTACATTATATTGGCACAAATATTTATTCTTCCACCGGAAAATTTTGTTTGATAGTATTATTTGTATTTAAACAAAATTAAAGTATAAAAGTTTCACTTTATTTATAAATAATTTTGCACATACAGCGAAATATTAATAGTACCTATGTAAAATCGTTTTTATAAAATCAGTAATTAGATAATTACTTACAATTTACCTTAATGATATACGTTCAAAATTTTACTATCAATAAGTATGTATCTAAAATTATAGAAAGAAATGTGTTTTTTTATTGGCATAAAAATATAAATACGGTCATAAAAGTCATACCATTTTCTTATAGTTTGAGAAATACATGTAAAATTTAGTAATGGTAATCCTTTATTTATTTATAAGACAAAAGGACACAACCTCAAGTTATATTTACAAGTATAAATACTGGTAATACTATTAGAATGTAACTGAAAATGCGGTAATGTTCATTTTAGGGACATTTCCAATAACTATAGCTCTACCTGCGCTTAAAAAAATGCTTCTTTATTATTATATGTAATAATGAAAACATTAGTTTTTTTAATTCCATATTCAATATTTACTTCAAAAACTATACTTCTTTAAATAAATCGATTAAAATAACTTTTGTACAAAAATAAATAAACAAAACTTAAAAGAAAATGTAATGACATAAAGTTTTAGAGACAAAGTTAAGTTATTTTTAACATTAAGTTTATCTTTGGTCATATTACGAATAATTTCAATTAGTTCTTAATTTATTAGTTACATTTTATGTACTTTGTACATTATATAAATGCAGTAAATTGTAAGACATACTTTTATCTTAAATTTTTCTATTTAACCAAGGAACTTTTTTGATTTAGATTTTTGGATTAAAGTTGAGACCACTATTTTAAGTTAGCGTTTGTAATAAATAATACAGCCCAACACACATTTTGGTGCCAGGGTTTTTGTAACTGTTTTTAAGTAAGTTTTGGGTGCAGAATCCAAAACTGTCTTCAGATTTGGTCTATCACATCTAGTTTTTGAGATATTGTATTTTGACCTTTTTTTTAAAAAAGAAATAGTCTAGTTTTTTAACTTTTATACTTTTTACGTTATAACTAATACTTTCTAGTAAAAAAACACATAAAATCCAAAGTGATGTATTTATTTCACAAAATAAACAAATAAGTTTATAAATTATATTTACATATCATTTAAAAAATTTCTTTTATACGAGTTTCTACCATGGTAGTTATTAGGACAGTCTTGCTGAAGGCTCTAGCAGTAGTCGGCCATCATTTGGGTACCCCATCTTCCGTGATATCGATCTTCCATAGTTTTAATGTCCTGATGGAATCTTTCCCCCTGTTCTTCACTCAAATCACCTAGGTTTTCTAGAAACCGATCTAAGTGGCTGTAGAAGTAGTGAACTTTTATGCTCATGTTGCAGCCGAGTATATTAATGTTTGAAAGCATATTTTCCACTAATTCTATATAATTTTTTGCCTTATAATTTCCCAGAAAATTTTGTACAACTTGAACAAATGAACACCAAGCGTTAGATTTAATTTCATTCATTGATGCGGTAAATTGTGGATCTTTAATAAGCTGCTTTATCTGAGGGCCATCGAATATTCCGGTATTTCAGTTTTTCCGTGTTAATCCCAGGAAATTTACGAATCAAGTAGCCAAAACAAAGTCCATCGCGATTTAAAACCTTCACAAATTACTTCATAAACCCCAACTTGATATGCAAGGGTGGAAATACGATTTTGCCTCTCGCAACCAAAGGTTCGTTGATTACATTTTGTTTTCCTTGAGTCATAACATTTCTTAAAAGCCAATTTCTGTTAACTCTGTGCTGATCTTTACCTCTGCTGTCCCAAAGACATAAAAAACAAGGATATTTTGTATATCCACTTTGCCGTCTAAGGAGGAAGTTCACCATTTTTAGGTCGACGCAAATCACCCACTGATGTTCTTCATATTTAATTTTTTTCAGCACTAGTAATATTGCCTCGTATTCCTCCTTCATGCTGGTAGAATGACCAATGGGTATTGAGCCATATTTATTACCATTGTGTAAAATCACACATTTCAAACTTCGTCTGGTGTGTATTCCGACAAACTCATTTTTTGTAAGAGTCCTCTTATATCGTTACAGAATACCAGGTTATTTTCCTCAGAGTAAAAGGGCAGCATATCCTTATTTCTTTTACGATAAAATGTAATATTGGTATCTGGCTGCAGTAGATTCTTTTCATTTAATCTGGAAGCGAGTAATTCAGAAGATTCCTTTGAAAGATTCAGGTCTCTAATGATATCGTTCAGTTCCTGTTGATTGAAACGTTGCGGACTTGATAAATCTGCTTCTAAATCACTGTCGTTTTTGATTCCATACACTGAATTTCATCACACGTGGGTAGTTCTGCATCATCTTCCCGGAGCGAAGGGACACTGCTGAATGATAGAATGGGTATTTCTTTACTATGCAGTACAGGTCTCTTTGCTAAATCTAAATCAGAATATGGCCATTTCTGTCTATTGTTCCGATTGATTCTTTTGATATTCACGAGACAAAAATAGCAGTCATCGTGATGGTTTCTTGGTTCTCTCCAAACCATTGGTACTCCAAACTTTAGACACTTTCTCTTTCCAACTGTCCATTGACGCAGATGTTCAATACATGTTTTACATACGAAATGTGGAGCCCAAGTAACTCAAACTAGCTCATTAGATTTTAATTATTTAGGTAGGAAATTTCACTTTTGGCCTCTAAAGATATCACTATTTCAATATTTTTACGTTTTATAAGAACTAATACCAATTAGCCCATATCTCAAAAATTTGATTTTGTTGGGCTGTGTAATAAATTAGTAGTGTAGGGTAGAGTAGAAAAAAACATTTAAAGTAAAGTACAAAAAAAAAGAAAAACAAATGTACAATAAAAAAACGATTCCTGAAACAGAAGTTTTATTTAACAAAAACATACAAATCACTTTAAGAAGTAAGGTTTTATAACTGAAATTACATCTTAGCATCACAATCAAATGCTTTTAATAATTACATAAATTGTTAAAAAAACATAAAGGTGTAAATAGCTTTTGTTGTTAAGCAACGTTAAGAATTATTATTACTGCCGTGTTCCTTTTAAATGTGTAAGTAAAGGAATAATAAATAAATTTTGTTGTGATTATAAAACGTGACATACGGTTGTTACTGTTATTACGAAACGTCTACAAAGTAAATATTAAATGAAGAGATCGTATAAAAATTCAACTTAATTATAGTAGTCTAAATGTGTCAAAGGGATAAGAAAATAGCAAGAAAAACAGTCTTGGGTAGGAAAAGGGTCGACTGAAGTGTTGCATTTATCTCTCATTAAACCCAATAATTTTCTCGTTTATAAGATCTTTATTCGATTTAGATGTTCAATCATTCGACCTTTAAATGGTGTAATTCTTGTGCGACGACTTTTATTTCCTAGACTACTATTTGTTTTGTTTATTGAATTAAGAAAATCACGTAAATAGTGTTTAGTTACGCTACTTAAAAAGAATTAAAATTTTAATTACTGTATTTACCGTGTTGTTGTATCTAATAGTATTATCTGACACGTGATTCAACACTTTTCAATTTCCATAAAAGTAACTAAAATTACAAACATATCTCTTCATTACTGATAGAATTCAAATTGTAAATTACAGTAAAAATCCTTAAAGCCGAAACGCATCATTTATATTAAATTGAGTTACACACGTTATTGTGGTAACAATGAAGAAAACGTTTAATTTTATAGTGTACTAAATATCGGAATAGCTAGCTTTAGAACGTTTGGTTTACGCAGAGCTTAATAAATATTGCATTTGAAATAAATCTGGCGTTCATTATCATTTATGTACAATTCTACAGTTAGGGCGATAAGCGATTTTCTTTATTTATTTATACACATTGCCTTTGGGTTTGCAGTAAATTTGATCTTTTGCTGGTTTGTTTAGGTTTCGATTAGCCAGTGGAATATGTAGTATCGATAGAAAGTGCTTATATAAAATTTTACGTTGCTTTTTAAGTATGACATAACAAGTAATTCTATGCAAAATGCATAATTCTTTCATACGTCTCTAAAATAACGTTACTCTTTAAAAAAAATTGTTATAATATACAGTTATAAATGATGTCAAATCTCAAAAACTTTGCAATAATCACGTTTTTTATACTATTATAACGACTTATTATTATACTAAAAGTATTAACGTAAACGTAGAGACGACCGACTAACACAAATAATTATTACTTGTAGAATTTTAGATTTTATCAACTTTTTCTACTATGCGTTAATGAAGCCTTTTATCAAAATGAGCGAAACGTTGCTAAATTTATTTCGTTTCAATTTTAACGATATTTCAATTTTCTTGCAATCATTTACTTCACTAGACTTGAAACAATCGTAAAATTATTTTACAGATTTTAGTTTACATTTATTTTTTTATTTTTATTAAACATTTTATGCAAACAATAATATTATAACTTTGCACGTTACAAATTTTGTAAGATCTTGATAGTTTTCATAGATTCATATTAATCATTTTTTTTGTTATTTGTAGATGATTTTAATTAACTTAGAAGTTTTATATAGTTTTCTAAATTTAATCTTTATGACGTATTTATCAGTTATACCAACTACGACTCGCGAGCCCTACGCGGCTCAGTAGAGTCTTACTTGTGACTCATGAGTAGTTTAATAGTACATATTGATAAATTAACTACAATTGCCAAACAACTATAATAATCCTGCGCATACATCAAAATGCGCGCCAGATCGTATGCATGTAAACCTAGCTTTAGCTTTGCTGTCCACTCTTACTGATGTCACACGAAAAACCAAAGCAAATAGACACAGAAGCGTTACCCAGTTACTAACCAAATTATTTTTACATTTTGTGCGGGAAAACTAACTGAAATCAACAAAAACTAAAACAAATTTGCGAGAATTTTAGATACCTTTTAAAAAACTGTATTCTAAAACCGCCTTTTTAAGCTTTTTTTGCTTTGACTCAAACGGATTCAAAAATGGAGCGCATTTCCATCGTATTGTCGTTTGTCTGCTTTAATCTTTAATTTTCCGACCGACCACACCCCAGTCAGCGACATTAGTTTCCCGCGACCAAATGCATTGAATGGTTTCACTTGGCTTGGAACTCATAGCTTCTTCTAACAATTGACGTTTTTATGATTGACCGCCAGATTCTACTATACTGCAGACACTGTAGTAATCGTGATATAACCTTTTGTTTGCGACGACGACTACAAATAAGAAAAACGGAATTGACAAATTTGGTTATGTGTTAGTCAATATTAAATATAACATAATTTGCAAGAAAAACATTTTAATATGTAGTAAAACAATAAAAGACAATTTTAAAGAACACAACTAGCCCTGTATATAGTACTGTTACACGAATGACTAACAATGTATTTTTTCACACTCGGGGCAATTAACTCTTTGACTACGGTGAGCCTCTTTAAGCACCCTGTATATTTTATAAACACGTAATGGTAAACATTTTTGTATTTAATGGGTTAATTTTTTTACCATGGCCACACAGAAAAACCAGCGTCAAATTCTAGATGAACACCGTACTTTTGTTTTACTACTTGATTTATCAGAAAGCACTGCGCACAGACGTTTCCAAAAGTGTTTGTATGTGTGATGGATTTAGTCATTAAGATAGTAAACCAAATAATGACAAAAAGATTTTTTCACAAAAGGTTTTTTGGGTTATTAGAGACACCAAATTGTCAATATTTTGATCTTATTTTGCATAACAAAGTGTTTTGGCTGTCCAGAGGCTCAACACTGAAACGTGCCTTGAGCATATCATTTTTATTTCATGCAAGAATTGAATATCTCAAGTTAAGTAATGATGACTGGTGGCAAGTTTTTTATTTTTTTATATGACATTACCTTTAAACAACTTGAATAAGAATCTACAAGAAAAAGGTAATATTACACACATTCTTTTAGAAGCGACACTTGCGTTTCAACAACAACCAACATTGTTCAAGACATGGTAAAATGGACAGTTACTACATTTTGAAACTCTAAAAGATTACAGAAACATAATCAATCCACTAGTGGCAAAGGTGCGTGAGTTGAATTTTACACCGTTGCCAACTATTGATATAATTCAATCTGACTAACAGGTGTTAGATTTGAAAAACAAAGATATATGGACGGAAAATTTGCCGAACTAAACAATTTTTCTAGAGATAAAGAAAAGTCAGACACTAGTGGATATTTTAAAATGTCGGAAGGAAAAAGAAATTGTATTTAATTCCTGATTTTTATGATCAAATAAAAACATATACATTTGAAAATTTGACAATTTTTGGATTTACTTACTACTGTGAACAATTATTGGAACAACTTTGTACCTTTACTCAATCCAAATTTTACTAATATTACATATTAGCGTTCATATTATTTTTTACATTTAATTTGTATTTTAAACAAAGCTATATAATCTACTAAAATTAGAGTTTTATTATTAGTCTCTTTTTATTATAAAAAAAAAGTGACGTTGACTTATATGCTCTATTATTACGCAAAATTAAATGACTCTTAATTTCAGAAAGGTTGCAAACCCCTGAGTTATTGTTGGATTTGAGTTTGATAGTATTAAATTTTGAAAAAATCGGTTTTATTGCAGCGAGATATTATGCCATAGTGTCACAAATTATTACTTTTGTCTAACTAAAATACAGGGTATTTGAGCAAAATCCAAGCATACTGTGCAGTATCTTAATTTATTTACCATTAGCTTTACGGCCTTTCACATATATAGTAAAAAATGTTTTATCTCAAAACTACCAGAATCTGGAATTTGGACGACGACGAACCTAAATGTTCCGGTGATTCAACTAATGATACGTAATTCGCACTTAAAATCGTCAATTTTTAAGCACCAAGAGTTTTGTAATACAGCCATCAGTTGCTGAGTCTAAGCGGGTTGAAAATTTATAAATTGTTTTTTTCATTGTAGTCCAGATCCCGGAAGCTTATACATCCCCTATTGTTAACTCCAAATCTTTTATTTTTTGTAATAGTTTACAGGTATTGCGTTTCATACCTACAATTTCAAGGTCAGTATACTTTTAGAAGGCCATCATAATAATTTTAAAATACTTACCAAGTTAATTTAATTATTTTAGAAACTTTTATTTGTAATAAGTATGTAAAAGGAAGAAAAAGCATTGTGAAGTGTGATTACATTCGACCTAGTGAAGAATGATTATTAAGCATAGATATAATCACGGTTGAACGAACAGCTTTCAGCAATAGTGACGAGTTAGCAACGTTGACAATTCTCTTAGATATAAATAGAATAGTGGGTCAGTTTTTTTGATACCAGTTGGATGTAATCGATGCATTGTTGTGTATTGGCAACTTAAAAATCCGGTTTCGAAAACGGATATTTGTATAGTAGAAACTGTATGCTGTGTTATATAATCAAAAAAGCCCTGTCTTGTTGAATCGTAGACAGTTGTTTATCATCTAAATCTAAGCAAAAATATGACGAAAAATATCGTTTTTGAGGGTGTGATGAATCCATAACACTTTTTCATTACGCCTCAATTGTTATATTTTAGCTATCTCGCATTCTAGGTACCATGAGTAAACTATAAAATAAAAATATATGCCTTCACAAAATAGTTTAAAAAATAAATAGCATTTTCATTGTAAAAGTTGCAAAAAAATTTAAATTGTATTTTGTTTGTGATGATATTAGTCACAATACAATTTTTCGTTCTAGATAATTCTCGTGTTGTCGTTATCACACAAGCTGAGCTTTCGTCACACGTCGCAGTGCGATAACGACAACGCGGTAATAATACAAAATGGAAAATTGTATTATGAAAAAAATTACTTTATCAAAATCCATTAGGTTTAAGTAAATTTTCTGGTAATTTTAATGACATTTATTATAAATAAACATTATTAGAATATCAGGTATATTTTCTATACAAAAGTGAGAATGAAAAAAAATCTTAAATGATAATTATTGTATAGATAACCGACAGTTTTAAAATTAATAACTTCTTGCTTTATAACATTTGTAAAAGATATTTCGGGTTTTATTTATAAATAATGTATTATAATATTTTAAAATATTAATATAAAAAATATTTTAAAAGTAAACTTTGATTACTAATATATTATTGTGTTGTTGTAAGGTGTTTAACGATTTAAATAATTGCACTTGTATAACTTGTTTTCTTAATATTAGGAATTCTAATAAAAAAATTATATTATTGTATAATAAAACGCGGTAATTTGAATTCGGTTTTTAAAATAAATGAAAAAATTCAACTTTGTCAATATTTATATTTTGCGGTGTTAGTTTTCAAAAAAGGAACAAAAGCAATAAAAAACTACTTAGCGAGAATAATAGACACCTCGGCACGTTTAAAACATAATACAACATGCTGAATAAATACAAACTTAAAGTAGGTGTACAGTGTATCAATTCTTTTTCATTTAAGTGTACATATAACTGACCTACAAAAAAGTCCAAATAGACTTACAAATTGCTTTGCTAAAAAAACTTTGGTATACTGCACGAATTTTGATAACTTCTTTGATGCATTGGAACGAAAACATGAACAAATCAAATAGCGCCAATTTATTGATTCTTTTACACTAAAAGCTAAAAGATTTATTTTACAAAACTAATAAATACTCATATGTACTTATAACTAATGCCGTTTATCTGATGAAATCTTACAAGGATGTAAGATTGTTTTTAAACTGCAGCTGAGGCATACAAAATACTTCTGTTTCACACGAAATCTTTTGAAGTATATGGAAAATGGGACAAAAACCATAAGTTCGTTTAGATACGGCAGAAAACTATTTTTTAATACATATTAGTTGATATAAGTTGGGCGCATGAGATACCACGTAATTTTCGTTCTAATCAGTATACAGAGTGAGTAGTTTCAACCATACTGGAATCAAAATCTAAGGAACATATTCATTTGTGCTTCATTACCATTGCAAAAAAAATGAAAGGGATTTCTTGTTAGAAAAGAAGAAAAAACTTCATTTCTGTAATACAGGGTGTTGAAATTTTATTTTTTTTTGTTTTTTTTTCTAAATAATTTTCGAAATGGATGTGGCTGTTTATATTAAAATTTGTATCTGAGAGTTTTCAAGACGCGAAATTCGAATTTATTGTTTGTATGACTCCCATCACTCTCATCACTCTTTTGAACATTCATAACTTTAAGGTAGATGTGGCTAATACTTGATGGGTATCTATAACTAAATGGATTTTGTTGGATTCTACAAATTACTTATTTCGACTTTTGACGTACGTTTCTATAAATCACTGTAGCTCCTTCAAGTACAAGTTCATTTCTAATACTTGTACTTGATGAAGCCACAGTAATTTAGCGAATATATCCACATAAATAATTTGTAGAACCTAACATAATTGTGTGTTCTTCATTCTTCCGTAACTTTTTATCTTATTATAAGTCAGGTTTATAGCAACTCTTTCTTATTTTTAATAAACGTTCTTGAATGCCATTGCAATATTTTTTAAACATGTAAATGGTGCAGTACGTGAAAATTTCAATTAATGAAACCCTAAAAAATGAATGCAAAAGTTCTAATAAAGAAATTAATTTTATTATGTATCAAAATGAACATGCAAATAATCAAGCTGTCATAGGTAACAAATTCTGCCAACCTAAGTTAAATAAATCAGTCTGATTTGGACGATTCTTCATCAGAGATTAATGGTAAATCCGAAATTAAGTTGTTTGAAATTGACGGTTCTAGCACTTTTATATACTTCTCAACGTCTCTATCAATTTTCATTGCTTTATTAGTAGTGATCCTTTTTTGGTTTGATATGAGAAGTTCAGAAATCAATATCAATATGATCATCAGGTCTTTGTTCGAGTACACTCTCGAGCATTTACGGGTATCAGATAATCGGTTTTTTCTTACCTCTTTGTGTCTGGCTTCAAGTGCATCTTCGGACAATTGTCCAATTGGCAAAGAAAATGCTAATTATTTCAAACCCGTGAATAAGCACCTTATGGACACTACAGGGCATGTAGTATCAACCGTATAGACTGATATATAACTCTCTTGTTTTGTCTGAGAACACTTAAAATTTTCCACATCTATTTACGCTTACACTCTCAGAATAATGGAAAACTTAGTAATTAGTTCCTTATCGATTCTCGTAATCTTTGAGTTAAGAACAGGGTTTGAGAAGAATTTTCTTGCAGTGTTACCATCACTAGTTGAGTCATATCCTGGCTTGGGCTTGTCCACTAAGAGACCCATTTTTGATTTGAAGTTAGCTTGAATTTTTTTCTTATTCGTTTTTATGATCTCCGTATTTTTATTACCTTTTACTTGCCAGGATTTGATGAATAACCTATAGGCTATATGCAAAAGGCATTCGAAAAACCTAATCCAACAATGTAGGGTGGACAAACCAAAGCGATAGTTTTCTGCATGAGGTACCCTAGTCAACACTTTCTTTGTGTTGATATCTTTTGGAGTAGCACGACAAATCATACATTTCATCATCATTGTAAAAAGGAGCTTGTAGTTGACATGACATTCTTGGCTGCTCTCCACTGTGAAATGACTGTTTTGCAATTGACTGATTTTTTTTGTCATTGACCTCTTCTCTTCGCGCACTAGTTTTGCATTTTCTTTTTGAAACATAAATTTTATAGGCCTGCAGTAAAGTGTCGATGATGGCCTTGCATTGACCCACGCGTTTTGTCCAGTGTCTAGGTTAACCAACTTTAAAGGTACTAAGGCTACCAAGAACAGATACAGATACAGAACAGATAATTAGTTCTGGAAACATCTCTAATTTTTGTTTGTATTGGTTGTGACCAAAGCTACCGTTGAAGCCCGATTTATACATCAGTTTGCGTCGATTACTCTCATTCTCTAAATTGCAAAGATTAATTATGCTCTAAGCAGTCTGGTGAAGAAGTTCCTCCAGGCTTACTTCAGCTGAGGTTTCAGTAACTGAAACAGATAATGGCATAAAGACATTTTTGACTTTTCAATCTATAGAGACTTTGAAAGCAGTTTGGGCGAATATCATTTACTACAAACCTTAACACTTTGTATTTATTTTCCGACAAATCTAGATCTAAATACAGAGCTAGAACTTGAATGAGAGTTAGTAAAAAAGTTTCAGTTTTGATCTCTGATGTGTCACGAGTCATTTCGGCGGCGAATTGCAGCTGTCATGCTAGCTGCGAGTTCTGCTAACCGCCTTTTTTTGTTTTGAGTGAAGCTTCATTGAAGGGCTTCATAGGTCTTCCACGTAGACGTTTCGGTCCGGGTTTGCTTATTTCAGTGGATTAATATCGTACTTGTTGCTGTATTTAAGCCTCGTGACGTTCCAGAAGTCTTTTTCTGCTTCGACTAGCCTCTTTCCATTTATTATTCATGTTAAAACAGAACAGCCGGCTAGTTGTCATCAGTTCTTTACGAAAATCGTCAGGACATTCATCCAGCGCTAGGAGGGAATCTCGAACAGAGCCAAAGTTTTGTTTGATTTTTTGCACTGACACCATACATCAATTAGATCAACATTTTTTATCGATTTGATGAATCGCGATCAGAAGAAATTGAACTCTTGATATTAATGTTCATTCATTAGGCAGTAATAAAAAGCTACAACTACGAAATAATATGACATGTTTTTTTTAACCTTTCCTGAAGTTTGGTAACTGAAAAATTTGCATGATTTTGAAATAGCAATCTATAGAACATGCAGAAAAAAATACAAATGAGCCAGAGGCATACAAAATCAAATATTTCAAAATACATACCTTGATCTATGTTCTCCATGAATTTTTGTTGATGAACACTCACTCTTTTTCACTTTTGATCAACTTCCTCAAGTAACAATAGCTGGAAATTATATAATGATTATAGCCGCAACTTCAAACTGAGAAATTGACAGCTTGTGACAAGTCAATGGAAACGGAAGACATTGTTAGAATCGGTCGTCATGACAACGCACTCAATTGTCTTATCAACGCTTACTTTGGTTTCCAACGAGTTGAAATAATTTTTTTTATTTTTGGGTTTCCATGAAGAAAAAAATCTTGTTCCAAACAAATAGGCAACTGGGCTAAGTTTTCGGATTTTTTGAATTTTTAATGGAAACTCGTAAAAATTGGTAAAAACTTAAGCAGTGTAGAATTCGTTCATTCAACTTATGAGAGCAATGGCAAGACGTGCACTGTATTAGTATTTGTTTCAGCTGGATACTGCAAAGTAAAGGTTTTTTTGTAGCTCTTTGCTACCCTTGATGCTACCTTTAAAATGTCTTTAATGACGAAATATGTCAACTAATTCGAGACGAGCAATGAACTCCACCTGTTCCAACTTTTGCACGGAAATCTTCTATAGTCATGTCTAACCGTTAACTCATAAATCATCTAAAATAATCTTTCTGACCAACCGTCACTGCAAATCTAAAGTATCAAACATGAAATTCTTCATTTGACATCAACGGCAATGATTTTATCAAGAATGTTAAAATACTGAAGAATGTTTTGGGTTTTGAACCGCGTTCTATATATTAACAATTTTTACAAAACTTAAGAATTTTGCAAAACTAATGAAGTTTGACGATTTGACAGATATTGCTGTCTTCTTCAAAAAACTGAAACTGAAGTCATCGGATCCTGGGAAGCGTGGTTCTGAGTCATCGGTTTGTGACGGTTTCGGTTCGCAGGTTTTTCTCCGAAACATGTTTTCATATACTGGTGCTAGGTCGATCCTATTATCTCTATTAAAGTTATTATACTTTTTGATTTCAATAGCTTTTCTATATAATCTGGACAAGAAGTTACGAGATTTGGCTAGAATTATTGTCTGCTCAAATTTTATATATGTTCGGTGTCTAAGAAATGCTCTGGTGTTGTGTCTCCTCGTATCCGTCTTGTGTTTTTCTATCGTCTTGTTTGTCTAACATATGCCAGATCGCACGTGCAAGAGATGTCGTAAACCCTTGTCCTTTGAGTGGTGCGGTTCTTTTTCGATTTTGAAGATGGTTGCTAACTTATTTGTCGCTCCAGTATGTTGTGCAGTTTTGGAACCATCTGTATACCAGATGATTCCTTATTGCTTTCTCGATCAAATTTGTGGAAGTGGATAGTTGGACCGGTTCGGTCCGATTTCATGCTTGGCATGTGGTTTTTGTTATTGTGCAGGAATGTTCTTCCATCCGGTATATTTTAGCCGGTATGCTGCTACAAAAGTTTATGATTCTACTACTAAATACACAGGTGGACAGTCTAACAAAGTATCCATTGCTGCTGTGGTTTCCCTTGTAATTTCTAGACACGCAAGTCTCAAAAGTTTGCTGAGTGTGGTTATGGATTTTTTTATGCCACAAAATTAAAGATCCATATGTGACTGCGGGAACTGTTGCCCTAGAGTGTATCGATAGAATTATTTCTGGTTGTAGTTTTGTAGTTTATCTATCGGACTTCTACAGGTGCCAAAATGCCCGAGTGGATTGTTTTCTTTAAGGGCGCGTTAAGGTTAATTTAGTATCTAAAGTAAGTCTCAAATATTTAATCTCATTAGTCAGTTGAAGTTCTTTTCTTTAAATCCTGTAGTTTCCTTCTCTGTGCAAAGGATACTATTGTTGTCTTGGCAGGGTTAACTGTTGGCTTTTTTGTCGTACATCAGTTTTTCACTATTTTCAGGGTTTTTTGCAACAACTTGCCACATATCAATATAATGATATCATTTGAATATCTTTGCGCATCTATTCCGATGTGTTCAAGTTTCCCTGAAACATCGTCTACTACTAAGCTCTACAATAGAGGCGATTTTTATCTGCAACTACTTCTCTGGTTACATTTCCTACCAAGCTTGTAATTTTTTTGAGAATTATCGCAGGGCTGATCTATTCTTCTACTGACCGAGAACCTCCTCGATCTTTGACAGTCTTCCGAATGAAATCAAAAGATGTGTTATTAAATTCTCTCTATATATCTAATTCATGCCTTCGTAGAGCATTCACGATGCGAGGTTTGAATGTGTACCCGCTTAACTTCTGATTGATCTATAGTTATGAGGTGATCTAGTATACAGCGTGTTTCTGATAAAACTACAAACTTAAAGAAACATTTTCTTGCGGTGTTAAATAAAAATTACTCTATAAAGGTTTGGTCTGAAGTGACCCATTTTTGGGATATTTTCAAATCGTTTTCAGGTCGGTTTTATCTACTTCAATAAGTGGAGATTGACTTTTGATTTATACTATATGGTAAATGCTGTGAGATCCGTATTTTAAAACGTCTTCAGATATTGTTACTAAAATAATTACAGCAGATACCAATCGTTATTTTTTTGTATTGACACAAAATGTACTTTCTGTATTGGATTACGTTTATCTGCGGTTGTAACCAAAACGTTGCAATTCTAAATTCAGTTTTCTTAGTACTCAGTTCAACGACTTGCTTAATTTCTGTTTTAATTTCTTCAATTGACCCTGTTTGCTGAAGTGATTTGTTTAAATTGCCTTTGATAAACTTTACTTTGGGGTATAATTATTTTACATTAAGATAAGATTATTTTTAAGAGCTTGAAAGCTTGGTAAAATCTTGACTTGGCTAATCTTGAACTTGGCTTGGCTTTTGAAAACCAAGTCAAGCATGTGAAACCCTAGTCTTTAATATGCTTATTTATTATTTTTTTAATAGTTTTGAGTATAAACTCTTCTCGGCTTAATTTAAGTATAAGAACTACATTTAGAGCTATACTATCTCTAAATAATGTGCACGGAGGCGAAAGCAAAGATGCCACCTCTGTTGTATCATGATTGGTAATATCCCATTGGGACCTGGAGCTTTATATGGTGCAAAAAACTTTACAGTTCACATAATCTTACTTTAGCTAGTTTCCAGTCCTCTGTTTTTTTAGTTATGTTAAAGTTATAACTCGTTACTACGAGGTAGGTATCGATGTACTTTTTGGAAAGTGAGTTTCTAGCATTAATTCTAGAGTCTCCTCTCCGGATAAAGTTTCTGTAGTTTTTGCAATGACTTTAGTTTCTGCTGGTTATGCTTCTGTAAAGCTTTTTTGGCAGTTTAAGAAAGAAAAGTTTGAGATCTCTCGGCTGATTTTCCTTACTTTTGACGGGCAACTATATTCGTAAGCGTCTATGATAAATGATATCGTTCATCAGATCTATTTTTACACCGAATACTTTGAAGTATTGACTGCTTAAGTCTTTTTTGGCTGCTATCACTTGACGATGATGAGATTGCTCTATACTCTATAAGCCTCTATAAATCGCATAATTTTTGCGCTCGATGTCGTCTCAACCGTTAGTTTTTTTTATGTAGTTGTCGTTATTTCTGTAGAAGATTGTCTTTTTTATTTCATCGATAGTTCGATGCACTGTGCCGGTGGGACGTAAAACATCCGCAACATTTCGAAATAACATTAAGAAATTACGTTATTGATATGTTTCAGTATAACATTCTGCATTTCGTAGCAAATAGAGCATGGGTGATAGTGAAAATTCAAGCTCATTTTCTGCTTTCTAGTGTAATTTCAGATAAACTAGTGTGATATGTTGTGTTAAAAGCTTTTTGTATTTATTATTTGGTTTTTTTTTTCTATAGTAAGTTTTAGGCTGTTTTGAGTTATCAAAATTCAAATGTTTTTAATTCTTATGTTTTATGTTTAAATATTAATTTTATTGTTACGAGTTTTCTTGAACAAAATATTGTTAGTTTTTTTGGCTATTTCCGTGATATCTATATATTAACATTTAGTTTTTTTAATTACAAAAAAAATTATCAGATTTTTGATTAAAATATAATAAGAAATATGAAAACGTTTTTGCATATTTTTAGTTTAATTCATTAAAATTATTTAGAGGTTTTACATGTAGTAAACAATTTCAGAACTTGTTTTCAAGCGAGTTTTTAAAATTTTGTAATTGGTTAGTTTACCTATCTTAGTAAATTTTTTAATCCGATATTTTAATTTATTACAGTAAACACCTTACAGAATGAAATACTCAATATAATGATTACCTTAAGTGTTCAACAAATTAGAAAATTTAATTTGATTATAACTGACAATTACAATTAATTAGAAATTCTTTTTTGACTAATTCTAAAATCCAAATTAATTTACAAAAATCATTTTGATTTAAAGTAATATGTCAGTATATGCGTTTTTGTCATAAAGAACACTTGTGAAACATGCAATCAAATTCATATTGATTTATGCTTTAAAAAAAATAATTGATGCCAATATATCATAAACCGTCACGCGATGAGCTTAATACTATAATGAACAAACAAGCATGAGAAAATAAAATTTGAAATATTTAAATAGTTATCTTGACGCAATAAATAATTAAATAATTGTGCTTGTGGTAGTGTCAGAAAAATTTTAAAATATGAGCTTTTTGTAACAATATTTGCTAATAAAGATCATTATTTCCTATTAACACAATTCTTTAAGTAGACACCTAAGAAATAACTATTGAATTTGCATTATACATACCTAAATTGACAAATCGAAGTAGGAAACTCATTGGAAAGTTGCACTAACAATTCTCAATCGACAGCTGCAGACGTCAATAGTAAACTTAGATTAATAAACATTTATCTTTAAATAACGATTTGCAATACTCTAAAATAGTTTCTTTTTTCTCATTAAAACAAAGTTTACAAAATATTTTTTTAGTAATCTATTTAAACAAAATTAAATTGATTTTGTATTAAAACTATATAATTCTTTTGTTACATATAAAAGTTAGAGTTTGGAAGAGGTTTATGTGATGGTAAATCGTATCAAGTGAAATTTACAGTAAAATAAAGTTAATAACGTAATTAAAATTTTAAATGGTGTAGAAATTGTATTGTAGCAAGTTTTAATCTTTTCAACGTTATTTTGTTGCCGTTTTATCTTGGAGTAATTTTTTGAATAGAAGCGTGTACTACTATTTACCAAATTTTATATTCTGAAACAGTAATGCAGAGTTGCTGAAGTAAAACGACTTGCTTTTAAAGTGTCGCTAAAATAAAAGCATCTAAATGAATAAGATTAAAATACTTAAAGTACCTGAGTGGTTATATATAGAATTTAGATAAGACTAAAAAGTGGCTTATGGTTGTAACAAGATTGTAACATAAATAGCTGTAAGGCAGGAGTTAATAAGTGAGCTTCAGTTTTTAGTTACATAGAGTTAAGTTAAAAATTTTCAGTAATCTGTTAGTTATCGTAGCTGTTCAGGAGAGCTGTTTGAAAGTAACGGTAAAGTATAATGTATCGGATAGGATACTGAAAGCCTAGCCGTAGTGCTGTAAAGTTTGGCTCCGATGTGCTATAAAATAGTTAAGAAGAACATGCATTACTCTCGCGCGAATTCGCGAGTACAATGTTAGACATCTATATCTGACAGCTTACACAATTATTTCCGACATTTACGCTTTTTGATAACTTATTTATTTTTTTATTTGTATCAGAATATAAGATAATCAAAAAACAGCTTTAAAATAAATAGCAATCGTTATGCGGATGTTTTTGTTCAAACGTACAAAAACGTTTTAGGACGCTCGAACAAACACTAATATTGTTTCAGTTCGACACATGTAGTTCAGGAATTTACTGTAAATTGTTAGAGAATCTGTACAGCAATCTTTTCGATTAAGAAAACCTTTATCTGGATATATGAGGTCATGCTATTCGCCGCTTTCTACTAAATTCAAAGAGTTTACACTTTCAAGAACAATGTGTTTAAGAAAAAAATAATTATTAATGTAGATAAAAATCAAAAGACCGGCGCTTTAATGTAAAGGATGAAAGGTCGCAAACGACGCGTCTCTTAGTTTACTTCTTGGGTGACACATTGCCGGCCGGAATATGTAATATCCGGTATCTGAGCACCGTCGCTCTACAGTTTCAAGTGCTCTTATCGTTTCATTGTCATCGCCTCCAAAGTAACGAGAAGTGTATTTGGTCAAAAGTACATAGACTATTACTTACTAAATTGACAATTTTAGCCAACGTTCATTAGTACCACAAACAAAAAAAAATATGTACTACACGATTATAAACTATATAATTCCAACATTTCTATATACGATTTTTGCAAAATGTTAATACCACTAAAAAAACATTTATTTACATATCTTAAGTTTTATAATGCAAGTTTAAAGTTGAATTATTTTAAGTTTATTTTTAACGTACGACTTAAAGAAACCAATTAAAACAACAGCTTATATTTTTATTGATTTTCCAGATTTCTTAAAATAACTATATTGTATGCAAAACGTATTTACAATACAACGAACAAACTTTTTAAACAAAATAACATGGAACAATTTATTACCGAATACTTCATGCGTATGTGCCTGAGGGGATATTCGAATCAATCAAAACATTAATTGCACGATAAAATAACCGAAAACAGTTTATTAAAAAATTGCATTGTTTATAATTTTTTAATAATATGTTAATTAAAATTTACAAGCAAAAAGAAATTAGTTGGTGTATACCGCGAGTAATGAGAGATAATTAATAAGAAAATTAAATAAATTACAGTTCATCTTCACACTCGCTATAAAATTGGTTTTATACATATAAAATAAAAATATTAAAATTTTAGCTCGCTTAAATTTAAACGTATTTCTGATTTTTACGCTTTTTTTTAAATATTCACTATGGTATAAAATCATATTTGCAAGTATTAATTGTACAATAAAATCACTAGATTTGGAATGTAATTACTGTACTTGTTTTTACGTACTTTGTATTGTATATGTACTTTTCAATGTTTTAATTTTAATGTAATAGATCGTATTGTGCAAATAGAATTGGAATTACGCAATTTAATTTTAATTGTCGCCACGAATTGCAGTGTATACTGGTAATAGGGTAACATAGTTTTATGCAATTATTCAAATTGGCAGAATTGAATTTGCATAATAAATTGTGTTATAGCTAACAAATATTTGTTTTCTTTGGCACGTCTTGTTTGGCTTCACTTCTTGACCTAATCAGTCACGTCCGTTTGTTCAATATATCGTTCAGATGGCGCACAGTACTAATGGCGTTAGTCAAAATTCTGTTATAATTTAAGGATTAGCGTGAGTTATAATACAAACTTATAGTAATCTAATATTTTTAGAAAAGAAAAGACTTTATATAAAAATTAATTTTGGCAGCATACATAAACAACTCTAACTCTTGATTTTTATTTAATTTTAAATTACTAAACAAACAATAAACAGCATCTTTTATAATATAATTAATAGTATCTTTGTTAATAAATAATAAGTAAACTTTTTATTTTCTTCTAATTACACTATATTTAGAGAAAACACAATTTTCTGGTATATTTTTAATTTGCAAAAAAGCAATTAGAATAAAGAAAAACATGACAATAAGAATACAAAAAGGTGGATAATTATGTTTAATAACAACGGATGACAAAAACTTTTCGCTTATCTAACAAAATTGTTTTTATCAATAAACTGAGGTTACTGCTTTAAGAAAGATGAAATGTGTTCCTCTTGCGAAAACAAAGTATTTTTGCTATAATAAGCAGTTTGAGTTAAAAGGACGCAAACTTGTATTTTTGCAGAAAAGAAGAAGCAAAAGGAAAGTAGCTATGAGATTGAAATAAGCAAAATATCCAACCAAACAATCATTGCAGTTATAGAAAAAAGAAATTAGTTTAAACACGATACCAAACGTGAGTTAGTTTTTGTCTTGAACAACAACAACAATAAAGAAGCAAAAACAAATAACAACTATTGCAAAAAAAAGTTTAGTAAAAAATTAGGTTCAGAAAGAACAAAAATTTCAAGAGTAGTTTCTTAACTTGTTTTGATTGATTTTGGGCAGAACTAACATGATGCTATTGACGCCGTTCAGTGAAATCATCTAGAACTTGTTGAACAGATTTATTAAAATTTTTAGGAAACGTCTATTTTCATGAAACAAAGTGAGGATTAAAATTTGAATAAAATCTAGTCAGTAGTTTTTTGTTTTTTTCCTGTTGTTTCCATAGTAACATAGTAACAATAAATTTGAAGTAGTAGACCATTTAGTAATTCTCAAGTTTGCAAATTGTTGTTGTTTGTTTACAATTTCATTCTGAACTTGATAACAATGCCGAGAGTACGTCAATATCAACATTTTGTCCAAATAAGTAATTTTGAACGTGGCCGTATTATTGGTATGAAAGAAGCCGGACTTTCGCTAAGAGAAATTGCTCGTCGTGTAAACCAAAATGTTTCATCGGTATTGAGATGTCAATCCAAATGATCCCAGAAATGAGTTCAACATCGTCGCTGTGGAGCTGGACGTCTTCGGAGGACTACAGATCGCGAAGAACGGCACTTAAGAGTTTTGGCCACAAGAGACAGATTTTCAACAGCTCGATCAATTGCAAATGATTGGATGAGAGGTATAGGACTCAGAATGTCAATGTCATCTGTTAATCGGCGAATAAGATCTTACGGGTTGCGATCATATTGTCCATTTTTATGTATTCTCCTTACACCACTTCACCGTCTACGCAGACTAGAGTAGAGCAACGAAATAGTTAATTGGGGTTATTAAACGCAGCTGGTTACAAGGTGTGGGCTTCCATATCTTCAGGGGCTGCAAAATCCCATTTTTCAGCAGGATAATGCGCGCCCTCATACGGCAAGGGCTACAACACGGTTTTCGAAAGAAGCTAACATTGCCGTCCTCCCATGGCCTGCTCGGTCGCCTGATTTGTCGTCCGTTGAACATGTATGGGATATGATTGGTAGGCGACTGGGTTATTTACCACACCCTCCAGATAACTTACAGATCTCCAGCTACGGATTCAAGAATCTTTGGACGATATACCATAAGCAGCTATAGATCACTTGATTGATAGCATGCCAAGACGTCTAAATGAGTGCATTATAAATCGTGGCGGAGCAAATTTATTTATTTATAAATTATTTTTTTCCTGCTTCCCAAATTAAAAAATCGCAAAAATTTTGACACAGATTAAAAGTGACAAAACAATTTTATGATTATAATTTGATAATTGATAAATTTATTACAGGCATTTGAAATTCGAAATTTTGAAGGTTTTTTGCGCATGCGATTCAGATCGGCTATCTTCGGTTTTTAAAGTAATATGGATACTAAAATTAAATTGTAGCCCGTCAAATCAACATTATGCAACTTTATTTTTGAGGAAATGGATCCCAAGTCTTGGTGTGTTAATCCTACAATCAACAATGTGCAAAATTGCAATTCTAACAATAATATATTTATTTCCAACAAAAGATAATAGAAGTTAAAAATGAGATAGAGGTAGACTAATAACAATTAAATGCCGATTATAGATTTATTGACTAATATCACAGCTATAATATTAATGCAGGCAATACTCTATACAACTAATAATATTGAATTGCTAATAAGCGTTATACATTGATTTTAATAAAAGTGAAATAGTATTCAATTAATTACTTTTTTTACCATGCAGTCGCAAAACGAGTTGATAATTATAATAATGAGTTGCAAAAAAAACCTATCAGCACAAAAATTTACCCAACCGACAATTCTTCGTCATAAGTTGTAACGTTTACTACTTTCTTTTATATGACTTAAGAACAAAAATATGCGTGGTATATATGCTTATGTACGACCGTTTTGTATTGTGTCTAACTGGTTTAACTGCGTTCAAATGATTGAAGAACCTTGACGTATGTCACGTTAATGTACGACACTATATAAAGTTACAGCTGATTTAAAGTTTGCGACTGAAAGTAAAATTGAGTGAGTATGATCTACGTTGTGGTTACATATAATAAATGTTTCGCTTAAGGCTGACGGTTTACTGATAAAATTGAATACAATTGAGTAAAACCAAAAACTATACGATACTATTATATAATATGCCTAAAGCTAATTAATTAGAGAATTAAATACAATCACAAAAAAACATACGCTATAGTAAGTAAGGTGAAGGCTGATTGACTAATTATAGAAGTAACAAAGCAATAAACTAATTATGCAGTTCTGAGACTTTAGAAGAACGTGTGAGTTATTTTTCATAACTTCTGATTTACTAAATGAGGTGGACTTTACAGGTTACATCTTCCTGCAACAGTCGTATACAGAGATAAAGTGGCAGCCTCCACCCAGCGGAATTTGTTAAATCATAAAGGATAACATGACGACGCCAGTTTTGATTGTTCTCACCTAGAACGTGGTGTAACTAACCAAATCGTTTAAACTGCTTAATACTTACCGTTTTATATATTTATATTATTTTTACGAAAATTTATCGTTCAGTAAGCGGTACATACTGTACCTGCTTACACAGAAGCTTGTAAAAACCCGCACTTCTTCGCACGCGTACGTTTTGAGTTTTAGGCACTTTCTTCATTTTTCCTGTATCTACTTGCAAAAGAAATTAAACTCTTGTCACTTGACTTGTGTTAACGGCGATATATAGATTAGATCGACAAAGCTTATATACAAAGCTCAAACAAACAAACGTTTTTACGACAGTACACAGTTTTTAAACATCTTGCTTTCCCTACTTTGTCAACATTAACACGATTCCGGACACGTAAATACGGTGCGTATCTACTTATCTTATAAACAAACGCAGTTTGGCTCTTGCCTTCCATGCCAACCGCTTACACCAAAGCGCGTTTTATTCTGTTTTTGAAAAATACGATCGCAAAATTAAACTACTTGTCCAAACAATGTTGTATAAAAAGCAATTTTTATCTACATAAAATTTCTTCCATGATAAGCAAATGTATATTAATCAAAATTTAACATTATTTACTTACATTTCCTATGAATCAAGTTTTGTTCACAGTTTCTAGAGTTTTAATTTTTTTGCGCGGAACTCCAAATTTTCTAAAATAAAAGCAGTCTAAGTTATTCTTTACATCAGCTATCTGTCAGTGAAAGCCTTGACAAAATCGGTATAGCCGTTTTGGAGAATAGCCTGAACAAACAAACAGACAGGCATAAATTTTAAAAATTGGTTATAAGTATAATATTTAGTTAAAAGCTGTTATTCACATTACAAACACGTTTTAATTTTATTTATTTGTTTACATTGGCATTTTGGAAAACCCATTTGTTTTTTATGCTATTTCTTATTTTATTTTTGCGTTTATTTTTTCAATTATTTGCGATTGGTGTTTTACGTATAACTCACTTCTATCACTATCGAGCTTGTAGTCTATCTTTTTGGTATTTCTTGCAAGCAGATTTTATTTGTAAGGAAAGTTTAGTAACAATTTTTTTTCTAATTAAATGTTATTTAAAGATGTTGTTTGTCAACGTTAAAATAGTAGTTTGTATGAAATATGCAGAAGATATTTATTGTACTAGTAGGGGAAAGTTTGGGACATTGGGACACTACAAACATAATTAGCTGTGTATAGCTTGGTTTTCAATATATTGATCATATAATGTTATGTTGTTGACACCGGTAAGTGTACTATCTATCACCATAGGCTTAGCGCTTATTCACTGATAGATGAATCAGATTTTCAAATTTTCCAAAGTCTCCAAATTGTCCCAATGTACCCCCTGGCTGGGGTAGATTTGGCCAGTGCGGGGGCAGATGTGAACAAAAACAATTTGTTTTATTCAAAAAAGTTTAAATAATATTCATTTGGTGAAAAACAATAGTACGATCTAACATAAGTCATATAAAAATAAGAAAAATAAATAAGACATTATTAAACACAAAATTTTCATTTAGCTGATATTATAGGCACAGAAGTCTACTTGAAACTACTACTTAGGTAGTTTTAATTCCACTTGTTCCAATTCTATTAGGTCCTTATCAGTGACTTGCGGAAAGGTAAATCCATTTCCTTTCTTTCTAAGAAAATTTGTTAAATATTTTCCGTCGACTATTTTTTCCACTTCTCCAACATAATACTTTTGGGTTTTCTTCGTGCAATACTTTACAAGCAAAAAGTCACCTATTTTGATATTTGGCATCCTAGATTCAGGATCTATGATAGCTTCTACGTCTTGTATGAATTCTTGGTCGGAATATTCACGGTCCATTTCACTTAAACAGTCAGATTCATCATCAGCGTAGCTCACTTTTTCCTCGGAATCATTTGAATCGTTTGGTTGTTGTTCTTCATTATCAAGCAGGTTACGTTTCACTTGCTTCTTCTTTTGCTTGGCTATCTTTTCTTCTTCTAGTCTATCTTTTTCTGGCGGCTCTGTTAGAATTTGCGATTTTCTAGGCTGTGTTCCGTTTACATTTGATTTCTTTTAAAGCCGTATTATGTCTGGAGATATGATTTCTGGTTGTAATGAAGTTGATGGAGTGCTAATGACCAGCGCAGATGTTGATGGTGTGTCTGTTGCTTCTGGAGCCCTTGAATCTGTTACAGATGCAGCAGCAAAGTCATCTTCGTTAAAAATACCTCTATCAAAAGGCACAATACCGCTTTTTTTAAACCCAGAACATATATTGGCAAGTGTAAAAGTTTTCTGATATGCTTTTTTTGTCAGTTCTGCAATTTCATAAATAGATACCCTTTTGCCAGTATGGTTTACCAACCAATCATTGAAAGATTGCTTCAAATAGGTTTTAAATGGGCCATAGAGCGCAACGTCAAGAGGTTGGAGGCGGTGCGTGCAATGTGGGGGAAACGTAACGAAAATAATTCCATTCTCCCTACAATATAAAATTGTTTCGAGACTGGTGTGGGACTCATGGTTGTCCAAAACAATCAATATGGGTTCATCTTTCGTACATTTCGTATGTTTTTGTATCTGTTTCATTAGATCCAAGAATAATATGGACGTCATCCAACCTGACCCTGATTTGTTGGCTAATCCAAGACTTCCGGTGGGTGCACCTTTCATAAAAATATCCTTAAACTTTGCTCTTGGAAACACATAGACAGGAGGAATTGTATTTCCGACTCCACTTATTATAGCGCAAAATGTAACCAGCTCTCCCCGTTCTGCGGATACTGCCTGACCCACTTGTTTTGTACCAGTTTTGGCAATAACTTTCGGTGCATCTAAAACAGTGGCAACGCCTGTTTCATCCAAATTGTCGTTTCGTTCTGGTGGTATCTTATAATTTTCTAAAACTTTCCGTAAATTATCAAAACATTGTTTTACATTTGTTTCATTAAATCCGGAGGCTTTTGTCATACTGGTATTTTTCAATTTGTGTTGCATAGTCGTTCTCCCGTCGTTTGCCTTGTCAGCCAAGAATTCGTGTTACTGATCATGCCCATTTCGTTTATTTACACGTTACAAAAAACTCGCCTGTTCAATTTGGTTAATCTTGGCAGCTACTAATAAGTTTTTTAGAATATACTTACAATACAAAGATTAAAAATTAGATAGTCAACTGCATACAATAAATCTTGCTTAAAATAATGTAGTGTAGTGTTTTACAACTAATTTTTAAAACTAATACACAATAAAATTTAGTTGTATTACAGTACAGTACAGTACAGCAACACATAATGAATGGCTCAACTAAAGCATGTGAATTAAAAATATTTATTTATACAATAAAGAAAATTTGATATAGAAACTTAAAAAATTTATTTGCGTAACAATTTTTGAAATTATTTAAGAAAACTTATATTTGGCAATTAGTTACAAAAAATAAAAAAGTTTTATTACGAATTATAGCAAGAATTTATTTATCTACGGGGTATGTGAATTACCAAATCTAAAACGTCTATATTTGCATTATAAGTCATATATAAATTACGTTTGTTTTTATTTTTACAAATCACAAACATTTGCAATTACAATTTATTCTGAATAACGTCAGAGCAAGTCGCCAGCTTTTCACCACAGTTTATGGTAAAACACATGCGATTGTTACTGGCAAATTATTATGCATTGAAATGCTTTTCTGGCAAATGGAGAATCGCCAGCGAACGACTATGTATACGGCTGTTAGCCTTTTTGAAGAAAATTTGATGATTTGTTTCTAGCATCCACTCCAATTTCAACATTGTCCGCTACAAAAACAGCTGTTGTATCGAAAGGTTTTAACTTTGTATTTGGTCCAAAACAACTATTAGTTAAAGAAATCAGTTGTAGAAACGTCTATCCCTATCTTCTTGCAAAAGAAATCCGTTTTGGACCTACAAAAACTTTTCGTAATTCAAAATCGCGTTAAACAAAATAAATTTATAGTCATTCTGAAAGCTAATGGACAAATAGACCGCCTTTGTTATTATAAATCAATTAGATATTTATATACTATATTAGTTTTGAGGTTTTTTTCTGAGTTTTGATTGATCAACATACTAATATATTTTTTTTTAAATTTTTTATGAAAAATACTTTTAACTATTTAACTTTGTTTAATTGTATTATTCTTAATTTTTTTTTGTTTTTATATAAAATCTTTTATTAAATTCTGATAAATGGTTGTGGGAGACGAAAATGTATTTATATATTCGTTTTTAGTAAGAATTTTTAAACTAGAAAAGAATAAGAAGAACATTTCACTTTGATTTCGAGTAAATCAAATACCTTTATATATAAATATAAATCAGAATTAAATTGTTATACAGTGAAAAACAATACAGTAGCGTTTCAGCTAGAAATAAAATTCCCGTAATGCCCAATAAAGGATACCATTCACTTCTATATATTCTAAGGAAATGGGTTTTCTTTGTGTTTGCGTCATCAATAGTTGATAAAATTTATGTTGTACCTATCTCACGTTTGATAGCAATTTTATATTACATTTTTTATATTAACGACACTATTTTCTGAAAACAATTTTATAAGATTAATACATAGGGACAGAACCAATAGTAAAAAACTTGCGAAATACTAGATCCCAAAGCAATTTTAATTTAAATAACTTGTCATTTGCAAAATTATGCAATATAAAATGTTTTTGATATATTAATTAAATACATTTGTTTATATATAACACAAAAAAGATAAAAATTATAATGTAATTTAATAACCAATAACCCTGTCACAAAGTCATTTTTAAAATAAACTATATCGATTACGTCAATTTTACATTTTATTACCACATTTTAGTACAAGATATCATTTTGGCTTTTAACATTTCATGCAATATTGAGATCTATAATAAATGTTACTCTTTTAAATTGCATTTTTACAATAAATAATAAAAACACTGAATTTATTTATCATGTAATAAAAATTTAATTGACTAATGGTGCTATTCCTATTATATTGTGGCTAACAGCAAATTATTTTATCTGTGTTTAATTATTTTCTGTGGTTTTGTAAACAGAAAGGTATATGTAAAATATTTTGTAATTAGACAAATATGTACTGAAAACACAATCTTAGAACTAAAAACTGCATATCAAACTGTTATTATGGTAATAAACAGATGTACATATGTTTAACACAAAAGCGTATACCTAGATCTATTTTGCGTTCAGATTGAATCTACCCGAAGCTAAACTGAACATTTTATGTATATAAGGGTAGTGGTTTTCATATATTTTAGTTTTTTTAGTACTTACAAGTATCATAAATTCTAATTTGTGAAAACCTATAATAATAAATAACACTTAAATTAGTAAGTTGAAATATAATTATTCTGCGTTGTTTTGTAATATTTACGTTTTTCTCGAGTATTTTCCTTTAAGATTAATTAGAATTTCTTAAATCGAAGTAAATTTTTTCATAGGCGCTGAGGTACACGCTAAAGGAACTTTGCAATATACCCCGACTGTTTTATGTATACGTTTCTGTTTCCAAATTATAATTAAACAGCTTTATAACATATCATATTTCGCCAAATTGTACACTGTTATAATAACTAAACTTTTTCTTTAAACGTAAACACTATTGTTAATTAAAGCACTTTTTGTTAACATATGCACATGAGTATTAATTAGTAACACTCCCTATACTAAAATCATCCTATATGTTCTCATTATTCAGAAAGAAAGTTTATTAAAGAATATTATGCGCACCTTTAATTTCTAACGTTTCGTTTGATGTACCATGTTTACTTTTACTCAAAGAGTAAACTATTTTACGTGAAAATTAAGTTATAATAAACGTGATCATAATATTTATGAATTTTATATAGTCTCGCTATTTACGAGATCAAATACGGTGACGAAAAATGTTAAAATGTCTACTCAACCTAAGGAGCAATTAAAAGTTAATGAATCTTATTTTACAATACTTTAATACGTTATTCTAAAAAAATTACACTTTAATATAATTTTTAAAATTCATTTTGAAATAATCTTAATAAATTAAAGCTTTTTGAAAATACTTTTTAATTAACTTTTAGCTGCGTTTTGATAACATAAAGATATATATATAGTGTAAGCGTGTTTACTGCCTATAAAATTAGGTGTAAACATTTTAATTTTAAATTAAAACATTTTGAGTTTTCAATATTTAATTAAAATTTGTTATAACATTTTTTCAATAAATTACTTAATTCATTATTATCAAAAAACATGCAATTTTAATATTATTATAGATAAAAAACAAATCAAAATAATTAAATGTTTATAATAAACATTAAAAAACCTTTAAACAAATAAATAATTTTTAAAATAATTGGTTTATGTTACTTCTGAAAAAAGTATTTAAACAAATATACAAAAACTATAACAAAATCAAAAAACCTTTTAAATAATTAAGATTTGCCAAAAATTGTCGTGTTTTTCAAAAAAATTTATATACAGTGTCGAAAATCCAAATGAAATAAATTCATTTTAATTTAAATTATAAATTGACATTATTCAACGTAAAAATATGATCCGTACCTTCCACCCCTTTCAACTGACAGTTACAGCCCTCAACTTTTTAAATGGAAAATATAAGTTTCTGATATATCGTTTGAAAGATCTCTTTATTATCTATTCAGAAATGTTATCGTTTTGAAATTTATTGCAAAAATTAACACAAAAAAAACTACCTGATTACCTAAATTCGCTACAATACACTCAAACTTTTTCTCGCAATTAGATATTCATAATAAGAAAGTAAGCAATAACCATAACAGTATTCTTTTTACATGATAACAATCAAAAAGACATAAACAGTTACCATGGCAATGTTTTGTTTAAAACGCTTTACCAAATTGTATTTTAACTATTACTGCATGACAGTAGTTGTCAGTGTTATAATTTTCGTTTGAATTTCATTAACTGCAATTCAGAAAGATTATTAGATTAAAAAAAATGCAGTTTTACAAATGATTGGGTTAAGGAAATATCCCAAGGACAATTAGTAAAATAGAAAAACAGTTTCGCGTGTTTAGACATGTCAAGCAGATAAAGAAAGTAGCTGCCAATGCACTGAGCGATGATGAATTGCAATAATTATCCTACTTCAAAATAATGTCATGCCAACTTTAGCAAATTTATATCCTGATTTAGTATTCAAAAAAAAACAAAAATAATTGTAGAAGGGTTAAAATCGCCCTTGTATTTTTTTAAATAATTTTTTTAAGGGTGATAATACAGATCTAAAATTTTTTAACGAAAAAGCTTGCTTATGAACTTCATTTTTTTGACTCTTGGAAGAACTCCGTGTTTCGTATAGTTTTGAAGGGAAAAAATGTTTTCTCAAACACTGATAATCGATATTATTATATTATTATTATTAGTTGGTGGTAGATACATAGACAAAACTTTTTTACAAGTGTTCAATGTGACTTTCAATTTTATTAATTCAAGTCAATTCGACGTAAAAAATTGGAATGCGGCTTCTTAAAACATTGTCGTATTCTCGTAGTGCGTTTACAGCATTTTGAATTTTGTTCCACAGTTGTTCAAAGGTATTAATTTGAACCTTGTACACTTGTGTTTTTAACAGTCCGCATATGAAGGAATTGCAAGGATTTAAATCTGGAAACCGCGTAGCCCATTGAATGAGTGCTTCTTGTTCCTTTCCAACCCATCTACTAACAAACTGTTCAATATGATATTTTCTTACACACGTGCAAAATGAGGTGGTGCGTCGTCGTGCATGAAGAAACATGTTTTGACGCAAATTAAGGGGCAAGTCTTTTACTATTCTTGGCTAACTTTTCTGAAGAAAACGAAGGTAACTAGTGCTATCCAGACGGTCAAGCAGTTAAAACGGCCCAACTATAAAATTTTCAATAATTCCGACCTATACATTAATTTTTAATTCTCGTTGATAATGTCTACTTTTAATACCATGTAAATTTTTATGTCGACTACTACTCTGCGCTCCCGAACAATTTGTAAAAAATTTACGTGATCCGTGATCAAGTGGCAATAATTCTTGCACTGCCTGGATGTGGAATAAAAAAAGATAAAATCCGATCTACTGTGCTTTTTGGAATCCTAGTCTCTTGTTAGGATGTTTTAGTACTGGTCTCAGTATTGTCATTAATTCTTTGAAGAACGGCATCTTTTGCAATGGGTGTTCGGGTTTGTCGAGAGCTTCCAGCGTTATTTCTGACTGGTTTTAAACTCTGTTTCTCGAAGACGTCTTTCGATTCGGGCAAGTCATATAAACATTAAAACTTTAAAGCACATATTTACTTACTCCGCTATTGAGTCAGACACTTAATTCTAAACACGAATTACGAAATATTACTTTTTGTTTAGATTTCTTTAAATTTGTACTTTTGATTACCGTAACTTTTTTTGTGTTTGTTGAGTAACATTTTTTATACTGATTTTTTTAATAGTTTTTTTAATTTAATTATTATTATACTAATAAAAAGTTTTTTTTGCGTATTTGTTAAATTTTATTATTGTTTTATCGAACTTCGCCTGATGTTTCTTACGCGCATTTAATTAATTTATTGATTACAATTAGAAGCTTTATTTCAAGGTTTTTGGCTAACAACTCATCGCGACTGTTTCAAAATGCAACTTTAAAGTAAATGGATAGTTATTGTCACAGGTCTGCAAAAAGGTTTTTATCAGCTGAATTATATGTTGCAAAAGTCACAGATTCTAAAAATTATTTCCATAACATTCTAACACGTATAGGTTTTTTGCAAAATAAAAACAAATTTTTAACACAATATTTTTTGCAATTAACTAAATATATTGAAGCGTTTCCGAAGTATTTGGAAACTTCGAAACCCTCATCGAAAGCAATGGAGTATTCTGAATTCCGATAACAGAAGAATATTAAAAGTGTTTGGAAAAAATTGAAGTCAGTTTTTTGAATTGAGTTGGAAAAAGTGTTAAGAAGATTTTGTTAGTTTAAATAAATAAAGTGTTTGATGCGTGTTTTAAAGTTGTTACAATATGTACTTTCTTGTAACTAATCAAAAAATTGTTTCTGATAATTATACACAATTTTAGTTCTACTCTTTTTTCTTGTAAAACGTTTTCTGTTTTTTTTATGCTTCCTTAAACTCGTTTTTAATTTCCTTTTTTGGTTTTCCCATGAGCATCCAAATGTAGTCGGCATTCCACTTTTCTTCCTAACGTCTTTCAAAATCACGGACGCTCTGATAAAATCTTTCACTCTGTTTTTAACTGTAGGTTTTCAAGGTTTCAGAAAGTATAAGAAATTAATCTTTAAGATCATCTTGCATCTTTGAGCTTCATATAGTGTTGTATGCATTGTTTAATGTTTAGTATGTTGTAGTCGAAGTTTTTAGTATTCTCCAAAAACTTGCACGTTTTTTAACTTGGCTTCAGACAGATTCGGAAATTTGGAACGCAATTCTTATCGGTTGGCATTGATTTGCCTGCTTTATAAGCCCCAATTTAATATGAAGAGATGGTAATAACAAAATTTTCGCCAAAACCAAAATTGTATTGATAACTTTTTTTGTCGGGGTTAAACTATCTTGAGGAAGTCAGTCAGTTTTTGTTTAGTTCAGCGGTCTGACTCTACTATCCTATAAACATAGAAAACAAAGATATTTTGTATAACTTCCGTGCTGATTGAACAACATGGTTAGTATTTTGAAATCTCCACAAATCATGCATTGATGCTCTTGGTATTTGATTTTCTCAAGAATTGTGACCAAATAATCATGGTTTTCATTCATATAAATCAAGTGTACCATAAAAATAAGTAGAATTACATTTCAATTATGCAGCAGGACTGTTTTGAGACGAATCAATAAATGTTACATTCTAATAAATCATATTCTATTTTAAAGAGCTGATAGTAAGGCAAGAAAAAATACCAAAAAAGGTTGCATAAAAGGCATATTAAACCTGCCAAAAAGGCAATAAATAAGGCACAAATATTTATTAAAATTTACAGTTTATTTTTTTGTTTTACAATGTTTATTGAGTGCTATTATTTTCCCAAGCACAAATCAAATATTTTTCAATATTTTGACCAAGAAGCTCTGCGTTTTATTATTTAAAATATTTTTATAAAAGGAAAAAGTTCTTTCGACATCACAAGATGTTATTGGAGCAAATTTTAATGCCGATGTTTCTGTTATTGTTAAAGATATTTTCTGTTGATGCTTCATGATCTCCCCTTTTTGAATTTCAGTCAGTTGTTTAAAGAGGTCAAAGGAAGGGTTTTTTGATGTGACGGAATCCAATTTTTGATTAATTTTTTTTTCTATAGTCTATGGACATGCTCTTATAATTGCTCTTATTCTTTCGAATGTAGCGAAAGATTCGGTCATTGCGGTTTCGCTTTTTTCTAGCTTCTTTAATTCGTCAGGAATGCCGGAAAAGTGTGTTTTTATAAAAACTAGTCCTCTCATAACAGCTTCGTCATTAAAAGCTTTTTGAGACTTACCAATTGCTGAAGAGGCCGTCTCGTCAAATAATTCAACCACCTGAAGTAAGATAATTCAATTAATGTATAAGACAATGTCAGATTATAGTATGAACTGTACTTCTTTAATTTTTTCAAAATGTGTGGTATAAAAAATGCAAGCAGATAACCAAGTTCCCCATCTTGTTATGATAGGTTCCGGTGGAAGTTTAACATCTGGAAGTTTTTCTTTATAGGCCCTTACCCGTAATGGTGCTTTTACAAAAACCTGAAACAAGATCCAATAATCAAAAAGAGAATTTAACATGTTAGAGATTTTTACCTTTTTGGTGGCAGAAATTAACTTGTTTACTATTGCAAACTCGTCTCTAATGAATTGACAAACCCTATGTATTCCATGTGCTAGACAAGTTAAATGTTTTAAATTCGGATAAAATATTTCTAATGCCTGAGCGGATTTGATCATATAAGGTGCTGCATCGGTTACGAATAAGAGAACCTTTTCTTTCTTTACGCCATTGGGACACAAAAGTCCTACAAACATAAAATTATATAATTGTAATTAATAGATTAGATTACATTAATCAATCATTAAAAAAAACTTACGTAAACAATCATCGAAAAAATTTGCAATTGTTTTGTGATTGATTTGCTATGTATTTACCTCTGCAATCGGTTGTTTCATCAACCAAAATCCAAATGTAATGGTCCCCAATGTCATTCCTTATTGTCTGTATTTTCTACCGATTGGTAACATATGTCTAAATAATTTTTTTTCAAAGTTGATTCATCTGGAACAACTTGTTCTGTGTACTTTCCGATGAAACTGCGCAAATTGATATTATCAAGTTTTTTAAGAGAAATTTGAGCCGACACCAATGGTTCGCACAAATCTAGAGGAAAAGTTGTTTTTGAAGGGCCAGGTTTATTCTGTGATCTTCTATAACGTTTTTTAACAATGGTTGTTTCATAGTTTTTTTTATATTTTTGAAATGTAAACCACAACCCAAGCGTTGTTTTACATGGTAGTAGCAGCGATCTAAAATAATACATATACTAGTAATTAAAAGCATTTAAATTAAGATAATACAAACTTACTGATATTGAACAAACTTGACAAAAAAGGTTTTCCCCGTCGGTTGTTAAATTATTGTCCAATTTACTCCACTTGTAATAATTTTCACATTTTGATTGTTTATTAGGTGGCATTTTTTAAAATTTACTCACAGCACAACAGCAATAGACTATCACAGTGTTACAATATCACAAATATTTATAACAAACAAAGAATATTTTAGTTTGTGTTTCAGTCATTAAAGGAATCTCACCGGACAGAATTAAAATTATCTATATGTGTTTGCTTTACTTAGGTACCGAATATATAGACCTATAAAATATGATTCATTCCGAAATCTTTCCGGTTTTGTAAATAGTGTTCTGTTAAGCCTGTCATTGAACATTATTCTAGTATAAATTCTTACAATAGTTCTTCTCTATAAGCGGTTTTTGTATTTAATGTTCTCTGGAAGCCATTGTTTAACAAAACATCAAAATTCCTGTTGTTATTTATAATTTTGTGGTAAGACTTTTTGAGCAAAAAATGTTAATTATATTATTGTACGAAATTTAAGTAAAATTCTGTAATGCGTTATTGTCATCTACCTATTAAAACACTGTTTACACAAAGTTTTCAAAATTCATATGTAAAAAGGCAATATAAAATAATACTCTTTAAAAAGGCAAAAAAGATAAAAAATTACACAAAAAGGCAAAATAGACAGGCTCTAGGCATTTGCCTGACTGTCCGCTCTTTAATGATTACAATAAACCAGATTTCTCTCTTTGGAAAAAACTGAATAAATTATCTATTTTGTTGTTTAGCTTTGATTCTAGTAATTTGGCTGTATCTTTTGAAAACTCTAGGTCTTTTACTAGGTTATTGAGCTCATTCTGAGAAAAAAGTTAAGGCTTCTCTCTAACAGAAAAATGTGAACTAGATGCGTTGTGGGAAGCTAATGCGTCTGAATACTTTGACACACTCAGAATGTCATCTAAATTAGAAGGTAGTTGTAAAACTGGTGTTTTAGTACCATGGATCACTAGACGAATAGCTGAGTCAAGAATAAGCATCAAATCCTTTTACATCTACCGATCAGAAGTATCAGTCGATGAGTGTTTTTTACTCTTGAACTACAAACGATCTTTTTTGCATCTTCAGTACACTTTCTGCGAACGTTATGTTTTGTTTTGATTTTTAAGTTTTAATTTAAAATATCTACACAAAATAAATTTGATTCACAAACTTAATTATGTTTCTTTGAGTTTTTTTTGTGTATTTACCACATGTATAACAGAAGCTTTCGAGAGAAATTACACAATCTCTGCAAGCCATATTCCAAAAATAAAATAACAATCACAGTATTGTTTAAATATAAACTGAGTGTGGCATTAGATGGTTAGCAAAATACTGGACTTATTCAGCTTGCTGAAACATGATCGAGCAGCAGAATCTTTATATTTACTACTAATAACCTAAATAAGAAGTCTAAACATGCTCGTTTCTGACCCCATGTTACTTTTTTCTTTTAGTTTCAATAATAATTGCTATTTTTAGCTAGTTCTTTTTTAGCTGGCTTTATTAATTCTTATTATACTCGCCTATTTGCGTTTTGTAATTGTTTCACACAATTCCGCAAAAAAAATTTTAATTAGAGACTGAAATAACCCCATCTACTCTTTGATGTAGTGTAGTGCTACTCTGCAAGTATCTTACAGAACGTGAATTAGAAAAACTTGCACAAAATATTGACAAAACTCAGATATAGAAGATGATGTTTAAAAAGCGGATCAATTTCTTGAAGATGTTGAAGTTGACAATGACAAAAACAATAACAGTCGGGATAGTTAGAAACGAATCTTCCAATGTACTTCTGAACATTCTTTAGTTAGGCAAGGATGAAACTACATGGCACAAAATAAACTTCACAATAGAAGGCGGTATTTGAGAAACATATTGAAAACTTTACTTGGCCTGACACAGTACAATAAGAATACCAGTCTTTCTAAAACTTTGAAACTTTTTATTTTGAAGATTGTTGAAATTATTGAGATAAATAAACGTAGTAAAAGATAGTACGTATTTTCGTCAGTTCTCAGTTAGTTTCTACTACAGAATCAATAATCAGAACAAAAATTTGAACTGTGAATGTCACGGGAAAAGTATAGTGACAAAAAGATTTATTTTTAGTGCTGAAAACACTTATAGGGAGCTTGATTCGAAAGCTCGTGTAACAAAACAATCAAACGCTCAGGTGAAACAAATCTGGAACTTGCGGTGGTGCCCAATTTCACTTCATTTTTTGTATTTTTTGGATGTAGTGTTTATTATTATTAAACAAGATATTCCTTATGTTGATCTTAATTTCACTCAGCAGTAATAAAAAATGATTATAGTAATTGCAGAATTAGATCCGCACAAGCTTCCGCCTTGTACGCTGCAGAAACGGTACAATACAGATGAAAGCACAAAATTTACTACAAAAAAGTCCGCGGGAGTGTATATTTATATCTAATAGCTTAAGTTACAGAATTTTAATATAGTTTTTGTGCAACTTTGCACACGTGTATCTTCTAAACTATTAAAGGTAATTGTAGCCTTCCGCCGACTTTTTTATAGTAAATTTTGTCTTCTATAAAAATGTTTATGTGCAACTTTCTTCTATCTTGCACCGTTTTAGGATAATAGTTTATTGGTTATTTTAAGTAATTAAGCAAATCATTTCAATAGAAAAATTGTGGCGGTTTCGATGCAAGCATGGTTTACAAGAAAAACAACTCTTACGACACCGACAAAGCTACCCGTAGTCGCAAAAAAGGCGCGGTGGCCACCAAAAGTAACCCGATCAAAACGCAGTTGTTCTACTAAACCGATAATTTATGTTCAAATTTAAAAATGCATAAACGAAATAATTTAATAAACCTGATTTATAATAAAAACTATCAGCAATTACTGGTTTAAGTAATAAACGATTTCACTGTAAAGTTATTAACATAGGACGAAAGTATTTAAAACAAAATTTGAGTAAATTTTGAATGATGAAATTATATCAACAGTCAAGCTATTGTAAATATTATTAGCGTTACAAATCAGTTAAGACTAGAGAGATGATTTATGTTATAGTAAAGTTCAGTTTTTTAATGTTTTTTTATAGTCAGTAGCGCATTTGTTTAATATTAATAGGAGAAAAAATTATAGAATTGCTAAATTTTTAAATTGTTAAGGGGATTCATTGTTATTGGTCAATTTTTAAATTATTCAAATTACCAGTCCACCAATAATAAATTCGTTAACTTTCAAAATGTATTTTTTACATATGTTTCGAGCTTTAAAATAATTAAGCTCATCCTCAGAAAAGTCTAAAAAAACTATTTACAACTTATAAAAAGTTAAGATTACAAAAATTTTTTTTTTAAATGTGAAATATGAATTTTTGTAACTAGATAATTAGAAAATCTAAGTTTTAAAAATGTTAAATGTAAATTATTTTAAAAAATAAGATGGTGCAATTTAGAAACTAATGTAAGAAAATTTAAGTTTAAAATCATAATTGAAATTGGTTTGATCGTTCAACAAAAAATTTTTATTTGATGTTTTAATATAAATCAACTCTAGTAATTCAAGAATTTGTTTGTTATTGATGTTATTAAAAAGATGAAACAAGTTGTAAGAAAAAAGAGTATGACGATTATCCAAAACATGTTGTGCAAATGTAGATTTTACTGAATTTCGATTAAAAAACAGTTCAAAATACATTAATAGTATACATTCTTATTTTTGAAAATTGTAATAAACCTTGTTTATTATATTACGTAAGTAATATTGTGTTTGTTTTTAACACCTTGCATTGCAACTGCAAGATTTTTTTTTATTTTAAATGTTGCTGTCATTCTAATTTTGGAAAAACCTAACGGCGAGCTGATATTAACTTGAAAATTGACGAAGTCAAAAAAATATTTAGAAATAAATGTATAAAAATGAGTTATATATGTGAAACATTGTTATTAATACGTGGTTTTAATTAAAACCATTTCTAACAAAGATTTATTACATTTGGTGGAGTTTAATCTTAAACGTTTTAATGTTTACGTTAAGTATATAAAAATAATGATACTTTGTTATATTATTATATAACAATTGTTTGCTGTAAAATGCAATAGAATAATATATACGCGTTTCAACAGGTAACTAAAAAAACTAAAAGAACTGCTTTTAAAAATCCATTTGTGTGTTTTTATGTAGAAGCACTTGACGAAGAGAATTTAAAAGAAATTGTATTAAAGTTATTCAATGATGAACTGAGAGCTGAACTGAGTCCTGAATACACAGATAGGATACATCAATTGGGCGTTTAAAGAAATGGACGTAGTAGACCGACGATAATTAAATTTATTTCATTCAGATATCGTAATCTTACTAAAAGTTTTCTTTAAACGTTTGGAAGTTACGTAATTTAATACTTTTTATCACTACCTACATATTAAAAACTGTTAAATAAAAAAAAATGCAAAACCACTTTTTGATTAATTTATTCTTTATGTACTATTTTAACAAAGACGTGAAAAGTTCTATAATTTATTTATTAACAATTGAAAAACTATGTATAAGAATTTGATACCTTAATGATGTGACTGATTAGATATTCGAAATTTCTACTGTTAATAAAGCACATTAACATAAATAAAGATTAATTCTAAAATGTAAAAACCCATTAAAAACTATAAAACCAATTTATATATTTTTTTTTATTTATTATTAGGTACTTCTTTTATTTTAATAAACTTGATATTTTTCCAATATTCTATAGTTACACAATATGTGCTAAACGTTTAAGAAAGTTTATGCCACTCCCGTTTTGATACAACGGAATGGTTTCATAAAACGGAAACTTGCAGTTTTATAAAAGTATTGTCGCTAGCAATGTTACAACTTTTCTTGCACTTTCATATTCTCATATAAAACAAATTATAGTGACATTTCTGAAATGTGTATAATGAAACATTCTTCTTATATTGAATGAATTAATACATAGCACATGTTTCTTGCTCGAGATTTTATGTTTCAAAATGTACACGTTGCATGCTTTATTAAACTACACGTAAGAATATTTGTGTAATTTATAGCTTTACGAATTCTAGTATCAACGACATTCTAAGATTAATTTTACTAATCTAATAGTCCGGCGACTCGAAATGTTTTGTTTAATACCTCCTGTATATAATAAATGTAAATCAAGTAATTAGTTTACAATATCTGCTTTACTTAAGATTTTTTTTAATTAATTGTAATTGGTTTGAGTCATTTCCTTAAGTAAAATACATGTTATGCCTACATTTTTATTTTTGAATAGTTCAAAACGATTATGTATTACTCCAATTAGAAATTAGTTTTATACGATTTTTAAACCAAAACATTTTTTTTTTTTACTTTTTTTGTGGTAGAGAAGAATATTGTGCTATAATTATGATGATGAAATAAGCTATTATTACTATAGACATCAGGCAAAAATCGTAGAATTTTTGTCGCTTTTGCAAAAAAAAAACGAACACCAGTATTTTAAGAATTTTGCTCGTTCTGTTTTAAATTACAAAACTATAAAAACAATTTAATTAAATTTAATTGACAAAAGAAATGTTTTAACAAGATGTTGATGCGTTTATAAAAAATTGTGATGTTATGAAAAATTCTACCCTATTCTGTTTTTAGACTTACAAAGTCATCCATTTTAAAACAATTAACTTAATATATAACTCAGATATTCGTATACGTGTAAACATAATTTTAGTTAAAATACTAATAAATTAATGTTAATTTTTTTCTTTTAATAACCAAAAACGAAATGGTATATTACAATAAAAGCAAACTATTGTTTGTAATAAAAATGAAACAACATAAAAAACAGGATTAAATATGTTTTTAATAGCAATTTTTGTCAACAAAAGTTTAAGAATTAAATAAAAATTTTATTTTATTAAAAAACTTTTTTGCATAACTTTCAGAAAAAACGTAATAAAGTTTATGTTATAATATATTTAAATAAGAAATAAAATAAAGACGCTTTTGTTTCTATTGTCATTTTACTAAACTGAAATTTGTTACTTCTATTTAAAATTTAAAAAAAAGTTTATCGAGGGAATTATTTTTAATTACTATAATTTTAGTTCAATCGCAAATGTTTATATTGTGTACATTTATGTTACTTTTTTTATTTTGTTTTCTAAAATTGAATTAATTTTATTACTAAAACACAATAGAACGTTTGTCTATGGAATTTTACTATCATTATTGTTATTAGTATTTTTGTATTAGATATTGTTTGATATTTTTTACTTTTAGTCTATAATATGCAGTTTTTTTTGTATGGAGTCCATTTGTTCTAATCTATTTTGTTGCTAATCTTTTCTGTGATTAATTTTTTTTTCTATGTTAATTTTACTGAAAGAAATTAATAATGTTTTGCTTCTTTTTATTTTTTGTTTTATGGTAATTGCTGTGTGTTTCTAATTTTTCAAAAAAGTTGAACTTAGTGACCAATTTGTTAACATGGCAAAATGTACCTTGCTGATAAATTAAAAAAATTTTAATGCAAGAATTTTTTAGTCTACGACGTTTGGACGCAACTGTTTTAACGCAATACCTTTGAACGCAAGGACGTTTGAGCGCAGGGACTTTTGAACGCATGACCTGAGACGTTTTAACGCAAAGTGTAAATACATTAATATGTATTGTTGAGCTTTAGTTTATAATAAAAGTTGCAATAGTCTTAAGAATATATTCATTCTTTTAACAATGTGAAATAGTTTAATGTAACAGTTTTTGTTAAGTAAGGAAATTGTTCTTATTTATTATTTTCATTAATTAATTTAATTTTTATTTTACTGTTGAATAGACAACAGACATATAATGTCTATTAATAAAATAAAAATAGCATTTTTTTATCCATTTGAAGATTTTGATACAAAAACTAAAAAAAAGTAGACGTATTAAATTTAAGGTAAAAAATAAATAAAATTTGAAAAAGAAAGTACAGATTTTAAAAAAACCGAAAATGTTTTTAATTATGTTTTTTTTCTAATAGACATATAAAGTTTATTTTTGAAACACTAAAAACTGCAATTTTTTTAAATAATTTTAGAAATAATTGTTTCGTAGAACCTAAAATAATAAGTAAAGTAAGTAAAAGTAAAACTGAGAAGAGAAGAGAAAAATCAAAAAAAAAAAAGATAATTTGAAAAATTTTAGCAGCAAAACAGAAAAAAGCTGCTTTTCACAAACTCAACACCTACTTTTCTTACTTCGAATGGGAAAATAAAAATGCGTTCAAACTTTTATGCGTTCAAATGTCTCTACGTCCAAACTTTTTGCATTTAAAAGTCCTTGCGATTAAAAGCATAGACGGTCGCGGTCAAACGGGCCATTCTGAGAATTTTTATTAACAAACATATTGTACATTTGCTGTATCTGTGAAAAACGTCATCATACGCACCTTCACATTGATAACGCAAGTAACTCAGCAAATCAACTAACTCCAATTGCATCCACTTTACAAGTTGATATAACTTATCTGTCTTGTACTAGTAATTCTTTACAAATTTTGCTTTCAACTGTCTTAGTTCAGGTAAAAGGCAACAACAATACTTGGCATTGCGTTAGAGCATTTTAAGACAGTGGTACTAATCTCTAATCTGCTTCAAACACGAATTGCATTAGTAATTGGTTATTAGAATTTCTACAAATAGAATCCAGCCAAAAGTCCAATTTTCTTCTTTCGAAAGAGGTAATCACAGATTTCGACCGTGCTTTAATAGGAGCAGTAATAAGGGCATTTGCAAAACAATGTAGTCTAGCAGATTACCTATACTTGTGATTTTACAAACATGGTTGCAAAATGAAAATTTTGCTGTAAATGTTCTTTTCGAAACAAACTATTTTACGTTAATTATATAGCTGTTTTGCCAAATTAAATAATTTTAGCAAGAATAGAAAGTCATGCAAAAGGTATATTTGCCACAGCATCAAATAGTAATCTGAGTCCTGAAAACTCTGCGGATGTCGCTTGAAAGTTTTTGATATCGGCAATTGTGGTGACGACGTAGCTAAAGAGTATCTTATATCAAATGAACACAGACACGAATCAAAAGATGGTTCAAGGAGCAACATGCTGAAATTGAGTATCAAACACAAATACTATTACATGATTAACTATTTTTTGTGTTTTTCAAAGTGATACCAACAATATTAGGTTACGGTTTAGAAAGATTAACTTTATTACCAGTAGAATCAGACCTATGCGAACAGATTATTTTATGTCGTGTTACGTGCAAAAACTGGAAAAATGACACTTGCCTGAAATAAAGTAACATAAACGAAGTTATGCCGGTGCTCAGTGAAAACGAGGTGGGTTATATTCAAAATTTCGTGATTGTTTTGGAAAATTCGAACAAAAACAAAATCAAAAGTCAAATCAAAGTGCGCCAGGAAGGAGTACAGCTCAATGCACTAGAGGCCCTTGTCAACCACGAGTTCGCTTCAAATGAATACACTTAAATGGGACTTACCTTAAGAGTGTATCACACGGAAAATTTAACATTTATTACATGATGAGATTAGACAATTAATAAAACATGAAATTACATTAAAACTTTAAATCACTTTGACACAAATGAAATCTTAAAACAGAATAAAAAACAAACTAAATTACCTTTTTAAAGAGACAAAAATAATGCACGGTCATGTACGCTTAATAAAAAATAAGATACTTAATAAAATCAAATGAATTCCATAATTGTATAAAACAAACTTGACAACCTTAAAATTATGGTACGCAAATATATGAATATCTTTCTTTCTTGCTTTTACGTTATATGTCGATACAACACTTTAGAAGTTGGTTACATTATGTCTTTTACCTTTGTTGTTTAATAATCATTTAAAAAATAAATAAATAAATAAAATTAAAATTAGCACTCATGAACACCATAAAGGGTTTGAATCATTGAAATATTCAATAACTATCAATGAACTCTAATCTAGGCCAGTTGACGTCGTCCGGAACCTCGATAGTGACATTCAATAAACCGTAAATGTTTTACGAAATAGGAAAGTTTTTCCACTTGAACAAACTATTTACTGTACCATTGTTAAAGACTTGCGTGATAATTCTTCATCTAAAGCCAAGGGTGAATTTAACTCCCGCGATATTTAAAACATTTCGAACGACTGTCAACCAACTAACTTCCTTTTATCACTAAAATCACTTATCTATATAAGCTTATTATACTACTATTTCCACAATGGCCGTGTTCGAAACCCCATAAAAGAAAACCATATCACCAAGAAGTGCAAAGAGGATGCAAACAGATTCAATAACGTCACAAAAGTAGTGTTGAACCACGGTGTTTGTTTCCGCGTAAAAATGACATATTGACAAAATATTAAATTACATTACGGTCATTATGATTAAACTGTCTAATAAATTATAAAAATGACTTCATTCCCACGTTATTTTGTCGAACTCACACAAAGAAACTACGTACGACTGCGCCGAGAATGCACTTAAAACAAAACACTTTTAAATAAACTTGAAATAAACAAACTGCTAAAATATCTTTAATTACAATTATATCTTGGAAGGGAAACATAAATTACCACTAGAATTTTGATTGAATAAAGAATGCTAAATAAACACAGGAGACGAACGATTTAACAGCTTAATAAATTTTGAAATAAATCAATACAAAATTTTATCCACAACTTTGAATTATAACGTTGAATTTAAAAACGTAAAATAACTTTTTAAAATCAATCTAAAATCAATAAAACAAATCCAAAATACATGAAATGAACAACGTCAATTCAAATACCGGGTCTTTTACGAAAATAATCAAACCACATTAAACGACGGTTACAGTCGTCATTTAACTAGTCTGATAAATTAAAACTTGCTAGTTTAAAAATCTCAAAACTTTGATCATAAATTAAAATGAACTGATAAAGTTTATGATCCACAGCTAAATTTTGCATGTGGAGATTTGAGAAATGAAAACTTTAAACTTTACAAAAACGTTTATCGTACAACAATAAATGAATCTAAAAGAAATAAATCTGAACTAAACTTGCTTGCAAAGAATCACTACCAATTTTGAAAAGAATTTCGAATCAAGTCTTACTACTATTATTCGTCTAATTCTAAGCTAGAGTGCTCGTAAACAATGACTAAGGCGTAATGGCCGAGTGCTAAAACAAAACCATGTTTAGCATTGACTTTTTTTTGTCGTTAAGATTGTAATGTATACTTTAGTGCGGGTTTACCAGGCCATTAAATTTAGGTTGGTTCGTTGAAATTTTATTATGACTGCGGCTATTTTTATGACGAGTTTCCAATTCCATATTTGCTTCAGGAAAAATGTTGCCACGTTGAGAAACGTTTCTATAATGTGATTAAAAACTGCATCAAGGTTACTAAATTTTCAAAAATATTTTTTGATTGCGTTATTTTTCTTCTCTTTGCACGAACGTTTGGCGCTTTCATTCGATTTTTTCTTGCGATTGGCAAATAATAAGTCAAAAAATTTAACAATCTTGTTTTATTGCAGTATTTTATTTTTTATTTTATTGTACACTGAATGTGGTCCGTGTTTAATAAAGTAAAAAACTGTAAATAACTTAAAATTATGGAAAATGCCTACTAGTCTGTATATTTTGTTCGCCTAAATTTGTTTACATCCGCTTCAGCTTGAAAACGTGTTTGTTTCTAATAAAGAGAATTGTGATCCAAATTATTTACCAGTGCAAAATATTGATAAAAAGCAAAAAAAAAATTGGTTGAAAATGAATTTCCAACACTTTCAGGTTAGCTCACGCTTCCTATCATCAGCAATGACAGTTTTTGTTAAAATAGTACTCAAATTTTGGCAGTAGTTTGTCATCAATTGTTTCAAATCCAAAGGTTCAGTGGGTATCAACCCAAACGAATTTTCAAGTAAATTTTTAAGGCTTCACAATAGAAAAGATTACGGAGAACTTACTATTGTGTTCTTTCTAAAAGACAAGTTTAGATGTTTTTGAAAATATAAGATTAGCAGTCGACTATTTTAACAAGTTTTTGCGTGTTGATTTACTAATAGTAGCAAATAACTTTTATAATCTTCTATGCATTGGTCAAATATTATTAAAGAAATTAAAGCCTACTTTGCAGAAAACCGTATTTGGCTGGGTTGTATCTGGTACATATCGGAGTAGTGACAATCTTCATAAAATCGTTTAATCACACTTGGTTACTCATAACTTTTTAGCTTTAAACGAAAACTAAGACAAGAAGAATTCTGTGAGAATCATTTTGCACAAACCATCTCTTAAACCGTTTCTGGTTGATTTGTTGTTTCAATTCTCATTAATACAAAACTTACTTTGTTAGGTTGTTTTAAATACTCAGCTACTAAGAGATTTTTCAACTTTGAAAACAAATTACTAAAAACGCTCAAAATGTATAACGGTCTAACTCTTTACCTACCAAATTACGAGTTGCATTTTACGGTAGTTTTAAAATAAACCTTTGGCGTTTTGACTTACAGCCGGTTGGTACAGTTCTTCAAAATGATTTTTTCTAATTCTTTTGCGTTTTTATCAACATTGATTTGTTCTTACGGGAGATATAGAGAAAATGCACTGTCAGATCCTTATACATCTTTCGAAAAAAGTGTCTAAAAAATTTTGTAACGGGACAATTCTGAAACCCTTATTTGCACATACGATAAAGTTGCTTCTGATTAATTTCACATAATACCAATTTGGAAGCGCAAAAATGCAAAAACATTAGATTATACATGAAATTCGTTCAGTGACACAATACAACTAACGACGATTTTTTGCCTGGGCCTACAACGTCCCGGCCTACGGGACCAGCCAGTCTAGGAGCTTTGGTGGTTGAATCTTTATATAAGCAAATTTTGTTCTACTGCGCAGTGTACGCGTACGCGAGATCCGCCTACTTAGGAACATGAGAATTTGGACGAACACAAGTCGGTACTTACGACAATTATAGCAATATGTTTGTTGTATATTCTGGCCTTCAAGTAAAAATAAAACTAGTAAACTCTTTGATAGATTTCGTTCCCTGTTTGGCTCACTCGCTGAATCTTGTTGGATCCTGTGCGGCCGAGTCTTGTCAAGCTGTTGTATCTTTCTTCGGTATTTTTTCGGTGTAACATGGTCAAAATTGAAGTCAAATTCAACAGTCATGAAGATTCTTTCTCAGACAAGAAGGTCTGCTCGAGCCAACGCCTGCCGAAGTCTATGTTGCTTCTGGGATGAAATCATGGAAGTTCTTCAGATAATTGCCAACGATGCAAATAAAGAATCATCTACGCGCTCCGGGGTTTCAGGTCTTAGGAATTCATTAGACTCGATGGAAACTTGTTTTTTGTCATTTCTTTGGAATGACATCTTGGAAAAGTTTAACAAAGTAAACAAATCTCTCCAATCTGTCAATATCGACCTGGTTACGATAGTTAAACTGTATCAGTTTTTGGCAACATACCTAGAACACTTAAGGAAACCCAGTATCTTTGATAATTATGAGTCGAAAGTTATCGAAAAATCCGGCGAAAATAGCTATGCATATGATGACATGCAGTAAAGGAAACGTAAGCGTAATGTTCAGTTCGACGAAGTAGAAGGAACGAGACCAACCTTTCTGGCAGGGACAGATTTAGAGTTACCATGTTTAACGTCATTATAGATACAGTAATTACAAAACTACAAAGACGCGGACTTTCTTATGAGGTGCTAAATAAAAAGTTTGATTTTTTTACGAAACTACATCGTTTGGAATCTAAAGATATGCGTGAAAGACCTAGAAACCTTATAACTATAACCGAAGGGTTTGGATAGGAGAACTGTCTGCATCTGCAAGCTTATTTGTCCTCGAATGATGAAGTTATGGAGTTATCGTTACTGAAGCTATACAAACACTTATCAAAAAAAACTTTTAGGACATTTATCCAAACGTATGAATTGCGCTCTGAATACCAGCGTCAAAGTGCTCAGCAGAACGGTTATTTTCAGCGCTAAAGTCCGAAAGAATGCAAACAATTGACTATGATAACGTAATTCAGTCTTTCACACAGAAGAAAGTTCGTCATATGATTCTATAAACTTTATAGAATAACGTAACTATAGTAAGATAGACTGTATTATTCTGATGTTAATTCAAGTCCATTAAAAATTATATGTTCTGTACTAGCGCACTTAATTTGCTAAATTTTCAAAATAGCTTCCAGATGGTGGGAGAACCCAAATGTCAAGTGCCTAGGGGCCTTGGGTCTCTAAGTTCAGAGTTGTATGCAGCATACTATTTCTAAGCCTAGTATGATTCTTGCAAATTCCAAACGTACGATACTTTTAACAGTGGCTCAATTGTTTGATCTATTAGCACTCTTTTCACGGATTGCAGTTACTGGCAAGCTATTAATTCAGCAGATATGGGAATTATAATTGTCATGCGATGAGCATGGAATTCTTTAAATAGCAATTTGCCCGTCTTAAATTCTTCGAAGATGCCACAATACGCTATTCCTCATAATAGTTCTGTCAAACTGCACGGCTTTAGTGATAACAATTCTAAAGCTTTCAGCCATGTAAGATGCTTTAATTCTTATAAAAACGTTTTGTGTGATTATTGTGTTCCAAATCCCGCGTGGTATCACTGCACACAACAACAATTCCTCGTCTTGAGCTGTGTGCAGCTCTACTGTTAGGTTTATGGAAAAGATTTAAATATAATAACAAACAAAAGGTGAATTTACACCAGTTTAAAATCTTAGTTTTAGAAAAATTAATATTTATTTTATGTAAGGATATTATTAGAGTATAACGAACTATTCCAATATAAATTAAAATTGCAAATTTTGTTTCAAACTATAATAAGACGAGTATTTGATTGCTGTGACTGCCCAAAGTTTTAGCGGGTATTTTTGAATCTACAAAAATATTTTCAATTATAAAGCAAAACACTTTTATCCACTATATTTTCAATGTATTTTTAAAAGAACCATTGCAAGAGAAATATTATTTTAAAGTTTTTAAACCCTCTAGTGCTTCCCATTGCGTTAACTTTTATTTTTCTTAAAGTTATAAAAACTTAAAATAATCTTAGTTTTCATTAATTTTAAGGTACGTATTGAACGAAGTAGTTTAATAACTTTGTACTGACCCTAGCAAGTTACATTCTAGTCTCGCTGTTATATACGTACAATAAAAGTTTAAAAACCTATTGAATAAGCACAAAAAATATTTAGATTTAATTAGGGCGTTAAAGTGATTAGAGGAGTTGCTTAATTAATGTTTGACATTTTCACATAATGCTCTGTTAATGGTAAAATTGTGAATAAAGACAGCCAAATTATTACATCATTAAATACAAAATCAATTTATTCAAGGGATAATTGCGCTAAAGTGATTTATTATGATAACTATGACAAGTGTTTAATTTATATTTAATCGATGATTCAAATTGTGGAATTTGTGACTTCTCGATTTTACCCGAGGTTTTCCATTTTGTGAAAGTAATAGGGATATATAAAATATTTTCTGGAAATGTACACCAAGGTAATTTTCCAAGATATATCATCTTATAGAAGTCATATTATGACGGAACAATTCCACTAAGTCTTCTTCAAGATGGATAAGTGCAGGGTTAGACATTTTATTTGTTCTTTCATTTCCGGTATTGCAGTTTAAGGTGATCGTGACGCGTCCCAGTGTGAGTTATAGCGAGGTAAAGACATGTGTAAACAGAATGGGACCGGTCGTGCCCTAGAGGATATTAGACATAAGTCCAATAAATCATATAGACGAAGTCAACCGCTGTTACTATCAATGACGTAAAGTTAAATTTTTAACCGTTTTATTAGTTTTTTTATTGATTTCAATACACTTATAATAGACATTTTTTGGCAGTTGATAAATTAATATCTAAATTGTCTTTAACCTTTTTATACATACAAACAAATTTTTAATACCATTTTTATCAATCTAAATGTAGCGTTTCAGATGCAATAACTTAGACGAAAAGTAATTGAAAGAGTCAAGCACTCAAACTTTCTATTTATTTTTAAAACGCTATCATCTATTTCAATTTTGTTGCTTTTTAATATAAATGTCCCATAATCGATATATGAGATTTTCGAATATTTGAATCAAGTCAAAATATATTTATATTATATTTTATTTTAGTGTTTTTTGTAATCGTTGTGCCAATTATGGCTAATTGGGTTTAACGTTGTATGACAAATAATAAATGTGTCGCAATTATTTATTGAAAAATTTCAACTATTCCTTTATTTTTTTAAAATAAAAGTTCCTCAAAACGTTGTATCAAATTGTATTTTGTTACTGCAGATATTTGTATTAAACTGTCTATTAGTAAATATAATCTAATCTAAATACAAAACATTATTTACTACTATCGGAGTAAAAAGTTCTAACCCCTGAGTTTGAAGTCAAATAAAATCAAAAGTTGGGAGTGAAAAAGATTGAAAATTGATTATAGATAAATATAATATTCAAATATTACTAACTAACGCCGTTTTAATTATATTTAAAAAAAGGTTCTATATGGTGTACGTAGCTTTAAACACTCATTACGAAAAGTTGCATTTTAACTACCTACAATAATTGCATTGCATAAAATTTATGTAGTATATAGACAAAATTATACTCTTTTTAGCAATATAATAAATAAAAAAAAAATATTTGAATTTTGTCAATTTTTTCTGGGTTTCTATAAATTGATATTATCTTTGTATTTACTTGTACAATGTAAACGATTTTTAATGTTGAAATCGCTTATAAGGAGCTTAATTCGAAGGCTTGTGTAACGAAACGATGAAACCCTCAGATGAAACAAATCTGGAACTTGCGGTGGTGTTTTAAAAAAACAAAGAGTGCTAAACGACCGCCGAACGTATAAGAGTGAATAGGATATAGCGCACGCCCCGTGCCGTCGTAAAACATCTGGCCGGTAGATTTGAAAATTAAGTTAAATTAAGTGACGCACATCATCCCTCGATAGCCCCAATTTTCTATTGAACAACGTCTCCAAAATTCATTTTTTTATGCAAAAAGCTCTCAAGCCTATACATCACAATCGTTATGTTCATAACGGCTACCAAAACGCCGCCGTAATATCATAATCGTTATGGTTCAAAATAACGAGAGTGGATAACGAGAGTCGATGAGTGGAACCGTTATAAGTTATACAGCATACCAATTTCACAAAAATAACGATTCGGCTAGATAACGACATCGCTATTCATAAGGAGAGTGATATAGCATCTGGTTGATTGTCTGAGAACACAATTCAACCCATGTCAACCCTGAGGGGTCACAGGTTAATCCACTAGCAAAAAGTCATCATAGTTTGCAGGTGTCCTTCTAGTACGTTGATTTGTTCTCTCAGGGTCGGAATAAACCTAAGAAAATTAAGCAAATCATCTTAATACAAAAATGGTGGCAGTTTCGATGCAGGATGGTTTACAAGAAAAACAACTCCAGATATTACCACACTGACAAAGGTACCCTTACCAGCAAAAAAAACGCGGTGGTCACCAAAATCAACTAGACCGAAACGCACATGTTTGACTAAACCGATAATTTATGTTTGAATTTTAAAATGCGTAAACGAAGTAGTAATTTAATAAATTTGATTTAAAAAGTTTTGTAATAAAAACTATCAGTAATTACTAGTTTGAGTCATAAACGATTTTACTGTACAGTTATCAGCATAGATAGTATGTAAAATAAACTTTGAGTAAATTTTGAATGTTGAAATTGTATCAACAGTTAGGAAATTGTGAAGATTATTAGTATTATTAGCGTCACAAATCTGTTAAAATTAGAGAAAAGAATCATGTTAAAGTAAAGTTCATCTCTTGAATGATTTTTTATAATCAGTAGCACATTTGTTTAATATTAATAGGAAAAAGAAATAGTAGCATCGGTAAATTTTTATTCCATTTGTAGCATGCAGCGCCGCCCAATAACAAAACGTAGTAACATCTTAAGGGTAGAAAGGGACACAACGCCGTTTTTAACAGATTGAGTAAAAAAAGGAAAAATTAGCAGATATGGTACTGAAAAAACGTTTTAGGATATAAAGTCAAAATTGCGTACAAAGAAAGAGAAGAGATTTAAACGAAGGTTTTAAAAACGCTGACGCGGTGCAAAAACGAAAAGAGGTTGCATACAGGAGTTTGTCATTTTGATAGGTCACAAATTAGTTAAATTTATTTAGATAAGCGTTGGTATGTTTTTTATTTGATTATTGTACGAAAGATACGATGAATTGAGATGCTGTCTAACGCAAGAAAATTGAGAATAACTATTTAAATTTAATTCTATCGTTTAACAAGGTTTTTTGTTTGTTTTTTTGTTATAAACGGGGAGAGCAAATTTAATTTTTTTTTCTTTGTCTTTGGCAATGGACGGGTCGCTTATAAGATCAGTTTTACTTTTTTTGCGCCGAAAGATCACGCTAATAACACCTAGAGAATGAATAAAAATGCATGTCGATTATTTCACGTCGCGAAATGTTTTTAATGCAAGTCCAGTTTGCTGTAAGTCCTCTTTAGATATCACAGGGAATCGCAAACGGGACAAACTGTTGAAAAAAAACAGTTTTTAAACTGTGGATACACATTTCCAAAGGTGAAATCTCCACTTCGAAACTTTTACATCTGAATGAATGTGGCAACGTAGCTCGAATTGTGTCATAATCTTAGAAGCTGTTGAATTGTGAACCGTTATAAAAGTCTGGTAAAGTCCACTAATCATTTTGTTTGTTTTCAACAACTTCCGATATTTGCAAGAATTTTTTGTTTAAAGCTTTAATAGTTCAAATAAAAATCATTTTTACAAAAACATTTTATACAATTCATTTTTGAACAGTAAAATAACGGCTTACATGCACTTGGGAACTGACGTGGGCGGTGTAAAATTTGACGATCTTGTGCAGTCTAAAAATGAGTCTTAGCATCACTATAGAGCGGCATACATACATGCCACGGCGTCAAAAATAATATAATACTTATTTAGAAAGAAACTACACAAAGTATTTTTTGCAGATTTTTTCTAACATGTTTAATTGTTTTTAAAAAGAATATTTTCGTATCGTGTTTAAACATATATATGATTCGTCGTTTTCATTAATTAATTTCTTGCTTACATAATCGTTATCGCTATCATCATCTTGTGAATTGATAAGTAAAAGCTCTACCGCAACATCTAATCATTTTTTTACTTTTATTTTATTCTTTCAGCATACTCCACACAATTGGGTCAAACGGTTTCAGGGATATTTTCTATCGTTGATTTACATAACTTATGTAACTTTTTCGTCCCAACAAAATTTTCTGGAATTGTTAGCACCATACCATGTTTCGTTTCTAACTTTATGATTATAAGCGACTTTCGGCTTAGACCGCGACCCAGACTTTTTAGGCTTGATCTTAGTCTTTTAATTTAATCTTTGACGTAATTCTACAATAATTGGGATTTTTTTTTCTATATAGAACTGTAAAATATGTCTAATGCTTTTTCAAAAATCGTTAATTTAAATTTTTTTGTACCATTTCTGGATTTTGATCCCGACACTGTACAGAGTTGTTCATTGCTTTTCTTTTGAATTTATGCCACCAAACTAAAGATTTAAATGTAACTGTGGGAACTATTACCCTAGAATATATCCAAAAAAATATTTTTGGTTTTAATCACCATGTTTCATTTATCAAACTTCTACAGGTCTATTGTGCCCAAGTAACTTCGATTGTTTTCTCTAAGTGAGCGTTAAAGGTTAATTTTGTGTTTAAAGCAAGTAAAGACTACTATTGTTCTCTTGGCAGGGCTTGCTATTAGCCTCTCTGTCTTACATTAGTTTTCCACTAGTTTCAGGGCTTTTTTTTTATAAGGTTTAACACAACTCCCTTAAACTTGCTACATATCTTGGTCAAGTTCCCATAAAAGATTGTCTACTAATAATTTCTATAACAGAGGCGATAACGCCTTTCTTTGCGGGCATCCTTGAGCAGCAACTATCTTTATGGTTACATTGCCCAGTCAGTTATCGAGCTGATCTATTATTCTATGAATCGAAAAACTTCTTGACTTTTGACAGCCTTCCTATTAGAGTAAAAACAGTGTTATCAAATTCTCCTATATTGAAGAAAGTTCCTAGTGCTATCTCGTAGTTGTTTAATGAAGTTTCAATTCTGTGTGTAAGCGCATGTATGCTCAGTTCACACGCGTTATCCGTTTGGTAAGCATATTGGTGTCGTTGCAAAGGTGTTGTCCCTAGAGCTTTGTTTTTATTAGGTTTATTTATTAATAAATAAAAATTTTTAATAGCTTTGAGAATAAAATATGTCAAGTTAATTGGACGAAAATATTTTGCCAAGGCAAATGATTCTCGCCCTGGTTTAGATATAAAAACTACTTTTACTTTTTGCTTTTCATTTGGCACGTAACCTAAAACTATACTAGCTCTAAGTAATGTGGACAGAGATAAAAGCAAAGATTCCAACTACCATGATTAGTTTTCCTTACTTTTAACAAGCAACTATTTGCGTCTTTGATAGATGTCTTGATGATATCGTTTATCAGTTATATTTCTACCAAAGTTTAAAGTATTGACGGACATTCGTTCAGTCTCTGTTTAAATCTCTCCCTAAAGAGATCCCAATTGCACGTTCTTGGATTTCTGTACGTCTTCATTTTTACCTATGGCAATTCGAATTTTAATATTATGTACATATGGTCGGCTACGTAATTTTGCTAATTGCTTTCATGAATTATTTTTTATTCTTCTATCCGTCTGATAAACTTGTAGTATCTCATTTTTAACTAATATACAACCAGTAAAAATTCCCATTTTTTGTAGTATTAATACTAATATTTATGATTTCAAAGTCTACCAAGGAAAAAATTTTTTGCAGAACTGTCTTCTTTTTTTCTGACAATCTTTCAACTTTTTTCACTCCAACTTAAAGTTGTTTTCATTTAAAAAGTCTCTAATCAATGCCTATTATTTTCATCACTTCTACTTTCTCGTAAATTTTTTCATAATTTTTTCTAGACAAGATAATAGCTTCTTTTTGAAGTAGCCAGTCAGCTGGTAAAAACGCGTGACTTTTTACTGGAAATATAAGTAATGTTTTCGTGACTTGATCTGAGCCAGAAGTATACAGAGTGAATAATATGTGAGTTTTTGTTCTGCCCGGCGCATCCGTTGCAGAAAAGACGAAGTGTTGAAATATTTCCTTCAAGTTCAAAAGTGCCGATCTTATCTTGATTGACGCAACCAAAAACGTACATGATAAGTTGTGTATAAAACGCATTGTTAATAGGCGTTTTGGACAAAGACTGAACCTACTGCAAGTCAAAACAAAAAATAGTTTAGTTTTTGGGACTGTTTTAACAAAGCATAATAAGCAGATGTACTGTACAGTACAGTCTAATTCATTCACAAATATTCTCCTCAACATGAAAAAATTTAAACAGTGTTAGGCATTGAATTTACTGAGGTATATCTTATGTAACTTTTGAATGTTTAAATCAGCGGCCAAATAATTTGTTTAAATTTTTTTTTATAATAATGACTTTCTCTGTTTTTAGTTTACCAATAAACTCTCTTACTTTATTTTTTTTACAATAGATTTAGCGAACACGTGATCACCGCCTCGATTTTTTTTAAACATTTCCTTTTGACAATGTTTTAGCAATGTTATTTATTCGGTATTTTTTCATATTTATACATTGCAAGAAAAACTGGAGTCACAGTAGAGCATTAGTTGTATAGTGTTTTGTCCGCAAAACTGCATCAATCTTACAACTTTTTGTATTGGTGGTCGTTCTTGTTGATCATATTGTAGATTTGCCAAAGCCATTATAAGATTTCGTATTTTCCCTTCTTTGTTCATATTTGTCTTTACTACCATCAAGTCTCTTGTGCGAGAGTTTCTAGATAGGTAGTAAGAGGTTGCCAATTTTTGCTAAAATGCAAGGTCTTGGATAGTTACCTCTTGGAATAATAAGTTCCCAGTCACCACCATACTTAGTCTCCTGACAGTCTCTCTATAAACCTAAGGTTCTTGTATCTTATCCCCCGAGTCACTGATTCCACATGTTACTATCGCATGAACACTGGACCAATATCAGTTGCTTGCTGGTCCGAATAATAAGAAAAAATACTGAATTCCTGAAACTGGAGAACTTGTGAAAAGCTTATGCATGTGCAGCAAAGACACGAATTTGCAAAATCTGCCTAAGACACAAATTTGATTTATATAATTGTCTTATACCATGTGACACTCTAAGTTAAGACTTTTACCTTTATGCTTTTATTTGTACAACGTTTTCAATTACATGTCGTTTACCATTAGTATACACCCTACACAGTTGCAGGGTTTTTATGAATACAATTTTAATGTATTATTTACTTGAACTTGTATTACTATAATAGAGCCCGCCTGTTATTTGCTTAAGAAAATACTTGGATATCCTTGTGGCATTATTGCCATTCGAATATCACACGCAGTGGTAACATAAGAAATGGAGAGTTTTATCCCTCTACTCTTCTTTGTTAGCGGTCGTGTTGGTGTGGTTGGGGTATTGCCCTCTGATCAGTTACGTTTTGTATCTTTTAGTTTTACTTTTTGGTGTTAATAGATGAGCTTTCGTCTTTGATGTCTCAAGTTTCTTGACTTCCCTTTGTTACTAAAGTTTTTCTTGCAGAGCTTCCTTCTAACAACACCTGAAAATTTTTTGAGTGGGTCCCTAGTCTCAATGTCAGTGTTAGATTTAAGTTTTCGATGAGGTTGTTTCTTCTTGGTCCAGGCAATTACAGCAGTAAAATGTTAAGTTTAACTGACGTGTTTATTGAGCAACGCTTACAGAGCAGCGACAGGCATTGTTTATTCCAGTGTTGGCTCTTGCCACGACACTATAGTTTGAGATGGGAGAGTTGGTTTGCGTGACAGCAGTGTTGGAATACGTACAAATTTTAGGGCGTGATTTCAACACCTGTCAAGGTAAATAAACTCACACGCTAATTACCGCTTTATTCACCATTTGAAGACGCGCTTGATAAGTAGGTCAACCCACGGAGTATATCAATTTTTAATTAAGGGAATGTATTAAAAAGCAGTTACATAATTTTTATATTTAATTACAGTTTAGAACAGCTTTGTTTTTAAATATCTACAAATATTAAATTTTAAAATATAGTTATGTATAGGTATTTACAGTATTTGTACGTTGCTAAAATTTTGTAAAACGATTAACTCTTTGCAGTAATGACATTTTTAAATTAGATAGTTTTTAATTTTATAATTTAATGTCATATTTTATATATTAGATTTGATATATATAATTTTTTTAGTAGAATTCTAAATACATTAAACAACGAATTTTTTAATTTTATTGAATCAAATGTAAAAATGATAAAACAATAAATAGTGGTAAAGAGCATCGACGTCGACGTGCCTAGTAAATAATTGCTGGCAAAATTTTAACTGTTTATTATTTAAAATTAATAAACTACACAGGAAACAAACTATTACTTTTAAAATAACAACAAGGTGGCGTAGATCACTAGTCACGTCAGCTCACTAAAAGTCATGTTATAGCCATTCCTCATAAGGAGCTTTATGGACTACTGAGTTAGTTAATCAACTATTCCAATTTATTGCTTTAAAATATTTAGTATTTTTTGCGAAACCTAGTTTGCAGTGTACATATAATTAAACTAGATTTATAGCATACCTATTACTCTATTTTTAGAAACTCTCATTCAATACTTTTTACAATTTATAATTTATTTCTCCTTTCGCTACCTAGCTTATTTTGATTTTTTAATTTACTAGAATTTTATAATTATATTCGTAGCGAATCAATTTCTTATTAAAATTTAAATTGGGTTTTTAAAGTTATTTCGACTTCCGCGTAAACAACTTCTTTTAACATACACTTTAAAATTATAAGATTTTCATTTTGCATTAACTTCATGTTAAACATTTTTTAGCATTATAGTTAACTAAATTGTTTTTTTATTAATAAAACAAAATAACACATTTTAACGTATATAATAAATGAGATGTAAGTCTAGAAAATAGTAAAACTTTTTTAAACAAATTTGTATATATATATATATATATGTATATGTGTATATAAGTCAGACTTCATTTGTTTTTTGTGGCTACGTTTCGTTGGGTAACTATGACAACTTTGTCAGGTCAATCACAACTATAAAACGTTAACTTTTTGCCCTAATATATAAATAATCAACAAATGGATTCAAATAATGTAGAGAACAAAGACATTTAAAATATTAAGACAAATATGGCCGACAGAATTTTTATAACTAACTTAACAATCGGAAATTTTAGTAGTTTGCATAGTTTTAAACATAAAAACTGTATTCTAACATTGGGTATTACGTCACAATTTTAAAATATTTATATGCTTTCACTAAGGTTAACGTAAATTTTGAAATTGAAAAAGTATTGTAAAAAGCTCAAGTATGTCCGCGGCTATTTCGTGAAGGGCGGCCGTTTTACTTTATAATGATTTAACAAATATTGTTGTTTTTTTGTATCTTGGGATAGCCGAGCAATTTAGCAACATTACAAAATAAAAGAATAGCACCCACGGACTAACATTGTTTGTGAAAAACTCAATATAAAATTTAAGCCGGTAGTGGATTCTAATTTAGTGATTCTACTCCTTCTACACGTCGACATAACAAAAAATTTGTAAATCTACTATATATTGTCTAAAATAACGACAAAGACAAAGTAAGTGTCGTAAAATTGAGAGTTCACTTAATAGTGCGGTGGACTACCAATAAACTTGGTTATCACCACTAAATATAAAAACTGTGACATCAAATCTTGAAAAGAGACACATAATACCACAAAGGTGCAAAATTAAATTAAAATGCAATAACACGTATGTCTAACCGATGTTTCTCACAACGAAAAATTCAACAAAAATACATAAAACAAATCCAAATACCAGACCTTTCACAATGGAATACGTCCAGAAATCAACCGTTGGTTAGTCTACGAACTTGGAAAGCTTTTTAAAGAGGAACTTTTTGAACGTACCATAAATGATTTAGAGCTGGAAGCATGGGCTTTTTTTAAAAATGTTTGAAAACAATTTCTGGAAAATCAAAAAAGTGGAAACTATCAAGAATGTGCCGAACGTTGCTCAAAGTTAATTTTTCTGCAGTCATACTTGAATTGATCTTACTCATTTAGGAAAATTAAGTGAAGAACAAAGGGAAAGATTTCATGAAGATATTTCAGAAATAAAAAACCGTATCAAACAAGGTGTTATCGCGTCATGATTGGAGAGATTTGAGCCAACATAAAAGGAAGAAACAACTAATTACGTAAAACTTTGATGTGCTAGAAATTTTTCTTTGTGTACAGTTAAGTGTTTTTGTTTTATTGAAACTACATAAACGTTCTACTATTTGTTACGTCAAAATTTTTGTACTATATATATATATATATATATATATATATATATATATATATGCATTTGTATCCTCTTTGACTCCGCATATCTTTAGGACGCCCATCTATCCGGTTGAATAAATTGTGTTACACAAGCTTTTTCCGTATTTAAAGGATCAGGTGTTACACCGTTTTACAGGCAAAGGTAGAGGGGTAATGATATCACAAGTTTTTTTCATACAAAATACAAATCTGTATTTAGTACTACCCTAACTCCATATGGGATTACAACGCTTTCGCCTCCTTATATATAAAATTGTAAAATGCTACGGTTGAGTTCACCTCCAGCGACGCTGCCAAAGTTTAAAAATATTTTCAAGGCATTTGACAAAACAGCTTATGCACGCTGCGATAATACAGCATGATATTTTGTACTTGTGATTTAATTTTTACAGTGGTACAACTTAATTTTCAGTTATTGTGTGCAGACAGTGTATTAACATTGTCTTTGAGTAATGTGCAGTTAAACCAGACTGCTGCAATAAATACTTGTTTGCAGTAAGTAAAAGTTTCTTTTATTACAAAACAGATGTATTGGCTTATTGCTGAGAACTCAAAATATTCTAATAATTGCTTAGGTAGGCCTTTTCAATTACTGTGGTGTACAAAATTCTTGACAACGTTTAAATGTTTTATCGCCAAATTCATTTTTTATGATTATAAGCGGCTTGTGGCTTAGACCGCGTCGTAGTTAAACAACCAGACTTAGGCTTGGTCTTAGTCTCTTTTTGAGAGCCAAAACAAGAATTAAAACTTGGCTTTTGCCGTATTGTCGTTCGTGAACCCAAACAAACTGACGTTTCGCAAGACATTGCAGCTTACATCTTCAGAGTGGGAAATGTCACTGAAAGAAAAAGTGTAACCAAGATTTGCTTAGTCTTAAACCGTCTTCTCGGTTCATATTACATGGATGTTTTTCTATTTCCACAGCTTCGCGGATTAGTCTAGGAAAGTAGAAAGGAGTTCTAGCCAACACTTTAGTTTTGTTAAAGTTCAGCGTGTGTCCTTGGTTTCACACGTGTTCCGCCACTGCTGATTTAGTAACTCTGCGGTGTTTGCAGTCAGCCATATGTTCTTTTACTCTACACTTATTTCAGTTATAACGACAACTTGTTTAAACAAGTAGAAGGAGCGGCTTTGCGTTCACCGCTCTCTCCAGTTATAGCCAATATTTACATGGAATATTTTGTAACTGAAATTATGAAAAATGTTGAGTTAAAACCAAAAACTTGGTTCAGATATGTGGATGATACGTTTGCTGTATGGCCTCATGGCAAAGATAAACTAAATCAGTTCTTTCAACATCTAAACTCTGCACATAACAGCATTAAATTTACTATGGAGCTAGAACATAACAGCAGTCTAACCTTTCTTCATGTACTGGTGATAAGGTAAAATAACCAAAAATTAAGGCATTCAGTTTATAGAAAGAAAACGCACACTAAGAGATACTTAAACGCAGAGACTCTGTTTTACATACTTTAGCCAAAAGAGCTATACGTGTGTCAGATAATGAAAATCTACAAAAAGATAAGGTAACACTGTTGGAGTCCCTACAACAAAACGAATACGGGTTGAAAGACATCCAAAACGCATGGAAAAGAGCAATAAATCTAAAAGTCAAACAGACTTATCACTTCCTACTAGCACCGCTTATTTACCTTACTGCATGGGTTTGACAGACAGAACAAACAGAGTGTTAAAAAAACAATATTAAAACTGTCTTTACGACTAAGGATACCCTGAACACCTGGTTTACATTTGTTAAAACAAACGAGGGGCTCTAAAACATGCCGGAGTTTACAAAATTCGTTGTTCCTGTGAATTAAGTAATATAGGACAGACGGGACGCTCTATTAAAGTTAGAGTACAAGAACATATAACTGACTTCAAACACCGCAGAGTTACTAAAGCAGCAGTAGCAGAACACATGAGGAACCAAGGACACACGCTAAACTTTGACCATACTAAAGTGTTGGCTAGAACTCCTTTCTACTTTCCCAGACTAATTCGCGAATCTGTGGAAATAGAAAAACATCCATGTAATATGAATCCAGAAGACGGTTTCAGACTCAACAAATCTTGGCTACTAGTATTATATCCTCTAAAACAAAGATCAACCTTCTTGGAAAGGACACAAACACTTACTCCAAGTTATAACGATGTCAGTCAAGCCGTAACGGAAAGATTGGTATAAATATCGTCATTTACACTTTTTCTTTCAGTGGCATTTACCACTCTGAAGATGCAAGCTGCAATGTCTTGCGAAACGTCAGTTTGTTTGGGTTCGCGAAGGACAATACTGCAAAGGCCAAGTTCTACTTCTTGTTTTGGCTGTCAAGAAAAGACTAGGACTAAGCCTAAGTTTGGGTGTTTAAGTACGACGCGGTCTAAGCAGAAAGCCGCTTATAATCATAAACATAACAACCGCGAAAGCTTAAGATTTTATATCGTACTATTTTTGTTTAAGTACAAAAATACTTCTAAAATTGGCGATCAAATGTAATCAACGAAAGCAAAATGCTCAAGAGATTTGAAAAAGCTGAGGTTGCGTACTTAATAATTAATAATAATGTGTTTGACTATTTGTTTTCTTTTTTTATTTTCTCTAGGCTCTACCGGCTATGAATCGATAGATCCGTTTTACTGCAGCCACAACTCCGATGAAGATCCGACCTTTCATCCAGAAAAGCTGCGCTTAAAACCAACTTTAGTGAATAATCTGCTGTTCAAAAATTTTTCTTTAAAAGCAAACAATATTGCAGATAAAATAGCCCTTTCTAAGTGGACAGACCAACCAATTAAGCATTATTACTAAAGAACGGAAAAAATGCATTTTGCATTTTTTCTTGTTTTTTGGACAAAGTGCATTTTTGTAAAATTACTACTCCAAACTAAAAACACATTCCTCATACCTAATAAGAGAATTAAGGTAGTTCTCTCACGTGGCTCATTTAGTTATAGCTTTGTTCTCACGATTTGTAAAAATTTCCAATATTTTTTCTCTTATTGTAGCTAATGTTAAAATAATTCTAGTGTCGTTTTTATTTTTATTTTTTTTTTTAATTAAAGCTTGATTAATTGGCCAAAACATAACTAACATTATCTGTGTCGTGCAGCAGTTATTTTTTATTTTCTTTTTTAATGTTATATTTTAAAAAATGAAAAAATTATAACAAGGTAAAATTCATAATAAGGTTTGTTTTTAACTATAAATATTGGAAAATGCATTTAAAGAAAATACATTTAAAAAATTGTTTTTTACTACCTACAAATTTACAAACGACAGAGTGGTAAATCCCTACCGCATTGCTGTTTACATTTAAAATCACGCTATCAGCATTTTATTTTAGTCGTCCACTACAAGCTTCATAAGTAGATGCCTTTTTAGACTTATAACTCTTTGTTTCCGCCAAATGTACAAGAATTTATAGACTTGTTACTTGAATTAAGAAGTGAAATGATGCCGCAAAAAACAAATACTTGTTTATTTGCAACTCTGATGCAGCTAGTAAAAATCAATGTGCCCAATTTGCCAAATACATGGGCCACACAGTAAAAACTCACTATGAATTTTACGAAATAAGTCAAAAGCGTACTAAACGGTTAAGGTTGCAACATTGTTAACGTTATTTGACAAAGGGGACCAAATTGAATACAAAAACAAGGCATTAACTTCATTAATATTAATTCTGATAAAGAGGGCATTTTACCGAACTCACCACTGCACCCGTACAAAAAAACAAACCTTCGACTACAAACGACTGTGCAGGAGAAAAAAGTTGCAGTTTATCAAGTTCTAAAAATGTTGCAATAATAGAAAAGAAGCCGAATAGTTAGACAGAAAAACAGAAAAAATTGGTACCGTCACACTTTAAACAGCATATTAAAAAGAAATAAGCTCTAAAAATGCTTGGGTGTGTGAGCTTATAAACCAACAGAAAGTGAAGACTTTTGTTTATAATATGTACACAACAGCAGAATTATATTGACACTCAATTTTTATCTGCTTTTTACTTCTTCTTTAACGCTTCATACAAAAAAAAATCCTATCGTAAAATTAAATGATTTATCCTCTTGTAATTTGATCTGGAGATATACTGTATATATGTATAATGACTTGTTTTATATTACTTCATATATATATATATATTGTACTTACCTAACTAATCTGTAAGATAAGCAAATTAAACAAAAATTGACTGGGAGAAAATACGAAGTATGTAGGTACGACTAAATTCAGAAAAATAATTATATCCAAATACGTCATGTACATACATCTTTCTATCGTTTTTGCCTCTAGCGGTGTTGCCAATATGATGAGGCAAATACGTACTAGTAGCATACGGAGGTGGTTTGGAACTAAATACATCATGAATATAAAACAGCAGCGCCTCTAGTGAATAAGTAGTAGAACTGTATTGTATTTTTGTATGGATATTTAGATCGTTTTCACCTCCGGCAAAAAAATCGTCAAACGATAGAGAGTGTGTCAAGAAAGATAATACATATGAAAAATAAGAAAAACGCTTTCGGCTCCGAAAACGGAGGCAAACACGTAAAAAAGGAGGCGAAATCGATCTATTCATATAGCATTCGGAGGTGTATGAGTACTAAATGCATATATATATATATATATATATATATATATATATATATATATATATTTTTTTTTTTTCATAATTTCTGTTTAACAAAATTTAATTATTATTTATTTACTAGCGAAATATGATTATGAGTATGGTTATGTTTTTAATTATATGATTACAACAGTTATTCAAAAAAAGTGTAAAATTGTCGGCTAGTGTTTTCTCTTTTTTTTTCTCTTGTGTCACAGTCACCTTGCACAGATGTAATTGCAAGACTTTCTTGCAAGCTTCCTGACATGTAGCAGGCAATAAATTCGTTTAATGTGACTGTTGTAGATATTTTATCTATTTTATTATTTTATTTATTTTCATTCTTCAACAACGTCTTCTGTTAAAACAGTAAGCTGGCCGGTAGATTTTCTTTTTAAAATACTAGCCGTACTAGGAAACCTTTGGACTATACAATGAACATGTTATGCAAAAGAATAATATCAAAATACTTTATTGAGAAATTTCTCGTGAAACCAGACTCGCGCCTAGCACTTTTGGCGCCCCTGTGCAAATTTAAAATAACGCTCCAAATTTGTATTACGTTCATATGTGAGTACTGATACGGGTTAAGTTAGGTATTATTATCCACTATTGAAAAATAAATTTAAAAAATATTTTCATAAATTTATTTTTATTTTTGTATTTTATAAGTACAATCCGTAAGCCATACAAGTATTTTTTCATTGAGGCACATAACATAATTATAAACTTATAGAAAACAAAGATATATTCTAACAGTATTATAACTCAAAATTTTTGTATTTTAGTTTCAAATGTAATATATAATACAAAAGCAATAGAAATAAAAAACATATTTAAAACATTAAAAATACTTGTTTATATATCACAGGACGAAACTGCTCGACAAATAAAAACAAAGAATATATTATTTTAATAATGCAATGTCGCCTTTTAAAGGTTAATATTCAGGTATTAGGTATTGTTATTAATATTTTAGCTAAGTGAATTCAGCTTTCAGTGCTTTAATTTTTGCAAATTGTTTAATTAAATCTTCAGTGTCTTAATTCTTTTAGATGGTCCGTTTTTATTGAAATGATAGCAAGATTACTTAGTCCGTTTTACCACATGGTCGATCTTAAATAAGTTTTTATTATTTTGAGTTTTTAACAAGTTCCACGGCAGTTATGTCTCGTTTATTACGAATTTTGTCGTTTAATAAATTTTTAACTTTTTGACATAATTTTAATTGTTCGTTTTCAAAATAATTTTTAAATTTATCGATATTCCATAAAAATGCGAAATTATTAGAGTAAGAAGAAAGTAATTGAAATCTCTCATCCACTGATGTTATGATTACATCTAGAGCATTAAAAAAACAATCAACTTTGAACTTTAAAGTTTTGTCGGATCGGTTTATCGTCACATTCATAACCAAAATGGTTTTTTTTATTTTTCGCGGTTTTAGACCTCTTTGTTTTTTGAATTTAAGTTCTATGTCTTTAGCATCAATCAATATATCATTAATACCTTTATTGGAGCGAAGAGCTTTCAAAAAATTATTCAAATTATTTAAATGATTACAATACTTAGCAACATCAAAGTTCGGTTTTTGAATAATTTTATAAACAATGTTAACTTTACTTAAAATATTATACCACAATTTAAAAATGCAAATGAACTCAAAATTTTGCAATTTTTTTGGTTAACGATGCAGCCAAACTTTTTACGTTATTTTCAAAGTTTCTTTCGCTTATTTCAAACAGAGAATCATAAACCTCTCTAAGTTGATACCTTAAAGGAGTTATTGCATCTATTCCACTAGACCATTGAGTATCCGATAAAGGTTTTAAAGTTAAGTTTGTTACATTAGATAAATTAGATTTTAGAATTGACCAGTGTTTAGTAAAAGCTGAAAGAGATACAATCAGTTCTTAAACTAAAGAAACGAAATTGGTGCTCACAGTATTTGATTTTGCGGCATCACTGACGATTAAATTTAGGGTGTGATTGCAACAAGGAGCAAAGAAATCTCGCGGATTGAAATCCAAAATTTTTTTTGTAGACCATTATGCCTATCACGCATATTTGCCCCATTTTCGTAACCCTGAACCCGCAAATTTTTAATATTAAACCCTTCTTTCTCTAACGTTGACAAAAGATATTTTGTCAAGCCTTCACCCGACACATCATATATAGGACAAAATAATAAAAAATGTTCTTCTATACTAATTCCCGTGCTCTTCAAATTAACAAATCTTATACAAACTGAAATTTGTTCTAGGTGACTAGAGTCAGGAGTGCAGTCTAATAATATGGAATAATATTTTGCCTTTTTGGTTAGTTCTAAAATTTTGGATTTGATATTTTCACTGATCAAGTTGATTACTTCATTTTGTATTTTATCTCCGAGATAGTTTTTGTGATCTTTAATTTGAGAGCGTTCTGTATGTTCTGACATAATCGGGTCGAATTTGGAAATCATTTCTATGCATTTTAAAAAGTTACTATTGTTTTTCTCAAACAACTTATTACTACTTCCACGAAAAGCTAAGTTTTGCTGACCTAGAAACTGAATCACGTAGAAAATTCTTTTTATAACAGCTTGCCAGTATTTGGTTTCTCTGTTTATTAAATTTTGAATTTCGGAATCAATTGTATCATTTTTATTAAAACGTTAGATAGGTCTAGCAATTTTAGAACATTTTCGATATGTAACTTGCTCTTTTCATGAACGTTTAAATGTTTACTTAAATGCTGCCAGTCATTGTAACTAGATTCATCACTAAAGTAAACAGATTCCAAATCGCTGTCATTAACAAATTTGCAACAGAAGCAGTTTTTTCTGTGCTCGGTAAAATTCTAAAGAAGCAACTATTGGAAAACTTACGCCCCGACTCAGAACTATCTCTCGGATAAATATTTTTTTTGTTTTGATAACGAGCAGGGTCATTTTTTACTAATTCTTGAATATTATTAGGACATAATTTCTTTGGTCATAGTGCAGCATCTTTAGAAATTTGACTCATATTTTTCGTTCTGGTAATTTTTGAAGTTGTTGATTTCTTATTATCAGCGGAACTTGAAGATGTAGATGGGTTGCTTTCTAAAAGATCAGTTTCTTGTCTGCTGCTGATACTTGTTTTAAGTACAGGTTCAGAATATTGGGTTTCAGCTGTATTGTTGTTGTCATTAATATTTGGCAAAGTAGACTCGGGTTTTGAAAAAAAATACGTCTCTTTTTCTTTTATTCAGCAAATTTTGGTATACAGACAATTTCTTCTTTTTTTCTAACATCCTGTATACTGTAAAGAAATTAATACGTAAGTAAACAAATTGACAAATTATTCATAAAAAATGGATACTATTCGACGTCTCAAACTCAAAAGTATTTTCTCAACATTACTTATTTCAAGTGATTTTAAAATTTATAATTTTTTATAAATAGTAATAATAATAATAATATATTTTATGTTAAATAATTTTACAAATCTTACAATCGTCAAGGAAGAAAAATATAGTTAAGTACAGAAATTTATACTTTCAGTAATATCTTTAACCTTCGGATTACCAAGCAATTTTTGAGGCGCTGATTACCAAGTGAGGTCAGATTTGACCCCAAGTTTTTTTTCTTATTTTGTAAAGAAAAACCCATTAATTTGTAATGGTAACCTTTATTAATAATTTATATTAACATTAGATTTCATATAAACTAATAAAAATATAAAAATGAAATGTAAACATAAATTAGTGAGGACAACAACTATTACATATTATTGTAGTTTTTTTCTGGCAATGTTGTTTACATACAAAGAGTTTGCACTTTTCACATGTTTCCAAACATTTTTTGTCATTTGCTGTAGGACATATCTTACAACGACCTCTTTTTGGGCGAGCGATAGTTTAGTCTCGTTCTGTGTCTGCCAAAACCATCGCTATTGCATTCTGCACATATCTTGGTAATCCTTGAAGTGTACGTTTTTTGATATGTGGGATTACTAATTTAAATCCAAGTTTTTGCAAAAATAATCTCCTTTGGGATGTTTTCTCTTTTTCAAAATTTCCAAATTTTGTAGTGTATAGAATAAATGCATTTATGGCAGCAACATCAAGGAAATTAAAAAATAGAACAAGAGGCCCAGATTTTAATTCTGTATTTATCTGACTTCGACTTCATGTACACTCGAAAAGGACATTTTTTATGGAAAGGAACAAGTTGTTCATCAATACATACTTCAGCATTAAGATTATTCGATTTTTTTGCAATTTGCAGCGAGAATATCGTGAATGTTACGAATAGCTGCTAATTTATCTGTTGCCTGTCGTTCTTCTCGGGTGTCCATATCGTCAAATTGAATGTATTTCAAAAGGTCTCTCATTTGATTACGAGATATTGCAGCACCAAAAATTTGTCTATGGAGAGACATGTATTTCGTACTCCACAGCTCCAATATTGGTTCATGGCGTGCTTTCAAACCACCAGCTAGAAACAGTAATCCAAAAAATGCATGTCTCTCATCCGCATATACTGGCTTCCACGTATCGCCTACAATTCTTCTAGCTTGAATGTTTGTTTCTCTAAGTATTATGTCCATAATGTCTTCCGAGATAAATAAATGGAAAGCATCTAGGCATGTTGAAATATGTTCACTAAATTTTGTTAATCCTGGCGGTCGTTTTAGAATATTTCGCTGATTTCGTCTTAACATGAGGCTTATCTTTTTTCCATATGGAACCATCTCTACCCACCAGCATATCTTTATCATTGGGCGAATTATCATCACTGTCATCGTCTTCCAAACTTTCAATCAGGTTTACATCAGTACTTACTTTTTCAAATTCGGCATCACTATCGTCAGATAAAATTGCATCTTCAATTTCATTCAGTAAATTAATATTGCTAGCTGTTTCTTCCACTTCACGCTGAGACAAATATTTTCTAGCCATAATGCAACAACAACTATTTCCAATCAAATGTAATAACACAAAAGATACACTTTTCAACTGATTCGAACAAACTCAGCGAATGTAATGATTAAAGACGGAATGGTAGTAATCATGATTCAGACAAATAACACGTTGAAACACGTTGAAACAAGCGAGCAAAGATTAGAATTACTTTTTAGAACGTCGGTTACCAAATATGACCCCAACGACATAATTTTTTTTTGTCGCAAAACAAATAACAATTGAAAAATTTGTTATATATTATTAAACATTGTTGAAAGAAACTCAGCTAAAAAAATATTGGGACAGTTGTAAACAAAACTTATACTGCTACTTTAGTTTTAGTCATTAATCTGAAAATATCATTCAACCTCTGACTGTTTATGTATACTGTTGTACCCTCCGCATAAATAACACATTGAGAATTTGGTACATTAGTTTTTACAAAGTTTGATAGGTTATTAATATTTATTAAGAAGAGTATAAGACCAAGTATTGACTCTTGCGGTACTCCACATTTAATTTCGCAAGTATTTGAGATAATTCCGTTTATAGAAACTACTTGTAATATTTGCTTTAAATAAGAACTTATAAGATTTAGACTAATTTCATCAAAATTATACATTCTTAACTTATTAGTAAGTATTGAGTGCGATACACAATGTCCTTGTCCTTGTCGACGTTGTTACGCATTTTAGAAATTTTCGAATATTCATTTTTCATTGAAATTTGATTTTGTAACGATTCGATCGCAATTTGTTGATTTTTTATAACTAAGTCCTTCTGCTTTAATAATTCGTGTAACTATTTTAGTTCAATTTTGTAGATGTCAACTTCACTTGTGTTGCGAACCTGTTCAAGTTCGCCATTGTTAGAAGTTAAATCACAGCAATTAACATATTTATCATCAATAAAAATGATGTTTTTAGTGTATTTAGCACAACTGGGATGGAAACAGGAGTTGCACACAATACATTCTACACTAGTTTGTGGTACTTTATTACATCTTTTACATGATTTATTGCGATCACTTATTTCACTTTCTGCCATTGTTGGCACTCGCGATGATTATACTAGTGCTTATCAATTATTCTGTTTGAATTTACTTCAATTAACAATGATGTTTATATAATCAAATAAGTATCGATAAACGCGCTTACGTCTAAATAAGACTTCCCATTAAATTTTATAGAACATTTCAATTTCCCGGTTGCACATAAATTAAATATTAAACATAAATTTTTAACGAAATAAAAACGTAATCGTGTACTTACTTTCCAAGAACGTACATACACAAAACTAACAATTAATAGCTAATCAATCAGTGTTTTACTCAACAGAATTATTTATAATAAATATCTTACAAAGATTTCATTTTTTTACCAAAAAATTAAGATTTTTTTGCACTAACAATACATTTATGAACATATCGACCATATTACTTTACACCAAATGACTTTTGTTTTCAGGCCTCGCGTTGGGTGCCACTTTTATATTTTTTCTTAAATATATGTTTTTTCAAAGATTTTGTATTTTACTAAATTATTATAAACTTAGCGTCATTTTTAATACACAATCACTTATTGCAGGACAAAACTAAATAAAGCAATACATTTCAACGTAAATATTATACTATAATTTACTAATGCTTTAAAATAATTAGTAATCTGAGAAGTATTTATTGATATTTTGTAGGTATAAGTAATTTTTTTAAGTTTACATATTTTTTTAAATGTATCTTTATAATCTGCAAAATAAAAAATTTATTTTTAGGTAGTGTTCTAGATGATCGACGGTTTATAATACTTAACTACATTTTAAGTTTTTTTTATTTTATAAATAAATTTTAAATGATTGAGATCTTTTGTTGAGTTAAATAATTAATAATTTTTAAATAAATTTTTTTATTAAGATTAATATTTTTTTTAATTTAAAAATTGTCTGGTAAGAATTTCGTTAAACCAATCTGTTTTAAACATATACTGCAGTTCATATAATTTATAAAATTTATAATTACTCTAACAACAAATGTCGTTATTCTGATGATTTTGTAACTGTTTTTAACAAAATGGTTCTGTTGAACAACCAATTGCCAATAATACTAGTAATGGTTTACAAATGTTATTATTGGCAACATAACGTATTATTACATGCCCTGTACAATAACATCTAAAATTTGGTGTTACAGCGTTTATTAACGGTTTGTATTAATCGAAACAAACTGCAATTTGTAAATTTTTAATTTTGATTTATTATATTTTTTTCCAAAATGACTAAATTAAAAAAATGTATATACTAACACATACTCTATTTTAACAACTGTTGATTTGTAAATAAGTTTGAATAAAATTGTCATGATAAATATGCCAAAAAAAGAAAACGAATAAATAGGTCAAAACACTAAACAACTAATAAAATTATATTTTAGCGTGGCAGGGTTGTGATCACTCGCATAGATTGTATACATTAAATAAATAAGTTTTAATAAAAATAAATAAGAAAAATATTATGAATACTATTAAATTGTTAGTATATAAATCACGTTTTAATATTGTTAAAACAAATAATTCATTTTGAAAATTAAATTTTTTTGCTAAGTGAGATTTTACTGTAAAATTCAGGCTTATTAATGCTGATTAAAATTGACAGTAAAGATACACAAGGTTCTCTTAATTAGTTTGTGTGCGTAAAACTGCCATACAACAAAGTGAAAATAATATATGAATTTATTAAATCTGTATTATAAAAGCGTTATAGAGTTTTGGTATTATTTAGAATTAAAAATTAAGACATGCAACGTAAATAATTGTTATTATTAGCAGGTATCTTGCAAAAAACTGCAATATGAAGAAAAGTTCGAAATTTGTTTGTTTATATTTTGATTTTGTTAGGTCAACGTAAAAAACAGGAAAAAATTTAACATATTTTAAGTTTACTGCTGCTATAAATCTTCTCCTTCAAAGCCTTCTTTAAGTCTTTATTCCATCTTTCGTTTCATTGTGGTTAATGTTTGCTGCTAGAATGTTTTCTACTTACAAAATCTTTATTATAACTCATAAAATAACCCGTTTTAAAATTAACACTAATTTCTTTAATTTGTTTGTTGTTTTATAAATAAATAACTTATTTAGGCGTACATTGTATTAAACTAATTGGTGTAAATGCACTTTAACTACAAAAAGCATCAAGATTTGCCAATAAAAATATTTTAAAATGGAGTTTAATCCTTCGCTAGATTTAATATTCCTCAGGGAAGTTACACTTGTTATACATGTTTCGCACAAAATTTATTAAAAAATTCAGGTTTAAATCGCTATTTGTTATTGAATTTGTTAACTTAACAGTATTTTTTGGTATACGCGTGGGTGATATTATATTAACGATGAAAAACTAATCAAGCACTAAACCGATATTTAAATTATGTGCGTAACTAAATCTACAAAAAGCGTTAGTAAAACTAAAAGATTTATGCACTCATAAAACATTATTTTACTGTTATTTGTTGTTTTGTACTTATTGTGAAAATAAGTTTTGAAAATGCATTTGTTAGTTGTGAAAACGGTTACTACATAAAGTTTTTTTTTACATTTTTTGTTTCGATACAACTGCATGAAACTAAACAAAACAATTTAGCATTTTTAACGTTTATATATTAAAAAATTAATTATATAAAATTAAAAGTTACTTATACTCAGTGTTAGTTTTTATAAAATAATAATAATTTAGATTCCATGCTACTACAATACATGAAAAATAATTTTTTTGTTGAAAATTAATAAATGTTTTAATATAATACAAGAAAGGATTAATAATACTATCCGACACGTTTTTTATAACTGACTTAACAATCTGAAATTTTACTGTTTTGCATTGTTTAAAACATAAAAACTGTAATCTAACATAGGGTATTACGTATTTTTATATTTTTACTAAGATTAACGTACTACTTAAATTAAAAAAGTACTGTAACAAGCTTAAGTATGTTAGGGGTTATTCTGTGAAGAGCGGCGGCAACTACCAAAGATAGGACATCACGTATTCTAGAGAAAATTCTAATAAATTAGTTATTGCGTAATATACTGGAATGGAAACTTCTGGAATCGATACGTGCAGATTGCAGCCAGCGCAAGTGATTCATTGCTTATTTACTTGTTAACGCGGTCTAGCAAGAAACAAATGAGATATCTGTTACTTAGTTAAGAAAGTTGGCAGCAGTGTTCCACAAGTAGTGTTATGCGTGATTTTCAAGAATGGAAAACCCTACAAAAGGATGTAACAATTTTCCGGGCAGTTTTTGTTGTATTTGTGGATTATATGTTACAAAATTGCAAAAAAAGCTTTTAAGTGAATTAATTCAAAAATGTTATAAACTTTAGCTTCAAAATTAAAAATTAACAGCTGCGGCAAGCACTAAAGCTACATTTACTGAAGAATTTTTCGATTCATCAGAAACTAAGTGCTGCGGATGGGTAAAACGGTTAAGAGTGCCATACATTTTTAAAGTAAGTGATGACCTTAAATTACCGTACCTATTGCATTACATTGGTGGCAAAAGTTATAATATTGTTTATGACAAATTAGCTTCTAATGCACCTAAAGACAAAATTTACAAAACAATTGTAATACTATTCAACACTCACTACAACCCGACACCTTGAAAATTACCGAGTTGTTTTGATTTCAATACCGGAAGCACCATGAGGGCAAACGTGTTCAAGATTTCCTACATGCGCAGTAAAAATTTATTGCAAGCTTGGAACTTTTTAATTCACCGGTCTGAAAAACTAATTGGTATGTAGCCTATACTCCAAACGCACACCAAGTCTACTACTTAAGGTCAAGGACCTTACCCTTACCAAAGCTTTAGAACTTTTGGAATAAGATTCATACCAACTTCAATGCAAAACTACAATGAATGCGGTACATACACTAAAAAACAAGATACCTACATGAAAAGAGAAAAACGTTACTACAGCTACAAAAGTTTTGACCTTTACAAAATCTTCAAATTTTACATCTAGGCAACAAATGCTCATTTATTAATTTAGTGTGCAGATATTGAAATGTATGTTTGCAGCAAGCTCAAGAATTCAAACACCAGATTGAAGTTTAAGAAAATATTCTGCAGCTTGATGAATTTTGTGAACAATTTTTAAATTGATATTATTGATAATAATAAAATCATAAATTTTGAAACTGATAGCAGTGCAGCTGTTTCAATTATGCCAAAATCTGGACGGAACGCGTAATGCCAAAAATCTTTTGGGTTATTAAATTTAAAATACAATATGATAATGTTCTGGTTTCTTACGATCTTACAATTATCCACGGATGCATCGCTTTACGCAGTAGGGGCGGTATATTTACAAAGACGGTTTGAAAAAGCCCATACAATTCGCTTTGCAAACATTAAGTCCTACTCAACAGACATATTCGCAATTGGATAAGGAACTCTATGCGATTATATTTGATATAAATACTTATACAAACGAACGTTTACTTTACTAACTGATTCTCAACTCTTAGTTCAAAATTTAAATCCGAAAAAGGAAATGCCATTTATTATAATTTATCCTTTATAAGTTGATCTTGTAGTAGTACAATAAACATTATTTGCTGCACATTCTTTTACAAAATGATAGTTCTCCACTAATTTAATAGCCTCATGATTATCACTATACAAGTATAGTTTCATCAATATCAGGAATTGCTAGATTTATCTAAGTATCCTGTAAACGATTTTCTATCTACTCCATTATTTCCTCAATCTGCATCAGAAAATGCTATTAGATTGTCATTACAATTCTTAAAAATACATGTTGAAATATGTAGCTAACTACAATTAATCACAAAAATAATAATTGCTAGACAAAGTTCAGGAATTTTATTAAACTTTATTTTTTCTTTGCCTTTTTGGATACCTCATTTGAGTATCTTGAACTGGTTGATCTATTTCGTTATGGTCCACTGGCACATGGGATCGTATTCTTCATTAACTTTAGGTGACACAGCATCCTTTACATCTTTAGAATCGTTGGGACTAACTGGAATAATTTTTTAACCTGACAACTTTCTTGTTTGCTATCCCTATTTTTTTACAGCCTGGTGTTGTTTGGAACTGTACCTGCAATTTCACTTTTAAATACATCCCGACTTTTAACCATTGCAGTATCTAACTAACGCCATGTTTGCTTATTTTATCCCACTTTTTCGTTTGTTTTTAAGGATGTGCAAATAAGACTCTGTACCAAATATTTTAAAATGTTTAATACCTTGGTATACTTCTCCTGTCTACAACTTCATAGGAGATTTTTTTATTGCATTTGGACCTGTTCTGTTTAGAAATTGAACGACAGGGTTCACCACATTTGTCCAGAGTTTAATAGGTAGGATCTTAGCGTGTAGCATAAATTGAGCAGTCTCAACCAATGTTTTATTTTTTCGCTCATCACCGCCATTTTTTTCTGAAGTGTAAAGCATATTTCACCAGATATTTATGATTGGAGAGCTTAAAAACTCTTGCACAATTTTATTGTCAAACTGACAGAGCCGTTCGTGTCATAACTGGAAGGAATTCTTCTGTTTCGTCACTAGTGCTTTTTTGGGAGGACTCTCAAATTAAGGACGTATAAACTATTACTGTTTGATTTACCACTAATCCGGATTCTACCAATCATTGCAATCAGCAGAAAATTTACATTTTTTTGATACGGTGTATCTTACAGAAAATAAATTCTTTTAAACGTTTGGTACATACCAAACATTGTCGAGATGATTCTTTTTCCATAAACGATTACTCCATGTTTAATGCCTTTGCTATATGCAGCTATGAATTGCTACATATTTTATAACAACATTTACTGCTACGCGCATGCAACGCTATGCTATACTCTTGCAAACTTTCCCTTTCAACATAAAATACAGAATACAAAGAAACACGCAAATGCCGATGCATTATCGCGTCTATGTGTTTCTTAGATGCGGCTAGATTACGACTAATGCAAATTTTACAAATTGCATGCTTGCCTGTTACATCTCAAATGCTTGCAGAAACTACTCTGCAAGATTGTACATTACAAAAATTACATGAAGGATTTTTACTTGAGGTTTTAAGGTTGAAAAAGACAACCAATTTAACATTGACCACAACCAATTATTACGTGGATTTTATCGTAACTATAGTAGTAGTGAGTCGCAGGTGTTTTCGGAGATTGGGTCGTAAGCTATGTGGTGCTGAATTATAAAATCAGTTTAAAAGGACGCCAAAACGGAGAATAGAAAAATCAGTGGATAGACTCCGTTTAAATCTACCTCAAGCCGTAAGAGAATAAAAGAAAACACGTTAGTAGTAAAGCAGAGTATGTTTATTTAATCACAGACAAAGTTAAAGAACAAAGTATAATTTTATATATATGTTAGAACGTAGGTCGATGTTACATACACAATATAAAGTAAACCTCCCTCTTTTTTGGTTGGGCAACACGTAGTACAATAAAGCAAATTGGTTGGCATAAACATTCACATTCCGAAAATAAGTGTAAAACAATTAGTACTTATAAATTTCAATTTGCAAACGTAATCCTCGATAAGGTCGAGAATTTTACAGATACAACACAAATTGGTAGTTAATTGTGATAACGACCGAGCGTCGGAGATACAACCGACCAACAAAATATCAAGAAATTAAATTTAAAAAAAATAAGAAGTAGACTACTCACAGTTACTTCTCCTCGAAAGTCTGCGGCTAGCTAGCGCAAATTTTTGGGATAATTACTAATTACAGTTAATTTGTTCAAAGACAATTAAACGCACATAGAGTATTATCACAAGTACAATCCCTACATAAATCGATTTAATCTGAAAATAATTGAATACACAGAGTTTTACCCCAAATCAAGTTTACAGTCCTGGTAAATGTTCTACTGATCCAAATCCAAATAAATATTTTTTAAACATGTAATCTTATCTTCACACGACAGGTGCGAGGGTATGAGGACCCGCTACAGACAATTACGGAAGAATTAAATTAAATTTTTCTTTGGGCGTACTTAACTTTCGGTTTATCCTAGCATTATAAGAAGAATTCTGTCTTATGCGTTTGACAGTTTGTTTAACACCGATTTTCTCCGGGATGGCACGAAATCCAGAAAACAAATTTTATACAGGGAACAAATTTCGTACTAAGATATTTTTAACATAACTTTTTTTACAAAACGACGTAATTATGCGCTGGCGAAGCATCTTAATACCGACCAAGTTCAGACAAAAACTTTTAGATGAATTTCATTGTGTTCACTCAGGCGTAGAAAAATGAAGAATTTAGCACGATCCTACTGTTGGTGACCTATTAAAAAACCTGCTAACAATTGTTTTAATTGCGCAAAGCACCAAAACGTACCTGTACAAGTTTAACATTACTGGGAATCTTGTCAGAAACTGTTTCAACGAGTTCACATAAATTTTGCCGGTCTAATAAACGGTTATTATCAAACTATTGGACGCATACACTGAAGTACAAATAATGAAAGAAATTACTTCCAAAAATATAATTCGAATATTACGAAGAATATTCTCAATTTACAGAATACTACAAATACTGATGAGTGACAATGGACGGCAACTGAAATCACACGTGTTTGAAATTTTTTAAAAATTGAACGGATTAGTCCACAAAGTTTGTGGATCCTACCATCTCGCGACCAATGGATTAACTGAAAAATACGTGCAAATCATTAAACATGCACTGAAAACAATGAACGTTAAGTACATAAACCTTGAAGATCACGAAAAAGCTCTAAACAACTTTATTCTAAATTACAGGAAAATTCCACATTCAATTACTGAAGTCAGTTCATCGAAATCAATGTTTGGACCTGAAATTCAGTCAAGATTTAATTTAATTAAGCTTAAAATGTGGATTGCAACTAACAGTAATGACGAGAAAAATTATCGTGAATTAAATGCACACTAGTATCAATCAAATTATACGACAATGATCACTAAAGAGCGGATAGTAAGGCAAGAAAAAATACCAAAAAAGGTGGCATAAAAGGCATATTAAACCTGCCAAAAGGACAATAAAAAAGGCTCAAATATCTATTTAAATTTACAGTTTATTTTTCTTACAATGTTTATTGAGTGCTATTATTTTCCCAAGCACAAATCAAATATTTTTCAGTATTTTGACCAAGAAGTTTTATCATTTAAAATATTTTTATAGAAGGAAAAAGTTCTTTCGACATCACAAGATGTTAGTGGAGCAAATTTTAATGCCGATGTTTCTGTTATTGTTAAAGATATTTTCTGTTGATGCTTCATGGCCTCCTCTTTTTGAATTTCAGTCAGTTGTTTAAAGAGGTCAAAGGAAGGGTTTTTTGATGTGACGGAATCCAATTTTTGATTAATTTCTCTTTCTATAGTCCCTGGACATTTTCTTATAATTGCGCTTATTCTTTCGAATGTAGCGAAAGGCTTTTTTCTAGCTTTTATAATTCGGCAGGAATGCCGAAAAAGTGTGTTTTTATAAAAACTAGTCCTCTCTTAACAGCTTCGTCATTAAAAGCTTTTTGAGATTTAGCAATTGCTGCAGAGGCCGTCTCGTCAAATAATTTAACCATCTGAAGTAAGACAATTCAATTAATGTATAAGACAATGTCAGATTATAGTATGAACTGTACCTCTTTAATTCTTTCAAAATGTGTGGCATAAAAAATGCAGGCAGAGTTCCCCATCTTGTCATGTTTTTCTGTATAGGCCCTTACCCGTAATGGTGCTTTCACAAAAACCTGAAACAAGATTCAATAATCAAAGAGAGAATCTAATATGTTATAGATTTTTACCTTTTTGCTGGCAGAAATTAACTTGTTTACTATTGCAAACTCGTCTCTAATGAATTCACACACCCTATGTATTCCATATGCTAGACAAGTTAAATATGTTTTAAATTCGGATAAAAGATTATTAATGTCTGAGCGGATTTGATCATATAAAGTGCTGCATCGGTTACGAATAAGAGAACTTTTTCTTTTTTTACGCTATTGGGATAGAGAAGTCTTCAAATTATATAATTGTAATTAATAGATTGGATTATATTAATTAATCATTAAAAAAAAACTTACGTAAACAATCATCGAAAAAATTTGCAACTCTTTTGTGATTGGTCTGTGGAATTTCTTTGGATGCTAGCAAATAAGCTTTTCTTGGTTCTAGTTCAGACAATTTACCAACTACAAAATTTGCTATATATCGACCTCTGCAATCGGTTGTTTCAGCAACCGAAGTCCAAATGTAATGGTTCCCAATGTCATTCCTTATTGTCTGTATTTTATATAAAAGGTAAACCAGCATTTTGAAAACTATTAATACTTTAATTAAACTGCTTACCGATTGGTAACATATGTCTAAATACTTTTTTCTCAAAGTTGATTCATCTGGAACAACTTGTTCGGTGTATTTTTTGAGGAAATTGCGAAAGTTGATATTATCAAGTTGTTTAAGAGGAATTTGAGCCGACACTAATGAGTCGCTCAAATTTAGAGCAAAAGTTGTTTTGATGGGCCAGGTTTATTTTGTTGATCTTCTATAACGTTTTTTAACAATGGTGGTTTCATAGTTTTTTTAATATTTTTTAAATGTAAACCACTACCCAATTATTGTTTTACATGTTACTTTTTAGTAGCACCAATCTAAAATAATACATGTACTAGTAATTAAAAGCATTTAAATTAAGATAATACAAACTTACTGATTTTGAACCAACTTGACAAAAAAGGTTTTCTCCGTCAGTTGTTAAATTATTGTCCAATTTACTCCACTTGTAATTATTTTCAAACTTCGATTGTTTATTAGGTGGCATTTTTTAAAATTTACTCACAGCACAACAGCAATAGACTATCACAGTGTGACAATATTACAGGTATTTATAACAAACAAAGAATGTTTTAGTCATGTGTTTCAGTCATTAAAGGAATCCCACCGGACAGAATTAAAATTATCAATATTTGTTTGCTTTACTTAGGTACTGAATAGACCTATAAAATATGATTCATTCCGAAATTTCTTTCGGTTTTGTAAATAGTGTTCTGTTAAGCCTGTCATTATACATAATTCTAGTATAAATTCTTACAATAGTTCTTCTTTATAAGCAGCTTTTGTATTTAATGTTTTCTGGAAACCAATGTTTAACAAAACATGAAAATCCCTGTTGTTATTTATAGGTTCGTGGTAAGACCTTTTGAGCAAAAAAATGTTAATTATATTATTGCACGTAATTTAAGTAAAATTCTGTAATGCGTTATTGTCATCTACCTATTAAAACACTGTTTACCAAAACTTTTCAAAATTTATATGCAAAAAGGTAATATAAAATAATACTCTTTAAAAAGGCAAAAAAGACAAAAAGTTACACAAAAAGGCAAAATAAGCAGGATCCAGGCATTTGCCTGACTGTCCGCTCTTTAATGATCACTATAAATTTGGGAGAGTTGCACAAAAGCTACGTAAACTATACTACTTAGTTAAATTTCACAAAGATCACGTATCTAAAGGCGACATATAAACCACTTAGAAAAAGTAGGCGAAAACATACCTAATATAAGAAGATTTTTTTAAATATACAAAATCCCGTCTGAAACTACCAATTCTGATACAACTACCCCTATTTCAACTAATTTTGATTCTATACTACCACATATAGACGATAAAAATTATGATAGTATTTAAAAGGAATTGTCTACTTTCAATGACTCAGAATGAACAACTTTGTCTTAAGACGTTTTTAATAAACCTGAAAAACTGAATTTGCAAACAGCTTGTAAGGAGTTTTAAATTTGTTAATATTTCTTTGCATATGTATCGTGTTTCGCTTTTTTCGTTTTTTAATTTATATAGTTAAAAAATCTTAAGTTCGGCACCAGCGCATATAATTAGAGTACGGACACCATATGGCATATTGTCTCTATTGATTAATATTACAATATACACGTTTTTCACAATTTTGTTTGGTGTAACTTATTTAAATACAAACCCGGAACAAACACAACAAATTTCTTTAAAGATGAGTGATAAACAGGAAGAAAGATTTGATCAAAATATTTTTGAAACGGAAAAACGATAGCGGGATAGGTGGGATTCCGCCATGATGGTATTATTGCTAGTTTCTTATTACAGAACACGAGTCAACTTAAAAGAAAGATATACTCTATTTCTACTAAACTTTAATGTTAGCAACATTCATTCTTGATACTAATTGAACATTCTAGTATTTGTTATGTTAAGTTTTTTGTACTTATCTATCTTCTTTAATCGAAATTTGTAAATACAACTATTATTTGTCTATTAGCGGAGTATGATTATAATTTTTTGTGCCTCCGTCCGTTTTGACGTAATTTACAAGCAATATAATCGGTCGGAAAAATTACTACTAGGCCGATAAAGACAAGGTTAAATGTAGTAGAATTTTATAACTAGAAGCTGACAGTAATTCCCCTTCCTTCAATAGTTTATGTGTCATGTCCTTTGTGTCAAAATTATTGTTTTATGAGCTTGGTTAACTATTATGCTACTCCAAATTAACTATAACGACTTTTCTAATAACGAATGCAAACTTATTTCAATCTTATTGACAAAGACAACGATAAAGGCAAGCGCAAAATTAAGAATCACTTAAACTTATATCGATCAAGTAAGTTTACCTATGTATATGAAACATCTATAACTTTAAATTGTAACTTTTAGCTTAATCAACAGCATATTAACATCTCTATCGTTCCTTATAAGAAACTTACTTATTTAAATTAAAGTTAATTGTGCAGTTTGAAATATTTATATAAAGTAAATTCGCATCATTTAAGTTGAATTGTTAGTTTTGAACGTTACAATTTGGTTGAATGCCATCGACATTAGCAAAACTTATGGAACATTGTGGTATGGAATTACATTGTCTTGTTAGTTGATTGTCTATTGCGGTTTTAGGTGTCAAGGAGTCTTCTATGTATTCTTCGTCAACAGTACTGTTTTTTTCAACTACGTGATATTAGTTTCCTGACTTATTAATGCCGTCGCACTATTTCTGCAAATGCAGTGTCCTGTATATAATACAACATACTTATAGTAGACGCTTACTGAATTTTGAGTACACCACTTAACAAGATCGTGGTTTCCAGTACCGATCTGAAGATTTTGTCGGCAACAAGTTGTTATCACATTTTGTGCAGCTTCTTTAATGTGTGGAGGAATATCCATTTTAAGACGATACAAATAAATAATACTTTTAATCAAGTTAATTAAATTGTAACAAAATTAAGTATATTTACATATACATTTAAGATTAAAAATTACAGATTTTGTTGTTATCAACATAAAGTATTTAAATTTAGTTAATAACATTTTTAAAGATTTTTTTTCAAAGTTCGGCACAAAAAAAGTTGTGTATCACACGTCCTAAAAGTATTTTGCGAGTATTCGCCTTTTGTAGCTCTGCTTCGCCTCGGCCTACAAATATGCTCATACTCGCAAAATAGCACTTTCCGGACTAGTGATACAAATAACTATTGTTTTTTGGTTATGCTTCCTTATAAAAAATGTAAAAATAATGCACCCATTTGTACAATAGTTATTCAAAAAAAAATTTTTAATTTCAAATCTTGTAGTAATTTAATTTTACTATTTTTATTTATAAAATTCAAACATTTGCGTTTCAAATCCAAATAACTTATTTAAAAATTAGAATTATAATTTAAAATACTAAACGATTGTGAGTTTAACTAATGTAAATTTAAAAACTCAAAATTATTAAACTGTAGTTGTATTTACAATATACTTACTTTTATAACATTGTCTTTCGATTAATGTTTTGCATTTATTTTTATTACTGCATTTACATTAAGTTTGTTTTATAATTAGTTGACGAATCAAAGTAATGGTATATAATAATAATTACATTGAAAATTGATTTCTACACAATGTAGTATTTAAAAAACTTGCGTACAACTATTTATGTATGTGTCAACAATTATATTATTAATTATTAGTCATTTGTTCTTTATACGTTTTTTTTTCTAAAACATTGTAAGCGTTAAAACTGGAAAATGTCAAGATAAATAATTTATGAGAAATTACGTGTAAGGGTTGACGTGTTGGAGTTGTGGGTAAAATGTTCAAACTTAAACTATTCAAAATAAAATAAATTTTGCATGTTTGTTTTTTGTTAATACATTTGCTTTGTGCTGTTAGAATTAACAAATTTCGCGTTTATTTCCGAGATCGATAATATTAAAATATCTTGACGTTGTCCCTGTCGCAAAAAGTAACATAAAACATTTACTGGAAAACATAATTCCGCTCGTATTTTTTTAGTACTCTTAGGTAGTGAAATAAATTTTGGAACAAAAAGTAGTGAATTGTAGGGCAAAACGTATATAACACGGACCTAGTGGGTATTGTAAATGCGTGGCATTGTCTCGAGAAGGAAGAACGGATCGTTCAACCATTGGTGTCACCACCATCTTCACATTGATCAAACTTCAAAGTTGTGACTATAGTTGCCCGTTTTAGTTCTCGGTACTAAAAACTTAAAACTCCATTTAAATTTTAAGTTCAATATCGACGTTTGCAATATCTAAACTCTAGTTTAGTTTACCGCAACTGTGATTATTTATAAATGTTCTTTGTCTTAGTTATTTTTAACTGCACTGTAGAAAATACGTAAAATGATACGTAAATTACAATGATTAACAACTTTTCCCCCAAATATCAATTTTTACTTACTACTCCTCGATTATAATAAATATTTATTAAGCAAGTTTAAATCCCATTAAATGTTGATTTATTTTCGAATTTTATTACATCAGAAAACCAATTAACCTTGATAAATTTTAATTGAAATAAATGGAAAAATTAATTGGTTACTATCTCAAAGAACTTACCAAGCGGTGCTACTGGCTATAAATTTATTATGTAAATTTACTTCTTTTACATTTTTGAAATTACAAATTAAATATATAAAACAACCATTAATATACATTGAGTAACTTTTATAATCTCTAAACTTTTTCATCAAATTTCAAACAATTTTTTTCCTAATATATATATTGAGAAAGAAAATATGATAGGTATGTTTTCGAGTTATTGCATTTGGTTAATATTTTTACAACTAACTTTAAGGCCGATATAACATATTGTAGGTTAAGGCATTTTTAAAAAGTTATGGCTTTTTAACCATTTTGAGTTAAGTAACTTACAATATTTTAAACAACCTAAGTATTTATTAAAAGCATAATTGAAATATAAAAAAATTCCAAACCTAAAAATTATCGTAGTCAAAATGAATAATTGACTTAGGAATTAAAAAATAATTTATTTAAAACTAGAAAAGATCGACTATTACAAATAAATTAAAAGTAAATAAAAATAAGTAAAAAAAACTGGTGTGGTCATGTTGTCATAAAACCATTTTGAAGTGATCTGTACACGATTGGAGAAACTGTAAAAATAATTCAAATAATTTACATACGTACAAAATTATATATAAAAAACTGTTAAAAATGGCGGATACACCCACTTCCGGTTTCTTTAACAAACCCATTTTTTGATAGAACCAAGAGAATATAAAAAGCCAGCTCCATACCAAACTTCAAGTAATTTGGACTTTTAGTTCGAGAGTTATCGTGGGTACATCCAAAGATAATTTAAATAAGATGCAGTACTCCGTATATAAACAAGTCATAAGAATTCAGAGAAAAATTGTTATCTTTTAACGTAAATTGCTTTCCTTTTAAGATGTAGAGTTTTTTTCTAAAAAAAATTGTCCTAAGCAGGATTTGAAGCTAGGATCATATATGGAATTGACTTTTAATTATAAATCAAATATCTGATAAACTGTTAATGATAGAACATATTTTATTTGAAGAAGAATTAACTCTATAAGAAACTGTAAAAATAATTCGAATAATTTACATACGTACGAAATTATATAAGAAAAGCTGTTAAAAATAGCGGATATACTCACTTCCGGTTTCTTTATCAGACCCATTCTTTGATAGAACCCAGAAAATATTAAAAGCCAGTTCCATATTACATTTCAAGTTACTAGCACTTTTGGTTCGAGAATTATCGTGGGTACATCGTTACACACAGACACCAAAAATTTTTTTGTCAAAAATAGATTTTTCTGATTTAGGAGACCTTGAAACGTAAAATTATGCAATAAAAATTTTTTGAAGAAAAATTGCTTTACTTTCCTTATAGGAAAGTAAAAACAAGGTATAGAAAGATGATCACAAACATTAACTATATTAAGTTTAATGTGCGCGCAAATTAGAATGGGAGTAGATGGTGCCTTTTTTACATGTTTAATTTTACTGTTCCTTAGAAAAAAGTTTTTTTTGAACCGTTCCATGCGGTCTAGAAAATTTTTAAAATCTTACACTGTTACTACCTTTTCAAGTTTGTTCTGTTTTTGGAAGCCGGTTTTGAGCATATTCCAAATTGTCTTTTAATTCAGTTGGTTTAAACCGCAACTAACCAAGAATACTGTTAATTCTTTGCGTTCTTTTTGAATGCACGGCATCAGCTTTGTATAACGTATTGGCACGTGGGTACTTCTTGGTGATCAGGTAATAAATCAAGTCATTCATTACGTAGTCTTATTACCTACCCAAACTTTTTTCTAAAAATTACTCCAATCATTTAGGACGTCTTAAGATTTTGAGTCGCGCAGTGTGCGTTTTAAAAAGAGCTTGTTGTAGTTTAGTGATAATTCCAAACCTAACTTTTATATAATTTATTCCGTTTGTTTAACTTCTAGCTTTGCTTGTAGTTACTAAATTCTGGATCTGGTCTTAGGCAACGTTATTCCTGGTATACAGATACGACACCATTAATGCGCTGTAGAACATTTTCATTGATATTGCAGCTTTAACAAAAAACTACTTTTTTTTAGAGATTGTATATTTCGGCCAGCATAACTTTGGACCTACGCGTCATATTTGATTTTATTCTGGCACTGCCAGTTCAAGAGCTTTTTCAAGCAGTTTTATGTCTATTTTTTTATCAGCTTGCTGATCACTAGAATTGTCTTTTTCCAAGATCTTTAGCTAAAGACAAACAAAGGGCTCCAAAACATGCCGCAATTTACAAAATTTCTTGTTCCTGTGGATTAAGTTATATAGGACAGACGGGACGCTCTATTAAAGTTAGGGTAAAAGAACATATGGCTGACTGCAAACACCGCAGAGTTACAAAACCAGCAGTGGCAGAAACGTGTGAAACCAAGGACACACGCTAAGCTTTGAACAAACTAAACTGTTGGCTAAAACTTTTTTCTACTTTCCCAGACTAATCCGCAAATCTGCGGAAATAGAAAAACATCCATGTAATATGAACCGAGAAGACGGTTTAAGGCTCAGCAAATCTTGGCTACCGGCATTACATCCTCTAAGACAAAGATCAACCTTCTTGGAAAAGACAAACACTTACGAGTAATAAGGAAATCAGTCAAGCGGTAACAGAAAGATAAGGTCCGTTGATTACGCTAATCGCTAATGATATAAATATCGTCACTTACACTTTTTCCTTCAGTGACATTTACCATTTTGAACATGCAAGCTGCAATGTCTTGCAAAACGTCAGTTTGTTTGGGTTCACGAACGACAATACGGCAAAGGCCAAGTTCTACTTCTTGCTTTGGCTCTCAAGGAGAGACTACGGCTAAGCCTAAAAAGTTTATGTGTTTAACTACGACGCGGTTTAAGCCAAAAGTCGCTTATAATTATAAACAAACAACATGTTTATGTTCATAAAAACTTGTTAAAAATCATATTAAACAAACTATTTATTTGAATGTATTTAGTTTTTAAATGTCTTTGAATTATGCTGTACTTTAACTTGCAACCAGTTTATAAGTAATCTTCTTTGAAGATATAAGTTAACCAATGCAATTTTAGTTTCATATCATTTAACACTCCTTTTACAATGCGGTTCACTATGATTATCAAACGTGTGGGTTTCAGTACATATTATTTTGATAAGTATGTTACATCGTTAACAAAAATGTTAGTATTACATTAGCTGCGCGAAAAATGATTGACGTTCCCAATTTTACGTAAGACGAGTTTTGCCAAAACGTATTTTCTGAATTAGAATTCTTTTATTTGTTTTTCGTTTCATACTGGTATTTTTTAACGAACAGATTTTGCATTTACCAATTACTTCGTTACGTCTTCTTTGTGCACTTAGTGGAGCTCCTTTTGTATTTTTTCAGAAATTTGGATTTTAATCTGTCACTTGAAACGTATTCTAGAATGTGGTAAATTTAAGTCCTTCTAAAGCTTGTTTGTGTAGAAGCTTAGTCCTGTATTAAATACAGTGTTGGGCAAACTATGAGTATTGATTACGAGTACAGAGAATCATACTCTATGAGTGTAAGTAGAGTAGATGTAATCAGTACTCAAATGGAATAGGTATGAGTAGAGTACATGTAATTATATGAAATGAGTATGAGTAGTTATAATCAGTATTCATATGAAATTAGTATGAGTAATTATAATTAATACTCATATGAAATGAGTACGAGTAGTTGTAATCATTTAAGTTGATGAGTATGTAGGTTACGGTAAAAATTCCGTAAATGTGAGGGTGCTGAATTTGCGTTTGTACTCAGTACTCATGTACCTGATACTCAACACTGCTCAACACTGACTAAACATTTCACAGAATTTTTTTACATAGAAAACCTTCGTGAATTTTAAGCGTCCCATTAATGCCTAGATTCAAAGAAGATGTTTTAAAATTGTCTATTTTGATTTCATAGTCTTTTGAGAAATGGCCACTAAGTGACTATATCACTTGACTAAAACTGCTTAAGTAGTCTGCGTATTTTAAAAGCTTTTAGATAAAAATATTTAGTTTTTACAACAATTCCGAAAGAGTTTCCATTAAAGGATTCGCCATATAAAGCTTCGCGTTCTACGTAACATGCTTTTGTCAATGAGTTGCATATTTGAGTAGCAATTTTAACAAGATGATTATAGATTTAAATAACTGTCTCCTAGTAGCAAGTGAAGTTCGTAAAAAGAGAGAATTTTTATTTGATAATATTTATAATTTTTTATCCTTTTTACTATTGATTTATGAATTACGTTACAAAAGTTTTTTGCTTGTTTCAAGTTACTTTCAGCGGCAGCCCATTTTAAAGAATTTTGTTTTACACGTATTTGCTTCACACCAGATACACTGATGAGCAGAATTATAGGACATAAAGCCCATCAAAATGTTGGCTAGTTTTGAATCAGTTATTATACTATTCTTGGTTATTTATTTTTGATAATTATTATATTTTTAACAATGTATAATATAAATGTCTTTTTTACACTGGAATCCTTGCATTTTTTCCACTAGGAATGTATTGAACATTTAAATAAAGTCTAAAAAATCTATCGCCGCCATCAAGCTCAATTTTTTTGCCCAAAAGTAGTTTCTTTTTAACATCGTTTTGTTCAGTTTTTTAGTATTTCAGTTTACGTTCTACGTTGTGTTCTAATATGTTACAATTATCATTAGATGTAATTTTGAGTAAACAGGACGATAATTTTAAAGTTTGATTTGTGCACTTATTATACTTTGCTCTAATAACGGTCATTTTATTTTTGCACTTTGGAAAGCTTGAATTTTCCATTTTGATTAATTTTTTTTCCTCGAAACTTTCAAACAACGATGTAATTTTATTGTGAAATATATTTAAAAATCTTTAACTGTAGTGGGCTTTTATGGTCTTCAAGTTTCTGAAATCTGTTATATGCAAAATCTGTTAAAACGAAAATTGCGTGAATAAAAGTAACATAAAAGAGATACTTAGTGGTAAGAGGTGGATTAGCTCAGAATAAAAGTTTGTGACTCATTTGGAAAACTCAAAAACACAAAAATAAACGTCAAAATTAAAAGGCACCAAGAAGGTTTATAGCTTAAAAGAGCATCTAGACTTTGGCAATTGAAAAATCCGCTCCTGAACGGAACTTACCTTTATCATAGTGTATTACATTAAAATCTGTAATATTAAAATTATTTTATAAGCGCAAAGGCATACGGAATAAACATTTTTTAACAAAATTAACTACTATTTAACATTCATTAAATTTAATTTAAACACATATAATAAAAAAGTATTGACGATAATTACATGAGTTTAGATGAAATCAATAAAAATAAAAATATTTAAAAGGAAAACAATACAAATACGTCGATTAAAACTGAATTTGCAGAATATAACAAATCGGTTATGTACCTTTAAGTTAAATTAAAATTGGAAGGTCTTGTATGCAGCAAAACGAATAAAATACACTACAAAATAAAAATTCTATAAAGATACAATAAAAAATCTTAATACTACTGTCATGATTTAATTTGACGGATTTGACGTCTATATTATTAAACTGTAACAATTCGTCCTTAAAATAATTCAAACGACTATTAAATCGTAAGTATCGTTAATTGAAACTTCTAATAATGGTGCAAAAAACACAAGTTGCAAACTTTATTTTGTTTAAATTTAAAGCCTTTAATGATTCAAGTTACGGAAACGTAAAATCACGATTTTTTGGTTGGTTACAAAGTTTTCTAGAAGATTTATGTAGTTACAGATTTGCAATAGTTTTTCGGAAGATTTTTAGCCGCTCAAAAGCAAAATGAAATAATAAAGCACAAGGCAGCACTCAACACAATAAATTCCATTTTCGTCGGGTACAAATTAAACGTCAAAACCGTAAAACATGCGAACTTTCGTTGGACCCATTAATAATCCTACGGACACCACTACCTACGTGTTAAGAATTAAAGCCTACTATAACTACATCTTCGCATCTCCAAAGTCTTCAAACTTAAAAAATTTCTAAAAACAAAAACCAATTATTTTATCACCTTGGTACCATTTTCAAAGCTACAACCAGTGACGGAAATATTTGTGAGAAAAATCAACAGTACAACAAAGACGTGAAAAAAAATACAAAATTAAATAAACACTTAAAAAAATCGTTGATTGCGTTTCTCACAACGAAAACAAATATATCCAAATCAGAAGATTCAGTTACAATCGTAATCTTTGAAATCCAATAATAAAGACTGTCGGAAATAATAAATTATAAGGTGTACTCAAAACGTAAGACAATAAAATCGACCTAAATAACTTCGATTAAAACGCATTGGATACAAAGAAAAACGATTTTCAATGTGAGACTACATTTCGTGTTCAGTTTTAACAGTTTACTAATGACAATACTAATCTAATAGCGAAGGCTTCCACGGCCGGAATCTATACTAACATTAGAATGTCTTCCGGGTTTGGGCCGTGTCATAGTTGCAACCGAAGCTGCCAACGTTTCGCCCACTTTCGTAAGGGGCTTCATCAAGGCGTGAGATAAATCGCAAAACTCAAACAAGCAATCGAAATCTTACTAAGAACTTCTCAAAAGTTAGGTTATCCACTTGTAAAACAAGCCATAACCTAAACTATGAAAAGGTGAGAAAGAAAACGATAACCTGAAAAAGCAAACGAAAATCTAACAAAGAACCACTACCGAGTTAGGTAATCAACTTGTGAACCAAGCCAGATTCTAAACTCCGTACAAGTGGATAACCTAACTTTTGAGAAGTTCTTAGTAAGATTTCGATTGCTTGTTTGAGTTTTGCGATTTATCTCACGCCCTGATGAAGCCCCTTACGAAAGTGGGCGAAACGTTGGCAGCTTCGGTTGCAACTATGACACGGCCCAAACCCGGAAGACATTCTAATGTTAGACAACACTAATCATTTATTTATGATAAAATATTAGCACATTGGTCTGAAAATTTGTATTTAAGAGAAAACTTGAAAACTATCAATATTAGAATTTTGGCCTAGTCTTTTATTTTTTATAAAAAATGTATTTTATAAGATATGCACATTCTAATTTTTTGACATTTTTTTGGCAGCAGCACCAATTTTTACTTTTTTATTTTCTATAGTTGACGTAAGTTAGTCAACACTATTAGTATCGTACCTAAACCAGTTTTATGATTTTAACAATTTTTAGTAATTGTAGTTATTTAAATTTACAGATATACGAAGAATTTTTACTAATAATTTATGTACATATGTATAATTTTTGTAGTAGAAATTTGAAATATTATATTTGTATTAAGATTTTTTTTACAATTTGTGTTTAAACTTAATACATAAATGCATTTATTTGCTATGTACTAAAAGTATTTGTTGTAAAAATATATAAAATAAAATATTATTAATATTACAACATTAACAAAACCAATATAGGAGATAGCTAATCAATAAAAAAACATGCATTTGTCTTCTTGACATATAAAAATTACTTTTTCGAATTCTACATTCTGAAATCGTAAATTATTGCAAGGACAATTCCTGGTACATAGAACCTTTAAACTTACATTTTCCAGCTAAATGATACTTTTTATCAAATGTTACATTATATTATCACAATTTATTTCTCATATTAATAAAATTTTAAAACAATGTATTAATTACCACTCACGCGTTATTGTAAATTAACAATATAGAGTATTTGTTTACCATCGTAGTTTATCTAAAACCATCAAATACTAAAATATCGCGTAATAAATTGTGTTTGACGTTTTCTGACTTTCAAAAAAATATTATGTTTGCTATGTAGACACAATAGGTTTCAAAGTGCTTCTAAGATGCAAATAAAAGAAACACAATTGGCTGTCGGTTTTTCCCAACTGTGCAAAAAGGGATTGCGTAACAAAAGAATTTGTTTTTAAATTTTATTCAGAAATCAATACCAGGTTTTTCTGTACACGTTATGGTTAATTTTTTACATACATATATTAAATTAATTCACATTTAAAATAATATAACAAACAATAAAATGTTTTTATTTGCAAATATGAAATTGTTTTAATGCTTTTTGAAGTTCAAACGTTTGTATAAATAAAATTTTCCGCAACTTAAAGTTTACAGAAGGTTTGCATAAGAAATTCTAAGCAAAATAAAGTTCTTGAATAAAGTTTTGACTTACTTTTGTTTTCCATAATATTAGATATTGCTAATCTACTTTATAAGACTACTAAGAGTTTATTTCAAAACTATTTGTTACATAATCAATGAGCAATGTAATTAAGTAACTGGCAGTTTATTTGGAAAAAATGTTGATTATTACAAGCTATGTTATTGTTTGTAATAAGTTCTATTGGCGTTACATTTCTAAAGAGTAATAAAGTTGCAGTCGTAAAAATTTGAGAAAACGTTATTTGAAATTACACGAACAATAAAGTTGTGGAACAAAATTAGAACAAGAATTTTTAATAATAAAGAAACAAGCTCTTACAGTAACTTAAAACTTGATGAGGTGTTTTCTTTGAAGAGCTTTATAAAGAAGTTTCTTTAAATAGCTTTGGTAATAATTTTATGATTATGTAGATGTAATTGTAAAATTTGCTACTAGTTTTTGTTATAGTTAAACTATCACTGTTAACGAAAACAACTATCATAGGATACTTAATAAACCTAAAAGTTAAAAAAAAAAATTTTTGAAGCGTAATTAGTAAAAATTTTGTATAGTTAAAAAATATAACAACGCTTATTTATTAGTAACGCATTTTTTATAAATTAACTATTATTATTTTCTTATTTCTTTCTTTTTTAGAGATTGCCAACTTACAGCGAGCTGATTTAAAATTAAATCCTAGTTGGCCATCTTAAATTGAACAAGTTTATTAGAGACATCTGAGAACCGTCAATATCGCGTATTTTAAATTGATCTTTGATTAAATTTATTTTATTTTATAAGGTCTTTTGTATCAGGGATTACATTAAGGTTTTTGTTTAAAATACTACCACAGCATAATTGAAAACGTTTTTACACGTTCTGTTATACTCAAGTATATTCTCTTTATGCACTTTACTTATATTCCGTTCTTCTCTAAAGTTAACTAAATCTTTAAAACATTCTTTTAGTCATCCATAGCACTCACCTGATCTATTCGAAATAAAATGTTGCTACGGCTTCTTTCTTAACAGTATTTGGGAAGTTTTATTTAATCTTCCCGGCCTCGGCTGATTTTCAAATGAATCAGTCGAATCTTCACCTTAACTTTTTTTTTATTTTCACATTCTAAATTTTTGCAGGAAAAAAAACTATAAAGGAATTATTATTTTTTGGTCATATTCCCATCTGAGTTTCAAACAGTAACATTGTGCGATAGTACTCCGCGTGCTGAAATATGAAGTGTAAAGTAATAAATGCGTGACCCCAAAATCAGTGACAAGTGCTAATAACCATAATGGCCAACAACGTTTATTCTAACAGTTTGCCTTATGTGAAACAAACTCCGACAATATATAATCAAAATACACCGTATGTGCCATACTGTCTCGTGATAGTCAACAACAACCAAATACTTAATTACCTAATCAAACAATACACTACCCTGTACGAGAACCAACGCTATCTCAAACATCACATAATAATGAATGGCAAATTGTAAAAAAACGACAAACAACCATAAAACATAGACGAAGAAGGTCACTTAAGCTAAAGCGAATCAAATAAATATTGGTTGAGCAATAATATTGCGTTATAAAGGTTTCGCCGATTAAGAACCAATGGATACAAGTGTACAAAATAATGAACATAAAGATAGCCAAACATATTTAAAAAAAAACAAAAAAAATGGGAGAATATTTCCTCGCCACATCTCAGCTCCCATCCGTATTAACACTAGCAAAATCCTTAAATCATCTAAGATTCCTAAATCCAACATTTCTAAGTCGGAAGAGTCAGCTCTAAAAAGTCTTCGCAAGAATCCTGATATTATTGTCCTTTCCACTGATACTAAATGATCGATACATGTATGATTTTTTTGTTTCAATAATGAACTAAAACAATTCTTTCAAGAATATAATAATACATTTTCGAATGCACGTTTCAAATTTTATTGCACAATAAATATTTTTAAATACAATATCACATTGAGTTTTTTACATATTGCAACATTCCTGGATGTGGTCTTTTCACGGAAGCCTCGAAAACTGCATCAGTTACTGTTGGGTAGCAACTTTTAAACGCATCTGTAACATAGAAATAAATATTTCATTTATATACATACATAATCATAGTTACACAAAATTAATTACATTTTTTAATCAAAAACAACACAAACTTAATATAAATATCACTTTAGCAATCATAAGAAAGTTATAAAAACACTGTGAATACTTTTAGCTGTACATAATCGTATAGAAAACTTGAAGAATTGAACTGTAATTATAAATCCTAAAGTATCCTCAGATTTACGCAATAATCTACCTTAACGCAACCATGTGTGTTAATTTACATTCTTTTTTATACAAATTAAAAGATGATACATAAAGAACAGAAATGATAATAATATCGATTACATTTATGGATTATAATAAAATGTTTCGACTTACCGTTTATTGTTCCATTTCGTAATTGTACACACAGCATCACTTATCAAACTACAACCGAACAAGTGAAAAGATATCAATTTGCAGCGCAAGCGTTGACGACAGTAATCAAAAGTATAGCAACGACTAATGCTGACTAATCACAAAGTATTCGTTTTTCCTAGAACGATTCCACTGTTTTGGAAATAATTCAATCTTATTTAATCGATCTTCAAACAATTCTAGTTATTCAAAAAATATTCGGTTTTAATAAATCAGTTTTTAGACGGTTGCTGATTATGGGATAAAAATTGCAAGTACTGAAACGGTTTAAAACTGATTGTGAAAAATCGGAACTCTTTCAATTTATTCACTGTCAGTTATATGTAAATGATATAAAAATGGAACTAACACGAAACAACGTAATGAAACAATTGTTTTAATTTTGTGACTGCAACAGTTTCAATCCGTGTTTACTGGGTAAGCTAGCCAAGTTTTTTTCCAACATTATTTGCAAGTTAACAGGTAAAACCTCTTCTCACATCCTTAACTTTCAGCATTTTATTCAACGTCTAGAAACTATAAAACTTGAACCCCAAAATCTTCTCGTGAGCTTTGATGTTACTTCACTTATTACTAAAATTCCTATTAAGGATTCGCTTATTATCATCAAACCGATTGTGTCTCAACATGGCAAGGACTTGAGTTTGGTTCCTCTTATTGATAAGTGTCTATCCTCTACTTACTTCCAATTTGATAACAAGTTTTACGAACAGGTTTCTGATGCTGCTATGGGCTCTCCTCTATCACCTGTTGTAGCTAACATTTTTATGGAATCCTTTGAAGCGATTGCTTTGCAATCATTAATATTAAAACCTAAAGTGTGGTTTAGGTATGCTGACAACACGTTTATTGTTTGGTCTCATGGTCATCTTGAATTGTCTAAGTTTCTTGATCATCTTAGAAATCAACACTTAGATATCAAATTTACTATGGAAATCAAAAGTAATGGTTCTCTTCCATTTCTTGACGTTCTTGTGACTCGTAAACTAGACGGACTTCTGGGCCATTCTGTTTATAGCAAACCCACCCATACGGATAGATACTTTCATGCTTCGTCTCATCATCATCCTGCACAGAAACGTTGTGTTATTGAATCTTTGGTTCATCGTGCCTTTTCTATTTGCCAAATTGAGAATCTAGACTCGGAACTCCGTCATCTTACTAGAAACTTAGTGAACAATGGTTATGTAAAACGAGACATTTCTACTTCCGAATCCAACCCGAAATTGGCCTTTTTACCCTACATTCACAAAGTTACAGATCAAATAGGAAAACTTCTTTGTAAGAATGGTATTACACCCATATTTAACTCGACAGGCAAAATCTTTCAGATTCTTCCTTCTCCCAAAGACAAGCAACCACCATGAGTTTTAAGCTGGGTGCAGAAGTTTTCTATAAAACAAAAGTGTTTACTGCAGCAATGTTGATAAAATCTATAAAGATTGTTGGTTAGAGTTGCATTTTGCAACCATCCTATCTAGTGTAGAAACCGCAGTTTTAGTAGTATTCTAGTAAGATATCATCACGATGTTCAGATGATGTAAAATAAAACGATACTGTTTTTCTTTAGAACATACAATATTATGGTAACCTTGGGCTAAAATAGAGGAATGCACGGGACGTTGCCGTTGTGTCAAGAATTCTGCAGAGACAATAACATTATATTTCTTTAGTGTTTCACACACTGTAAGTTTTCGGTTTAGTAATTTTTCAGCCAACTTCAAAAAGTAAAAACGTTGTCTGTCATGACCCCGTATCCAGAACCCAAACGCGAAACCAAATAGCGTGCTACGTCTTTGTTTCTGTTTCTGGGAAATAGGTTTGCAACTGTTTTAATTAGGAAGTCTTTGCATCAGCGAGAATCTAAATTTTTATGCTACATTTCGTAAAGGTGCTAATATGCCATTTGTTTTTTTTTGTTAGTCTTGTGTGAAATCTCATCCAACTGGATATTTAGCAAAATCTGCCTCAAAGCATTTTCATTTTCGTAAGTGCCTCGTTAATTTATGAAGTTTACTATTTCATTCACCGTATCAGCAGGAATAAACAACTTGAACATTGCTGCCATACTGCTGGACTTAGGTACTTGGAGAGCAACACCAGGGCGAATCTTAATTATATTTTTTGTTCGATGCCGTTTTTGTTTGAAAAACTTTTTCAGTTAAATTGTGTCATCTTTAGCAATGTCTTGGGCGTCGTTTGAAATTATTTTGCTTTCATCTTCGGACTCAACTTAAGTATATAGTCTTCATCTTCTAAAATCTCTTCAGTTGCAAAAGATTTATCTAGCTTCTCCAAATCAGGGTCAAAACAGTTCTCATCTATAGATGATAAAAAATATAGGAAAAAATTAGGAATATCGGAAAAACTCGACGAAACAGTATCCGATAGGTATGTTGCATCTAATACTACGTGGTAATTTTCTTCCCGTCAGCGCATCGCTATGATTTTTCAAATAAATCTGAAAACCGTTAATTGGATTCGACTATTTCATGATTTAACAAGTACAAAAAACAATGTAACGAAAGCTATTACAAAAAATACAGACGAAGAAGTTTAAACTTGGGTTAAAACTCACTCTACACGTGACTTTGATGCTTTTGACCAATACAAATCAGACTTACACAACTAATCTAACAATTTGGGTTTCTTATCTAGCCCTATCCAGATTGCTAATCCCAAAAAACCGTACATTTTGTCAGAGTTAGTAGGATGTCATTTATTTGCTACTATCGTTTGCTCCGCATATGTATTAGTTTGTTCTACGATAGTATTTATTTCTCCACCAACGAACAACTTAAACAGGCTAATTGCTTTTAATTTTTGAAGTCAATAACATCTTGGGTAACGCCAATTTCGTTTTGAAAAGTAAAGTTTCGTAAATGACGCATAACTATTCCTCAATCTGAAGTTGTTTTATCATCAGAAGTTTTCAGTTTATCAGATTATTCACTTTTATTTTATAATTGCTGTAAAGCAATAAACAATGATTTTTTAGTTACCGCCACATGCGAATATTTCTATCAGAAACCATTTCCACTATCACGAGCAGAATCACTTTTTTTGTAATCCGGGTCACCAGCAGAATTGTGTTGAAATAATCCTCATCACTCATGTTTAAAATTTTGTCCATAAGTAACTGAAGTCTTGCTACCTCTTTTTTCTATAAATACTACTACATATCTTTACAGTACAAAATATTAAATGCAAATACAGAAATAAATAAAGAACTATCTTGTTGAAACTCGCAAAACTTTTGTTAATATGTACCTTATGCGCCACGTGTTTGTTTTTGTCACACGCACCAAAATTTCCAAATTATGTGCTCAGTTTACAATCCGTTTGTACAGTACATTTAAAAAGCTACCGTGGCGCCACACCCAACTGCAAAAATCGTCTCGGCGGTCAACCTGTTAATAGTAGTAATTTTATTAATATCAACATTTTAAAAGATTGAATCTTGTGATACATTGTGCAAAAACGTACACACTTTGGGATAATTGTTTCTTACAGGATGCTTAAATGTCATTTATAGTTCCTAGTGCTAACTCTAGTAAAACATTTTTGGAGCTTACTTATACTGAGTCCGTGTAAATAGATACAGTATGTGATCTCAAAACTAACTTTAGAATTAGTATGATGTTTCCTAAAAAATTAGTTAGTGCTTACATGGCGTTTTGCTTTCGTTTTATCAGCACATTGCTGTTTGTTTTTGAAATCAATTATATTATAGGTCACAGTTGTAAATCAAATTTTATAGTTTTTTGACACATATAGATACTGTTGCGAAAGTAATTCAAACGTTTACCTTTGGTGATTGTAAAACATTTAAAATTTAAAATTTCTTTTGTAGTTGTTGTTTAGAATTTGATATTAAATAATGCCAAGAAAAACTAGTTTGTACACTAAGAATTAATCAAGATGAACAATTAATATATTGTAACGAGTTTTTTGATAATTAACTTATTTATGAACTAAATACTTACACGCTTTATTTTAACTACTTTTACTAATAAAATGCAACGGTATTTACGAAAAACCACTTACATTAATTTATATATTACTATCACCCGAAAAATAATGTCCGCGGATAACTTCTGCTTATCTAAACCGGTATTTGTTTATATTAAGAACACGCACACTTACGACGCCGTATTTATTTTTCACTAGCACGTGTATTTTATTTATTTATCTTAGCACACACGTTAATCACTTATTCATATAAACCAACAAAGTCTTCTTAACTCTTTTTCCGATTCAATTCAGCTTTCTTTGAATACTTTTTATTTCTGTTATCCGTGTCGAGCATGTTCCACATCTTTCGGTTATTATCTCGAAATAGGCAATCACTTCGAGAACGGTATCATTTTAAAATTGTTTATAATTTTGTTTGCAAAATGTCTTTTTGTTTGTGTTTTTAGAAACAATACGTTTCTACAGAAATAACATTTTTTTTATATTTATTGATTCTACTGCTGGAATCAAAAGCAATTGCTCATTTTGAAAATCTTTTGGTGCACAGGTTCGCCAAAATACATTTGTTAAAAATTGCTATATGTTTACATATGAGTATCGCCACATTTGGTTCTCGTTATTAATTATAAAAATTGGTTAAGTAAAAGAATTCTATAATAGTATGTCTGAATGGAGTTGTCACAGTGTAGGCAAAGATTTGTTTACACAATAGACACGTATAACAAAGTTGTTTAGATCTATATTTAACAGAATGCCATTAAAACATTGTTTATACCAATAATATGCAACCGGTAAGATATTATTTTAGTGCATTTTCAAATAGTAACATTAATAAAATAATAAATGTATACAATAATTAATAAATCGCGATCCATTAAAAAGAACGTACTGACATCTATTTTCTAATCGATTAGGACAATACGCAAAGAAATTGCTTTCTTGGCATGTGAGAATTAATTCCAAAAAACATGTATTCAAAATTTATAATGCTGACTTCATAATTTTTATAACTAAAGCAATAACTTGAAATAACTCATTTGAAATAGTATATGGTAAGAGTTTATTCTTAGAGCTTAAATTTGATTTATATATAAATGGGCATATTGGATATGACACAGGTCAAGTAGAAATTGTCAGCGCAAAAGTATATGAAACTTTGACATATCACTTCTAAATCAATAACCTTGTAGCATAAGAATTTTAGAATTTAACGTATAAATTCGATATAAAGGTGTTTGCAATTTATATATTTGTTCTTATGTATAAATAATAAAGGGCAAATGTTACTTTATTGGTTAATAAATTGTGTTAATAAAAATAAGAGTACGGTATGAAATATTACTTTCTGTTAAATAAAAATATGTATGTTATAATCTTTTTTGACACAAGCTTAAAATGAGACCACTTTTAGTTATATTATTTGTAGTTGAAAATTGTATTGAGTTCTATTACATTTACTTACTCATGCAACTGTTTTTACATTATGTTTTTTATTTTTATTTTTTTTAATTTTTAGAAGAGTTACATGGTTCAACACGACGTTATAACTAAGTTCTCTTTATGTGTAGTTAGTGTCTTTTGATCTAAAACATAAAAAAAACAACTTGGTTTTTTTGACGTAATAACTTCAAATAATTTTTTTATCGTGTACCAAGAAACAAAATAATAAAAATTATTTTTTGTTCCCTAGCAGTTTGAATAAATTTTTTTTAAATAAAAATTTTTTGTAGAACCTTTCTAGGCTAAAAAAAAGTTTTATGGCCCATCCAACGTAAACTTGTAGTAAAAATTAAAAAAAAAAAACAAGGATTATATATCCAAAAAGGCACTAAAGAGAAACCCAGTCAAAAAAATACGTTATACTGTGCTATTTATTACATGTATTGACTTTTTACAATTATTTGTATCAACAATAACAGCTCTGTTTTTATACGTCCTGGCTATTTTATGGTACTGTGACAATTATGTTTTGAATTCAAATGTTCACCTCGGTCTCGTTTGCAGGATTTAATTCGATGAACCCAATTTTTTGTAACTTTTTGCTATAGATCAGGTGTAATTCTATTAATTTAGTGTTTGATGTTTAATTGTAATTTGTTAACAAAGCAGTATCACCAAAAATGTGCTTGATGATTTCTTTGATAAAATCAGGATCAGTTTCTCCAGAGCCCAATCAGCAAAAACAAGACGCTTTTATGACGTGGTTTCGGTTTTTAAGTCAACACAATCTTATACGGATGTAAACCCAATAATTTTTTCAAAAACGCCGAGTTGTCATTCTAGAAAAACCAAGTTGTTGAGAACGTCGATTAACCTACCGATTTGCGTCTTTTGTAACACTGGTACTTTTAAGCGTTAATATTCTCTTGGTTTTTTTGTGTTTCGTTGTTTTATTGGTATTCTGGTGTAAAGTGAAATTAGTGTCGAATTTTTTAATGTTTAGACAAATAGCAAATACAGAAAGGCGACTATGTGGACTAAAATCTTTATGAAGATTGCTTTGAGGTTGAATAAACAATCAAGTTTTTTTGAAAAATTTTTGGGTAATAACCAAACGTTGTTGATGCATATATTTTGCCATGATAAATTGTCAAGCTACACTGAACACATAATGTGAGCTAGTAAGATCTCTACAGGTTTAGATATAGTTGCTCTGACGTTTTAAGAACATATTCCTATTGGGAAACTATACTTTTTTGAATTTTAACAAATAGTAATTTATTTTTTTTTTTTTATTTTATTTATTTATTTCCTATTTAATTCCTACCACATCAGCCAAAAAAAGCCTAACATAGTTGTATAAAAAAAAATTCTAACATATTAGGGACATCCACATGATTATTCACCACTTTGTAAAGGAACACAAGACCGGCTGAGCCCCTCCTAGTCTCTAAAGAAGTCACATTAAACTGCTTTCGAAGAACAGCAATCGGCATACCCCTCTCCAGACTCTTTCTCTGGCTCTTATAAAGTAGATACCTTAGAAAGCCATTTTAAACCACCTCTATCTTATGGATACTATCTTGTGCAAAAGGTGACCAAATTACTGATTCATATTCTAATTTAGATCTAACTAAACTATTAAACAAAACATTAATAGCATTAATATTTTTTTAGTCCTTTGTGCTCCTCTTGACAAACCCTACCAATTTGTAGGTTTGGCTTACCATTAAAGAAATGTGCAATTTAAAAGAAAGTTTTTTTTTAAAAGAACACTAAGATCCTAGTCAACTTCTATCAGCATACTTTGTTTTATTCTATAATTAAATGCAAAATTTTCTTTTTTGTTAGATAAAGTTATAAAATGACATTTGTCTATATTAAGTGTCATTTTATGAAGACTACATTACTCGACCATCTGATCAAGATCTTTTTGCAAAAGCTGTGCGTCAGATGAAGATTTGATTTGCTTTAAAAATTAAACTTCATCAGCAAACATAAGTATGGTTGAATGTTTGATTGTAAGAAGCAAATCGTTGATAAAAAGTAGAGATAATAAGGGACCCAGAGTAGATCCTTGAGACACTCCACTTGAGTTAACATACTCTTGAGATGCAATACCGAAAACTTCAACAATTTTTTTTTTATTTAAGGTATGAGCTAATAAACCGCATTGCAGATAGAGAAAATGAAAAATCCATTAATTTTCACAACATACTGTCATGATTCACTTTATCAAATGCTTTGGCAAAATCGAGATAAATCGCATCCACCTTGCCGTGACTCTCCATTGCTGAGGAAACTGCATGCGTAAACTCCACCAAGCTAGTTACCGTCGATTTATTTGGCAAGAAACCATGCTGGCAAGAAGAAATCTCACTCCTAACAAGACAATACACTTGTTTATGAATGATATCAAGAACTTTGGAAAATGAATTTAATATAGAAACTGGTCTATAATTTAAAATCAATTAAGTATAGTCTTGTTTATGTACTGGAATTATTCGAGAAGTCTTCCAAACTGATGAAAACTCAGATTTTATAAAACAAGCATTAAAAATAATTTTCAAAGGTTTAACGAAACCATTAGCACATAGCGTAATAGAAATTAAATCCGCTCCGAAAGATTTTTTGATTGAATTATTAATAGCCTTCAGCACATCTTCCTCTTCCACCTACGCAAACAAGAACATGTCCACTGTTGAAGAGGGATGGACATAAGTATCATGTTCATCAAACTGAGGAGGAGCAAGGTTTCTAACTTCGTATACCTGCTTGAAATAATCTGCAAAGCCTGTAGATACTGTGTCACCCTTAAATATCCTATCCCCCCAAGTCATTTCTTTATCCGGCCTAAGACTAGAAGATCTTTTAGCATTAACCAAGTTCCAAAAGGTATTAATACTTTCACTCACTTGCAGTTGCACCTTATGAATATATGTACTGAAACTGGATTAATTTTTTCACTTCTGTCCGAAGAATGACAAAATTATTGTTGATTTGGTTTGAAAATCTCCTTCTTCTGTTTAATTTATTTTTTAACTTGATTTTATTGATTAAATTTACTGACATCTATGCGGGGAATTTTGAAGACTGTAGATTGACATTTATTTTTATTTTTGGCACTCTGAAAACTTTATCATAGAATACATCTACAATGTAATCCACATTGTCAGCCGCACTAAACAAATTCTGCCAATTTATATTTTCTAGGTTCTCAATTACTTTTTCAAAATTTGGATTTTTGAAGTTAAACTTGGGAGCAATTGAAATCTGGCGACTAATTTTTCTGAAAGGTACAATAATGTTACACAAAAGTGCCGGGTGGTAAGCATCTTCTGGAGTCAGAAATTCATCTCTAGTTACAACAGTTGGCAACTGCGATAGAACTAGGTCAAGTGTCTATTTATTAAAATTTTTTATATCATTACATGAAGTAAGATCATACAAATTAACAAATTTATTCAAAAGTTTGTCACATGGTCCACCAGAGCCTAAGGGATAATTACTGCAACTGATTTCAGATATATTAAAATTGTGTACTATTTTGTGTGCCTTGGAGGAAATCAAAAAAGTTATTTAAAGAATCTACAGATGCAGTCGACATATATACAAAAAGAAAGTATAAGTTTGTAAAACCCAAAATAACTTTCAACTTCAAAGTCAGATGCAGACCTTCTCGCCACTTCCACAGCCGTTAGGTTACTCCGAACTGCTAATAAAACACTACCTCCCCTTGACTTTTCCGACGATCTTAAATCTCTATCTGCCCTAAACAGTTATCATCCTACCTCCACCAGGTCACCACCAAATATATGCTGACCCAACCATGTCTCTGTTAATGCAATTATATCTTTATCACAACCCTGAAGAGAAACCAAAATGGTTTCTAGCTTAGTCCTTAAACCCCTTACATTTTGATAGGCTACTGTAATACATTCAGAAATTCCACTACTAATTAAAAAAATATTTTAAATTAATGTAATTGCTAAAACTTTTATAATCAAATAAACTAGCTGCCAATAAATAACAGTAGAACAACAATGATAAAGAAATAGAATAATATAAATGAGTAAAATAATTGTTATATTCATGCACTTCTAAACGGTGAATGCTACATAGGAAAACATTTTCATAATAATATATATTCATTGTAGAGATACAATAAAAAGAATTAATTATGTTTTTGAAAATAAGCTTGACAACTCAGATAGCGTATTAATGTCTTCCTCACCATGAATAAATACTATCTTTGAAGTGCAGTTTTTTTTACTGTAATTTCTCTTTTTTAGTCGACCCAGACAAAGCAAAAACCATTTTCTATCAAGGCTCTCCTGGCCTTAGCTAGCAGAATTCTTCTTTCTCTACAAAGGGACTGGTTGATAAAGATTGATTGGTGGTTTTTAAGATCAAGGATCAAAGATTCAATTTTAGGATGTTTTTTGCCATGGTGCATTTTGTTAATAATATTTTCTTTGACTTTTCTTAAAGTAAGTAAAGTGTTGTCTAAAGCATTGTTTTCATCTACCCAATGGATACTGATATTTAAAGCTTGTAGAGCATCTTCAGCCTTTACTGAGTTTTTTGTGGGACTAAAGAAAGTTACTTCTACATCACCTTCTTGTTCAGAGTTAGAAACAGCATTTATTATTACTTCTTCGTCCCTCATTAAAGAATGAGAATCTGAGGTTTTTGTAAACCACTTTTCAATATCCTGTTGTGTCCACTCTGTCAATTGATTTTGAAATAACATCTGTTTAAGTTCCGCAAGTGGATTCTATTCATATTCTTGTTCTATTTAGCAAACGCCACAGTTTTTCCATGACAATTGAATTGCTTTTTAGGTACTTTATCTCACGCTTTTTGGTCCATGTCCTTCAGTGTTTTAGTAACATCCCGGACTACAGCATTTAACAAGAGTTTCTTTCTGTAATTACATTTTATCATTTGAATTATATTCTGGTTTATACGTTTAAGTAAAGGTGTGCAATTAGGTGGCAAAAATGAGTTTGAATCTGATCATCCCTTGACGACAAATCATCATTTGATTCGTGTGCAGGTGCATTATCAAACACCAGAAGAGCTTTACGTAGAAAACCTTTGCTTTTCAGAAAACTACAAACCGCAGGCACAAAATTAGTGTGAAATCAGTCTATAAATAACGCTTTTGTTACCTATGCCTTGTTTTGATTCTTACAAACAACATTTTAAATGTTCTGGGGTTCTTTTTCTTTTCCGAGAAATAACAACTTGAGCTTATGAGTGCTACTAGCATTCATGCATGGCATAATAGTGACCCTGTGTTTCGAAATTTTCCTGCCCATAGCCGCTGACTCATTTCTGTTAACATAAGTTTTGTTAGGTAAAACTCTTAAAAAAGGTCAGTTTTGTCAGAATTATAAACTTGATCTGGAGTTAAATTCAGGTCGTTCACTTTTTTTAAACTTTTCGACAAATGGAGCGACGGTTGCCGTGTCACTAGTCCTCACTGACAGTCAACAAAAAGTACACCGTGTATAGAACGCATTCTCTATGAGAGTATACTCTCCGGAGTTAAGAGTTATTCGTGAGCTTGTTCCAGAATCAGCTTACAAAGTTTTCGATCTTCTTACGATTTTTTTTATATCATAAATTGTCGCACGGCCTACATCATATTCACCAGCTAACTTTGTCTGATTCTCTTCACTTTCTCAAAATTTTCATCTTCTTAGTTAGTTTGTTCGCCATTTTTCTAAGCGGCACGGGTACTCACTAATTGCGACACGTGGCTGCACTGTCAAGGTGAGGGCCGAGCAAGAGTAAACCCTATATATGCTTACCCGTTCTCTGTCATCTGGCAGTCGGAAGTGCAAATTGTCGGATTTGCATTTGCGATTACTGTTATAACTCAATTTATCTAAAAAGATGCGAATTTTTTATTTGTTCTTACTGAAGTAATATTATTTTCATCGCAAAAAAATGATTAAACTATTTATAGTAGAATTCAGGTTTCCACGGGTTCTTGTTTATTTGTGTGTTATTTTGTTAATCTGAAAAAAAGGAAAATAAACAACGGTCGCCAATTGACTATACAAACACAATCAGGATCAATAACAACAGCATCACAAGGAAAGAAAGCCAAAAAATCAATATCAGAAAAGTGGCAGAAAATTAATCTCACAAAATTAATTACCACATCCCACAAATACATGACCAAGAAGGAATTCTTGAGCTTTCCGCAGTAATCTACCTGTTTGTCAACAATTTTCCATTAAAAATGTCAGTCGATTCAGGAGCTAAAAATAGGATTACCTCGTGAAGTACCCTATGAACCTACAAATGTAAATTTCACGGATGCGTCAGAAAACCAATTGAGTTTAACAGAATCTTTTAACCAACTTATCATATCAAATATATTTACAACACTAGATGTTACGAAAGCATACCATCAAATTGAACTGACACCCGAATCAATGCCGAAAACAGTATTTATAGCATTAGGTGACTGATACCGATATAAAAGAATGCCGATCGAATTAGTTAACGTTCCATCATTGTTCCAGAGATTAATGAACCCGACAATATTAAGTTTACCTGTAAAAATGACATTATTTTACATAACGGTACAAAAATTTTAAATCATTTATAGACAATTAAGTTAGTGTTTGATCGATTACGAAAAGCAAATCTAAAATTAAAATTATTAACATGTAATTTTTTACTGCCACAAGTACGATATCTAGATTATATTATATCAGAAAAAAAAATCTCTTCGGATCCAAATAAAATTGGTAAAAGAATACCCAATACCTACATACGCTAAAAAAATACAAAAATTTATTAAAAACTTTACAGCCATTGAAATGGTTACAACACAAATCACCAACCCCATGATGATTGTTGACAGGCACTCTAACCATAAAAAATTTTAAGTTTTAACAATTGCTAAAGAACGACATTATAATATTAAGCCTCCCCCCACACTGCACCCATAGGATGCAGCCTCTGGATGTAGCATTTTATAGACTCGTGAAGACCTATTACTACCAGGAAGTTTTTTTATTGCTTAAGACACATCCTGATAGGGTATCACAATTTCAAATAACTTGATTATTTGCAGCAGCTTATTCCAGGTCTGCGCAAACTGTAAAACGGTTTCTTGAAAACCGGAATCTGGTCAGTAAATTTCAATATTTTTCTCGACTATTTTTTCGCACCATGAAAAACTACCAATATCAAACAAGCAGAAATTTATAAAGACGAAAATGGGAATAGCAAACAAAGTGACCCTAATGTCAATGATGAAGATGTGATACATGGCAACGTCGAGGTTGAACGTCCCGAAATTTCAAAACAACGAACACCTGAAAAACAAAGCGCTGCTTCATCTTTATGTAGTAACCTAAACAATAGATGTTTATTTTCTGTTGGCCAGATTTCTCCAGTTCCACAACCACTACAAGAAAACGTAAAAGCAATGTAGCTGAAGAACTTACAGGAACACCAAATATGGAAAAAATCAAAGTAAGATAGTTTACAAAAATTAAGAAAGAAAAGGTGTCCAAATTACAACGCAAAGCTAGAGAAGCTAAGAAGACAGTCCAGCCAGAAACTTCTAAAGAAGGTAAAAAAATACATTGCTGTACAGCAAGACAATGTACGAAGAGAATTGTTAATCCCGAATCTGATGCGAATTCTGGTTCTGAATGAGATCCATTTTTTTAAAATGACAATTCACTATTTTCAAAATCCAAAATGAAAGAAATATGAATTAAATGCGTTAAGTACAAGAATTGGGTTTACTGCAAGCGTGCTGATGTCTCATCAAAATGCAAAGTATATATTTGTGAGAAATGTTCAGAATTAAAATGACATAATGAGGTTTTTTAAATTTTTTAAATTAAAAAAAAAGTATCTTAAGCTTAATATTTTTTCTATGGTAGTTATGCTTGTATATCTATTATCTAACAATTGTGCCAAAAAAATTAACTGTAACAAAATTTTGTGATCAAAAATGCTTAGGGTATGTTTTTAGGGCCAGTCTCGACTACTCGGTTTTCTATTCTTCCAAAATTGAGCCAATTTAACCTTTAAATACGGCGAAGAACGTTATTTTTTTTCAATCTGACTGCGTTTATAGCATTCCTTCTCTTGTGCTCGTGGGAATTCGTATTCAGGAGCATTAAAGGTGTATCGTCTTAAACAATCTTCGAAGTGAGTGGTAGCGGAACACGCACTAGAAACGGGTCATCAAATTATGTTTGAAAACACTAAACTCTTGGACTATGTTTTAAACTACTATTAGCGAAAAATTTGGAAATACATTGAAATAATTACAAATCATTTTAATATTAACCGAGATTTTAGTTTTCCCTTACCGGAGTTTTGGAAACCAGTTTTATCGATTGGGAGCCGGTATATAAAAGCAAAACTTCATGGCGCTATTAATCAGTTTGTTCCGGGCTCTAAAGATGTCCACTGTCACGTCTGACAAAAGCTCAGCTTGTGTAATAACGACAACACGGGAATTATCCAGAATGGAAAATTGTATTAAATTAGTTATTATTTAAATATTTATTGTTCTTAAAGTTTTGTGTATTAAATTATGCTTACAACGTTAAAAATAAAACCAAAAAGAACAAAAAAATAAATAACGGTTCTGGTTCAATAAATCTGATTTGGACAAATTTCGGTTCCGGTTTCGGTTTAGGTAAAAATAACAGTTACGGTCCGGTTTTCGGTTTTATTTTGGTCCGGTCTAAGTTTGTGATATTCAGACAAGGGTTTATAAAAATACAATAATTTTAATACTCAAAGCATTTCTACCGTGTGTTATCAAACCAATTTGACCAAGTGTTAAAATAATTTTTAAGCGTTGGTTTTAAGCAATATAATAAGCGAATTGAATTAATAGTTTTAGTAAAATTGGTTTTAATTTATATTTTAAACAAATTTACAAGTGTCAATTTTATAAAGATTTTGTATGTGTGGTTTACGTAATTGTATGGTACATTTATATGCTGGAACAAAATTAAATAAATTAAAATCTGCACACTAATGCGTTTATTAATGTTTATTGTAATCCTAATTAAAATCAAATAATTGCTTAACAGTATGTATAATAAGCTGCAATAATTAAATAAAAGCTTTCCAACTGCGCCATATGCATGAAATCTGCAGTAGCACTCATCGAGGCACCTACAAATTTCTACACATGCTGTTTGTATTCTACCAGTTTAAAACCAACTGAAATTATTGTTAATAACAGAAAAACACAGCTGGTAAATGACGTTTGATATCGTTATTAATCATTAAAACTCTATATTTGTAGACAAGGCGCAATAAAGTACTGAATAATGTCCGTCATATTCACATAAATGATTGATTACACCAAGTCAAATGTGGATTTTAATTTCAAGCTATTTGAATTTATGCTTGACTCACTGGCGTCTGAAATTGTTCTTTTTTCTTTCTAAAAGAGTATTTTATGAAAACGTACGAAGAGGTTTAATTTTATTCTCAAAAACTGAGTGCTTTGGTAACGAAGGTAGGCTAACCGTGAAATATGCGGTAAATTATGTTAGAAGAGTACATCTGCAGTTGTAGTCGCGACTCGTGAAGGTGAAGAAAAATTTCATAAACGATTGAGGTACGGGAGTTTCGTGTGTAAAGAGGAGGATTATACCGCGAGACTGCGCTTTTGAAATAGGGCAGGATCAGTACTAGCTCAGCGTAATTTAACACAGTGTCATATCGCTCGGGCGTAAATGTTTCTCTACTACTTGTCAGAAATTTACAGCCGGATTTTCTGTAGATCGTTTTACTGATTTTATGCTCTCTTTTGCTCAGCTCGGGCAATCGATTTTATAGTTTTATACAATATAATTTTCGAGTAATTGTCACATAAATACACATCTTATGATCACCTTAAATACTTTAGACACTTAAGTTTCTGTTTAAAAGCATAAACGCAAATCTACAAAAGTGCAAATAATAAAATCGAATAATATTATTATTACAGGCAAATTTTGTGTTTCCGGAAGAATTGAGTTACAAAACATTTTGTATAGACTGAAGCGGAAAATCCCTCCGTTTATTTCTGCCACTTGTAGAAATTTTTGGCATGTTTATAAAAGAATCCTTGTTTTTGTCTCAAGCATAAGAAAAAATCCGGAATCAGCTATTTATTCCACTAGGATAGTCGCGTACCCTTAAAGAGGTTTCATGCAAAGTTTGCCAAGCAGAGCGGGTGAGACGAAGGTACAGTAATGTGCATTCACGAGGAACACGATGAATGACGGAAAGCAACCTCTGCTATTCGCATCGCAACTTGCTGATCAGTTTCGGATCGATGCATAAACTCCTTTTTAGTTGTGTCCCTGTGTCAGTCCCAATGGACCTTGACTTCAAGTTTGTATTAATGTTTAAAAGCGATCTAAAAAACCTTCAACTTTGCTTTTCGTAAACATTTTTTTTGTAAAATCCGATTGTTATAAAAAAGTCGCCGACAGCATCTTGTTTTAACAAATCCTCAAAAATTTTAATTAAACTGCTCCCAAATAAAAATACGAGAGATATATAGATTAGAGATAAATTGGAAAAATGGAACGCGTCACGTTATCAATATTACTTTACTTCTAAAGCGTCATTCTTTTGAACACGTTCATTCAAGTTCTTATCACACATGAAGAAACTTTTTAGGAAAATTACTAAACGGTCAATGTTATTTGAAATATTTTTAGATTATTAAAACCTTTTTTTATATATTTGAGATCGTTAATGTCAACGTAACCTATATAAAATTTTGTTACGAGAAATAGTTGGTGTATTTTTTTCATAAAACCTTAAATAAGCTGACTTCGTCGTTCCTCAGACCACAAACAATACTATTCTTTTACTCTTTTATAATCAATAGAATGATATACGTTTTGTGATAAAAGAGAGCGGCCGCATTGTTTATGGGGCACTCGGAACGGCCAGAGGTCTTCAACATTTCATCTACCGTCGTGGATAAATGGTTTCCGGAGCACGGCCACGTGCTCTGTTAACGTATGGCCTCATCGAGGTCTTTCCGTTAGCGAACCGTAAAAAACTATTCAGATTCGGTGACCAAATACAGTTTAAGCACTATCCATTACGGAAATTGTAGGAATTTGTTGCGTAGAACCTACGTCGACAATGTCGTGGCACGCCACAGTAGTTTGTCCCTTGACTACAACCACACGCAAATTGAATGAACACCCCCGTTTAGTTTAGTTTATTTGAGCGAATTTCCACAAATATTCCCGAGACAATAATGAGAATTCTTTACAAACGACACAACTTCGGGTGGTGCTAGTTATACCCGCATTCTCGTTAGCATCACTTAGATGTCTTTTTACTTACTTTTTTGATTACAATGCACTTATTAACGACAACGACTTGGGTGTGCATGTTTTTATTCTAACGTTAAATCTGGGTAATAACTACGGCTAATTATTATCTGTCTAATGGGATTTCCTGTAGCATAAATTGTCTAAATTATTAGGATGCAAGCGAGTACAGAAATCGTGAGGCATTAACTTGCCAACTAAGCATCCTTAATAATTACCCCAATAAAATTAAATTTCCCTATTAAAACACAAATGGGTTTATAAGCTCCTTGGATGTCCAAGTGAAATTACGTACAGCTAACAGTGTAATACTAATAATCTTACAAAACTCCATCCTTATACTTCTCGGCGCTTTTATTATTTTTCATTTTCTTTGTGTACATACCAAGTATGTCGACTATACAAAATAAACAAAATATTGAATTAAATCTTAATTTTGAATAATAACGTTTAATTTCAAATTTAATTTATAAGATATTTTATCTTTGTATTTATTTAGTAAAGATATACTAAATTAACATAAATCGTAACATATTTCTATTAATACTAATTTTTGCTTAAAAATTATTCTTAACATAATCACTCAGACCTCTTTTAAATTTATAAATATTTTCCTCGTGCTTTAATTTTATCTGGTAAGTCATTATATAATTTCAGACCTTTGTACAGAAGAGAATTTTGTGACTTTGACTTTGAAAATTTTGGCAATCTGAAGTCACATCGACTTTTCGTGTAATATGAATGTATGTTATGGTTACGTATCACTAATTTTGACATGTAGTTTGGAAGCAAATCATTAATTATTTTGTATACCAACATTAATGAATTGAAATATATCCGCTGTTTCACACTTAACCATTGTAAACAATCTAACATTACTGTGATTTTGGTATATTTTGGACAACAATATAATAATCATAGCCCTATTTTGTTGTTTCTGTAACCGTTTTAAGTCGACTTTGTAACACATTAAAAAAATACTACTGCAAAAATCAAAATATGGTGCTAAAATTCTTTTATAAACAGTAATTCTTGCATTAATCGTCAATTTATTAGATATTCTTCCTAATCGGCCAATCTTATTTGCTACTTTTTTTATTACATAATTCACGTGGCTTTTAAAATTTATATTTTGATCTATAACTACTCCTAAATATTTAATTTGTTAAACCTGTTCTAATTCTATGTTTTCAATTTTTATCTTTGTTGTTTCAGCATTATTATCTGATATTACCATTGTCTTACTTTTTCGCACATTAATTTTTAATTTGTTTGATTGTAACCAATTTGCAATAGTTTCTAATTCTGAGTTAAGCTTTATAATAGCTGAATGTACATTTTATCAGTAATTGATACCAGGGTATCGTCTGCAAACAAATTAATATTACAGCACTTAAGATTAAGTTCTTAATCATTAATATAAATTAAGAAAAGCAATGGGCCTAAGACTGATCCTTGAGGTACACCTAAATTATTTTGAATTAGAATAGATTCGTAATTTTGGTACGTAGTGGTCTGAGTACGAGATTCCAAGTAAGTTTCGAACCATTGAAGTTCGGTGCTTCTTATTCCATATTGGTAAAGTTTATTTATAAGTCTTCCTCTGTCGATAGTTTCAAAGGCTCTTTTATAGTCTAAAAACACTGCTACTACACTAATACCCACGTCGATTTCGGATTTCTATTTTGTCAGCACGAGATTTAATGCTGTTTCACACGAGTGTTTACTTCGAAAACCCGATTGATTTTCACTGATTATATTATTTTGTTCTAGAAAGCACTGTAATTGTTCCTTAAGAACTGATTCTAGTATTTGTTCGTACACTGGTAAAATATTGAGAGGTCGAAATTCTTCGCATCTTTTTGTATTTTTAATTTTAGGCGTTGATATGATTTTTGATTGCTTCCAACAATTAGGAAATTTTCCACTTATTAAAGATATGTTTATTAGGTCTACCATTGCATTACCAATTTCTGGCAATGCATCTGTAATAACTTGTTTTGTAATGTTATCCGTTCCTCCTTTTCGCTTAATATTACTTAAGATTTTCTTCAGATCTGATAAATTAACTTGCTTAAATTTGAAATTAACGATTGGTTTTAATATTGGGGCCTCTTTGAAGTTTGCTGGGGACTGGTTTATACTATTATTTATGTGCATAATGCTAATTTCTACTTCGTCAAATATTATATTTTTTGGTTCATTTTTTTTCCCATTGATTAAATGTTTAATAATTCTCCACATATTTTGAGGTTGTCCGCTATTTTGCTGTATTTTATTTACGTAATATTTATTTTTGCTTGTCTTAATTTTGTTACTAAAATTATTTCTTGTGTTTTTGTAAAACATCCAGTCATTTTCATTTCCCGTTAATTTAGCAATTTTATAAAGCCCGTCCCTTTGGTTTTGGAGATTACGTAAGTCCATTGTAAACCAGGTGTTACTTGTTTGTGTTTTTATAGTTTTCTTTATAATTAGGTCATTTACTGCATAAAAAAGCGTTTGAACTATGTCATTTGCTATTTGACCAATCTGTCGATTTTGCATATTCCAATTGTGATGGCTCAGTACATTAAGTAGGTTTTGGTAAATATTTTTTATAGCAATTTATTGTTTTTTTTTGTAATCTTTTTATGTAATGTACCTAAATTTATTTCTATTATATCATGATCAGTTATTTTTGGTTCATTTAATACAACAGATCTTAATTCATCTACGTTTGTAATTATTAGGTCAACTATTGTATGGCTATTTTCTGTTGTACGCGTAAATTCGTCAACAATTTGTTTCATTCGTAGGCATCTAATAACTTGTATTAATTTCGACCCGTAACAACTTTCTTTGAATACACCTATATTAAAATCTCCTATAATTATATGTTGACTGTTATCCGGAATTGTATCTTCACACCACTTTTAAAAATGTTCTATAAAAATAGCATCACTTGCACTTGGCGAATGATACAGCACTGTATAGTATCCTGTTTGGAATCCTCCTATTATTTTGATACAATATTAACCAAGAGTTATTGTCTAATGCAAAATAAGAGATTACAGTATATCGGATTCTATTACTTATAACTATTACAACTCCTCCAGTTCTTCTCGTTTGTGAATTACACCGAATTAATACATATTCTGAAAAATTAATTTCAGTCTTGTATGTCTTCAGTTACACGAGTTTCACTTAATAATAACAAATTTGGTTTCCTATCTTGAATTAAGATTTCTAGTTCTTGGAAATGTTTTAGCATGATTTGTGCATTCAAATATAATATGTTCGCACCTTGTTTAGTTATTCTAAAAAATAAATCTTGTTTCTTTTCGTTTCCATTTTTCGTTTAAATACAGCACATTCTTGACTCCAGACAGGATGGTTAATGTCCAATTTCAGTTTTAACTTTTCGGCCATTTGAATACAATTCGAACATTTTTGATTTTCTTCTCCATCAACAGTACATTCCTGCAACCCATGTGAGCCAGCACATTTTGAACAGGCTTTTTGTGCTTTACACTCCGAGACTTCATGGTTAAATCCATTACATCGATAGCATCTTCTAATTTCAATAGCATCATAGACTATGCATCTATCCAAACCTACGTTTATCTTTTCTTCTTTCATTATAGCCCGACGTGTATGCATTTATTTCCGCATAAGCTATGTAACTTATCCGATTTCTACCTTCTTTTGTGTGTACAATCTTAGAGAGGATTTCTCTGAATTTATATGACTGTTCTGCATTTTGATTATTTCTTCGATTATTTCCGGTGGCAAATTTTCAGACAATCCAACTATTTTTATTCTTGGCAACTTTTTCTTTGGTAATTGTATTTTGTAGGATTCTCCCATTTTAGTTTCCACTTTCTCTTTTAACTTACATACATCATCCTTATTTTTACATTCAATAAGTATACCACCATTACTTACCGGTCGTATTCCGGTCATATTTATATCCGTAGGGTCAATACATTTCTTAATGTCATTCTTTGTATTCACACTTTTCTGTTCTACGTTTTTAGCTTTTATTATTAATGCTGGGTCATGTTTTTTTAACTTCAATTTATCCGCATATGTTGGTTGTGATCATTCTTCAATAATTTCAGTTATGTCACTTTTTAATTTATCTTGATTCATTATGATTTGTTGATTAACATTATTAATCTTTTGATTCTGCTTATGGACACCATCTTTCAGTTGTTTTAATGCTTTCATACCATTCAAAATAATTGCCATGTAACTTTTTGTATCTACACAGTGTTCACAAAACCAACCAAAATTACGGTTAGTCATCAATAGACCCTATTCCTCGGTAGTAATGTTACCACATTTGTAGTGATACATCCTATCACACACCCCTGCACAACAAACAATTTTATCACTTTTAACTAAGTCCGCATTACATTTTGCACAACTTGCTGCTTTAGACATTTTTTTAGTTAACTCTAGTAATGCCCTTTAGGGCTTTACCAGTTTCAATTAATTTTTTTACTTAATTTAATCACTACTTTCAGAGCACACGTAAACACGTCCGCACTCTGCGCGATCAAACTATTTTATTGATTGATTTTATTTAATGAAGTGAAAATCAAACAAACAAAAATTTAAAATTTTTTTCTAAACTCTTGAACACACGATTCAAAATTTTTTACGTACAAAATTTTATATGCAAATTAGTTATTTAAATATGATTTTGTACTAATTAATTTAACTACTGCACGAAGTGTCATGATACTGAAATCAGATAAATACCGACATAAAATTCAATTTTTTCTTCATCTTGAATTAACTAACAATTTAACTGTACCAAAGATCAAAATTTAAATGTACTGTATAATTAAATGCTTCAGTTTTTTGTATATATAATATTTTACTAGCATTTTTTACTTTTTATGAAAATATCGATTTTTTGCTGCAAAAAATTGTAATAAACATTTTTTTATTACGTGCACTCTGCATTACATGTATTTGTATATTACACCTATAAACTGTAGTCATTTTTAATTATTATTGGTTCCTCTACTTGTCTTGTATCATTTTTAAATCATTGCAAAAATAAACTTATTATTGTGCCACGAAGCTACTAAATGTACAAAAAAAAATATTGACTTTAATTATTTTTATATTTGTTAGTTTTTCTAATATTTGATTATTTACTAAAAGTTTGGTCTAGTGGTTGCAAAAACATATAACTGATTTTTTAAACAATATTTTCTAATTTCAAGCTAATAACATGCACAAAAATGCTTAAATTTGCAATCTTTCTTAAAACACGAAGTTTCTAAAACGTTACTATTAAGAAAAAAATATTCAACAATTATTGTTGCTATTAAAAAATGTCATTTTTATCATAAACAAAATTTTTTTATTTAAAAACGTTAGATATTACTCAAAATTCAGCAATATCAGATCGGTTTGCTTTAGTTAATAGAACACGCATGCGGTACCCCACGCTAAGTATAACCTCTAGAAGTTAAGAGGAATCAAACTGTTTTAATATTCCACGCCTAGTCTCTATTACGTGCTGTTATAGCTTTATCCTTTTTTAGTTCAGAATTAATTTTCTACTGAGAAGCTGTTGCTGGTGTTGTGATATTAAAATTACAACATACTCTGCACGCAAAGTACTTATAATTACAATCTATTTTATTCACGATGATTTTTGATTAACTATTGATTCTCTTTATATTATTGTATTCATATTTTCTTAAACCGTGCAATGAGTTTAATTTATTTTATAGGTACTACATGCTATTAATTTTTTTTTAATTTAGTCTATCTTTAATTTAATTATTACATAACTAGTAATTGTTTATAAATTTTTAGTTTTACACGAGTTTTTTATTATTCTTATACTATTTACATGTTTTTTAAAATAGTTAACATAGTGTCGGTCTAAACGAAGTTATTTGATGCATGATTTGAAACAATTTTGGGTCATTTTACATTAAATGTTTTTGCGTGGTTTCAAACTTTTTCAAAAAAACAATATTTTTTTGTAGTACAATTCAGGATTCCACGGGTTGCATTTGTAACAGAATTTTCAATTCTTGATAATTCCCGTATTGTCGTTATCACACAAGATGAGCTTTCGTCACACGTCGCAGTGGCTTTTTCATAGCCCGTAACTATCTGATTGATTGCGCCGTGAAATCTCGCTTTTATAAAATTGCCTCGGATCGAGAAAACTGGTTTCCAATCTCCGATAAAAGAAAACTAGAATCTCGGTTTATATTAAAAGGATTTTTAATTATTTTAATCGATTTTTTAATTTTTCGCTGATAGTAATTAGAAATATTCCCCAAAGTTCTAGTGTTTTTAAACCTAATTTGATGACCCGTTTCTAGTACGTGTTTCGCACTGCTGACTTTGAAGATTGTTTATAGCTGGGGAGGTAACGTTAATTTTTCCAAGAAATTTTATACCAAATGAATTTTATTTTAAGTAGTTGCTTGAGATTTAATAATCAATAGAATATGCGTCAGCCGTTGCACCCGCGGTTGAGCCAAAAGTGATAGTTCGTAGCAAATGCTTTAGTTAGCGTAATATTCATTTAGTTGTTTATTGTTTACCAAATGTTGTATTAAGTAGGGTTTCGTTTAGTAACTATGTAATATTATGTGGGTAAGCGCAAATTATTTTTATGACAATGTAGATAGGTACGTACGAATAAATGGACTCATAGGCGATGTGTTTACATCATCACTTGTGGACTGTTACTATGGTATGTTTAATTGGTGTAATAATTAAAACGAGTGAGTGTAATGAAGAGTGCTCAGTTTTTATTACTTTAAGAGGCGGACTTAACTTATTTGAAAATGGATTGACGTACGAAAAGAGCAAAGAATCGAATCATAAGTATTACCATTACTTATGTTAAATTAATTTTATACCTAATGAAATTGCCCACATAACACAAAAAGGTCCATTACATATGCAATGAATGTGTTGTTCATGAATTATGGAGGTTTAATGTACATCCACAATAAACATTATGGAGTTAGAATGGATGTGACATTTCGTCAAATATGACCTCCATTGTATATCCACGGTACCTCCATTTCTATTCCAGAAGGTATAGATTATGGAGTTGCAATGGACGTGTTATTTCATCAGATATAACCTCCATTGCATATCCACTGTCCTCCAAATATACTCTTGTATGTAGATTGAAATATTTATTTTAGATATTGGTACTTAGGTTAAAATAAACTAAAAAAAAATTATTATATTTACTGTTTACTTTTTGATTATAAAATATATATAAAAATATAAAAATATTGTCAGTGTCTGTCTTGAAGTTTCTCTAAATTGATCGTTTCCTGAAAAAAATCAAAAATGTACAATAACTATTCTAGAAAGCAATTATATAATCACAAAGGGCGCTCACAGTGAAAATAATTCATAAACTTTAATACCTCTGTAGTAGTTTGTATATAAACGTTATATCACTAACGAAAAAGGCTAAATCACTAACCTCGCAAACTACCATAATGTGATCACAATGCTTTATGGGTAAGAAATGGCGGCGTTGCCGATAATATTCAAATTTCCTATATAATCATGAATTGAAACTTGTCTGTAATGTTAGTGATATAAAGGTAGTAGTTACATAACTATCAATTATACATAAAATAGTAAATGAATGTATGGAATGTTATACATATTAAGTAATTAAAGCGGCAACATTTACTATAATGAACCAATAAGATAAGAAACGAATTTTTTCGGTACCAAATCATAAATTCGAATTATTATAATTATTATATATTATTATAATTAGGAAACAAGTAATTTGTTCTTCAAATCCACTTTTTTTAGTCATCAACAAAAAATTCCTTAATATGAATCATCTAAAACAAAATATCCTTTTTTATTTAAGATTATTCCTGAAAATTCAGATGAAAAAATGTTTTTCATCACACATTCATAAACTGTTTTCCGAGTCTTCGCAAACCTGTACAGGTCCTTGGTGGGTCTTCTGCTGACGTCTCGTTTCACAATTCCTACTCGGATTATGTGGTTTAAAAGATCCATGTAAATACATTCTAATGTATATACGTTCATGGATGTGCACGTATGTATATACTGTGGAGCTGTAATGTACATTACTTGATGGATATTCATCAATGTATGCCGAATGGATAAGTATGTATGTTCATTGTATCTCGTGTGCTATGTGGGTGAAATATAGAGCAACATGTTACATGCAAAAGTTGAAACAATGTCACTGCCTGAAATAAGGTAACATAAACGATGTTATTCCGTTGCTCAGAGGAGACGGGATGGGTTATATTCAAAATTTCGTGATTGATTTGGATAAACTTGACGAAAACACAAAATCGAAAAGTAATAAAGCCAAAATCAAAGGGCGCCAGGAAGGAGTAAAGCTTAATGGACTTCTGGCCTTTGCCAACCACAAGTCCGCTCCTGAAGGATACACTATAAATGGACTTGCCTTAATAGAGTGTATCTCACTAAAATCTGAAATAATCTAATAAAAATTACACACGCGAAGGCCGACGGAATTAAAAGCTTCTTACAATTTAACTATTTAACATTTATTTGAACACACAAAAAAATAAAATAATAGTATTGAAATCAACAAAATTAACAAAACAAAACACCAAGAACAAAATATACGTAAAATGAACGTTTTAATGAACAAACAAAAAAAATTAAAGTTAACTGAATAAATGCACAAAACAAAAAAAAACATACAAAATTTAAAGAAATAAAACAAAAAAAAATGGTAAATCTTGATTACCTAAAAATCACGGCCGTGTATATAAAACTTTACTTCAACGAAAATTTTGTGACGTATTTTCGACAAATACTGACAAATATTAATTACATTATCGGTGCAACATCAATTCGCGACACTTTTGATTTTTCCTAAAATCTCAAAGCTTTTAAAACACAATCGCGTAAACAAAAATTTCACATTTAAATAATCTGTACAAAATAAATACCTTGAATTGTCGTCGTAACTCCAAGAAAGAACATGTGGTTGATTCTGGGTTGCCAGCTGTCTACAGGAAGAAACGTTGGAGGGTACCCCAAACAATGGAATGACGGCTTTTAATACCAACGTAAAATCCGCACAAAAGCGAAGACTGGATTTTTTTCTTAACACAACACTTCGATAGCAAATCCAACTCGAAACGTTAGCGTAATTTTGGAAACCATGAAATACATTAAACTGTAAAATTACGAAATTGGAAAACCAAACTATTTCACCACCACACTAAATTTTCACGGTTCCATTTATTTAACTTCCGCGGTATTACATAACCGTAGGGTAAAGGCACCCCGATCACTTGACTACAACTCGATACCCGGTGTTCTTAATTAGAACCCAACAACCACAACCCTCTTCAAAATCAAAATTTTATTCTTATATCACCTCGTAATCCCACTTAATTCAATAAACTTGCGCCGTAAAATCTTTGTAAAAGATGGAACACTAAACAAAGTAAATTAACAAAAATGAAAAATATTGTCACCACATGCGTCACGTCACGTACGCACAGCGAAATGAACATTCCCATGAAAATCGCATACTCAGCTAAACTAACAAATGAAACAATCGCGCTCGAAAATGGGTTTAAAATAAACAAAAGAAGATACTAAGAAAATGTATCAAATTTCATTCCAGAAAAGAAACCATAAATTAGATAGAGTTGTTATCCACTGCAATAACCAGAAATAAAATACTAAATAATAATAATAAAGACCACGGACCTTTATGCGTTTAAAAAAAATAAAGCAATAATAATTGTGAAATAATTATTAAATACAAAATTTGACAATCAACTTCAATTAACATAATAAAATTAAACCAGTGAACGTTTTCGATGCTTTCACGAAACTACTCAATCCCTTAAAAATTAAGCGAAATAAATTTGAATACGGGGTCTTTTACAAAAGATTCACGACCAAATTTCAACGACGGTTACAAAGATTATTGTTAATAATATTAAAAATTGCCGTCAGCTGAATGCTTGTGGCTGTAAAGACCGTCAGTTTATTTATCAAAGTGACTATGTACCGCTCAGATGTATTGTGCGCGCGGCATGTTTATGACGGTTTTACGCCCATTATAAGAACCGCTGACTATTTTTTTTAATTATTTATAAAGTATGAAAATTCTGTTGTATAAATTTCATAAGGTATAAAATGACTTTATACTTCAACATTTTTAATATGGTTCATATACGTGACTGACGTATAATCCCCTCTCTTCACTACAGCTGATAGTTATTTTTTAGTTAAAATTAACCTCAGGAATCACCTTACAAATTTATGTATGGTATAAAATTACTCGCACCATAATTTTTTCAAAAAATTTTAATATGCTTGGTTCTCTCACTACTAGACTGACTGACGCCCAAATCTTTCATGTATTAGTGAAGAACTATCATTGTTACGAATATCGGCCGGTATGAAATGATTTGTCAAAATTAACGCTACTTCCCCAGCTATTAAGACGCTACACCTTTGATGCTCTTTAATACGAACTCTCACGCTTCGACCCGTTTCTCTTATATATGCACGACCACAAAGCACGGAATGCTATAAACGCCGTCAGATTGAAAAAAAAAATAACGTTCTTCGCCGTATTTAAAGGTTGGCTCAATTTTGGAAGAATAGAAAACCGAGTAGTAGAGACTGGCCTAAAAACATACCTTAAGCAAAGTCAAAAAACTTACTTTAATAGCTAAAACCTATAAGGAATTAAATAAATTAAATAAAAAATTCTGAACATTTCTCACAAATATATACTTTGCATTTTGGTGAGACATCAGCACGCTTGCAGTAGACCCAATTCTTGCACTTAACGCATTTAATTCATTTTTTTTAAATTTTGGATTTTGAAAATAGTGAATTGTCATCTTAAAAAAATGAATCTTATTCAGAACCACAATTTGCATCCGATTCGGTATTAACTCTTCGTACATTGTCTTGCTGTACGGCGATATATTTTGTTTTTTTCTACCTTTTTCAGAGGTTTTTGGCTGGACTGTCTTCTTAGCTTCTCTAGCTTTGCGTTGTAATTCGGACACTTTTTCTTTCTCAATTTTTGTAAACTGTCTTGCTTTGATTTCTTCCATATTTGGTGTCCCTGTAAGTTCGTCAGCTACATTGGTTTCACGTTTTCTTGTAGTGGTTGAAGCTGCTTGCGGAACTGGAGAAATCTGGCCAACAGAAAATAAACATCTATTGTTTAGGTTACTACATGAAGATGAAGCAGCGCTTTGTTTTTCAGGTGTTCGTTGTTTTGAAATTTCGAGACGTTCAACCTCGACGTTGACATGTATTACATCTTTATCATTGACATTAGGGTCACTTTGTTTGCTATTCCCATTTTCATCTTTATAAATTTTTGCTTGTTTGATATTGGTAGCTTTTCATGGTGCGAATAGATAGTTGAGGAAAGTATTGAGATTTACTAACCAGATTCCGGTTTTCAAGAAACCGTTTTCTCTATCCCAACCTACGTTTATCTTTTCTTCTTTCATTATAGCCCGATACGTGTATGCATTTACTTCCGCATAAGCTATGTAACTTTTCCGATTTCTATCCTCTCTTGTGCGTAAAATCTTTAAAGATGATTTCTCTGAATTTATTTGACTGTTCTGCATTTTGATTTTTTCCTCGATTATTTCCGGTGGCAAATGCGTTTGCGCAGACCTGAAATAAGCTGCTGCAAATAATCGAAATATTTGAAATTTTGAAAATACCCTATCAGGATGTGTCTGAAGCAATAAAAAAACTTTCTAATAGTAGTAGGTCTTTATGGGTCTATAAAATACTACATCCAGAGGCTGCATCCTATGGGTGCATTTAGAAATTGTTAAAACTTTAAAATTTCTATGGTTGGAGTGCCCGTCGACAATCAACAGGAATTTATCAGGCAATGTGGGGTTGGTGATTTGTGTTGTAACCATTTTAATGGCTGCAAAGTTGTTAATACATTTTTGTATTTTTTCCGCGGATGTAGGGTATTGGGCATTCTTTTAACAATTTAATTTTATTTGGATCCGGAGAGATTTCTTTTTCTGATATAATATAACCTAGATATCGTACGTGTGGCAGTAAAAAATTACATGTTTATAGTTTCAATTTTAGATTTGCTTTTCTTGACATCCGTGAAATTTACATTTGTAGGTTCATAGAGTACTTCACGATGTAATCCTATTTTAGCTCCTGAACCGACTGACATTTTTAATGGAAAATTGTTGACAAACAGGTAGATTACTGCGGAAAGTTTAAGAGTTTCTTCTTGGTCATGTATTTGAGGAATTTGTGGTAATTGATTTTCTGTGATTAATTTTCTGCAACTTTTCTGTTGTTGATTTTTTGGCTTTCTATCCTTGTGATGCTGTTGGTATTGATCCTGAGTCAATTGGCGACGGTTTTTTATTTTCCTTTTTTTCAGGTTAACAAAATAACACACAAATGAACAAGAATATTAATAGTTTAAAAGTTTTCCGCTGCCACCAGTTGTAACAGGTTACCGCTGCTACCAATTGTAACCTATGACCGAACAGTTACAATAATTTTGAATTAAAGTTGAGTTTAATTGAGGGTCAAAATAATGGGTACAAACTGCTACTCTCCTTAAGATAGAACTCGTCGTTAGGCAAAGAGTCCGCTGTATTGACCCAGATAATAATTTCGCATTCGTTACTTACCTTACTACTATATCACTTTTATTTTATTTGTCGCAAATTAAATTATATAGTTAAATGGATATATTTTTGTTAATTACACTCAATAAATTATGTATAAGATACTCTAAACTATAGTTAATTTCTCGCAATTACTACCTACTTATAATGTAAGTTAAACGCGATGTTCGATGCGGACTTATATTAATTTCGAATTGGATGTTAGTTTACTAAATGTTGTTTGCAAACTGACTCAAATCATTTAGTTTTTCATCAGATTCCTTAGGCAGTAATTATAAGTATTTTTGTTGTGTGCAAAATTTATGATTACCCGTAGAAAATAATAATGTAATTATTAATGTATGTTAAAAATTATTTCTTTGGCCTATTTAACAGTTATTGCTGTTTTAAGATACAAAGTTTAAATTTATATTCAGCTATAACTATTGCCTCATTTTGTTAACTAACAAATCAATATTTCGAAATACGTTTGTTGAACTCTAACCTTTGCTAAATTTAGAATTTCGTAAGACATTGATAGTTTAAACGATTTTTGTTTAAAATTTAGTTATTCAGTTACATAATGAGGTGCTTTGAAATAGAATATGATTTATCAGAATCGCGCATATTTATTGATTCGTTTATAACTAGCTTTAAAGAAGTTTTGCTACATAATGGTAATGACTTAGTTACCATTCTTGAGAAACTCAAATATCAATGGATGGTTTGTAGAGACTACAAAATACTGACCTTGTTGTTGGTTCAGTAGGGAAATTATACAAAATATTTTTGGTTTCCTTGTTGGAATGAATGAAAACTGACTGATTTTCTAGAGACAGCTTAACCCCAGTCAAAAAAACGTCAACAAAACAACTGTTGCTTTGCCAGAAAAGCGTTCATATTAAATTAGGGCTTATAAAACAGTTTGTCAAATCATTGCCAAGATATAGGATTTTTTCGATAACTGTTTTCTAAGTTCTTAAAATTGTCTAAAACCAAGTTGACGAGTTTTTTACTAGCACCGACATAAGAAAACTTGTAACTCATCTTTTCCTTTAGAAACAATGAGAGACAAGAAAAAAAAGCGTGGGACTTTTTAAGAATGTAGTGCACAAGTTTTTAGGGAATACTCTTTTTTTTCCTGTCTTTTATCAATCTGCAATCAGCCAAGAGTTATAATCAGATGTGTCTTCTATTATATATAAGTGGCTTTAGATATGCACATCCTGTGATGTGCCATTTCTTGTTATTAGATGATTAGATGGTGGCTAGTCGTATTCTTTTTAGGCGGAATATAGAGTCCTTGGTGTTAAGGAGCTCTGTGGCTAAACTATGTATGTGTTTTTCAAGTCTCTGCTTATAGGCATCAGAAGACTTCTCTATTTCTTCTCTGACTGTAGGGAGTTGCAGATATTCATGCACTTCTGTGTTCCTTATAAACCATGGGGCATTAGTCAAAGTTTTTAATGCTTTATTTTGGAAGCGCTGTAGTATTTCTATATTTGAGTGACTAGCTAACCCCCAGAGTTGTATACCATATGTCCATAGTGGTTTTATAATGCATTTGTATATCAGGAGCTTATTCTCCAAACTGAGAGTTGATTGCTTGCCCAGCAGTAAGTGCATGTCCCTGAACTTTTTGTTTGCTTGTTCTCTCTTTGCCTTAATGTGATCCCTCCACGTAAGCCGTTTGTCCAGATGCATACCCAGGTATTTCACTGTTGTTTGCTGTGTCAAGATATCTCCGTTAAGTGTAACAGGTGGACAGGCACCTCTATTCAAAGTAAATGTTATGTGAACTGATTTTGCAGGACTAGCTCTTATGCGCCACATCTTTAGCCATATTCCGATTCTATCTAGATGTTTTTGTAGTTTTACGGATGCTAGACTAGGATCTTTACTGCTAGAAAGGATTGCAGTGTCATCTGCATAGGTTGCAGTTACTACTTCTTCTGTGATAGGTATATCAGCGGTAAAAATTGTGTAGAGGATAGGGCCCAGCACCGATCCTTGGGGCACTCCTGCTTTTATTTGGCAGATGGATGACAGGCGATCTCCGCACTTGACTTGGTAAATTCGTTGTTCCAGATAAGACTTCAAAAGCATGTACTCAGTGTTTGGAAGAAGTAGTTTTAGCTTATATAAGAGACCCTTTTGCCATACACGGTCAAAGGCTTGTTGTATGTCTAGGAATACGGCCGTGCAGTACTCCTTCCTCTCCAGCGTCTGTCGTATTGTGTGAGCTACTCGGTGTATTTGTTCAGTCGTTCCATGGTGTGCTCGAAATCCGAATTGATGGTCTGGTATTATTTTTTGCTCTTCAAGAACTGGGAGAAGTCGACTTAATATTAGTATCTCAGTAAGTTTTGATAATACTGGGAGAAGACTTATAGGTCTGTAAGATGTGACTTCTGTGGGAATCTTCCCCGGTTTGAGTACCATATTTATAATGGACACTTTCTACAGATTTGGGAAATATTGTAGTCTCAACACTGCATTAAAGAGGATTGTCAGCAGAACTATACCTTTCTTTGGTAGCTGTTTCAAAACTTCTGCCGTTATCAGGTCAAAACCGGGAGCTTTCTTTTGTTTTAGTTGAGCTATGGTTTTTTTGACTTCTGCTGGGGTGACTGATTTCAAGGGTAGAGACATTTGCTGATCGCTATTTAAGATCTCGTCGATCGTTTTTTCTGTGTCGTCAACATCAGCTTCATCGGATTTGAACACACTTTTTAGGAAGGTGGCGAATAATTCTGCTTTATCTGCAGGTTTCCTTGACCAACTGTCATCAGATTTTCTTAGAGGAAGCATGTATTCTTTTGGCTTTTTTAGTGATTTAGCCATTTTCCAGAGTGTATAATCTTCTGCTTTGTATGGTGATAAAGTCTTTAATTTGTCTGCAAAGTCCTATTCTCTAGTTCTTTGAGCATTGATTTCAGTATTTTTTGAGATTTGTTTAGTGCCTTTTTGTCTTGGTGATTCCTACTAGTATGCCATTGTCGCCTTATTTTTCTTTTTACAGCTATCATTTCTCTAATTTCCACGGTAGTGTCCAAATTTTTCGATGTTACTTCTATATAGGGAGATGATAGCCAAGCTGTTTTTTGAATTAAGTTGGTAGTATACAACGCCGCACTTTCTGTATCATCTTCCGTTTTAAGAGGTATACAGAGTGTGGTATTATCTTCAATGTAATCCCGGAATGCTTCCCAGTCAGTTTTATGGTTGTATAAAGTCTCGGGTAATTGTTTTAGGATCACTGTAGTGCTTAGTGTACATATGATAGGCGTGCGGTTGGAAGAGCCATCCAGGCATGATTCAATTTTTGTGTAGAGTCCTGATATTCCTTTGGTGACGAAGAAGTCTATGAGGTCTGGGATTTTATTTGGGTTAGTTGGCCAATGAGTCGGTTCTCCTGTTAAAAGTACATTAAGATTATTGCTGTCAATAGCATTTTTCAAAGTTTGGCTTTTCGTATTTGTTAATCGGGAGCCCCAAATTGTGTTTTTGGCATTCCAGTCGCCTCCCGACAGATATCTACCGCCCAATGTGCGAAAGAAGTCATTGTACATCTGCTCGTCTATTCGATGTCGGGGGGGGGGGCAGTACACTGCAGCCACATTTAACGAGCCCTGCCAGTCGTCAACAGATACTATAGCAGCCTGTATATGTGTTTGTGTATATGGTGGTAACATATATCTTATGTTTTTTCTTATTACTATAGCAGCTCCAGCATGTGATGTGCCGTCTGGATGATTAGCGTAGCATACGGTATATCCCTTGATTTTAATCACTCTTTGATCAGTCATATGTGTTTCGGAAATTAATAGAACATCAATTTTGTTGTGGTTTATAAACAGCTCAACCTCGTGCTTATTTGGAGATAAGCCATTGATATTCCATGCAGCTATACGTATGAATTTCATTTCAGGTTCTGAGCTATGAGTGTCGTTAGGAGACCCATTAGGGTGCCTATTTGTGTTATGAGGATATCAATTTTTTCTGATTGTTTTATTATTATCTGCTCTAAGGAGCTTGTTGACTGAGAATGTGCATTCTCTATTTTTTGGGTCCAGCAAACATCATTCATGATGTTGGACATAGTTTCAGATGTATGTGCAATGTTTATTTGCTGGTTGCTTGACTGGACTTGGAAAATTATCTTGAGTAAGGGGGGGTGGCATTGTTGTTTGTGTGGGTTGTTTTGCTATTACTGGGTCTCTTTTGTTTGCAATATTTCCCATTTTTCAAGCCTTTATCTCTTTATACACTTGACAGCCCTTGTAATTGGCTGGGTGGTCACCATCACAGAGAGCGCAGGTGGCCGGTGTATACTTGTCTTTTTTTTTGGACAATCAGTGGTTTTGTGTCCTTTACCACATTTGACACACCTGTGGGGACGCATACAGAATACTCTGACTACAAAAACATTGTACAACGCATAAAACTCAAGATTGGAATATAAACTTAAAACTTCATTTCTTACACTTTCATATTAACTATTTTCCTAAAAACTTGAGAACTTACAGTAAAAATCAGAGTGAAAGATTTCAACAGCGTATCTGTGATTTTGAGAGACTACTATGGAAAATATATGCCAACATGTTAGTTGACTACTGTTGTATGCTCAACCAAAAACCAAACAATGAAATCGGAAAAGAAAAAAGAGTAAACCTTAAATTGTGTATAAACATTAGAATTTTTTTTTTGATTAGTTGTAAGAAAATAAATATATTTAGTTCATTGTAAAAGTGTTTTTATTAAAAAATTATTTTGCAAATAATTTATACGTGATGGACTGTCATGGAAGTCATTTTTAGAATCTGTGACCTTTAAAACATATTAAGTAAAATATTTCATGCAGCTGAAACAAAACATTTTTTAATAGAGTTAAAACATTTCTAAGCATAAGATTAATGATGGGTATAAGAAAAAAAATTACCAAAAAAGAAAAAGGATTACTTTAAACTAACAAGTTAAACGTGTTACATACAAAGAAATGTTAAAGATTATAAAACATGACACAAAATAGCTCAGTGCAAATATTTGAATTACTAATCGGAAATATTTGAACAAATAAGCCAATATTAAAAATAACAGTCATAATAAATAAAGGCGCTAATTAAATCAAAGTTCTTTTATGCACTGTAGAACTTACTTTTATGGCTGTACTGTCACTTTATTTCTAAATTTAAAGTTTTACAATATTAAAAAACTTTAGAAACCTTGTTACATTATTTATTGCAAATGCATTTACATACTATCAAATTTTTTTGTAAACATTTGTATAGATTAGGTTATGAGTTCTGTACCACAAACAAAAATATATTATCAAACTTTACATAAAAAAAATAATTTATGTTTAAACTATTATCTATGATTATCTATTTTATAGAAATTCGTTAATTTGAACATTTTAAAATTATTAAGAAAAAAATCAATAACATAAAATATAGGTGGTTCAATTCACAATATGTGTAACAAATTTTCTGCATTTTTTTAATTTTTAGATTATATTGTTGAGATTTATTACTGCTTAAAATAAATTAGTGTATTAAGAGTTTAGTTTTTTATAAAAGTTTTTAACTAAAATAAAATATATATGACGCTGAAATAACTTCGTTTTTTTGAGTCCTTTGATATAATTTGTTTGTTAGCTTTTTTATAGTAACAAATTATTTACTAGCAATTTGTTTGTTTATATGTTTTAAAATTCCTTTTAGTCTAAAAGCTTTATTTGGTAATTAAATGAGACTTTTCTATGTGATTTTTATAACGTAAATCTGTATTTCAAAGTTTGCTTGCACAAGATCAATTAGTAACAGCAAATGGCTAAAATGTTTATATTGATAAAATACAAAATCCTGCAAAAAATGATAAAACTTTAAAAAAATATGTTTAAAATTTAGTTGACTTTATTCTGATTATAAAAGTGGAAATTATTTATATTATTAAATGTAAATTAAAATGTTTGATAAATGAGAGGTGTGACCACACAAATTAAAAATTTTTTAAATCAAATAGTTATCAGAAGCAGCTATAATGTCGAAATGTTTACTACTTTGTCTTTCCACGTTTATAATAGTCCAAGAGTGTACTTTTTGAATAGATATCAAAATAATATTTTTTTGATATACTACGGGTTGTCGTAGTACCTTTGACATAGAGTAAATAAACGATAGACAACTTTTGAGAGTAAAATTCCGCTGTTACTATTGGTTTAGCAGAAAAACACTCGTGTAATACTTTTTTACTGTAGTTGTTTGTGACTAATACCTTGATTAGATGATTTCATTCTTTTTGAAGATTTTAGAGAAACGCTCTGTACTGTAAAGAAGTCACTACTGATAATTTTTAAGGAGAGTGATAGTGAGAAAATCCAATTCGATACACTGTGTGTGCTAATGAATCATTTTAAGTAACTAAAACGTCCAAAAATGGTAAAGTAGAGTCCCTTTCTAATTCTATAGTAAAACGAATATTTTGATGATTAGAGTTTAAACAACATAGAAAATTTTTAAACGCGGAATGACCATGTTGCCAGTTTTATCTTAGTCTTAATTATAAATAATAAGTACGATTGGTCAATAATATTGTTTATTAGGCAACAAGCGCCATGCTTTGTTGTTAGACGTGTTGCCACGCTTACAATATATTACATGCTCTCTTTTTTTTCTTTTTTTAGCATTGGTTTAACTATTTTAACTATAATCTACTAATTTGATTAACAATCTAAAACAAAGTCTTGTTTTAGATGATGTGGCAGTCTATGAACGCGACCACTTCGAGTTCTAATAACATAATTGCAATTGTTATCATTAGTGTTTTAATTTATTTATTTATGATTATTTTTGTTACTTTGGAAAACAGTAGCGTTGTCTCATAAATTACATTATCATCCAAATTAACAGCTACATTAGTTTTTTTCCACTTATCAATTTTTTTGAAAAAACACCTTATCATTAACAGAAAGTTCTGGTAATCTTTGGCAGTCTGATCATAAAAATGTTTTGGTCTAAGTTGGTTATTTTTTATTTGATGACCTATAGACACAGGTTTTAGAGCGTTTGTTGAAGTAGGTACAAGTGTTTTTAAAATTTGGTTTATTAACAGTTGTATACCCTAATTGGGGAGGGGGGAAGTTTTTCTTGTATTCTAGCAAAAGTATTGGTAAATTATTTTATTTTTTAAACATTTGTTTTACTATTTCTACTGAATTTTCTCCCAAACCATTCGATTGCGGATAGTGTGGGTTATAAAAAATAATTGTAAAATCGTAACTGTTAACAAACGTTTTAAAACTACTATTATTATAAGGTATATTGTCACTGTACCATACATCAGGGATACCAAATTTAGAGAATAAGCTTTAACATTTGTTAATCAACGTATCAGTTGCTTTATAATTTACTTTATATACTTATATCCAATTAGAATATGAATCTATAAATAGTAGGTAATTCTCTCCGTTAAATTCGAAGTAATCAAAACTCACGTATTGCCATGGTCTATCAGGTACGTTGTGTAAAACTAATGTTTCTTTTTGATTAGATGGTCTGTTTGCCTGACAAAATTTTCAGTGTAAGACCAAGCTTTCTATATCAAAAGAGATTTTTGGTCAGTAATTTATTTGCGCGAAGCTTACACTTTCCTATACCAAAGTGAGCCGAATGAACTATTTTAAACATATCATTTCGTAATTCCTTAGGAACAATTATTTTTGAGTTTAAAAATAAGAGACCGTTTCCTTTAATTTAAAATACTGTCTGGGTTTAAGTTTTTATCGTTTTGAGGTTACTGTGTTTTACAAAATTGTTTTATTTTGGATGAAACTAAGTCATTATCTAAGTAATTTTGAAAAACTTTCTTTTTTCTTCTGACACATTTATGTTGTTTGAAAGACTATAAATTTAATATTCTATTTCTTTATCTTTCGGATTTGGATCATTTAATACAAAGCGAGAGAGTACGTCAGTAACATATATTTTGTTACCGGGCACGTATTCAATTTTGATGTTATATTTTAACAGCTTTAGTAACATCTTCTGCAATCTTCTGCTAACTGTATCTAAATTTTTATTAAATATGGAAACTAATGGTTTTTTGATCCGTTTGAACTACAACAAGTTTACTACAAACAACATAATTAAATTTCTCAAAGACACACGCTATCGCCAAGAGCTCTACTATTTGATCGTACATTTTTTCAGTATCATTCAAGGATCTTGACACAAATGACACAGGGTAACTTTGCAATAAAACGCAACCTATCGAACGTCGTTTCATTTGTCAAGTTCTATACCCATCTTTGAAATGTGTTGACCCATAAACGTAACTGTTTTTGATTTATATTGAAAATTTTGGAAATTAAACTTAATGTTGTATTGTAAAGTTCGTTTAAAAACTTTTATTAGAATCTCATCGTATTCATTTTCAGTTTTTGCTGATATTATATCGTCAAAGTAAACATTGAAACTCTTGATATTTCCAAAAAGGATAACTGGAAACAAGCAATTTAAATTTAAATGTCAATTTCTTTACCATTACGTTTATGGCAGAAATTCGAACTTTGACAGCCTGGATGACCACGTGTCGCATCGAAATTGGACATGCTACTTATAGGATCGAAAGATATTGCCATAAGACAAATTTTAGCGAAGTGAGAAGTTGCGACTAATTTTTTTATGGCCGCTGGGGGGCATCAAAGTTTTTGTAACTTTTGGTAAAAATTCCGTTTAAAATGGCACTCATTCGATGTATTGTGATGTAATTGATGTTAATTATCGATATTTCTATTATATATAAATATTTTTGAAATTTTGATCATTTCACTTGCCCTATAGATCAAAATTGCTTCTTATCGACTTTAATATTTCTTTTTTTTGAAAAATTTCTGGAGCAGAACTTATGCCAAAAAGTATTGAATTTGTATAGATTATATGGATTGTTAAATGTGCAGTAATCTGAGCTATTGTCATTTAATTTTAAGTGCCATAACATCTTTCATATCAAACACAAAAAAAACAGCATTACCAGATAATTTACATGAAACATCATCACACTTTGGTATGGTAAAACATTCTCTACAAATTTAATTATTCAAGAGTTTAGGGTCAATACATAATCTTAAAGTACTATTGGACTTTTCCACAATTACTAAATTGTTAACCCATTCTGTTGGGTAATTAACTTTACTAATAATTTTTTCAATTTCTAAATTTACTACAGTATTTTTTAGTCTATCATGCAAAGCCAATGGCACCTTTCGTTCGAATTGTACAACTTTTATTGCATCAGGCTTAATTTTATATTGACTTTGCCTGGTACTTCACCCAACTTTTGAAAAACTTTTTTTGTTAACTTCGTAGTATTTTTATTCACAACTGCAAGTTTGTTTTCAATCGTTAACTCTTTAATATCCAAAACATTGCTAGAAAGACTTCTACTAAAATAACCATAAATAACTATGTTCTTCGGTTTTCGTGTTGCCATATCTTCCTCTGTACCTTCCATAAGTTTTATCTTTTTGTTTAGACCGACATGCTTTAGCAAAATGATTACGACCTTGGCACTTCGCACAGGTTTTATTTGTTACTGGACATTTTCCAAGTAAATGTGTATACAGACAGTTTTTACATTCAATTTTCTTAATGACCGCACTAATTTCCTTTCTCTTCCGACTTTAATAGTCTTACATGTTTTTTGCTTATTTCAATGCACGTGCAATATTTTATTATTTTGGATAAAATCATGCCCGTTTTCTTTAATAATTTTTGTTGTACAATTTATATCTAATCATACGTTGTTTGTATGATTGCGTACAGCCTTTTTTTACATTCAAACTCACACAATGCAACTTGCTCTTTTAATTCTTTTAATTTTTTTGGGTATCTAGCAGTCATCAAATGCTTTAATTAAGGAATCGAGGTTTTTTATTTTTTTCACAGATACTACGTTTATTTCGGCGATTCGATCCGGATACAAACTCAAGCGGCTTGGTAAATCCTACTTAAATTTTTGTTAATCCTGGAAATAAACATTCGGGATAAAGACCTCAGGCGGCTTGTAAAAATTAATCCAATTCCAACAATTTGGTAGATTGGCTTAAGTTAAGTCAATTCAACTTTACGAAATAAACGCTTAATCTACTTTTAATCGGGATCCAGTTTGTGTCACTTGTCTTTTATTGTCATTTGAAGTGAAATTGAGTAAAAAGAAAACGTTTTCTATCTAATATGTTGTTTTTTTTTAATAATTCAGGTAAAAAATGGTTTTATTTTGACTAGATATTTCTGTTTCGGCTTTTTCGCCATAGTTAAATAATAATAAACTTTTACCTATAGTAAATACTACCTAAATAAACCATAAATGAACACTGAATTATGCTAATAAACTAATACAAAAAATACAAATACAAATCCTTTTCGATATAAAGACTTAAGATTAGGAATTAATAATTCAATTTCTATCCGGAATGAACCGTCGAAATAAACGTACTAAGAATGTATTATAAATGTCTATACCGTTATCTCGAATCCCATTTAAGAAAATGGCTATTTTAATATCTTCATCAGTGATTGCTTTACCGGATAAATTAAAACCCTTTGTTTCCATTTTTGCCATGAACCAGCATTAATAAATTTAAGAAGTGTTGGTGCACAAATTTCGATTTTTTATTTTTTTAGGCGGAATCGTTGATAAGTAACAATAAATGACTTAGTCTTCCTTGCCAAAAATTTTATTAAACTTGCAAGATGTTTAGAGATTTTCTAAGTAGGTGAATTTACGCTGACAATTGGTCGAAGAAGAATACTAGATCTACGAATTAAAAATAATCTGTAAAATCAAGAAATTTTAGAATCTCTCGGTATTAACACATACTTAGAAATATTTCTAGCGACTTATTCAAAGACCTGCCATGAGTAACAATTACAGTCGGACCTCCATTCAATGAACTCCTATTTAATGATTTTTTCTATTTAGTGATGTTTTCATTAGGATATTGACCTTCGGGTTAAAATGCGTGTAAAAACACCTCTAAAATATGATGTTCAAATTCTATATTATGATCTTTTTTAAAGAAAATGTTACTCAACTACTTAAAGTTTTCTTGGAATCACGTACAATTTACTTTACTTTTACAATACCGCATTGTTAAATGGATAAGCGGATTGTAAGACTTCTTAATTTACAATACAGAAAAGCTGTTACTAATGGTACTAAAAATTCTGTACATTTGTAAATGACATAAATGCATGAATTGTTTAGAGGATTATAGGATTTTCTTCGAGTTTTGAAATGCATTGTCATGTTATTGAACACGTTTCATTTGCAATTTTTTCGTTTCAAGTTGTTTTAGTGTAAAATTGGTTAAAAATGACAAAACGAAAGTGTTTATAATTTATATGTATTTCTTAGGTACGTTTAAATTTGTGTTTTATTTTTTAAGTATAAATTCTATACAATGAAGTTTCTATATAATGATGTTTTTGAAAGGAATTTTGAATATCATTATATAGGAGTTCGACGTACTTAAATTGAAATCTAAATCATAAATTTCCCTCTAAGCTGGCAAGATTTAAATTTCAAAAAGTGTCACAAGTAAGAGTTCGCGATATTATAACACTAAAAAACAGTAACTCTAAAGACATGTGCATTAAATTATTAAAAAAAAGTATCAGCCTGCTTATGGATCTACTCACACATATAGTACAATTCTTATTACAGGTGTTTTTCCAGATCCTTTACAAGTTGCAATTGTTCATTCTCTGTACAAAATTGGTGATGTAAATATTCTAAATAATTATAAACCGATTTTAATATCACCAGCATTATCCAAAGTTATTGAAAAAATTGTTTCTCAGTAGATTAGTGACTACTTGGAATCAAACAACTTATTTTACTGCTTTCAATTTGGGTTTAGAAAAAATAGATCTACTACTGAAGCTCTTACTTATTTTCTAAATAATGCATTATAATGTTTCAAAGCAAGAGAGCACTCAGTAGTTACATTGATAGATTTAACTAAGGCATTTTGATCATTTAATACAAAACGAGAGAGTACGTCAGCAACATATATTTAAAACTTAATGTTGTATTATAGAGTTCATTTAAAATTTTTTATTAAAATCTCATCGTGTTCATTTTCAGTTTTTGATGATATTATTATATCGTCAAAGTAGACATTGAAACTCTTGATGTTTCCAAAAATTTCATAGTTCTTTTTTTTTAAATTTCTGGCGCAGAACTTATGCCAAAAGGTATTGAATTTGTATAGGCTATATGGATTCTTAAATGTGCAGTAATCTGAGCTATTGTCATTTAACTTTAACTACCATAACTCGTCTTTCATATCAATAACAAAAAAAAATATCATCACACTTTGGTATGGTAAAATATTCTCTACAAATTTAATTATTCAAGGGTTTAGGGTCAATACATAATCTTAAGGTACTATTGAACTTTTCCACAATTACTAAATTGTTGGGTAATTAACTTTACTAATAATTTTTTCAATGTCTAAATTTACCAGAGTATTTTTTAGTCTATCATGCAAAGTCAATGGCAATTTTTGTTCGAATTGTACAACTTTTATTGCATCAGGCTTCATTTTATATTGACTTTGCCTGGTATTTCACCCAACTTTTGAAAAACGTTTGTATACATTTCAAAGACAGCATGCTTATTCTTAGCTAGTGTATCTAGGGATCGCACAGCAGCAGCATTATCTGCCTTAAATATTAGGTTGAAATTTTAAGCAATTGCTTAAGTCTAACAAAGTTTCTGAATTGAAGTCTATTACCAGATAATTATATTAGTGTAATTGGTGTTGATCCAGTTTGAATTAAACTTTGGTTTTCTGGATTTAACTTTGATATTAGAATTATACTGGATTTAGCCTCGCTGTCTAGCTTGAATGTTATTTTTTGTCTATTAACAATAAAGTCTTGACGTCAACATCTTGTGTTTGTTAACTTCGTAGTATTTTCATTCACGACGACTGCACGTTCGTTTTCTATCGTTAACTGTTTATGGGACAAGTGGGCCAACTGGGCACCGCCAACTCGGCGCGGGGACAAGTGGGCGCGAGCCAAGTGGACGCGAGCCAACTGGGCGCGAAAATTATATTATACAACAGATAGTGCTTTTTAAATTAAAAAAAATATTTTAGGTGAATGTGTTGATTTATAATAAATGAGAAATGAAATGTTCTAAGTACTTGTATAAGATTATTTGACGCTTTAAAAAAACATTTGAAATGAAAATCTCTTAACGGCACTTTAATAACTAACTGATGGCTTCTAATTTTTTCAAAAATATTTAAAAGTTATTAACTTTTTCAAATAAAACCATTTAAAATGCTAGACTTTTAACTACAATTTTGGCTAGTTGATGGCTAATGTAAAATACATATTTCAAATTATATTTAAAAAGGCCAATTAGACCCTTAATAGTTTCTTTTTAACTACAATTTAATGACAAATTCGCGCCCAGTTGTCCTGGCGTCCACTTTTCCTCGCGCCCAGTTGGCGCGGCCAGTTGACGGCGTCCAGTTGGCCGCGCCCAGTTGGCCGCGTCCACTTGTCCTAGACCGCCGTAACATTGCTAGAGAAACTTTTACTATAATAACCATAAATAACTATGTTCTTCGGTTTTCGTGTTGCCATATCTTCTTTTGTTCCCTCCATAAGTTTTATCCTTTTGTTTAGACCGACATGCTTTAGCAAAATGACATTTTCCAAGTAAATGTGTATACAGGCAATTTTTACATTCAATTATCTTAATTACCGCACTATTTTTTTTCCTCTTCGGACTTTAATAGCCTTACATGTTCCTCGCTTATTCCAATGAACTTGCAATATTTTATAATTTTGGATGGTCATACCTGTTTTCCTTAATAATTTTGGTTGTACAATTTATATCTAATCATACGTTCTTTGTGTGATTACGTACAGCTTTTTTTTTACATTCAAACTCACACAATGCAGCTTGTTTTTTTAATTCTTTTAATTTTTTTTTGGGTATCTAGTAGTCATCAAATGCTTTAATTAAGGAATCGAGGTTTTTTTATTTTTTTCACAGATACTACGTTTATTTCGACGGTTTGATCCGGATAAAAACTTAAACGACTTGGTAAATCCTATTTAAATTTTTATTAATTCTCGAAATAAACAATCGGAATAAAATGCTCAGGCGGCTTGTAAAAATTAATCCAATCCCAACAATTTCGTAGATTGGCTTAAGTTAAGTCAATTCAACTTTACGAAATATACGCTTAATCTACTTTTAATCGGGATCTAGTTTTTCTGTCTAATTTCACTAGTTTTGTATTGTTAATTTGAACTGTCATTAACGTTAAAATCAGCTAGAGAAATTATTGGTTAGGTTCTAATTTTTTTGTAACCAAATGAAATTGAGTAAAAAAACACGTTTTGTGTCTATGTTGTTTTTTTTAATAATGCAAAAAAAAAATGGTTTCATTTTCACTCTAGGTATTTCTGTTTTGGTTTTTTTTACCATAGTTACATAATAATAAACTTTTACCAATAGTAAATGCTACCTAAATAAAAAACAAATGAACTCTGAATTATGCTAGTAAACTAATAAAAAAAAGTAATGTTAAGTATTTCTTGTCTCAACCCTTCTCGATATAAAGACTTAAGATTAGGAATTAATAATTCAAGCCGCTTGAGTTTCTATCCGTCGAAATAGACGTAGTAAGAATGTACTATAAATGTCTATACCGTTATCTCGAATCGCAGTTAAGAAAATGGCTACTTTAATATCTTTATCAGTGGTTGCTCTACCGGATAAATTAAAACCCTTTGTTTCCATTTTTGCCATGAACCAGCATCAATAAATTTAAGAAGTGTTGGTGCATAAATTTCGATTTTTTATTTTTTTACGCGGAATCGTTGTTAATTAACAATAAATGATTCAGTCAAACATTTTATTAAACTTGCAAGATATTTAGAGATTTTCTAAGTAGGTGAATTTACGCTGACAATTGGTCGAAGAGGAATACTAGATCTATGAATTTAAGATAATCTGTAAAATCAAGGAATTTTGGAATCTCTTGGTATTAACACATACTTAGAAATATTTCTAGCGACTTATTCAAACACCTGCCATGAGTAACAATTACAATCGGACCTCCATTCAATGAACTCCCATTTAATGATTTTTTCTATTTAGTGATGTTTTCTTTAGAATATTGACCTTCGGGTTAAAATGCGTGTAAAAACACCTCTAAAATATGATGTTCAAATTCTATATTATGATCTTTTTTAAAGAAAATGTTACCCAACTACTTAAAGTTTTCTTGGAATCACGTACAATTTACTTTACTTTTACAATACCGCATTGTTAAATGGATAAGCGGATTGTAAGACTTCTTAATTTACAATACAGAAAAGCTGTTACTAATGGTACTAAAAATTCTGTACATTTGTAAATGACATAAATGCATGAATTGTTTAGAGGATTATAGGATTTTCTTACAGTTTTGAAATGCATTGTCATGTTACTGAACACGTTTCATTTGCAATTTTTTCGTTTCAAGTTGTTTTAGTGTAAAGTTGGTTAAAAATGACAAAACGAAAGTGTTTATAATTAATATGTATTTCTTAGGTACGTTTAAATTTGTGTTTTATTTTTTAAGTATAAATTCTATACAATGAAGTTTCTATATAATGATGTTTTTGAAAGGAATTTTGAACATCATTATATAGGAGTTCGACGTACTTAAATTGAAATCTAAATCATAAATTTCCCTCCAAGCTGGCAACATTTAAATTTCAAAAAGTGTCACAAGTAAGAGTTCGCGATGTTATATTAACACTAAAAAACAGTAATTCCAAAGACATGTGCATTAAATTATTAAAAAAAAGTATCAGCCTGCTTATGGATCTACTCACACATATAGTACAATTCTTATTACAGGTGTTTTTCCAGATCCTTTACAAGTTGCAATTGTTCATCCCCTGTACAAAATTGGTGATGTAAATATTCTAAATAATTATAAATCGATTTTAATATTACCAGCATTATCCAAAGTTATTGAAAAAATTGTTTCTTAGTAGGTTAGTGACTACTTGGAATCAAACAATTTATTTTACTACTTTTGATTTGGGTTTAAAAAAAATAGATCCACTACTGAAGCCCTTACTTATTTTGTAAATGATACATTAGAATGTTTCAAAGCAAGAGAGCACTCAGTAGTTACATTGATAGATTTAACTAAGGCATTTGATTGCGTTTGCCATAATAACAAATACATTTCAATGTATTAGTGTCAACAGAACCGTTTCATACCGGAGTTCCACAGGGATCAATTCTTGGCTCATTACTATTCCTAATATTTATTAACGATTTACCCTTGTTGCTTAATAAAGACAATAAATGTTTATTATATGAAGATGATGTAGCACTTATTAATAATAACTTGGAAATAAATCTTGTCAGTGAAAAAGCAAATTTGACATTAAAGAAATTAACTTCAATGAGTACTGCAACTCGACAATCTTAAAACTTAATCGTAATACTTATCTTCTGAGAAGAGTGGTAATTAATATTATTTTTTTTTTATTTATTTATTGTGCTTATAAATACATGTAATTTTTGCACTCGTCATATAATTACAATATGTATATAAGAATGGTTATAAAAATAACAATACACGTAAAACAATAAAACATATAAAAGAACACATTAAAATTCAACAATAATAACATTATGAAACATATTAACTGACTAGACTAGAGTGAGGATTGGAGTATTTAAATATTCATTTATTGAGTAAAAACAATGACTTAATATATGTTTCTTTATGTTGTTTTTAAAATAATAAAATGTCGAGTCCCTGAGCTGACTGATAAGTACGTTATATAATTTGACACTGATATTGTTATTTTTAAAATTAGGTAGTCTATAATAAGAGGTTCTTAGATCCTTCGCCCCTCTAGTGTTGTAGTTATGTGTACTACCATTTGTCAAGAAAGACGATTTGTTTTTATGTATACCAAATAGAGTACAATAAATAAATATTGAAGGTAGAGGCATAATTTGAAATTTACAAAAAATGCTTTGACCATGATCTTTAAAATGTGCATTGGCTAAGAATTTGACAACTTTCTTTTGCAGTGGATGAATTACCCCATAGATTAACACCATACAAAAGATGGGAATGAAATAGAAAAAAATAACATGACTTAAGGGTGGGCGTGCTAATACAACTTTTTAAATTCCTTAGAATAAACGTCGTTTTTGCTAATTTACCAATAAGGTAATCAACCTGTCTGTTCCAGCTTAGTTGGTCGTCTACATAAATTCCTAAAATATTTGCGCTATTGCGAAAATTTTAGAGAATATCGGAATAATAGTAATAGGTCTGTAGTTATTGAAGTCATTTGTATCAGCTTTTTTAAATAATGGAACAACAACACTGATTTTAAATACCTCAGGGTAGTTGCCTTCTAAAATGCATAAATTAAAAAGAGTCACCAAATAATCCGCAGAAATATGAATTGTATCTTTAACTATAATGGAGTTGATGCCGTAGTAGTCACTAGAGCGGGATTTCTTTAGTTTAATGACCGCGCGAATAACATCACATTTGGAAATCGGTTGTCGGAAAAACGTACCGTTTGAAGATTTTTGATGTTTGATAACAGAAAAACTCTTAAGGGTAGGTTTTAACAAGTTTTTAGTTATTTGACTGACCGTGTTTACAAAATAGGAGTTGAAGTCTTCGGCAGTGAAGAACGACTGATTTTTGTACGAGTTAGATTTATTTCTTTCAAAATTGACTAATTTCCAGGCATCCTTAACTGTATTTTTGGATTTGCTTAAAAATTCGTCATAGGTTTTTTTTTCTATATAAATTGCCCTGCGATACTCCTTTTTAACAACCTTGTACTCATTGTAGGTTTTATTTACGTCACAGATTGTTTTAATGCAATTGAGGGTGTTTCGCATATCTTTTAGTCTGTTGTTAAACCAATAAACCGGGGGTTTCTTATTATTGCTGTTTTTAAAACGCCAAGGAAAATGAACTGAAAAATGTTTACCAAATACCAATACCAAATATCACAATCAATGTTGTAATGAATGATTATTTTGCACTGATTTATAGTATTTTAAAATATGGTGCATTGTTATGGGGTCACTTTTTATCTTGGCAGTCTGTTTTCAGAACGCAACGTAAAGCCATTCGGATTATTGCTGGTAAAGATCATCGTGCTGACTGCAAAGAGGTCTTTAAAGATTTAAAAATGTTAACATTGTTTTGTATGTAAATTTTTGAGTGCCTATGCTACATTAAAAACAACGCTGAGTAGGTTAGATATCAGTCTGATATACATAAATACAATACAAGAGATACAAACGATCTAAGAGTTATATATCGCGAACTGAAAAAATCGCAAAATGGTTTTTATAACAATTTTTTAACTGCCTTTCAATATGTATGAAATTGTTGCCACTTTTTAACTTTTTGGAATTATCTAAATTATCGAGAATGGAAAAGTATATACAGAAATTACTTAAATGCAAGAACGGAGTGGCCATATGGACAATGTGGAAAATTCTACATGGGCCGTTTTTCTAAATATATGTAGAAAGCAAAACTTTTCTTATTTATGAGCTGGGCAGGTAACATTTGTTTCCACACAAAAATTTTAGAGCCAGTCCGCTCTGTTTGAATTATACTATAAAATGGTTTGAGTTTAAAAAAGAAACAACAAGCAAATAAATAGTATCAATTTAACGTGCGTTTTGAAAATCTTGATAAGATAAGTTTCAAAAACAACTACAAAACTAGCCAGGCTAAAAACTTATCAAATCAACTTAATATACTTCTACCCAAATGGCATAATTATATGCAAAATTAAAAATAAAATTTTTTTAACATACAATAAACACGAGCGAGTCCTTAACAACACTTTATTATATAATTTTTATAAAAACTGCACTAAACGTGAGTAGGATAAGATCAAACTTTACTTGTAGTTAATGCTAACGAAGTAGTATTACATTGCTCCTTTTATTAATTTTTCTGAATGATGTTTTCGGCATCAACAGATTGTAGAATATATTTTTATTTAGTAAGCATTCATAATCTATAAATATTTGTGATTATGGAATTTTAATGTCGACGAATAAACGGTCAATGTAAAATACGGTTGAAGAAAAGTAAAAGTAGATAATCTGGCAAGTGGCTGAGATGGGACAGCTCTCGTATAACATGAAGAGGATGAGGTGAACCCTCGAAGAGGATTACGAGATCGATTCCGTTCGAGCACGAGAAAAAGCGGTCTTTCCCTCTTTATGTGCTTGTTATTCTATCCTTTATATTTGAAGTGGCTACTTAATGTGTTTTATGGTGCCAATATCGGGTTGCATGTATATATATAGTAAAATATGAATGTTACGAGATGACCTTTTATGTTACGTTTTATTTCCTACTAGTCATTTTGGAGGTTTGATTTGAACTTTAATGTCTATTTAGTCTAATATTTGATAACACAAACTTTTACTTCAAGTTGGAGACGAATTTATGACGCTTTGTGACTGTTATTTCCGTTGGTAAATGGGGGCATGATTAGGTATTCTTCGGTAGCACGCGGATAAGCCCTTCAGGGCCATCAGTGTCTTAAAGAATGGCGGCCGTCAATCACAAGAGCCCGGGAGCGGATCTGTTTGCCGGAACTGAAGACGCATACATCATAGTTCCTTCTATCAAATCTTTTAGTGAGCGTCGCTACATGATATTACCACCCCGTTGACTACGTTTCCAAATTTCATCTCCCAGATTGAAATACGATAAACAATTATATTCTGCGTGTTCTGTGAACTACTCTATAATGTGTCAGCGCTTCTCTTTGATAACACCATCTGTCAAATTTATCTATTTTGTATATTGATGAATTTGGCAACACTACAACGATTACTTCGTACCATCAAATTATCGAAATGTTTTGTTTTACTCCGACTTCAATATTAATACCTAGGGTTTTATACATTAAATTGCGCTGTAAATTTATGTATACTCGTTGCTGTGTCTTTTTCGTCCCTACTAATGTTCCAAATTATAGGAATTTGCTATAGGATTAACTTGACTAACGTTTGGACGTTGCACTTAATTATCTTTTGTTTTGTGCAAGGGTTCATTCCCAATTATATTTTGCGTGTTACATAACGTTTAGAACGATTATTAGCGGTGCAGAGTATTTTCAATTAATAAGTGAAACAATGGGAAATTGTGGGAATAGATATAACAATGTGAATGAATGGAATAATGTATTATAGCACTTCATGTGCCCTTTGACCTAGAGTTGAGCCCTCTGTGGTAATTTAGCACGCGCACAGAATTAGAAACCATTAAATTGGAGCAATGCATCTTTATTTCAACGCTTCGTTATACTATTTTTTCCACATTGCCTCTGTTTTCGCATCCCCCACTATTACTTTATGTATTTGTACTAAACAAAATTTACATTTACATGATCTATAAAGAACTTTAAAGAGAAAATTTATTATCATTAATCGTAATTCGTTAGCTGTCGAAATAAACTGAAATGTTTGGTTTATACGAGGCCTTTTAAAAGAGAACGTACATTAATATTTATATGTAATGATGTTTACGGTTTGTCGGAATTGCTCAACAAATCTCAAACAATGTATTTCAAATTAGATTTTGTTAAATGAATTTCTGTATTTACAAATAGGGTAAACTTAACAATTTCTAAACGATATTAGATTTATTTTTAAAAACAACATGAAAAGATAAGATATTTATTTGATTTAATCTATATTTCTTTTATACTTTAAAACATCAAAAAAAGAAACTTTAACAGAATACTGTGAATTATTAAATGAAAGCAAAATATTTAAAAAGGACTGTCGGTTACTTGCATTTCTACTGAATTGCCATATTTTTGGTATGGCAGGTTTTTATAGAGTTAAGGCGCATCTATGTTTTTTCTAGCTGCTGCATCATGATGGAAAATCTACTGGTTTTGCTATTTCTTTTCTAAGGTAAAAAATTTATTAGTTTTCCAGATTAGTTTTCTATATTTAAATTAGGCTATTAAATACGTTATAAATTGATAAATGTTGTGAAGATTAAGGTTTGGTTATTTTTTGTGTTGATTTTCAGATTTTAAGTACTATCTTTTTATCTTGTTTGTGTGGTTACTCGTGCTTTATACCGTAGCGCAGTAGTCAGCAGAGGTTTTACTACTGATAGGTTTGTCGTTTTTAGAGTGACATTATCAACTATAGTTTGGTAGTGATTCTATGCGACCATAGATCCTTTGATGTGGAGGATAGACACAACTCAGAAAGAAAACTCTGTAGTTGGCTATTGTGCCAACTTCATCAGGCCAATGTGACAGTGGAACGTTTAATTTCTGCCCAAATATACATATAATTAAAACATGGACAAAGTAGGAAAACACGAAGACATATAACCTTCTACGACACAAACATAACCCACACATAAGCTGAATCTCAATGATAGAAAAATCTTTCTGAGTTGTGCCTATCCTCCACATCGAAAGATCTATGGTCGCATAGAATCACTACCAAACTATTAAGTTTTTGGAGGAGTTGTATCGTTCGCATAGTAAATTATCAACTATCCAACTTAGTTAGTTTTATGTATAGTTGTACACTTAGAAAATGATAATTTTGATGTGGAAAATGTGGAAATTGCAAATAGAATTGGCAAAACAATGTGTTTATAAGAAAAAAAATGAAAAGGTAAAACTGGAAGTAATATAAAAATTTAATTTTAATGTCTATATGATTTAATTCAAGTTCACTACATGATAAATAATTATATCAACGTGTTCTAACAAATTTCACCAAATTGTTAACAATAATTCATAAGGTCTACTATATACAAACAAAATCAGACTTGAAGGGTACATTTATTTTACAAAGTTTTCAATTGAGCAATGTTTTGTGATTCAATTTATAAACAGACGAGTCTATTATGAGTGGATACTTATTAATTTGCAGTTATAGTTACAGAACGTGTGAAAACTGTGAGAAATCTATTGTTTTTTATTGGCGGAGTTAGAGATCTTGTTTTGTTATGAACATGACGTCACACATTTGCGCGTATACGTCATTCCATACTACATAGTATAAATTAAACCCAAAAACATTAGCTATGTAGGAAATGCTAATTTTGAAATTGTTACAATGACAACATTTTTAGGTCGTTTCGTATAACGGACATAAGTTGAGACCAAACGCATTTTGGTACACTACGCAATGTGACATCATGTTCATAAGAAAACCGAACAAGTCTACTACGTATTCCTAACACATGACGATTAACCCGCGCACCTGACATGTGAAAATGTTTAACATATGCTTACATGTGAGGTGTCATATACCCCATTTACATTTTTTTAATAAAAAACTTTTGACTAAGATTTTTTATAGTTTCACAAACAAACTTTATTAGGAAAACAAACATTTTTTCATAAACAAAAAATTGTGGAACAACTACAAGCAATTTGTCACTAATGTATTTTTAGACAGAAAAAAATCTACCACAGATAAAATTTTTTTGTTTTTTTGTAGGTATCACCCAGTAAACACAAAATTGATAATGTTTAGTAACAGTTTCAAAACAAAAAATTTATGATTCACTCTTGTTTCAAACATAAAAGAAACCTAACTGCAATAAAATAGCTATAAGTCCATCGCTGTTTCACTTATTTGAATCGGTATAGTTTCGGTATTTTAAATTCAAATCTGTTGCAAACTAAATGTTGCATTCGGTTTACGTTTTAAAAGCTTCGTTCTTGAACTGATACTAAATGATCGATACATGTATGATTTTTTTGTTTCAATAATGAACTAAAACAATTCTTTCAATAATATAATAATACATTTTCGAATGCACGTTTCAAATTTTATTGCACAATAAATATTTTTAAATACAATATCACATTGAGTTTTTTACATATTGTAACTTTCCTGGATGTGGTCTTTTCACGGAAGCCTCGAAAACTGCATCAGTTACTGTTGGGTAGCAACTTTTAACCGCATCTGTAACATAGAAATAAATATTTCATTTATATACATACATAATCATAGAGTTACACAAAATTAATTACATTTTTTTAATCAAAAAGAACACAAACTTAATATAAATATCACTTTAGCAATCATTAGAAAGTTATAAAAACACTGTGAATACCTTTAGCTGTAAATAATCGTATAGAAAACTTGAAGAATTGAACTGTAATTATAAATCAGATTTACGCAATAATCTACCTTAACGCAACCATGTGTGTTAATTTACATTTTTTTATACAAATTAAAACATGATACATAAAGAACAGAAATGATAATAATATTGATTACATTTATGGATTATAATAAAATGCCTTCGACTTACCGTTTATTGTTCCATTTCGTAACTGTACACACAGCATCACTTATCAAACTGCAACCGAACAAGTGAAAAGATATCAATTTGCAGCGCAAGCGTTGACGACAGTAATCAGAAGTATAGCAACGACTAATGCTGACTAGTCACAAAGTATTCGTTTTTCCTAGAACGATTCCACTGTTTTGAAAATAATTCAATCTTATTTAATCGATCTTCAAGCAATTCTAGTTATTCAAAAAATATTCGGTTTTAATAAATCCGTTTTTAGACGGTTGCTGATTATGGGAAAAAAATTGCAAGTACTGAAACGGTTTAAAACTGATTGTGAAAAATCGGAACTCTTTCAATTTATTCACTGTCAGTTACATGTAAATGATATAAAAATGGAACTAACACGAAACAACGTAATGAAACAATTGTTTTAATTTTGTGACTGTAACAGTTTCAATCCGTGTTTACTGGGCAAATGAACAAATACGACTATGGATAATTAAAAACACAATAAACCTAACACTATAAAGAAAACCGTTGAAAAAAAATTATATAACAAAAAAGTTATTCGTCGCTAAAGTGAGCACAATTTTCACAGTACAGACGCGCATGTTCTAGACATAAAAATTTTTCACAACTTTCACAAACGTATTTCGTCTTGCGATCACGGCCGCGAGGACAAAAATCTGCGCTGTTTATTAAGTGCTTGCTTTTTGGCAACATGCTCTTCATGTTCGCTTCTAATTCCATGTCAGGCTACTCTTAGTTCTTAAGGTACTCTAAAATTAGACATTCTTACTTTTTGATAATCATTTATTAATTCAAACCCTAATTTTGTTAAGTAATCTTTTCCTTTTACTAATATACCATCATCATTTTCACGAATTGATACTGGCTGTATTCATTAGGGAAAAAAAACAAGTTAGTGACCATCGTCGGCTATTCCGAGAAACATTATAGGTTGCTGACAGTTCATCCACTGTGTTAACTTCCCCTTTTGTTAAATTATAAAATGAAATTATTTTGGGTAATTTTTTTTTCAGAATAATCTACTGAATCATCGTGATGACGAGTTGACATAAGCAGAACAACTTTGTTCTTTTTAGAAACGTACGAGACAACAGCAAAATTGTCTTAAAAGCCAAAAAGGTTTCAGTAGATTTTTCGATTTTTAGTGTCTATAAACCTTTTGGGAATTTCATTTTCGTTTTTCCGAATTTTGCCGACTGCAGTCAGATGATTTCTACGGAGTTTATCAAATAAGTCGTAGCTAGTGTACCAGTGATCGCACGTAATGTTTCTGTGAGTACCAGCGTATGGACTTACTAGTCGTTCTACTATAGCAGTAGAAGTATTATCTATTGCAAAGAGCCCTTAAGGTTGTCGACCGAAATAGACTTCCATATTGACTAAATAGTGGGTTCGGGCGTCTACCAAAGCTTGTACTTTGATGACGTATTTACTCGGTTTATTAGGCATGTATTGGCAAAATGGGCATCTACCCCTGAAAGCCTCTAATTTTTCGTCAACGGTCAAGTATTGGCCATATGAATAGACATTGTTGCAATTCTCTGTAAATTTGTCAACTATACTTTTAATAGGCGCTAATTTATCAATTTCTGGTCGCTGTGCGCAATTTTCTTTGTTGTCAAATCGCATGTGAGTAGGAATTCAAAACGTCTCTGAGCTATAGTCACTCAAAATATCTCAAAACCGGTCCTGTCAGTTTTCCAAAACTCTCTGATTAATTATTGGTTGTTGCGAAAAACGCCTGCTAAATATAATAGTCCCAATACAACTTACAATTACTTGTGGATTGATAATACAAAGACTCCTGCCAATCGCCTGTTTTTTCATCAATGGCGCACATCATTCGTCCTTCAAAATAAATCTATTGTGTCTCATGTTAGATGACATTACAAATGCAAACCGCTCGGATTTTCGAATTTAGATAACATTCAGTCTAATTTTGAGTTTAACTAACCGGGAAAAATTGATTTACTAATTGGTTCTCCTGCTTTCTTTGAGTTTCCATGTATCGGACAAATACGCTTGGGCCTAAACCTGACATTTTTTCAAGAAATTCGTTTTGGTTGGATCATTTTAGGTTCAATCTCCGTTAATTTATCCAATCGAGTTCAGTACCACCTAAGCATTTTTGACGTTTTTTAGCAATTAACTTGGTTTTGGGAACTAGAAAGTTACCCAACAGACAAGATTCTCTTTTTAAAAGACCCAAAAAAATACATGCAAAAGTCCCAATGGAAAATTTATTGTCGCTATCCCTTTCAAACAGCTTATTGAGACGTTAGGTGACTTTTTTGCCATTGCGCAAAAAAAGTTGCTGTCGCTAGAGAGCCGTATGCAAACTAATTCAGAACTATAAGAGTTATATAAAAATTTCATAAAGGAATATCTGGAACTGAGCCACATGTCGTGGTCTAATTTAAATTCTGTTAAATTTTATTTATTATTTACCGCACCATAGTGTAACAACCAAAGTTAGAGATGACAACGGTTCTTAACCAAGTACCACAGGCCCTTCTTATAATATCATACAGAAGGTGGGTTCAACAATCTAACAATATCTTTTTTTATTCTAGTTACATTTTAAAAACATCGATGTATTTCATCAGCTGACATAAAGACATACAGACAGGTTCAAGCGAAACTTAGTCAACGGCATCTGCAGCAAATCTTATAGAGATTTTTACCAGCAGCTCAAATTCAATCGTACGACTTAAATACTGTCACTTATGCCACAGTTTTAGCTTTTTTCTTAGCTAATCGCAGCTTATTTAGGTTATAAATAGATTGTCAAACATTGCACTCAAAAATCTCTGAAATCATTAAGAGAAACTTTTATGGTAACGACTTACTTGCAGGGGCTGATAGCTGGTTGAGGCTCATAATATTTGCTCTTATATTTCTAGCATTTTAGCAGTTGGGTGTTTAAAAGTTTAAAAATGGATCTCTAATAATCCAGCTGTTCTGTCACACATTCGTGAATCGGATTTTTATCCAGGTGTGCTTGAGTTTGGTACTCATAAACATACAAGCACCATTTTTTAGTCTTTTTCTAACAAGCAGTTTATGTATTCTATGTCGCGATAGTCTTGCACAACGGAAACTATTACCGAGAGAAAGATTCTTTCCGAAGTTTTTCAAATCTTTGATCCTTTAGGTCTTATTTCATGCGTAAGCGTCAAAATTCTTTTGCAAAAATTGTGGCTGGAAAAATTATTTTAGGATGACCCAGTTAATTTAGATACACTTCTCAAATCTTTGATAAAAGCTTGAGCTGTGGAGAGCATTAGTTCTTGTTAAATTTACCGTTAGCATGACTTTATTACTGTTTTGGGATGACCAAAAGCTAGTTCCAAATCAAATCGTGCAGATCTTTTATTGCGAGAAACCAACCCTAAAACGTTAAATTATTTTGATCTCTGATGGCATGCTCTACCATGGTTTGCTGAAGATATCTTTTCTTGGCTTAACTTCCACTCTTCTGTTTCTGAGCTTCCAGAGATGAAGAAGCGAATTCCGTGTTTTGTTAAATCTAACTTGTATTTTTTTATTTTCAAACTTTTGGAATCTCACTTGACTTCAACAAGTCTTTGCCGACTGCTGGCGATTTTACAAAAATAGTTCGGTTTCCAAAAAAGAGCGTCTACATGGTCCACTCGCCTCTAAGGAAATTAAACAATCTTTAATTGGTCTAGTTAGAATTGCTTAATCAGAATGTTTTACTAATTATCTGAAACGTCTTTTGCAGAGTAAACCGTTAAAGACTATTTCATCTTTGTTGAGTTTAAGTCCTCTATTAGGTCAGGAAAGAATAATCCAAATCGAAAGCAGACTCCACAATTCTCAATTTGTGTTTGATGAAAAACATACAGTTTTTCTGACAGTAAAGCATCATTCATCAAAACTTATTGTTGAGCGCGAGCACTTGCGATTATTGCACGCTAGTCCTCAATAGTTGCTTTTTTCTTTACGTGACAGATTTTGGATTATCTTTGGTCGTAATTTAGCAAAACAATCACAAATGCATTAGATGTTTCAAGTTTGCATCACAATTGATGAAACTTATCATAGGTAACTTACCTCTTTCGTGCATAACAATGTCAACACCTTTTTACAGTACCGGTGTAGATTACGCTAGTCCACGATTAGTAAAGGATCGCAATGGTAGAGGTTCCAATATTGCAAAGGCTTATATTTGTTTCTACGTTTGTTTTTTTACAAAAGTTGTGCACATTGAGTTGGTGTCAGATTTGTCTACAGAATCATTTTTGCTTTTTTTTGTAGGTTGTTGTAACTCATTGAGACAAACCTTTTTATATTTATTCTGACAACCAACCAATTTCATTGGCGCAAGGTTTGAACTACGTGAACTCGGTAAATTTTTACAGACTCAAAGTCATATTGTACCAGAAACTATTGTGTGTAAAGGTATTTTATACTTCCCCACAGTCCCCACTTTGGTGGATTGTGGGAAGCAGAAATGAAATCTTGCAAACATTACTTAAAACGCGTTGTAGGTAACTGTGTTTTAACCTTCAAAGATCTATGTATGTTGCGTTTACAAGTAAAAACTACCTTTGATTTTAGAACATTGTGTCCTATTTCAACCGCTTACCCTTTTACACTTTTTAATTGGGAGGCCAGCGATAGCAGCGCCAGATTCAGATCTAAGTAAAATTAAAGACTCTAATTTAACTCACAATGATGCGGAGCTTCAGCATCGTCACAAGTAGAAATCTCAAAGATCAGAGCTAAAATAGGGCCGCTTGTGCTTATCAAAGATGACAATCTACCTCCAATGAGATGGAAGTTGGCTCGAATTGTACAAATTCAGCTAGGGTCTGATGGTGTCAATCGGGTAGCATCAGTGAAGACCTCAAATCGTGTAGTGCAACAAACATTTGCCAAACTGGGTTCATTGCCAGTGGGTTCTTTAGTGCGTTAGTAATTAGTGTGTCGTTCTATCAAACTAAGTTGTGCGTTTTGTTTCCGTGTAGATAGTTTTTTTTTAGTTCAAGAGGTGGTTCGTCTAGCGCCTTTGTACTGCGGTCTTTTTGGTCCTTTTGTGCACCTCATTTATTAATCTCTCAGCAGTTCTGTTTTGTCATTGAAGTCCAGAAGCTGATTCTATGGGGGGTTTTCAACTTATTATCGGTTAGTTTTAGTTGGCCGATAATCGTTGTGCGTCGCATTTCATATGCTTTGCATTTACACAGCAAATTTTTTAATTTAATTTAATTTTAACTTTTGTCAACTCATGCTTGATAGTGCAATTTGAGTGTTTGATTGTGGTTATGTGAGAAAGAGTTTTGTGTGCCTCATCTCTGAAAAATTTTTCTATAGTTTCTTATGCTCCGCTGCAAGTTTGCTGCGAATTGTTTCTTTTCCAGTCTCGTAAGCGATTCCGAAAACGGGTTCAAGTTCGATATATGTTCCTGTTGTTTGCATTCTAAATTCATACATGACACGCACTAAATGAACACATAAAATTTATTTAAAAAACTTATTTAGTTAGGACAAACGCAATGGACGTGTTTATTGTTACTACGTTATAAAATATGTTTTACAAACATCAAATTTATACTTTAGACAACAAATATTTTTAACAAAAGATCTATTTAAAGATATTAGAATATTTGTTGTTTGACTGTATAATTTAAATTTGATTATAATCGAGTGACTATGATTACACTACACTACATTTTATTTAAAATTTATACAATCGTCATAACTAATCGTGCATTACTAAACTCTAATTCTGTAATTTTCTCACAAGAGACAGAATTATGCATAATTGTGTTCTTGCGTTGATCCTTTTTTTGCATGATTTCAACTATAAGAAGCGGTCTGGGTTTATCTTGCTTTTCTATTGCACCAGTTAAAACGTTCGGTTCTCTACCATCTAAAGAATTATTTTTATAAATATTTTTTTTATTGTTTTGATGCAAAAGCTTTAATTAACTGATGTGCTGCTAGTTAGGTACCTTTTAAAAGAGAAATTAAATGTTGCTCTGTAAATTATCTTTTAAAAAAAATTATTGGGCTTAAATGCACTCGATTTTAATTTTAAAAATAAACGTGTATAAATTAAAAAGCTTCTAACATTCTTAATGTAATTACAATGTATATAGTTTTTGTGTTGTCATTGATAAGTATTCGAGGTATCGAAACTACTGAAATACAATATATCTGTACATACTAATAGTATTTGACACCAGCTTATGAAAGTATTGACAATTTCCAGCTGTTACTGCTGTACGTATTGAATCCAGTTCTTTTCATTAAATGACAATTCTTTAGCTACTGCATTCAATAGGTTTCTGTTAAATGTTGTATATTTTTAACGTTTAGATTTGTTAGATTTCTTAGTTTCATTTTTGTATTATATAATTTCTACTAATAAATCTAAACATTTATTGATAACCATTGCAATTTGTTTACATTTACATACTACGTAAGGTATTTAATAAGTAAAAAAATAATTTTGTTTTTTACTTTCCACTTGAAGTTTTTTGAAAATTTTTGTAGTCATGTAATTGCTCGTTATTTTAATTTTTTATTTATTTATATTATTATTTGGGTATAGGTATATGAACGCTTAAATATGTTTTTTATTTGTACTTTTGCACTTGTTACTTAATAGTTTTTTTCATGAATTTTAATTGTTTTTTTTTTAATTATTAACGAGCCGGATTTAACGGTATATTGGTGTTTCTTTTAATTGAAACTAAAGTACATTTACATGATATCAAGCATTTAGAATATACGGTTATTATATGAACTACAATTAAATTGCCATATGGAAAATATAAATTATTTAAAAAAAGGCAAATATGTAGTAAGTTTAAAAATGAAATAATTACGAAGAAGATTATAAAATACCAGTGCATACATATATCGATGATTAAAGGTCGAGTTTCAAAGACAAATGACTGTCGTTAAAATATAATCGATGCTGGAATACGAAAATAGTACGTGTTCTAAACTACATTATTTTATCTTTAGTGGATTTATTGAATTTTTTAGAAAGACGGGTTTTGAAATCATGGAGATTGATAACGTTTTGTTATCTATTACCACAATTCGTATTTAATGTTATTGAAAGTAATCGAATAGTGTTATCTTAATAAATTTTATTTATTTGCAGCAATGACGGATGATCCTAGATTTTCTGAGCCTATTCCCAACGTTACTGTGGCCTTAGGACGTGACGCAAGCTTACCTTGCGTCGTAGAAAATCTCGGAACTTATAAGGTAAGGCCGCTGTGCAATTACTCATAATTTATTATTTTTTTATTATTGCGTGACACGAGATTTTTATTTTTGTGACATTATTGATATATTTATAAATAATCTCGTTGGCGAAATAATAAAACATTCAAGACTATAATGGATTTGTTAATATTTTATTTTGACACCAGGTGTCTGAAAAATAAGTATACGCAACGTAGCTACTGTAATTATAGTTATGTATATTCCTGATAGACATAATAATACGGATATTCGTATACAATGCTGATACTAAACAAGTTGACCAGTTGTAACGAACAGAAGTACAAATAAACAAAGGATTAATTTTCAGTGATTACATACACAATACTTTTTTATGGACTTAAAATCGGATTTAAAATTAGTGCTTTTATGTAAATTATTAAAAACCGATTTTTAAGCCAGGGAATCTAAATGAATAGTGAAATAGCTAAAGACTTGATGACTCCGTGATTAAGAGTTACTCTAATTACTTGTAGCGCATCTTTAGTAGATATGCTTATTAAAATGGCTTTACTCTGCAAAACTTCAAATAAAATACTAACTAAGCACATAAAGACTGACATACATGAAATTGCAACACAACCTTTTATTTTTACTAATAAACTTAGTATTTTATGTTATAGTTAGATAGTGCTAATGAATATTTATTGACGCTCAGGTTATCAAAAGCTTACTACTTATTTATTCCCTAATATTTTTTTTAATTATCCTTTAGTTAATTAAAATTTTTCTAATTTTACAGCACGTTGCTTTATATTTTCAAAAGCAGCCGTAAATATCTTGAGTACTTTAAACCGAAGTGCTCTATTAGTATTTCACAAATACCTAAAAAACATCATTACTTTATTTTTATTAGAAAAGGATAATAACAAGCACTAAAAAACAAAATTAAAAAATAACATGAGAAGGAAAAACTCAGAGTTTTTGTATTTTGAGTGTAAATAATGTTTTAAAAATTATAGTGTAATTTATCTTAGAAATTCTATAAAGTTTTTTTTTTATTGTCTACCGAAATTCTGGTTGGGAACGCTTTCTAAGATGGTTTGAAACGTTTTTTGTAGATTAATTTATATATAAAATAAATTAGGAATTACCGAGAAAAGTGTCTATGTTAAAAAACTAAGTAGTTGTCTTTCCATTAATAGTCTTGGATTAAAAATAATTAATTTTTGTATATATTCTTGTTTAATAAGAAAAACTCTTTTTTCACAAACTTTTTCTCCTCTCCACACACAAAATGTATCTAAGTTATAAAAATTTTTAGTAGACGAAAAATAAAACAAAATGTATTTGAAATTTTTTAGAAAAGAATAAAAAAATTCTTGTAATAGCAAAGGCGTCCACGGCCGGAATCTATACTATGGTAAGAATGTCTTCCGGGTTGTTGTAACCGAAGTTGCCAACGTTTCGCCCACTTTCGTAAGGGGTTTATCAGGGCATAAGATAAATCGCAAAACTCAAACAAGCAACCGAAATCTAACTAAGAACTTCTCAAAAGTTAGGTTATCAACTTGTGAAACAAGCCATAATCCAAACTCTGATAAGGTAAGAAAGAAAACGATAACTTGAAAAGGCAAATGAAAATCTAACAAAGAACCACCACAGAGTTAGGTAATCAACTTGTGCACCAAACCAGATTCTAAACTCCGTAGAAGTGACTTAAGAAGAAATATTCTCCGTATATAAAGGAGACTGAGTAAATTCATGGAAATATGCAGCAATTAAATTCAAAACTAGATGCTGTAATGTAGGAAATAAAGCAAGTAAAGGAGGAAAAAATAATACTGCTTGAAAAATTGGCGATGCAAGAAAAAAATACGTATATTCGAAAGAGAAGTGAGAAAGAAAAACATTTTAATAAAAGGAATAAAGGACAACGAGCAAGAAAACGATAAAGAAACACAAGACAAAGTTAATGCAGTAATACAGAAGACAAGAATAAACTTTAACATAACAGAAGATTTAGATGCAGCAAGAAGAATTGGGAAATACAATGAAAGAAAAACAAGACCAATAGTGATTAAACTAACGAAAGAATCCACAATAATGAATATTTTAAAAAACACAAAAACACTAAAAGGCACAGATATCTGGATCGATGAAGATTATCCTAAAGAAGTACAAGAAGAAAAAAGAAGATTGCTACTGTATGTAAAGGAGACAAGAAATAATGGATATAAAGCGCTAATAAGATATGACAAACTAATAATTAATAACGAAACATACAGAACAAAAGACCAGGAGAAAGAAGAGGAACGTGAAAATGGAGAAACAAGCGATAAAAGTAGACAAAAAAGAACTGTAAACGAAAGATCCCCAGAAAGTGATAAGTTTCAAGAAAATCAAAAAAAAACTAACAGAACTGTACCAAAAAACTACTAAACACACATAAAACATAGAATAACAATGACGAACATAGCAATGAACAAGGATACGATTTACAGGAATCGCCCAAATCAAATAAAAAAGAAAAGGAAACAGTAAAATATATAAGAAAAGAACAAGTGAATAAAAAAAGATACATTATTAAAATAGGAACATGGAACATTAGAACACTATTAGAAACAAGTAAAATGGAAGAAATAGGTAGAGAAATGAAACGATACAAAATCAGTATATGAGCACTACAAGAGATAAGATGGGGAGGCGAAGGAAGAGTAGACAAAGCAAAATACTCAATATTCTGTGGAGGACATGAAAAACAAGGTCAACATGGAACGGCATTCATGAAATATAAAAAGATTATAAACAAACTAATACAATTTAAAAAATAGACGGAAGAATATCATATCTAAGAATTAAAAGTTCAATAGCTAACATATCCGTTATAAATGCTTATGCACCCACAGAAGGAGCAGCAATAGAAGAGAAAGAAGTTTTCTATAACAAACTACAAGAAAGTTGTGCAAAAATACCTAAACACGATACATTAATAGTATTAGGAGACTATAATGCAAAAATAAGAAGGGAAGATTTTATAAAAGACGTGGCTGGAAAAGAAACTGTACACGAAATTACAACAGATAACGGCATGAGGTTATGTCACCTAGCAACAGAAATGGATATGTATATTATAAGTACGAAATTTAAACATAAAAAAGAACATAAAATTACATGGAATATACCGGGAAAGAATAAAGGCAATCAAATAGACCATATTTTAATTAAAAGGAAAAGACAGAGAATGCTTGATGATCTAAGATCATACAAAGGAAATAGCGTAGAAACAGATCACAACCCCGTTATAACAAAAATTTAACTAAAAATGGTTGAAGAAAACCATAGACAAGCTAAAAATAAATGGGACAAAGAAAAACTAAAGAAAGAAGAAGAAAATAAGACATATGAAAATGAGATAAACAACCTACTACAGAAAGAGAATAAAAAAAAAGTTTAGAGAAAGAGTGGAATACAATTAAAACAATTATTATAAAATCGGCAGAAAAGATAATTGGAACAAAACGAGTTAAAAGTAGAAACGGATGGTTCGATGAAAGGTGCGAAAAGACTGGATAAGAACCTGCAAACAAGAGCATTACGAGAATTACAAGAGAATAAGAAAAGAAGGCGCAAAATTAATGACAGAAAAGAAACGTGAGTACATTAACAAAATAATGGATGAAATAAAGAATGATAATAAGAACAATACTAAAGTATACCAACAGTTAAGGACGCAAAAAAAAAGAAAAAAAAACTTAACCGCAAACATAGACAGGCAGACCTGGAAAAATTATCTACTTGAAAGATGAAAACTGAAACTGAAACTAAACGTCGGCTTACATTTTACGAACAGGTTTCTGGTGCTGTTATGGGTTCCCCTCTATCTCCTGTTGTAGCTAACATTTTTGTGGAATCCTTTAAAACGGTTGCTTTGGAATCATCCATATTAAAACCTAAAGTGTGGTTTAGGTATATTGACAGCACGTTTATTGTTTGGCCTCATGGTCATCTCAAATTGTCTAAGTTTCTTGATCATCTTAACAATCAACACTTAGATATCAAGTTTACTATGGAAATTGAAAGTAAAAATTTAATTATTTGAAGTTGACACTGCTAAATTAACACGGCGCCAAACATAATTTTTTGGAACAATTGTCTATTAAAACTTTTGTAGACAAACCTTATGGTTAGTTCAGTTTAAGACGTTGAATAATACCACTTTGAATTTTGTCTTGAAGTTTGAAAGAGCAAAACAAATGTTTGAGACTCAGTGAGATAACTATAAAACAAGCTCTTCTATCAAAAAACCTATATGCACACAGGACGTAAGGTGACAAATACAAATACTTTGTAAACAAGTACTACGGGTCTATCAAGAGAGGCAATCCCAGGCTTGGGTATTGCCAGTTGTATTGCATTTCTAGCAAACACTTGCACAACATTTATCTTGATATAACGCTTAATAGATAAAAAACACAGTTATTAGTTAACTCTAGAGCCAAATTATCCTTTGTGACATATACAAAGAACGACTATCGTCGAAATACGTACACGTGAACAAGTTTAAGTAACCATTGGTTTGGTAAATAAAATACTTGACTATTAAGTACTTAATGCCTACATCACAGAAGAACTTATCCTAAAAGTTAAATAAAACGGATAAAAAACATGAGATTTATTTGAATATGAAAAATCATGTCTTTGCAATTGACTCTGAAAAAATCCGTTGACTGTGTGAGTTATATTAAGTGAAAATGCAATTTTATCTGGAAGAAGGGGAAAGCATTTCAGAAAGTGCCGAGAGCAAAAATATCAAAGTGCTTAAGAGTGAAAAACCCAAACGAAAAGTTAATCAAGGACACGAAATGCATGTACAAATAGAGAAGAAATAAGATAATCAGTAAGAATGCACAGACGGAAATATTTTACGCACAGAAAGGAGTTAGACAAGGTAAATGTCTCAGCCCATTGTTTTTCAAAATTCTCATTAACAATTTAATACAAACTGCAAAGACAAGAACAAAATCTTTGATTGTGGGATACAGAAAGACTATGTAGCGTTAATAGCGGGACATGATAAAGACTTTAAGAAATATTTGTAGGTCTGGAATAAAGTATTAATACAAAACAAAATAAAGACAAATAAGTGTAAAACTAAAATAATAGTAGCAGCTTGTAGTAGGAACAAATAAAAAAAACAAAGTAGAGAATAATATAGATGAAGAAAAGATAGAACAAAAGTAAGCAACTTTCAGTATCTGGGAGTAACTATAGATGAAACAGGAGAACAAAGTAAGGAATTAATAAGAAGAATAAAGTGAGCCAACAAATTGTATCATGCACTGAGCAATAAAAAAGCAATAACAAGAGAAACAAAAATAAAGATGTATAAAGCAATAGACAAACCAATTCTGACCTTCGAATGCAAGTCATGGTAATATCTAATTAAGATAAAAGTAAAATTAGAACAGTTGACATAAAATATTTGAGAAGACAGAATTAGAAACATAGTAACTAGATTCAATTTGTACAAAACTGTATTGAAAGAAGACAACTAGGATGGTGGGAACGCCTACAAAGGATAAAACAAAAAGTCCGGATAATTTGGGAATCAAAAGCAATATGCACAACAAAAATACGAAGACCAAAACAAACTTGGGATGATACAATCCAGAAAGTACTGAAGAAGAAGAAAAAATCTTCGACAGCAGCTAAAACGTTAACTGCAGAAACTGAATGAGTTATTATGTTTATGTGTCAGAAAGGTTTAGTGATATATAAGATTGTAAAATGCTATTGTAATAGATTTTAAGTGCAACTTTACACTCTTATCTTGGTATCGACAAGTGCCAAAATCTTAGCTAGAGTTAGTTAAAATATGAATTTGGCAGTGACAATTGGCTATTCAAGCTTTTGTAAACGTTTTTATGAAGAAGGAAACGTAACAGACCTTACGGTTAGTCCAATTTAAGTCAGCTTGCTTGAACTTAGACAAGATTAAAAACATTTATGGACGTGGAGAAAGCATTTCACTAAGTGCCGAGAGCAAAAATATGGAAGTCTTAATAGAGGAAATCATAAATAAGAAGTTAACCAGGCTTACAAATGTAAGTACAAAGAAACAAAAAATAAGATAAGCAAGAATGCAGAATCTGAAATTTTTCACGCACACGAAAGAGTGAGACAGGGTGGATGTCTAAGCCAATTGCTTTTCTATATCTTCATGGATTATTTAATGCAAACTGCAAAACAAGAACAAAACTTTTGATTGTAGGATTCAGAAAGATGGAGAAGGTTACACATCTGAATGTGTCTTTGCGGACGATGTAGCGTTAATAGCAGGAAATGAGAAATACCTTAAGAAAAATTTGCAGGTATGGAATGAAGTATTAATCGAAAACAAAATGAAGCCGAATACGTTTAAAACTAAAATAATAGTAGAGTAACAAATAAAAAAAAATAGAACAGATAGAACAAGTTAGCAGCTTCCAATATCTAGGAATAACTATAGAAGAAACAAGAGAACAAAGTATAGAGATAAATAGAACAAGAGTCAGCCACCATATTGTATCATACACTAAAACAAGGTATTATTAATTTAAAAAAGATAACAAGAGAAACGAACATTAAGGTGTATAAAACAATATACAAACCAACTCTAACTTTTAGATTTCGGAATTCTTTAAGAAACGTAGAACATGACATAATATTGAAAGAAGCCGGGAAGAAAAAGCGCAAACACGGGTTATTTAGGAATCGAAAGCAATGTGCACGAGGAAAATAAGAAAACCAAAACAAACTTGAGATGATACAACCGCAACGTACTGAAGAAGAAGAAAAAATCGTGAACAGAGACAAAAAGGTTAACAGATAGAAAAAATTGGAAGAAATTTATATTGAAGTAAATTAGTTATGAGTATGTAGGTCTTTAATTAAATATATAATAATGCTGTGCCAATAAGGATTCTGAATATCAGTTTGTTAAAGAAAAAATCATGGTATTGACAGGTGCCAAAATCTCAGCTAGGATTAAGTTAAAATATTGATTCGGCAGTGGTAAAACGAGTTTGCGTTAGAATACCATAGACGTTTAGTCAATACGACAACACAATGCATAAACCACACGCAACTTTGTAGAAGAAAAAAAAACTAAGAAGTAATATCATGGTACTAGTAAAGAAAAGCATGAATCAACGAAGTTTTGCGTGGATGACAAACAACTCAATGAACTGACTAAGAATGACAGTTACCTTTTTCTCCAAATTGAAATTACGTCAGTATAACACCATGTCAAAAAAGTTTATATTAAAAAGCTGTTCCTGGCAGGTAAAATTAAAATGCAAAGACTGTACAAAGACTTTGCAATAAGAATTGGTTGTTGTAGTTCACCGTTATTCTTTTTAACTTACATATGTATTGCTCTTGCAAGGTTCAAGCATTTGATTTAGGTTATTTTGCAAATATTGTCTTGAAAAACATGTTCGATAACATTGTACAAAAATTAATTTACGATGAAGATGCGATTTTTAAATAAACTTTATTAAATAAAATAAAGTTGATTACTATATATATGGCTATATACCTTGTGTCCCACGCTAGGGGTACCCCATGGAATTTAACATGGGAAAATTGAAATGATTTCTTTCCTGATTCCCAAATTAAAAAATCGCAAAACTTTTGACGCAAGTTTAGTGGCGCTTAAAACGTTTCTAAAAACAAGTTTTTGATTATAATTTGATAATTAGTAAATTAATTACAGGCATTTGAAATTCGAAATTTTGAAGGTTTTTTGCGCATGCGGTTCAGATCAGATATCTTCGGTTTTTAAAGTAATATGAATGCTAAAATTAAATTGTAGCCCGTCAAATCAACATTATGCAACTTTATTTTTGAGGAAATGGAAATTTGAAGAACAAAGACTAGAAAAATTACATTTGAAAATTTTCTGTAGCAGACTAGAAAAAAAATAATTAATCAAACATAAATTTACATTTACATAGGTATCTACGAACACTTATCGTGGTACCAATAGGTCGAACGCAGGAAGATTGCTCGAATAATCGTCGTGCAGAAAAATTCATTTCAATTGAGAATTTGTGGCCCTGTAAAAGGCCTTCTTAACATTGCCGATCCGTTGCTTGGCGGAACGACCACGGCGAATCATCTATTTGGGTATGAGGTGTTCAAAAATGCCTCCTGCTTGAACTGTACAATAAGTTAGCCGTTCAACAAATCTTTTTCGTGTTTCGGCTAATTTACGAATGGTAATAACTCGGCATACCACTTGAATTTCATCTTTTAGTGCGTCCCTATTTTCATACCGTTTTCTTCCTTTGAATAATTTTTCTTTTATGTAACTTCACAAAAAAATCGTGCGGGTTTAAATCAGGTGACTTAGCAAGCCATGTAATGGGACCATTCTTGCCTATCCATTGATTTGGAAATGCTTCATTTAGAAGCCCAGTGCTTAGTCTAGCAGTATGGGATGGAGCACCATCCTGCATACAACAAACTTGGTGATTTTCACCCGCAACATCATTTAGTTGTGGAAACACTTCTTCTAGTAGAAGGTAATGATATTTTATGGAAATAAGTGTATTTTCAATGAAAAAAGGACCAATAACATGACTTCCCAGCAAGCCCATCCAAACATTGACAGTTTGTCGCCATTGAATTGGTCCATTTAATAATTTGTGTGGATTTTCGAGAGACCATGTACGATTATTTTGTCGATTTGGTCTTTCATTAAGTTTAAATAAACATTCATCCAAAAAACAAAGTTTTTTTACAAAATCGCGATTGGTATTGTTCATTTCGGTGATTATTTCACAAAATCTCATACGAGAATAATAATCGTGTGCAGACGACCGAGGAACACCTACATGAATTTCAATTTCTCGCAAACTAACATCAGGATCTTGGTCTACAGCTGCAAGAACTGCCAACTTCTGAGGGTTGTCTTCATGATCGTGTAAGGGTGGTGGACGCTGACATTTACATGGTGGATTTACGGAGCCAGTGGTTTCAAATAATTGTATCGTTTTTTAGATACTCTTTAAAGTAGGTATTGGTGTATCTGCAAAAAAGCCAGCAGAGTCTTCTCAAATTTGGATCTTTGAAACACCTCGAAAATATTGTTTTACCACAAGAATATACATTCATTTTCGAAGCTTGTAAAACAATTCTATCAAAATTGTCAACACTTCAAATGTTTTATAACAAATCAATGCCAACTTGATTGTTAATACCTATTTACTGAACATAATTCAAGTTTATTTTATTTTGGAATCATAAGCTAGTTTATTAGCACGCAAATGCGGGCGCAATTTGGTTTTATTAGCCTACAGAAAATTTTCAAATGTAATTTTTCTAGTCTTTGTTCTTCAAATTTCCGTTTCCTCAAAAACAAAGTTGCATAATGTTGATTTGACGGGCTACAATTTAATTTTAGCATCCATATTACTTTAAAAACCGAAGATAGCCGATCTGAGTCGCATGCGCGAAAAACCTTCAAAATTTCGAATTTCAAATGCCTGTAATTAATTTATTAATTATCAAATTATAATCAAAAAATTGTTTTTAGAAACGTTTCAAATGCCACTTTAAATCTGCGTCAAAATTTTTGCGATTTTTTAATTTGGGAAGCAGGAAAAAAATAATTTCAATTTTTCCATGTTAAATCCCATGGGGTACCTCTAGCGTGGGACACAAGATATATAAACGTTGATAGCTGATTTTATCTCGCGTAATTCAAATAAGTTTTGAATAAACCAAAATCACCTATAGGACTGTCAATGCATTTGTGGAAGAGTGTTTTCCCACTGCTGAAGAGCCCCAAAAGGGCGAAAAGATCGTCCAGTGGTTCACTTTGGTGGCATTTTTACATTTGCATTGACATTGTTATCTTACAATGTTTATACGTTGTGATTTTGGGCCCAGATTTATTCAAAACTACGCAGGATAAAATCAGCTTTCAAAGTTTTTATCTATATAGTTATTTACATACTAATATTTATACATAGTAAATTTATATTATAAGATGGCTTTGCTTTGTTTCTGTGTTTAAACTTATAAGAATAGAAAAATACAGAAACATTTTAGGACAATAATAAAAAAGTTATTTCAAAAAGATGTACAATGTAACAATAAAATATAAAACACAGAAAGGACTTTTGGATGTGTGTAAACTTAAAAGCCACTTAACTGAAAATAATCCTGAATGAACTCATATAAGCGTCACAACACAAAAATCACATTGACTGGCTTAATTTGTTAAGTTTAATTTTATTTAATGTTCACAATTTAATTTAACGATTATGGCTTTTATCAGCAGGTAATCCATTAACGAACACTGAGTAAGCACTCCGCAAAATCACCATTCACTATTGACGCTGAACCCCTAAATTTACAGTTCAGTAGGGCGATTGTCTTTAAATGTAAGCTGCTTTTACTGTATCGTGTTGATAGTAGTCATTATTTTGTCTACCAAACCTCGTCAAAATAGTTTGAAAAACAATAAATTGTAATATACATTTTTTTTCTTATAAACTTTACTAAAAATATGTATTATAGTAATTTAAAGGTAAAACCATTGTTTACGTATTGTGAAAATGTATATAAATTTGAAAAATCCTAAAAAACACGCAAACAACACATTTAAATTTTATTTGCAACTTGGAATTTTTTAGTAATGTTGACAAAATATTTTTAAAATGACTATACCACACGACGTGATAACGTACGATTGGATTAGAAACTTGTTTTTAAGTACTTCAATAAAATGTCGCAACTAATTAATTTCATTCAATAATTATTTTTTAGAACAAATTAATAGACGGAGACAGTCTCGTGTGTCGACTACTGTAATAATAAAAACTTTAAGTTTTATTTAATTCGAATACTTCTACTCATTTTTGTCTATATTCCCAACATGCTTTGACACTTTTGGAACTTAACTCGACCCAAAAGCTTCGCCATGTCTGCCACTTCATATTTTCTTTTAATGTATTCTACGATTATAATTCCATTCGTGTATTTTTCTTGCAAAGAATGATATTTTACTTTAATATGTTTTATGCGTTATAAAATTTGTAGAATTTATTCTACTGGCACTAGGAGTGTGAATATATGTAGTACTTTAGTATTTTAAGTCAGTGAATGTTTAAGTAATGCTGTTTTTTTTAACTTCTTTGCTTGCAGCAACCTAGAAAGAAAATTAAATAGATTTAATTTTTTACAGTGTAAACATGGCTAAAATATATTCTTTTAAACAAAAATTGTTTTAGAAGCATTTGGAAATACACTGCAAAGTCATTTTTTGCGAAATTAACTGAATTTATCTAAAGTTACACGAGTTAGAGGAAATAGAAAAAAGTATCTACATATATAGGGTGGTTACTTGGTAAACGAGGCATAAGGATTTAAATGCTAATACTAATATTTTATAAAGAAAAAATGCACCCATCAATACTATTGTTTACAATTTTCTATTTCCCAAAACCGAAATGATGAGCAAATAAAATTCTGTTAAAAAAATCGATAATGTCATGGAATTGTAAAACCAAACAAGTTCATTTTAAATGTCATTAAGTTTTATTTATTTTATGAGTAATTATAAATCATACACAAAAAAACACGAAGCAAAAATACAAAATCATAGCAAATGTTCAAAAAAATCAAAAACAATAGCTCATCTTGTGGTAGAATTGCCGTCTAACATTTGCTAATTTATATTGTGATATTTTGTCACACTCGGCCTGTATACAATTTTTCAGTTCTACTACATTTTAAAATGTTCGTTCAGAATAAATTTTTTTAATTGTTTCAAAAAGAAATCGTTGAGCGAAATATCAGAGGATCTAGCACACCAGTTAATTGCACAATTTGGAGCAATTACTTTACTCGAAAAACTGTAATTTAAAGACCTGCACATATCTCGGTTATTGTTCATCCATCTGGAACTAAATTTCTGGATTGTTTTCAGCAACTTAGACTACCGCTTGTTACGTGCAAAAGTTGAAACAATGATACTTACCTGAAATAAAGTAACATAAACGGTGTTATGCCGGTGCTTAGTGAAGACAGGTTGTGAGTTATATTCAAAATTTTGTGATTGCTTAGAAAATTCGAACGAAAACAAAATCAAAAAAGTCAAATCAAAGGGCACCAGAAAAGAGTAAAGCTCAATGGACTTCTGGCCCTTGCCAACCACAAGCCCGCTCCTAAAGGATACACTCTAAATTGACTTACCTTAATAGAATGTATCTCAGTAAATTTTGTAATGGACAAAAATTTCACATATCGCGGATGCCGACGGAATTAAAAGCTTGTTTACATTAACTATTTAACATTTATTTGAACACAAAATAATAAAATTAACAAAACAAAAAAATGTAAGTAAACATGAAAGTTAAAACTAAAATAAAATTAAAAAAACTAAAGTTAATTGAATAAACGAAAAAAAAAAAATTTAAAGTATTAAAACACATAAAAAAATAGTAAATCTTAATTACCTAATGCACGGCCGTGTGCGCATTAAATAAATATCAATTCAATACAAAATGAAATAAATTAATCTAATTTAAAAACAAGATGAAAATGTTAATAGTAAATTTTCCAGTTAACGTCGAACATAAATTTTTAATTTTAAGTTTTGACAAATAATCATTTATTAATTATATTATTGATAAAATCGTTAATTTGCAACACTCATTTTTCGTAAAAACGAAAGCTTTTAAGACACTTAAACGCGTAAATAAAATTCACAAAATTTAAGTAATCGGTACAAAATAAATACCTTAAATCGTCGTCATAAATCCAGGAAAGAACTTGTGGTTGATCCTGTGTTGCCAGGTGTAATCAGGAAGAAACGAAGGGTTCCCCAATAACAAAAAACTATATACCGTCGGACGGTTTTCCATGAGCCGCCACAAAGGCGAAAATTAGATTGTGAAACACAAACTTACGCACAAATCTACGATACGATTCACTGTACCAGTTAAAGACTTCCGCGGTAATTATGTATCTAAAGGGGATGAGTTTACCACCCCAAAACCAACTAACTAACTATTTTTTTTATTTTTCTTTAAGACATTTCGACGATGGTCAACCATCTAACTTAACTTTTATCACCAAAATCATTTATATATATAAACTTATTCGACTACCATTTCTACAATGGCTGTGTTCGAAACTCCATGGAAGAAAACTATACCACCAAGAAGTGCAAAGAAGATGCAAACAGATCAAATAACTTTACAAACGTAGTGTTGGACCACGGTGTTTGTTTCTGCGTAAAAACGTCAAATTGACAAAATATTAGATTACATTACCGTCATAAAGATTAAACTGTCTAATAAATTATAAAAGACTTTATTCCCACGTTATTTGATCAAACTCGCACAAAGAACCAAGTACGACTGCACCGAGAATGCACTTAAAACAAAGCACTTTTAAATAAACTTAAAAAAAACAAACTGCTAAAATATCTTTAATTACAATTATATCTCGGAAGGGAAACATAAATTACTACTGAAATTTTGATCGAACAAAGAAAAATGCCAAATAAGCACAGAAGACGGATGATCCAACAGCTTAATAAATTTTGAAATAAATCAATACAAAATTTTATCCACAACTTTGAATTATGTAACGTAAAATAACTTATTAAAATCAATTTGAAATCAATAAAACAATACATGAAATGAATAACGTCAATACAAATACCGGGTCTTTCACGAAAACCACTTTAAACGACGGTTACGCGCCGAAGCTATATCCTCTTCCGACAACTGCAAAAAGTGTTTTCTTGTTAGGTTTTTGAGTATGAAAATGGTTCTATAATGTGGTGATCTAGTATTGCCACCCAAACATTAACTTTTTGATGATATTGAGTTCTGGTTTGTACAATATTTGTGTAGATTGTCAATAGCACATACCCCCAATTTTGCACGTTTGGTTCATTATGTTGTGTAAACGTAGATTTATCCAAAAACAAAATATTTTTTACATTTCTCAATTATTTGGTAGTAAAATGTACTCTTCCTCTTCAAATCCAAATGAATGTATTTTACTCTGCACTGCACAATCGTTTCGCTCATTGTAGGCACTTACAGGTCATTGTAAATGTCTTTATTCAATAATAACTATGGGGCACCCGTAATAGCCCGCAGAACTTTGGACTGGAATCTGTCAATGATGGCGATGTTTAATTTCCCAAACCTGTAGCTCATATGTTCATACTGGCCTGAAAATGACATTGTATGCGAGTAGTGAAATTGTGTGAAAAAGTGAAATTTCCCAACGAATAATAATTTCGGAAATTAGTGCCAAGTTTTTTCCAAATATGTGTGCGCCAGGTCAATCCCTTATCTAGGTGCATGCCGAGATATTTGACACTTTGTGCTGTAGGTATGAACTGATTTCTTATCCCTACTTGTGATTAATTTCCTCAATTAGAATTTTGTGTACAGCTAACATAGCAGTATCGTTTGCGAATGTGGTTGTGATAGAATCATTATTTATTGAGAGATTAGCAGTGAATAGAAGATAGAATCAAGAACCGAGTATACTACCATAAAGCATATCAAACGTTATTTAGTGTACTGCTGTTATTTATTTTTATATTTCACTCGGAGGTACTCATTTAGATATGATAAGTTTTTTTTTGAGTTTATAGAGCAGTTCTTGGTGTCATACCATATCTTATTTAGCGTTTATGCTAATAGTTTTTAGCAACGGCAGGCAACAAACTAATTGGCAGATTGGTTTTTCCGGTTTTTTAATTAAAACTATCTCTGCTATCTTCTACGGGGATTGTAAAGGTTTTAATCTTAAAACAGCATTTATAGGTGACTACAGATTTTCCAAAGATGATTAGAATATTGCATGAGATTTAATATAATTGTAGAATGTTTTAATAGAATTGATGATTTTAATTTGCCATTATTAAGTAAAACGCCTTTGACACTTGTTTTCGACGCCATTCTGTAAAGTATTTACTACTTATTAGGGGGGAGCGGGTATAGTGGGGACGTTAACAGAAAACAATCACAAACCTTTGATTACTTATCAAACTAACATTTGGTGTAAAAATAAAAAAAGCTTCTAAAAAATGTTTCTTTTTGCAAATCTATGTCGATACTACGTAAACTCTATTTTGCCCTGGGGTAGGAGCAGTATAGGGTAGCAAAAAAGAGACCAAATAAGGTACCTACTGAAAGACTAACTTGCTTCACAGTTTAGACAAAAATGAGCTTCTTCAGAGTTGTTGTCGTATACTCCGGCACAAGCATTATGAGCCTAGCGCCGACGTAGCTGGCACCCCACCCAACCTTCCGATGACTTCAGATATGGATTATTGTCGTCTATGCAATATAAGCTATTCTTCGACATTTTTCGCTTTTTTTCCTTAGGTTTCTTGCAATTTTTCGTGGGTCGTTTGGGTCAGAACATTTTTCTGGTCTTCCAACTTTTTTTTGTAAGGTGTAGATGTCAATACTACAGTTTTTTTCGGCAATAGTTTTTTCTTTTTTGGTTCCGGTTTTTAGCTGAAAGAATAAGTATCTGTTGGTGAAACAAGATGTCAAATATTTTTTGAACCGGAGATTCAACTGGACATGGTTCATCCTCTAGAGAAGACGATCTAGGTTTTGGTTCAGCTGCAAAGTCAGAAACTTGTTTAGCAGGTTTTTTTAACAGACAGTGGCAGATCTACCTGACTCTCGGCAGTAACATAAACAAGGTTTGGATTTTCAATGACCAGCGTCGTGGCTGTGGTAACTGTTGGTAGGAAATTAACTTATATAGGCATGCGCAAAGATTTCGCTAATTTGGAAAGTTGTTATAGCTTGCCCTGGATGTGACTCTAATCAGTTAGAAGCAGCTTGGTCATAATAAACACTCAAAGGTTTCATAAATGCAACATCTAGAGGATGGAGCTGGTGGGTGCAGTGTGGAGGACAGCAAAGCAATATTACACAATTTTTACGTGCTAACTCTATTAAGTTCTATAATTTTTGTGTGTGTTACCTACATGACAAGAAAGTCTCAGTGGTTATCCATTCACGAGCATTTCATTCTGCTGCAGTTCCTGCTAGAGCTCGATTCAGGACCGTATCGGTCTGGCCACGTTCTACTGAAGAGACAGATTCTAGTTGTTTTCTTCCTTTTTTTGCAATAATTTCACTTTTAGTTTTAGATACACTAGACATGCCAGTCTCTTCACAATTGTAAATGCTGGCGTCCATTTATATTTGTCGTAGACTTCTCCAAGCAGAGTATCAAATTTAGTTGACAGCGACTCTGTTAAAGTCCATTGCCCTAGCTGCTGATGTGGCTTCTGGCTTCCGGATTGACACATCTAGGTGACTTTTCATAAATCCTTTTACCCGATCTACGCCAATCATTTTTTGTCATGGTTGAAACTGTGATTCTTACTATTTTTTCCTACAAGCTGATAAGTTACCTTTTTTAAAGCCAAAGTTGTTAAGCCAAAGAATTTAACGAGCTCGTTTTTCTTCTTCTTAAGAAAATATAAGCTTATAATTACCCGTTTCTAAGCCAATAACCTAGCTCACCCTTCTTTATTTTAGCCACATGACGTGTGGTCTGCGGAACGCCATACTTTTGCAATGTTATCTTGTCATGTTTTGTCATCTATGGCCTTTTTTATACTCTTCACAGGCCAGCTACCTCAGGTAATTTTCTTATGGTATGTACGAACCATTATTCCTCACTGAAACAATATGATATTCTATCAAAATCATAAGCATTCGTTAACAAAGGGACACGACGGGGTCAGGGCAAAATGGGGTACTGCATTCTGCCTCGTAGCGCTGTCTCCGCTTTGCACCTGTACTTAGTGTTGCATAAACAAAAGGAAATGGAAATTTTTTTATTAAATCATATTCACGTGCAATGTTTATAGAAACACATTAAAAATAACAATAGTAGTAATTAAATTACATACTTTTACAGGAGCTTTGTTTTCTAACAGATTTTTTTTATTGAAAATTATATATTTCTACTATATTTTTTTAGAATTTTTACTAGAGCCAAATTTCAATGAAATCAAAAAAGTTTAAGAGTAAATGTTAAATTAATTTATTAAAAAAATCTTAATATTTTTATTTTATTATTTTAAATATTATTTAATTTGTTTCTGTATAAATGCATAATTGTTTTACTTGTTCTTACTTTTTTGTGTTTTTCTAAAAATGTTTTGTTAAGAAAACAAGGTAAATCGTTAATTTTGAATGACAAATTAACATTTTGTGTTTTGTATTTTATTTATTGTTTATAGATTATTAACAAGATATTTTTGTTCAAACGTTTGTATTCTTAATGTTTATTTTAGTTTCCGGTTTAATAATGTTTTTTTTTTCTTCTGTTGGTTTAACACGTAAATTATTTATACCTCTAAAGTTTGTTTATTTTATTATATTTTTGTAAAATCTTTACAATTATTTTTATATAAAACGTATTAGATGTGATTATGTTTCAGCCTTAATTACTACACAAAATAATTTTTGTTATCGTAATGCTTACACCGGCTTAAGAAAGTGATGTTTTTAAGCACGTTATTAAGTTTTCTTTAAACGATAAATTTTTTTCATGTTTATTCTTTATTCTAAGTTAAAAAAACTAATTTTAAAATTAGTTTAAAAAGTCATGTAAAAGATTTAGTGTTTACGTATTAAATAACGTTTATATAAACTTTTTACATTCAGAAGAATAATAGAATGAAATAAAGTTCGATTGGCAGTTTTCTCGTTTAGCGTTATTTCAAGACTTTCTCTCCTTTGTGTGATGGAGTTTTAATGTATTATCTCTTTTAAATTCTGTTTTCATTGCATTTAAATTTATATTACTAAATTACAAAATGTTTGAATAAATAAAAATGGTTTAAACTTTATTTTCAATTCTGTTAAATTACTTAACACGTTTAAAATAAGATAATGTGTTAAGCTTTTTGTGTAAAATACTTTGAACTGATGTATTTAAACGATATAAATCTTTATAAGTTATGTACAAATACATTTATAATCTGAAAATTTATATCAATTTTGAAAATATTTATTTAAGAGCTGAAAGATACGTGACATGTTTAGCTACTTATTTCAGCAACGTAACATTTTTTATAGAAGTCTATCTTTGCTTTACGTGTCATTGAAGTTAAACTACCAATAATTTGTATTAATACGCAAACATACATTTTAATATTATGTTTACGTAATATATTTTTTATCGAAAATGTTTCTAGAGTTTATTTATTTTAAAGTTGGTTATGTACATAATTGTGTTTCTGTTTAATTTGTTACAAACTTTTTGCTTGCTGCTTATTGTAATATTTGGAATTGTTTATGTAACAATTTTTTGCTGTAGTTTAATGTTTGTGTTTGTGTATTTAAGGTTCAATTCGTTTATAAAAGAGTTAATGTAAATTAAAATAATTGAAACAAAAAAACTTACTGTTACAGTGTCGACGTTTTTTTGGTATATTTAACCACATAACTACAAGCAATAAAAAAGTATTCAATGTATTTAGTTAATTATCACTGTTTTACGTATAGCTTTTTTTATCTTCTCTTTAGTATCGCATATACAAAGGTCTAAAAAACGTATTATTTTTTTGTGGCGTTTTTTGCTGGTAAAATGCAATTATTATATTTTTTTGAAACGTTTTTTTAGTGCATTGTGTAGAGAAATTGATTAAAATGGCATTACAACTAAATTGTTTTTTTAATTTATATGAAACTAATTTTTAAGGGCTGTTCCATACCAGAAAAACATTTTCTAGTATGTTTTTAAGTTGGAAAATAACTAAACATGCATGTTAACGTCAGCGTCAGTAATATATGTTTTAGATGCAATTTTTTTGTAGTGCATTTATAGGTTTGTTAAAATTTATATGAGAAATTAACGATTGCATTATTTTGTGCAATTTACGAGTTTTATGTCATGTTTGAACTTGCTTACTCGTAACACACATTTTTACATGCTCTGCAATCGTAACTATATCATTTAGTTTGTCAGCTATTTCTGATTATTTATAAGTTAAGTTACACTTCCTCTTCTTTTTCTTCTTCTTCTTATTTGATCCTGTTATCCATGTGGGTGTCAGATATTTTGTTCTTCACTTCTTCATCTATTTGTTGTATTCTTTTTTATTTCCTGTCTTTTCTCTTAGTTTTATAATACTGTATGTTTTCTTAGGTTTTTTTTCGTCCTTATCGGTTTTGCTTCTAGTATCCGTTTTGGTAGTCTATAATATTGCATTCTATTCACATGTCCAAACCATTTAAAAACCTTGTTTTCGTATTTCTTTATTATACTTTCTTCGTTTAGTTTATTAAAAATATCTATATTTCTCATGTGCTCTAAAATTTAATTCTAATTTCTGCTATTTTACTTTGTCGTAAAACATAGGTTTCACATGAATACAACAGTATTAGGCTTATGATTGATAACCCTGTTTTTTTTATTTATTTCATTTTTATTAAAAAATGGTATTGTTTAAGGCATAATAGTTTGTAGATTTTGCTGGCTAAATCTCCTTCTATTCCTCTATCGTTTGTAATAGTCGAGCCTAAATATTCGTATGTTGTAACCTCTTCTAGCAGTTTCTCCACGTAATTTATCCTTATAGAGATATTTATGAGCATTACTTTGTTGTTTGAGGTATTTATTTTTATTTTGTGTATTTTTCTACTCCAATTACGCGACTGTACAAAAAAATTTTTGTTCATTGTCCTAAAGTTTATTTTATGATTTTCTGCTTAATTATGAACAAAAAAACGAAAAGAAAATACCTTTTTTTGATATAAAGTTTGCTTTTGTAATAGTTATAGTAATAATACTCATTTTCGAATTTTTTATAAATTTTAATTATTTTTAATACATTAAAAAATACCACGCGATCAGAGTGGGGTTTTAACGTTCACACAGTGCTGATAGATGGCACTAGATTAATAAACAACAATCTGATGTTTTGTACAAATTTAGAATAACCTAAAATGTCGTCGTGAAAATGTAAATATGATGCTGATGCATTTTGTTATATATGTGGGCAATTTATTAAAGTGCAAGGTGTGAAACACGAATTAAATACATCTCACGTTCTTTGTGAAGCCTACGAAGCATATCGTGACTGTCCTGTTCGGAACTTAGACAAGTCATGGGCTCCACATGTTGATTGTAGTTATTGTAAAAGATGTTTGAAAGGTAAGCAAATTTTAATCAAATGGTGAATTAAATATAATAAACATATTAATTTTTATTTTATATTTTAGGTTGCTATCGAGGTGAGAAAATGTCTATTTAATTTTCAATACCAAGAATCTGGCGAGAACCAAAAGACCACGTTAACAACTGCTACTTTTGCATTGTAAATCAGAGTAAAAGACGTAGAGGTAAAAATGCAAAACCTATCGAATATCCTGATCTTGAATCTTCTTCTGCTCCAGTCGCACAGGATCTGACACGACCAGTAACTGAGCCACCAAAAAAATTATCACAGAAAAGTAGCTCACCTCTCACTTCTCATAAAAGTAATTCCGATAACGAGTTTTTACCGATACCAGAACAAAACTTCTTTTCATCACTACAGAAGATTTTAATGATTTGATTAGAGATTTAAATTTGCCAAAAAGTAAAGTTTTTAGGCTCTTGCTTAAAACAGTGGAATTTGCTTAATGATGTTAATATCACGGATCAGCGTACTAGGCATGAAACATTCTCAACACTTTTCACAAAAGAAGATGGACTTTGTTTTTGCAATGACATAAAAGGTATGTTCGAAGAAATTGGCATACCTTGTGTTCCTAGCAAATGGCGTTTATTCATTGACAGCTCTACAAAAAGCTTAAAAGCTGTTTTATTACACAACGGAAATTCCCATCTCTTCCAATCGCTCACTCAGTACATCTTAAGAAAAATTATGAAAGTGTTAAAATTTTGCTTGAATCTGGAAAGTATCGCGAGTATAACTGGCAGCTGATTGGAGATTTTAAAATAGTGGGATTTTTTATGAGACTTTAAAGCGGATATACAAAGTATCCGTGTTATTTGTGCTTATGGGATAGCAGAGCGGATTCTAAGCATTATACTCAACGGTCATGGCCTGTAAGAACAGAACTTTGTGTTGGGAAAGAAAACGTAAAATTTGAGGCAATCGTTGAAGCGGAAAAAGTGTTAATGCCGCCTCTACAGATTAAGTTAGGGTTGATGAAACAATTTGTTAAAAAACTGTATCAAACCTCAGAAACTTTTGAATACTTAAAAAAATTTTTTCCGAAGTTATCAGACGCAAAGGTTAAAGCTGGGATTTTTGTTGGTCCGCAAATCAAACAGATCTTTGCTGATGAAAAATTTCCAACGTTGCTGAATCGTACTCAAAAAGCGAGTTAAAACAGTTTCAAAGCAGTCGTTTCTAGATCTTTAGGAAATAACAAAGCCGAAAACTACAAAAAGCTAGTTAAAAATATGCTAAAAAATTTTGAGGCCATGGGCTGCAGGATATCTTTAAAAGTACATATGCTACATGCTCATTTAGATAAATTCAAAAACAACTTGGGAGCGTATTCAGAAGAGCAAGGAGAACGTTTTCGCCAGGACATTATAAGCTTTGAACAACGTTATCAAGGCCAATACAATGAAAACATAATGGGAGACTATATTTTGGGTTTATTGAGAGATAGTACCTATGAACATAAAAGAAAAAGTAAAAGTGTGCATTTTTAAATTGTTTTCTACTTTTTTGTAAGTTATTTTGATAGTAAAACTTAATAAAAAAGCAAACTTTTTCATGCCATATATTTTTTTTCGTCTAATTATGACCTAAAAAATTGAAATTTAATGCTATAAAGTCAAAGGCAAATTTTGTGTTGACCCGTGTTATTGATCAATTTTTGGATTTTTTTCTACGGGTTAGCAAAAATGACCACGTCATCAGCATATATTAGCGAGTTTATTTGTATTGGTGTACCTTATTGTTAACCGTAAACCTTCTATATGATTTTTAAATTTTTTTAGTATTTCTTGGATGGCTGTAATGCGTAGAAGCGGGCTTAGTGTATCGCCTTGTTTGACATCTTTTTTAATTTGGATGGTATCCGATCAATTTCCTTTGAATTGTATTTTTGCTTTAATATTTTTATATAATATATTTCTAATTTTTATCATCTTATTCGGTGTATTTATTTGTTTTAAACATTGCTGTAGGGGATTCTTGCATAGTGTATCAAATACTGTTTTGAGATCTATGAAAGCAATTATGAGTGCTTCACCCGTTTGAAGTTTTTTTTCTAAAATCATTCTTATAGAAAGTATGTTATCTATTCCTTGTCTTTTTTTTCTAAATGCAGTTACTCTTCCTCTACTTGATTTTCTACATATATTCTCTTATTTTCTATTCAATTATTCTGGTAAATGTTTTATAAGTTGTAGATGGTAGATAAATTTTTTTGGTTTTCGAATATCTGTTTGTCGCTTTTTTTATATATAGGTAACATTAGGCTGTTATCCCAGTTTTATGGAATTATTTCCTTATTCCAAATTTCTGAGTATATTTGCCAGAGATAGTTTATTTCGATTTTTCTAAGAAGTTTTGTCATCTCTAGGTGGATGTTATTCTGTCCGCATGTTTTTCCTGCTTTTATTTTGGATAATACGTCGAGAACTTTCTCTCTGCTATCTTCTTTTCCGTTCATCATTTTTTGCTAGTTTTTCTGATTCACAAACATCTTTCTTATTGTCGAACATTTGAATGAAATGTTCTTTCTATATGTCTAGTATTTCTGTTCTGCCATTTTTTCTTTATTATTTCTTCTAAGACTTTTAATTTTACCCCAGAATTTCTTATTATTGAGTTTGTATCCATCATTTAATTTCCTACCAAGGGTTATCCAAAAATCTTTTTTAACCGCATCTTTTGCTTCTTTCCTCTTCTTATTGATAATTTTCTTTATTTACCTTATTTCTTGAATTCAAACATCTCTTCCATGCTATCTTTTTTGTTTTATTACTTCGTTCACACCCGTATTTCATTAAGCAGTTCTTTTGTCGTTTGATTTGGTTCATTTGTCTACAGTATTATTCTGGTCGTTTATTAGTTGGAATGTATGTGCTGTTAGATGTATCTATTGTTTGGATATCATATCTTTGTTTGATTTTGGCATAAAATAACCTAAGTTGGGAATTTATTTTTGCATTTTTATTTACTTTCACTTTTACGACCCTATTTGTAATTCTGAATCTATATACTATATAGTCTATGATATTTCGGGCATTTCTCCCTTGAGGTTTAAATGTATCTATGTATTTATCCTCTAAAAGTTGGGGTCAAAAAGAATTTCCAATAAGCAGGTTATTTCATACGCAAAAATTGATCATTTTAATTGGTACATTGATTCAATGTACATAGCTATCAAAATGCGTAAGGGGCTTTTTCAAAAGTAAATATTGTGGTTTTTTGATGTTTTTATATTATCTTAATTCCACAAGATTTCTTACAGTCTTAATTCATCTTATCTCTAAAATTAAAGTAATAAACTTGCGGTTTGAAGTGTTGAATTAAACAAAAAAGAGACGTCTTTTGCTCAAACTGTATTTTGTAAGGATGTAACATGAATATCTTAATTTTTTTCAAATAAAACAGCCAATATTTTTTTACTCTATCCAATGTAATATTTTATTTTCATTTTATCTTAACCATTTTTGTCTACTCTTGCTAGTTTTTTTAATATTTCGGAGTTTCTATTAGCATTGGCAATTTTCAACTTTTTAACAAAAAAAACCAGTTGGTTTTGCGTATTGTTTAGCAATTATTGCTTGTTTTGAGATGCCATTTTATTAAGAAAAGGTTGGTGCAGTGTGCAATTGTTCTAATTGTGTGTTTTGCTATGCCCTTAATCACGTTTTTTATTGTTTGTTAAGTATGTCGTTCAGTCAGGACGAATTGGTCGATATGACACTCATTCCTGACGAATGTTACCAAAACCCTTTGTTTAGAAGTTTATTGGAAAGATTTCCAAATAGCGGGAAAGTACAATATCCGGAAAAAGTTTACAACAGTACCGTTGTTATTGAAGATACGGATTTTAAGTTTTGGTCGCAGTTGTAGAGAATCCACACGCAAGTGTCCGTTAAATTAGCAACATGTGGGCCATTTTAAAATCGGTGCACAAAATTTTGCGGAAACATTCGTATCATCCGTATCATGTGCAATTACATCAGGAGTTAACGGAAGGTTTTTTGTCAATGGATTTATTAAAAATTTACAGAAGACACATTTTTCTTCGAAGCGTTATGTTTTCCGACGAATCAATATTTTACCGAAATGGATTCGTAAATCTACATAATTCCTATTACTAGTCTAATGTAAACGGATCGATGGTCTTTAAATATTTGGACTGGTATTTTGGGTATCTATGCAGTAAGCTCTTGAATGATCATCTAACTGGACAGAGATATTTGCAATTCTTGGCCAATTAATTGGACGAATTGTACATGGGCGTTCCTTTGGCAGTACTGAGGCAAATGTGGTTACAACAAGACAAAGCTCGCGCACATAATGCCCGGCAAGTTTGTCAGTTTTTGTATGCAAACTTTCCAAACAAATGGATTGGTTTGAACGGACAAGTACCTTAATATAAAAAAACGGTTTTTTTTTGCGTTTAGAGATATCATACTAGCAATATACGTCAGTGTAAAGGGGTCTACACATTAGCAGGCCGTCGATCCGGCGACCTGCACAGTTCTAGCCTGTAGATGAATCAGATAGTCTGTGCAGTTAAAAAAAATTCTGTGTCTGCTTGAAATTTACCTGCACAGACATACTAAAATTAAATGTGGATGTGGAAGGCTTGAGTTCAGATGATAACGTCAAATAATAGATATGTCTGTAGATTCATTTATTTCCAAATTTATCAATCTTTATAGAGCGAATCCATGTCTTTGGAAGAAGAAAACAAGAATTACATAGATAAGCATATGAAATGCGTAAAATTCATGCTTCCATAAACAAAGAGTGGCGTTCATTTTGCAAAGAGCTTAAGATGAACAATTCTAAACATTCGGATATGGAGAAAACAGAACTTTATGTTTTGCATTTATGGTACCACAATTTTCTCAAGTTTTTAATCAAGCAAGAGACGCTTAGGCGTAGTAGTAATGAAAAGAACAACAATAATGAAGACGACGTTACCTTGGTTTTAATGTGCACGCTACAACACTAATAAAAAAATTACCCATTCTATCAGCACAATCATTTGCTTGAACGTACTGAACTGACGAAATTACAATTTTTGTACGGTCGTGTGTATGCTTCTTTGGTCCCTTGTACAATCCAGAACTGTATAGACCCCTTGCTAATGTGTAGGCGCCTTGAGTGATAATTTCAAGCTACGAGTTTGTTTCACAGAAAATGACCGTCACTTTGATCACTTACTTTGAATTAAATTATTTACTTTGTACTTTTTGTTTAACTAGTTTGATAGTGTTGAAATGACTTTCAACAGCAAAGTATATGGCAAAGCCACTTTACTTTTTTGTTAAAAGTGTGGAAATTGTTAATGTTAATAGAAAATACGAAATCTTTGGGAAACTGCAGAAATAGACCAATAAGGTTAAGATAAAATTAAAAGAAAATAAAATCTTGCATTGGATGGTGTAAAAAATTACTGGTCGTCTATTTGGAAAATAAGGATATCCATGTCTCAAAATTCTAAAGTTTAACAGTTTATGTCACATAATTAGGACACCTTACAAAATAAAATTTGTGTTTAATACAACACGTTAAACTAGAATTTCCTAACTTAATGAGTTTCAGAGATATGATGAATTGCTTAAAACACGGCAAATGTCATTTTTTTTGTAAAATGTCAAATTGTGCCTAAACGGTACATCTTAGAATCAAACTGTTATTTACAAAGGTATATTATGGTTATTTAAGTGGATATGCAAAACTTAAAACTATCGTATTTACACTAAAAAACTTTTGTAGAAACTACGATTACAACCTTTGAAAGTTGCTGTAGGTATGGATAGAAATGTTAAGAAGAAAGATAATCGCTTAAATATTTTCTCACAATAATGTAAACGCAAAGCGTTATTTCAATATGTTAAGTCAATTTTGTAAGCAGTTAAATGACAAACGAATTTTAATTTAGTTACTTTTAGTAAGTGCTCATATCGCTCGAGCTACAATTGAGTTTATTCAAATATTCTATAATGAAAGTGTTTGAAATATTGAAGCTGATAAGTATTGTAATGTTCTTTAAAGTTTAAAAAGCAGAGTTAACACTGTATCGAAGCTGTCGGACAACATATTAAAAATCGGTTATGCCAAAGAATTACTTATTTTCATTTTCAATAAACAGGTATTGCTGTTAATGTGCTACCGTTTTTAATTAATTACTTAACGTCAACTTTGAGCTTACAAATTACATTTTTTTTTAGTAATTTTTGTTTTATATAATACCAATTTTAAGCAATGTTGGTTGCCTAGCATGTATGTGACGTGAGAAACAAGTAATTATAAAGGCTCTGTACTATGAAATAGAACTGCCATTAAACTTTGTTAATACGTAAATTTTGATCACTAGAATTGTTTATTGTAAAGACAAGCCTGTCAAAAAAGTGTTTTTTTTTGGTTTTTGATTTTATATATATTTTTTTTAATAGATTTTATTGAGCAGTAAAATAAATTAATAATTATCTTAGACATAAAACTTTCACCATAAAACATATTAAAATATTTTTAGAGTAAATGGTGTATTATTTATTTAGAATAATATAAATGCGAGCTTTCGAACTTGGTCTAAGTTCTTCGTCAGGCAAAATTAAATTAATTTGACAATTGTAAAAACTAAGGTAACTAAAAACAATAACTATAAGGGATATAGATAATAAGCGCAAGTTATTTAGCTACAGCATTGGCTCGAAGGTCTAAAGGAAAACCACCATAAAAACTCTAGACGTAACTTAAGTGTCAATGGTGGACAAATTAAGATTAAGAAATAACAGCAAACCATGTGTCAGAAAGTTCGTAACCAGTGTCTCTATTGAAATTGTTAGGATGTTTAATAACTTCAACAGCTTTTCTAATTTTTCTTGATTTTCAGTTCTTTGTTTTAGTCTTCTCAAAGTTTATATCATGAAGAGTGTCAAGTGCATGTTCGACAATGGCAGACTTCGTAGGTTGTAGTAAACGAAGATGTCTTTTATGTTCTTTTAATCTCGTATCGATAGTTCTACCAGTTTCGCCAATATATACCTTGTTACAGGTGCATGGGACTTGGTATACTCTACAGGTATTGTAAGGTATTTTGTCTTTTATAGGATTCAACAAATTTTTAATTTTAGTAGTAGTAATATAAGCTACTTTTATCTTATTTTTACTTAGTATTCTTCCGATTTTGTCACTTATGTTGGAAACAAAAGGTAGAATAACATAGTTTTGGTTAATAGTTGAATCATCTGTTAACGTAGGTCTTGTCTTTGGTCTAAGAAACTTTTTAAATGGTTCTTTATTAAAACCATTTCTTATAAACACTTTTTAAGGTGTTCTAATTCTTCTTGTAATTTATCTTGATGACAAATTATTGTTGCACGATTGTATAATGTGCGAATCGTCCCAAGTTTTTGAGCTGGGTGATAATCAGAATTTGCGTTTATGTATTGATCTGTATGTGTTGGTTTTCGATAAACTGAATGTATTAAAGTACCATCTGGTTTTCTTTCTATTTTTACATCAAGAAAAGGTAAGGTACCATTAATTTCTTTTTCAATACTAAATTTTATGTTTGGATGTCGATTGTTAAGGTATTGAAGAAACATTTATAGTTCATCTAAACCATAAGACCAAATTGCAAAAATATCATCTACATATCTTAGTCATAATTTTGGTTTTTTAGATGCAGATTTTAAGGCTTCTTCTTCAAAATATTCCGTATAATAATTAGCAACAGATGGAGAAATTGGCGATCAAATTGCTACACCATCTATCTGTTTGTAGTATTCGCCATTAAACCAAAAGAATGATGTTGTCAAACAATGTTTGAATAACTTGATGGTATTATTATCAAACTGCCGTTGTAAAAGTTGTAAAGTATAAAGTATTGGTACTTTAGTGACCAACGAGGAAACATCAAAACTAACCATTAAATCATTTGAAGATAATTTCTGTTTACTAATTACTTCAATAAAATGTTGTGTGTTCTTTATAAATGAATTACTCAAGCCAATATAAGGTTTCAGTATAGCATTTAAATACTTAGATAGTTCATAAGTTGTCGATCCACTACAGCTAACAATTTGTCGGAGGTGTATTTGGCTTATGTATTTTTGGTAATCCATAGAATCTTGGAATAAGAGGATCTTGTGGTGTTAGTTTCTTTATGGTTTCCGTTGATAAATTACTTTCTTTTATTAACTTTGTTGTTAATAATTTGAACTTGTTATTTGGATTTTGAAGAAGTTTTATGTAAGTGGTGGTATCATTAAGTAAGTTGTAAGCTTTGTTTATGTATTCTTTTTATCCATTAACACAGTAGCTTTTCCTTTGTCGGCTGGTGCAATTATAAGATTATTGTTATTTTTAAAATCTTTTAAGGCTTGGTATTCTGAACTGGTTAGATTCTTCTGTGGAAGTTTCGCTCTTCGGAGTATCCTGGTAGTTTCAAATCTGATCTCGGCTGCTTCACGATCTGGAAGATGGCTGATGATGACTTCAATGTTGGAGATAATGTCCTCAACAGAAATTCTTGAAGGAGCAACAGCAAAATCCAAACCTTTGGACAAAACAGAACGAGCAGTATCGGATTATTCTAAATAAATAATACACCATTTACCCTAAAAATATTTTACGTTAATAATTAATTTTTTAACTAAGCGTAAAAAAAATTAAATATGAGTTTAAATAACAATTATGAATAGATCTTCTTTTTTGACGTAGTACATCAATAATTGTTGACATACTTGTTTTACGTGTAATGTTTTATAATTTTGCGCATTTAAAATATAAACGAAATGAAAAATTTACTTTTTATTTTTTTGCGAAGGTTATTTTCTACTACAATAATAAAATGTAGTTGTTGCCTTTTTATATCTTACGACTATTACCGTTATTAAAAAGATTAATTTATAATAGAAGTGAGTGTAAAACCACCACACACTTAAAACTAACACCAATTAGTATTTTACTATCCTTACACTTAACGTTTGCATTAGCTTAATTTAATGTAAAAATTCTTAAATGCAGCAAGGATACATTAACCCAATAATACTGTAGTGTAATAAAGCATAAATTAAATTTTAGATTTAAGTAATGAAAAATTAAATAGGATTAAATGTAACTTTATCTACAGAAAAAAAGTGGTAAAACGTTTAACTACTTTTAAGTTACATAATTAATGCGGAAATATTATTTTAAATTTAAAAACATTTTTTAACGATCGCTCAACTACAAGATTTTAAAGACAAAGATATTTTTCTAAATTAAGAAAATTTGCTAACGGCGTATTGTTATTTTTATATAACGCTAAGTATCTTTTTTTAAGTTTTAATAATGACAACTTCTAATGAATATACGTAGCAAACTCAATAAAATATAAGAAAATTGCGTATGGTTGTGTATTACTATAAGAAGAAAAAATATTAAGTTACATTAAGGTATAGTTAAAAGGAATACAAGGATATGAATCGTTTATCGTGGTTTAATTTTCTAAAGGTGAACTAAGTTATTTATGAAACAACTTTAATTAATTATGAAGTCGCAGAATGTGTTGGTTTTTTTTGTTACTTCGTATTGATTTGTTTAGTATAACTGAATTATGTAGTTTTAATAAAGTTTAAAATGTTTTGCGTTAGGGTGTATTATCACTAAAAAAGGTTTTCGCAAAAGAAATCTCCTTGAATGTTGGTCGTTTTGCTAAAATGAGCGTCTTAATTTAACTTCCAACTTGGATAATCTTAGTACACTCTTACAGTTGGGTGGGTGAGACGAAATTGGTGGGTGGAGAAGGGTCTGTTCAGTAATCAACAAGTTAGTCTATTGTCGCCCGACGCCGATAGAGTGTTCATCAAGCGCTTTAACGCTACTGGCGACCCATTTCTTGCAATTTGATTGATTATTAAGGTAGTATAACCTATAAAACACAATACTACGTTGATAATTATTTGAGGCGTTTGGTCCAAACTTATATAAGCTTTTGTCATAACCTTTTTATGTAATTTGTACTAGCTTATGTTGTTTCTAGTATAATTACTTAGGGGGAGGTTATTACGTCTAACTCGGATATATAAATATGATAATGCGACTCAGTTGTATCCTGCTGAAGTTATGGTAATATATTCCCCATTAACATAAAACGTGTAACTCTAAACAACGCAAATTTCTTCCTTTGCTCTATCATCACTTATAACACCGGGTGCAATTAGCTTATGCCATTTATTAAAATTACGTTTCAGGATTTTTTATTATCTTTAGTCTACAAAGTTTGTTGTCTAACTTGGCGAAGGATAGCTTACGGTCGATACCTTTTCAGTAATGATTCCATGCTGAGGTTGAGCATAAGAGAATAACAACTTTATACCAATTTTCGCAGCTGAAAGTTAACAGGGTTTACAACTATTCTGTGTAAATTGAAACGGTTGCAAATTTAAGTTTTTAGGTCTATCATGTATTATTATTCAAAAAGTCTAAACAAAATTTGGTTAAAATTATAAACGCGAATTTATGCAATGTACACATGGATATATAAACATACATATGCAATGATCTTAAGTGCTGGTTTGCGGTGTTTCATTTGACTATCTGCTTGGCTGCTTACTAAACGCAAGCACGGTCTACTCATTTCACGGTACCTAACAAGCGTTCATCTATTTACATGTTCACCTACGGCATACGTAATACGCGACATCATAAACTATTCTTCCTAAAACATTTCTAACTTATTTGCAAATTAACTGAAATTTAATTAATTTGCAGAAAATTGAAAATTTACCGGTTTTAAGTTAAAAAACGAAAGCTATGGTACTTAAAGAAAATGGGTTTTATTCAAACAATTAATTTCCTTTCTCTATCTTAGGTAAACGCAAAGACTTAATTTAATCTATTGCTACCACAAACACTAACAGCAACTAAACTATTTAATGTATAATAGCTACCTAGTATATCTACGGTTTATATCATTTGTCCAAACACGAATTGTATTATTCACACTACATCTTAATAAGTAAGATTATATTTGAAAAAATATAAAAGCAGTTTTAAATTAATTCAATTAAAAACGCCTCTATAGCTATTTATAGTTACAGTTGAAACCTAACTAAAAACATTCTTTAGTAATTTAATTGCAGTAATAATTATTTAATTTACAGACTTAATTGAATCAATAAGCAAAGAACGTGTGGTTATTTAAAAAAAATAAGATTAAGCATACTGCAAATAGTCAATACATAAAACAATTAAAACTGTGTACTATTTAAAAATTCAAAACTCGTTTAAAATACCATTTTAAAAAGTAAATTGACATTACCACAAAATCTATCTATAAAGTATTACTTTTCATGATTGAGATATTTTTTGCTAACTCATCTAAGAACGTTTTCTGGTTTACACCTTTCTACGGGATTTCATCGCGCCATACTTCTTTTACATCTTTGTTTAGCTCATTGTTATTAAATTTGTTATATGTTGTTATTTTGTATTTTCAAAAAACTATTTATTTTAAATTAAAATTAACGGCTGCACTGTTTATACGTCGCTACTGACGGTCAAATCTCTTTTATGAGTAAGGATAAGCGCAATATTGCTGTTAATTTTTACTTTTCTTTAACCGTCTGGTAATCGCTGTCATATCACAGGGCTCATTCTCATTAGTTATTTGTATTACGCTTTTAGCGGATGTGCTGGGAAAGACTTATTTAAGTATTGAGCGAATAAGCAAATTGGATTGATTGCTTGACGTTGCAGGTATAAATGTAATAAAAATGGCGTCGTCACGTTATCTTATACCTTTTTTGTGCAGACCACCTTTGATAAATCTGAAGTGACGAGATATGACACACATTTTTGTTTGACGTCTCAGGATTGTGTAATTTTAATTATGTATATATAAAGAGCGGATAGTAAGGCAAGAAAAAATACCAAAAAAGGTGGCATAAAAGGTATATTAAACCTGCTAAAAAGACAATAAAAAAGGCACAAATATCTATTAAAAATTACAGTTTATTCTTTTGTTTTACAATGTTTATTAAGTGCTATTATTTTCCCAAGCACAAATCAAATATTTTTCAATATTATGACTAAGAAGCTGTTGCCTTGTATCATTTAAAATATTTTTATAGAAGGAAAAAGTTCTTTCGACATCACAAGATGTTAGTGAAGCAAATTTTAATGCCGATGTTTCTCTTATTGTTAAAGATATTTTCTGTTGATGCTTCATGACCTCCTCTTTTTGAATTTCAGTCAGTTGTTTAAAGAGGCCAGAGGAAGGGTTTTTTAATGTGACGGAATCTAATTTTTGATTAATTTTTTTTCCTATAGTCCCTGGACATGCTCTTATAATTGCTCTTATTCTTTCGAATGTAGCGAAAGATTCGGTTATTGCGGTTTTGCTTTTTTCTAGCTTCTTTAATATGTCAGGAATGCCGGAAAAGTGTGTTTTTATAAAAACTAGTCCTCTCTTAACAGCTTTGTCATTAAAAGCTTTTTGAGATTTAGTAATTGATGCAGAGGCCGTCTCGTCAAATAATTCAACCACCTGAAGTAAGACAATTCAATTAATGTATAAGACAATGTCAGGTTATAGTATGAACTGTACCTCTTTAATTTTTTTAAAATGTGTGGCATAAAAAATGCAAGCAGATAAACAAGTTCCCCATCTGGTTATGATAGGTTCTGGTGAAAGTTTAACATCTGGAAGTTTTTTTTATAGGCCCTTAACCGTAATGGTGCTTTCACAAAAACCTGAAACAAGATCTAATAATCAAAGAGAGAATCTATTATGTTAGAGATTTTTATCTTTTTGGTGGCAGAAATTAACTTGTTTTTTTTTTGCAAACTCGCCTCTAATGAATTTACACACCCTATGTATTTCATGTGCTAGACAAGTTAAATGTTTTAAATTCGGATAAAATATTTCTAATGCCTGAGCGGATTTCATCATATAAGATGCTGCATCGGTTACGAATAAGAAAACCTTTTCTTTTTTTACGCCATTGGGATACAGAAGTCCTACAAACATCAAATTATATAATTGTAATTAATAGATTGGATCATATTAATCAATCATTAAAAAAAAACTTATTCAACAATGATCAAAAAAATTTGCAACTGTTTTGTGATTGGTCTGTGGAATTTCTTTGGATGCTAGCAAATGAGCTTTTTTTGGTTCTAGTTCAGACAATTTACCAATTACAAAATTTGCTATAATTGACCTCTGCAATCGATTGTTTCATCAATCGAAGTCTAAATGTAATGGTCCCCAATGTCATTCCTTATTGTCTGTATTTTCTATAAAAGGTACACTAGCATTTTGAAAGCTATTAGTACTTTAATTAAACTGCTTATCGATTGGTAACATATGTCTAAATAATTTTTTCTCAAAGTTGATTCATCTGGAACAACTTGTTTGGTGTGTTTTTCGAGGAAATTGCAAAAATTGATATTATCATTAAGAGGAATTTGAGCCGACACCAATGCTTCGCACAAATCTAGAGCAAAAGTTGTTTTGATGAGCCAGGTTTATTCTGTTGATCTTCTATAACGTTTTTTAACAATGGTCGTTTCATAGTTTTGTTAATATTTTTTAAATGTAAATCACTACCCAAGTGTTGTTTTACATGGTACTTTTTAGTAGCACCGATCTAAAATAATACATATACTAGTAATTAAAAGCATTTAAATTAAGATAATACAAACTTAGTGATTTTGAACAAACTTGACAAAAAAGGTTTTTCCCGTCGGTTGTTAAATTATTGTCCAATTTACTTCACTTGTAATAATTTTCAAATTTTGATTGTTTATTAGGTGGCATTTTTTAAAACTTGCTCACAGCACAACAGCAATAGACTCTCACAGTGTGACACTATCACAGGTATTTATAACAAACATTTTAGTCATGTGTTTCAGTCATTAAAGGAATCCCACCGGACAGAATTAAAATTACCTATATTTGTTTGCTTTACTTAGGTACTAAATAGACCTATAAAATATGATTTATTCCAAAATCCTTCCGGTTTTGTAAATAGTGTTCTGTTAAACCTGTCATTGTACATAATCCAAGTATAAATTCTTACAATAGTTCTTCTCTATAAGCGGCTTTTATATGTAATGTTTAACAAAACATGAAAACCCCTGTTGTTATTTATAGGTTCGTGGTAAGACCTTTGGAGCAAAAAATGTTAATTATATTATTGTACGCAATTTAAGTAAAATTCTGTTATGCGTTATTGTCATCTACTTATTAAAACACTGTATACACAAACTTTTCAAAATTTATATGTAAAAAGGCAATATAAAATAATACTCTTTAAAAAGGCAAAAAAATACAAAAATTTACACAAAAAGGCAAAAAAGGTAGGCTTGAGGCATTTGCCTGACTGTCCGCTCTTTATTTATATAATTAATCAGTCAGTTTCTTAGTATATATTTTGTGATGGTAGTGCATTCGTTAATTAATCATGTCAACTTTATTCGTACTATTTAATAGTATTGTATAATGCTATTTTTTACATAGTTTTATAAATCTTACCAATTAACCGTCAAACTTAAGTAAAACAGTTATTACACAGTGTGTGCCAAAGGAATGGAATAATGGATTTATCTTGCTCTCTGTCAGGATTATCAAAAAACGCTTTGACACGTCAACTTGATTTATTGTAAAACAGATATTTTGCAATAATTTTAATATTGCTACCCTCACCGCTTTTCTAGCAATGACTTCATTATTTTTTTTATAGCAAGCTTATCAAATTTTGATTTTAGAAATGTATACACGTATGCTTTTCAGTTAAATAGTTTTAAAGATTCAATTTTAGGAAACAAGTAAAGGTTTCAATGATGTAATCATTAAACTAACACGTTTTATGGCTAAAAATAAGTAAGTAGAAGACGAAGTAAATTTGTTTTAAACAACTATTACAGTAAATGTTCAAATTGGAAACCATCTACTTCTTGGCAGTACGCCAATCGCGCTCGAAACTTGGAACAAACATTTTGTAAGATTTCTGGTGCTAGTATTCTCATTTTTTCTTAAATTATATTTTTTAATTGTTGGATTATGTTTGGTTTATTGTAATACATTTTATTTTTGATATACTCCCACAGAAAGCAATTCAGTGGGATGGAGCCCCATCCTGTTGAAACCACAATGTTTTACTTGGTATGTCAGGATCTTCATTATTCGGATACAGCACCGCCAATGCCGGAATAACACCGTCGCGTAGGAGATGTAAATATTTTGACCTGTTAATGACCCGTCAATAAAAATGGGTTCAATAATTCTATAACCGACTATTCCAACTCAAATATTAATTTTTTGAGGAAATTGTGTATGGGTTTGCACTATCCAATGAGGGTTGTGGTCCGGCCAATAGCGACAGTTTTGTTTATTTACAGTTCCGCTTAAATGAAAAGTTGCTTCGTCACCGAATAAAACTTAGCTCGCAAACTCTCCATCCACATTACAAATATTCATTAGTTCTTTGCGATCAGAATCGTCCTCATGCAGCTCTTGCGCTAATGCCATTTTGTATGGATGCCACTTGTAAGGTTTCAATTTTCATAAAACAAGTTTCTGAAATATAATTATTTTCCGCAACAATTTGTGAAGACACATTAGGATTCTCTTCCATAGCTAATAACACATTAATTTCAGTATCTTCTTGAATTGAACGTCGTCTAACTTTTGGAAAATATTTTACGTGCTCCGATACTTCATACTTCCGAATAATCTGACTGAGTATTGCGTGAGTAATTCTTCTTCTTCTTCTTGCGTACGCATTCTGTTTTCACAACCCCTAATGATCAAAATTTCAATTTTTTGACTTTCTGACAATCATCGAACCATGTATTATTTAATTGATTATCAATACAACACTGACAATTTTACTGAAAAAGATCGTGCACAGTATGTAATCTTAGCGTAGATCACACTTTTTCAATTTTACTTTCAGTCGCAAATTTTGACTCATCTTTAACTTTATGTATTGTTGTATGAGTGCCTTCTTCAAATCATTTGAACGTAATTAAAGCCAAATTGGGCATAAAATTGAAGCGTCGTACATAAACCTATATACCACGCATATTTTGTTTGTAAATCAAATAAAAAGAAAGTAACAAACGTTACTACTAGTGTCAATGAATTTTTCGGTTGGGGAAGTTTTTGTGCTTTTATCTTGTTTTCCAACTCAGTATCGTAATTGTCGATTTGCGACTGCAGGGTCAAAGAAATAATTGCCTGATTGATCTTGTACTTACAATTTTGTAAGTTGGTCGTTAAAAATTATTTACTTCGAGGATACATAAAGATACAAAAATTTTTACACAAAATTCCGCAAAAATAAACGCAAAACAGAAAATATAATCCAAAATTTAATGATATGGAATAGAGCACGATAGATGAAGAGCCCTTAGCTAACCTTGTTAGAGCTTTCAAAATAGCAAATAAACAATCACAACCTTAACAGTTTTACTATATGTTTAGAAATTCTTTAAAAACTAACGGTTTTTCAGTAAACAACTTTCCCACTTGAAATGAAAGCTTTCATAGGGATAAAAATTGTAGTGGATGTCATTCGAATGCCATCATTTGAAGATTACTGGTCTGTTCAATTACGTTACAACGTAATTGCAAACATAATGCCAGTAAAACATTTCAAAAAGTTACGTCAAATGATACATTTTCAAGAAGATACGGCAGAGGCAAACGATGGTTGAAAATACGGTCGCGCCTGGTAAAAATACAAAAATCTGCAATAAAATTAAAGGTGTAAATTGCTATTCTATTAATGAAATTATCAGTTTGTACACAGGTACAAAAGCTAGTAGTTTGTGACAATTTATGCCAAAGAAGCCAAAAAAGTGGGGTTTTAAGATGTTTATTAGGACGGAACTAACTAGTGTAGTTCACAATTTTTTTTATTCACACTGGATCATCTACTTTTGACAATATGCCATTTTCAGGAAAAGAATCTCATCTTGTTTCACGTAAAAAAGTGGTTATTCTGCTTTGTAAACCTAATCTACAAAACACCATAGTTTATTTCGACAACTCGTTCATTTTCATGGAACTGATATTTTCATTAAAAATAAATGGAATGGGAATAAATAGTAACGCAACAGTAAAAAGTAACAAAGTAATAGAGTGTAGGCTGGAACAAAATAAAGCCTTTTTGAAAAAAAGGCATTGAGTCTTATGACTACAAAATGGACAAAAAAAGCAAAATCGCCGTAGTTAAGTGGACAGACACAAATGCGTAACATTGGCTAGCTTTTATGTGTCTTACAGTCAACAAGTAAAAAGATATAATAAAGAGGAGAAAAAAAGTTGATTGCAAAATAATGCTTATATGGGGGGGGGGGGGCGTTGATTTGGCAAAGCGCCATACAAGTCTAGAAGATGTTATTTGGAAATACTTATCCAGTGCAAAAAAACAGAAAACAACAATTAAAACTTTTTTCGAATGCATTTAAGTACATCAATTATAAAAACGAGTAACGTCCAGAAAACAAGAAAATCAGTTTTTACCGATGTACATCCGCTAAACAAAATTAGAGTTTTTGTGGGCCAAAACTAAGTGAAGATGTCAGATTTTTCAGGTTTTTTTTTGTTTTTGTATGCCTATTTTTAAGATAAATAATAAAACAAATCGTTTTTTTTTACCATAAAATTTTAGCCAATTAAGAGTTAAGATTTTTTTATTAAAACTATGCCAATATTTATTTAAGTAATAGTAATAAGTATTTTTTTGCGTGAATGCTTGTGTTAAATTGGGCAAATAAAGAAGAATGTATTAGTAATATGTATAAAAATGATAAAGTATAGCAAAGCACATTTTTTTGGCCGTCAGACACGATCAAAAAAGTTGAAAGACTTAAAGAGGATTAAAAACAGACATTAACAGTATTAAAAAAGTAAATAAAACTAAACAAGTAATCTTCCATAGTTAAATTTTTTGCACTGGATTCTATTTTTTTATTTTTTTGTCAAAAATTGAATATCTATTTCAGTCATTACAAAATCGACATCAAATTTAAAAATTTAAAATAAGTATTTAGTGAAATTATAAACGCCTAATATTTTTATCAAGTCTTTGTTAGAGGGATTGATGGTTTCTTAAATATATTTAACAAATTTCAATTTGCGCTATTACTGACTGTTTTTAACAAGGTTTTTTAAACAAAATATCACGTAGTGTAAGTTACTACGTATTAAAAATAACTGTAAATAGGTATAAAGGCGGAGAACGTTGTAAAGTTGATTTTAAACCCGCGTAATTCAAAATAGTTTTGAATAAAACCGCAATGACATCGACAGACTAGGGACTAACTTACAACGTTCTTTGCCTTTACAGCTATTCACAGCAAAGTTTTTTAATTTATAAATGTACTTTGATGTGCTAGATTTGACAATATTTTATGCACGTCGCAAATTAAAAATACACATTTTCAAAAAAAATTTTTTGCTTAATATTGACAATTTGATTTACCAGTAGTTTAGTTGAACAAAGTTTTTCTCGTTTGAATAGAATCAAAAGATACCTTTATAATACAAGAAGAAAATTCTTAAAATTTTAATAGAAAAGAAATTACTATAAAAGTTAATATACGACATAATCAATGTTTTCGCGTCTCTAAAAGATGGAAGAATTTATTTTGTATATAAAATATCTACTCACCTAAGGAATATTTTGTTAACTTAAAAATAAAACTTAAAATTAGTTAAATGTGATTAATATCAACAAGCAAATGTTACTTAACGTAAAAACATAAATTACACGTAGAAGTTAATTATACTTATATATGTTTGTTATATAATTAAAAATATAAACTTGATAATTAAAACTTAAACGCACGCGACGACACGTGTACTGATTACATTATTACAGTATTCAAATAATATTTGTTCAATATTGTACTGCAAAGTCTCGATGGAATTTATTGACGGCTAATATTTGTACAACGTTTATATTTATCGGGATTTGAAAGTCCCGTTAGTAAATAAAGGGTTAAATGTCTATTTAAATATACACCAACAGCAAAAATTTTGTTATTGTGTTTTTAAACAATAAGTTATATGTAGAGAACCAAATTTTATCATAGCAATTTTCACGGCTTGTAACGTGGAGTATGTGTGACCCGGAGCATTTCTCAAGTTCTTAAATTAATGTTTAGCAATGTTTTGTAAGTTTAGAAACGTTCTAATTTAGATAACATATTACCGAAAAAAAGATAAATGCATAACAAAAGTTACGTTAAAAGACAACTTGTGACAAATTTTTCTGTAATGATTTAATTTCTAGTGACATTTAATTAACAATAAAATATTTAAAAAATTACGTACGTCATTGTAAATACATTTATTACTGTACATTAATTTTTAAAATAGTGCCAAATCATTTAAATCTCTTTTATTAAAAGCAATTTAGGTTCCTAAAACAATTTTAAAGTTAGAAACGTTTTTACTAAGTAATTTTGAAAGATCAATGAAGTTGATTAAAAACAGAATTGGTAATAAGGACTTTGAAGAAAGTAACTAACAAAAGTTCTCAAATGTACCATACATTAATATATTGCAACAATGACGTTTTAAGTTAAAGTTAAGGAAATTAATAGTACTTTTATCACATTTAATTTTATACGTACTACGTCTCTAACTGTTCGAGTTGTTACAACTTTGTAATAGGTTAGATTAAACTTTTTAAGTGTGTGAACGTGGACAATTGATAAGTGAATTATAGATACATGATAAGATTTTGGTTTTATAACTTTTTTTTTGCTTACTTATTTGGTAAATATTTATTATATTTTAATATAAAAAGCTGAAAATTGGTTGGAGAATATTACAAAAAAATGCAAAATTGTACTAGGTAAATGCAGTTTTTATATACCTTAATAGTTATTTTTTAACAAATATTTATTTTCGGGTTTTGAACCGCGTTCCATATTTACACTTTTCACAAAATTTATAAAACTTAGAAAACTTACAAACTTTGAAAAATTTACATTTGACGTTTCGACAGTTATGTCGCTGTCTTTTTCAGAAAAAACTGAAACTGAAGATAGAGGATCCTGACAAGCCTTTATATTACGCCGTTCGAGTCAGTGGTTCGTGGCGGTTTCAGTTTTTTCTGAAGAAGACAGTGACATTACTGTCGAAACGTCAAACGTAAATTTTTCAAAGTTTGTAAGTTTTCTAAGTTTTATAAATTTTGTGAAAAGTGTAAATATGGAACGCGGTTCCAAACCCAAAAATAATTATTTGTTAAAAAATTGTGTCCGCAAGAGCCTCAAAAATAAAATTATCCGACTCTACGGGAAGGAAGTTTTTAAAATCGTACGGAAATTGGAGACACTCAGGATCAAACGCCAACGCCTGCTTGCTCAATTAGCCTTTTTGAGCAGATGTAGAGACCAGGACATTGTCCCAGGTTTTCTGCAAATACAACATCACATCAAGACCAGAACGGGAAAGCATATACTGCAAAGAGCCAGCCGAGCCTTGTTAAGGGAGAGGATACACGAAACTAGACGCCAATTAGACCAGAAAACTACGGAGTTATTTTCAGTCCATTCACGACTGATCAACACAATAGATTCGACAATCTGGGATTTGATCGACAAACTATCTACGGAAAAGGCCGAAAAGATCGCCAAAATGGTAAAGAAAATACAAATGGCGAAGTTCTAGAAGTTACAGGAAGTACAACATCCTTTACTGCCGTAATTAGAGATAGACAGGATCATCGTCAATATGTCTTCCATTACACTCAGTAGACCAGCAACGGCCATTTTATCAAAAGGATTAAATGTTGCTATTACACCAAAATTTATACAAAAGGAAGAAGTAGTAAGTTCATTAGAGAGCACACTCAGAACTTTACCACAACATATTCAAGAAGAGGTGAGGGTCAAAACAGCCGATATTCTGAAGAAATGTACAGCACCGAAATCCAACATCAATCGAGAGGAAAGAAATGCTTTAAGGGAACTTAAGACCAACAAAGAAATCACTGTATTACCAGCTGATAAAAGAAATGCTTCAGTAATCATGAACACCAACCACTACATGGAAAAAATCGATAATTTGCTACAAGATTCTGCGTACAAACCATTGAAAAAGAATCCAATAAAACTTCTAGATAGAAAGATTTCGGCCGTTGTAAAATCCGCAAGCACGATCCCGGAACATCAAAAGAGACGACTAATTCCTGCAGACACCAGGATGCCGCACCTTTACGGCTTTCCAAAAATCCACAAACCAAGGGTACCGCTTCGCCCAATTGTGAGTGCTACAGGTTCAGCCACTCATCCTCTGGCTAGATACTTATGTACCATTTTACAACCGCTTACGGGAAAAAGCATCCATCACGTAAAGAATTTCCAGCACTTCGTCTCAAGAATTAAAGAAATTAAATTGGAACCAGAAGACATTTTAGTCAGTTTTGATGTGACATCTCTCTTCACAAAAGTGCCACTACAAACAGCACTGGAGATCATCAAAACCAAATTACCAAAAGCGGATTTCGATGAGGAGCTTAACGGACTAATTGAGCTATGCTTAAAGTCTACGTACTTCTCATTCAACAATATTGTATACAAACAAATTGAAGGGACAGCCATAGGATCACCTCTTTCTCCGGTCATCGCTAATATATTTATGGAGGATTTTGAAGAAAGAGCATTAGAAACCGCTACTTTCAAACCAAAATGCTACGTCATGTGGACGATACATTTGTAATTTAGTCTCTTGGAACAGAAACACTACACAACTTTCTGGATCACATTAACCAGTTAGATTTCAACATCAAATTCACCATGGAAAAGGAAACAAACAGAAGCATTCCGTTCTTGGACGTACTGGTCACTCGAAATATGGACAACAAATTGGGACATAAAGTATATAGAAAACCGACACATACTGACAGATACCTCAACGCCGAATCACATTATCATCCAGCTCAGAAGTTTGCAGTTCTAAAGACTTTAGTACACAGGACTAAGGCGATCAGTGAACCGAACACGTTAAAGACCGAGCTAGGTCACCTAACAAACGCCTTAGTAAAAAACGGTTTCAGAAAAGCAGACATATATTGAGCAATTAACAAACACAGTAAAGAAAAACCAAAGAAGGAGGAACCCGTGGCAACTTCCTTCCTTTCTTACATAAAAGGCTAAACGGATAAAATAGCCAGGATATTTAAAGGGAAAAATATCAAAGTGATCTTCACTGCAACAAATAAAATAGCCGCCAATTTCTCAAAATCAAAAGAAACAAAAGCACCACTCGAGGAACCAGGGGTCTACCACATCCCTTGTTCGTGTGAGCTAGCTTACATAGGACAAACGGGACGCGACATAGCTACCAGATTAAAAGAACATAAGGCGGATACAAAAAAACATAACACAAGATCTGCTGTTGCGGAACACTGATGGATCCAATACATTTGCTTCCTCGTTTGCGTATTTTGTACAATCTAAACATAAATATTGATTTAAACATTTTCGTATAAGATACCCACAAACATATTTTAAGGCATTAACTTCTGGAGGATTATTCCTGTAATCTGTACTTTGCTAAGTTATAACTTTTGAATTATTACATTCAGAATCTTTAGCATGTTGGATGTTTTTAAATATTATATCATTTAATTTAGAAAGTAGTACGTCTAAATATTCTGCACAATCCAAAAGTTAAAAAAAATTTAAACAATACAATTTCTTGTATGCAGTAACAAATTGTGCAAGTGTGGGATTGTTTAAGTTTCCTCCCTGTTCCGTAATAGCACAGAATAGATTTTCTAAACAATCTTGGTTTAATCTGCGTTTATATATATACATATATATATATATATATATATGAAAATGATGACTTTAAATCGTCCCAAATATTCAAATCCTTGAATTGTTACTTTGAATCCATACATAAATTTAATAGATTTTGTAGCGCCTTTTTGATTTGCATTGTTTTTGTTAACTATTGATTCTGTGAGTTTTAAGGATTTACTTAGAAAGTTAACCTGTTCAACCGATCCCATCCAAGTCCTACTATAATATTTGCTTGATTTCATTCTACTGAAATTCATTATATCGAGCAGTTTATCAAATGTTTCCAAAAGTTCAGCTGTTTCAACACCATTTGATTCTAAAGCTCTTAAACTTACATAATGAAACGTTCGAGAAATTATTCTCAAGTTCCAGAACGTTCACCGAAAGATATAGAAAATTCTCGAACATTTAGTCCAAAATATATAAAAGCAATACAAGTAAATCATGAATCAGTTATTTCAGCAATTTGAAGACGGTAGTGTTAAGAAGATTATTCAAGTTTCAATAAATAAGTGATAAATGCGTGTGTTCGAAATAGGCGAAGTTTTAAACAGACAGTGGCGGTTTTGATTTTATAGGTATAGTTAAAACTGCATATGAAATCCTGTTTCAAATTTAAGCAAGCTAATTTCTCAGATCTGAAGAAAATTTCAAGTAATATTAAGCAAATAGCAGGAACAGATCACATTACAAATCAAGTTATTACAGATGTTTTACCAGAAATTGGTAATGCACTAGTAGACTTAATAAACAAATCTTTAATAAGTGGAAAATTTTCTAAATGTTGGAGGCAATCAAAAATCATACCTACACCTAAAATTAAAAAATCAAAAACATCTAAAAAATTTCGACTTATCAATATATTACCAGTATAACCACAAATAGAATCGGTTGTTAAAAAACACTTGCTGTGGTTTTTGGAACAAAATAATACAATCAGTGAAAATCAATCAGGTTTTCGAAGTAATCATTCCTGTGAAACAGCATTAAATGTTGTGCTGACAAAATGGAAATTTGAAATTGACGTGGGTAATAGTGTAGTAGCAGTGTTCTTACTACATACTTTACCAGTATGGAATAAAAAGCACCAAAGTAAAATGGTTCGAAATTTGCATAGAATCTCGCACTTAGACAACTACGTATCAAAATTATGAATCTGTATTAATTCAGGATAATTTAGGTGTTTCTTTGCAGATGATACCCTAGTATCAATTACTGATAAAAATGTACATTCAGCTATTACGAAATTAAACTAAGAATTAGAAATTATTGCAAGTTTACACGTAGAAAATACGTATATAATGTATAACATGTAGACAATGTAGATAATGACGTAAATAATGTAGAATAATAAGCATTATTTTTAAAAACCCAACCTGCCAACAACTGTTTCAATTTAAAAAAAATACTTAAAACTTTTTTTCTAATTTTTACTTATTAAAAATTTTAGAGTAAATGCATGCAAAATAGAAAAAATAGACCAGGTACCCGAGTCTCATTTTGACATTTGTTTTTTAATATACTATTAAACTAATCACCTGAGATTTTGCCAATTCTATTTCTTCAGACTTCAAAAACGATTCCCCTTGGAAAAATTTAAAAAAATTGATTTTCAGTTTTTTATAAACAATCTATCATTAAAAAAAATCTCATATAAAGTTAACAAAGAAATGTTTTTTCAAGTATTTTAATTATTTCATTTTCTTACTTTCAACTACTACTAAAAGTATTTTTTTAATTTTTTTACTGCAATTATTTAAATATTAGCAATAATCAAATTGTTTATAAGATAATTAAAAAACTTTTTTGGAAATCTCTTCTTTACTGAAAATAATGATTTTTAAGAAAAAAACAGTTTCTTAAAAAATTTTTTTTATTGTTTAATTAACAATTTTTGTTGCATCACAGAATCATTTTTTTAAATCATTTTTTATTGCTCTTCTTTATTCTAAAAAGAAAAAAAATGGTTAAACTTTTATTTGTTTATTTAATAAACGAATTGTTATAAATACATTAATTTTAGTGCAATATTTTTTTATATAGTAAAAAAATAAATAGGTAATAAAAACTTTAAACAATGTGTTTTTAAAATATTTGTTTGCTAGTTAACTGGTATCTTTATTGATCAGCTCTTTTTTCTGCCGAGATGTAGAAAATCTAAGACGCTTTTTGAGTAGTTTTGTAATGTTTTTTTATTTGAGGGAACGCCGTAGAACAATCTTAGCCCTAGTTAATATTTTTTTAATTTTTTAACATTCAGGTTACATTATTTTTTCTTGTTGTATCCAATGATCTATGAAAATCGTTGTCAGTTTAATGGTCACATACAGTATTAATTATATAGATAACCACTTTTGATAACTCTAAGCATTTTGAAACTAAAGACAATAAATGCACAAAACAAATTATGAAAAGTATGCTAGTAGTTGTTTCGTTTATTCTGTTCAATAAGTTTAATGGCAATTTTTTTAAACCTATTATAAACATTTTAACTTAGACAAAAAGATAGCAACTTAATAAAAAATTACAAATTTAAGGATAAAAATGGAAATTAACATTATACAATAACAAAACACAGATGGTATATCAATTCATATTTAGTATAATAATCTTTACTATTAATTACTTCTTTGCTTCTTAGTGGTATAAACTCAATCAAGTTCATAAGAATTTTTGGTCAGTTGAGGACCAGGCACGTTGTAAAACTTGAAATAATTTTTCTTTACTTAAAAAATTTTTACTCTAGGTTTTTTTGTCTAATATTTCCTGTTTTCTATGGGATTTATGTCGGGGGTCTGGCATAAAATTTGTTTTTGCTTCTTCAACTATACTCATCGATATTTGGTTCCGTAATAGTAAATACAAAGATAAATGAGAAAACAAAAACAAAATTTAAATAAGCACGAAGACATTTCATTTTGAGCATATCGTAGTAAATAAAGTCTATTTTTGTCTTATTAAGAATACTATATTAAGCAATAACACGATATAATCCTCACTTTACAAACCAAAACTTAAAATTGTAGTATTAACATATTTAAATGTTTGTTTTTGTTTGTTGGCATTTTATCTAACTTTTTACGATTTGAACACCTGTGAAAATTGATGACGTTATTTTATAGATAAGCAAATTTATAACAATAGTTAACCGAGTTCAGTATTGTGTTGTGTTTCACTGGGCAAAGATGACGTCTACATAAGATTTAAAAGGTAGGATTATTCCATTTCCTTTGCATAGTGTTTAAAAGGGAAATGTACACAAACGGTTAGCATTTGTACAATACAATTTTACTTTGGTTATTTACCAAGCTAAAGCAAATGAAACGTTTTAGACATATTATGATTCAGTTTTACCACATTGTAATTGTAGATATTGTTTTATCCTGTTTGTATATGTACATTTGAAGCTTCATTAGTGTGTATCGAGCAGATTCGACACTTAGTTTTAGTAATGCTAATGACCAATCTTTTATTTATTTGTTATATTTTCCATTTTATTATTGTCGAATGGAAATAATTACGAGTACAAAAAATGGTTTATTAAAATACTGTGCACGCCGCTTAATAGAATCTCGTTGGGACTTGGGATTTTTGATAGCAATAACCGAATGATAACAATATCCAAAATTATAATTATAATATAATTAATACAATACAAAAATTTTATTACGATTAATTTTTATTCCATCCAATACGCAGTATTTTTTAAATGTTTTTTCTTCTTATTTTGTTATAACCTCAAGAGTAAACAAAAAAGGTTTTAAGACAGATCAGCTATTATTTGTATTTGCACAACGTGTAATTATAGCAATTTACCATTTAACTTAGATTAATTATTTCATTAATAAATCACTACTTCATCGAATCGTTTCTTTTTATGAGACTTGATATAATAATTGGATGTAAGACATTGTGTGATAGAGAGAATTTTTTTATACTAATAGTTTAATTCTAATATATACATACATACCGGGTGGTGCACGTAAGGGGTGAACATAGGGATTTAACATGTAAAATTAGTTTTATAGGATTTCTTGCTCTCCTGTTCATTTTAGGGCAAAAACTGTAGAGGCGCAAGCTGTTCAAAATTAAAAACTGCATACAAAACTGTTTGAGATTTGTTATTAAACTTTTGGTTAAGCCTCAACTTTAAAAATAAATTCTAAAGTTTCTGTTAAGCTATTGCCATGACTTTTGTTTCTTTTGTATCTCAAATGTTTAAAAAATATTATTCTGTGAATTCTTTTGCAAAACGTTAACTATCAAATATGAATGTCTATTCGAATTAAGAACGAGTTTTTATTATAAAATATTACTATGCTGGAAATAGTTACAGAAAAATACGGAATATATTTTCCATAAAATATGAAAATAAACCAATACCAAGCATAGCAACAATTTCAAATCTGGTTAAAAAAGTTGAGAGCACAGCTAATGTATCTGTCAACGAAGGTAATAAAGGCAATATCAGAATACGTCATAACAAAGAGAATGAACAAATGGTATTGGCTATAATAAATCAAAATTCGACTTATTGTATACGACATATTGCGTCTGAATGTGGTATGCACCATGCAACAGCCCTCAGAATTATTAAAAACATGGATATAAATCTTATAAATTTTAATGCCATCAAGAGCTTCTTTTACCTGATTTAGAAAGTAGAATCAATTTTTGCGAAATTATGCAAGAAAAGGCAAATTGTGATCGACACTTTATTTCCTCTATCTGTTTCACTGACGAAAGCACATTTACTTTGAATAACGAACCAAATGATAAAAATACTCGTACCTGGGCCAAAAAAATCCCTTGCACGCACAGTCAATATCCTCAGAAAATTAATATTTAAGCTGAAATTTTTATCAACTGGATAATAAGGCCATTTGAAATTACGGGAAATTTGAGTACGAATAATTATTTGGAACTTCTGCAGAATAATGTTGGTCCTGCATTAAAAAATACAGCTCATATTTGGTTCCAACATGATAGGTGCCCGGCTCATTATGAGATAAATGTGCCAGAATATTTAGATTTTGTTTTCCCGAATTGTTGGATTGGCCGGGACGGTAAAATAAATTGGCCTGCAAGATCTCCGGACCTAGCTTCTTGCGATTTTTTTTATGAGGACATCTTAAAAACACAATTTATTCTAAAAAATATGGGAATTTAGAATTGTTAAAAGACGCTACATTTGAACAATGTGATCGAATATACAGCCAGACAATTAGCCAATGTTAAAACTTTGCTTTACAATCGACTGAGTCTTGCTAAGAATGGTGGCTTATTTGAATATTTATTGTAATGTGTAAGTTTTGTGTGTTATTTGTTTAAAAAATATTGTTATAATTATTAATAATAATGTTTTGTTTGATTTGATTATATTTATAATATAGATTGACGTTTATAAACTTCAATCATTGACGTTTATAAATAATTTCGTAAAAAAAAGTCATGGCAATAGCTACAATTTAACAGAATTTTTTTTTAAAGTTGCGGCTAAACCAAAAGCTTAATAACAAATCTAAAAACAGTTTTGTATGCAGCTTATAATTTTGAACAACTTGCCTCTCTACAGTTTTTGTCCTAAAATGAACAGGAGAGCAGGAAATCCTATAAAACTAATTTTACATGTTAAATCCCTATGTTCACCACCCGGTATAACTTGATTACCAGCAGTATACATTTGATTTGTATACTTTCTTAAATTACTTTGGTAAGGATCTAATTCAATCTTTTTGACCAGTTCGACTTTTTTTTGGAGCGTGAGTCTTAGGCAACATCAGATTCATTTAATGCTTCACCTACTAACCTAAAGAATACTTACCAAACGTTATACAAGGAAATTTAAATAGATTGTTTTAAAACGTAATGTGTTTATAACGAGTAACTACGTAAAATGGAACCAAAACGTCGATTAAATTTATAAAGAAATATTTGATGATTTGAACAAAAGTTTGTGCAAGTAAATCGTAGGTATATTTTACAGGGTGTTTTTATGTTTGGTAGCACAGTAAATATTTAATAACCATTTATTTTCTTTTCTTGGAGTCTGTTACTCCTTTAGAACTTAATTTTCTTTTAAATAGTTTATTTGCCGCATTTTATTAAATTGTATATAATACATATTCTACATACTCGACATTTTCTACATCAAATGTGTAATGTAGAAAATTGTTATTTTCTACGCGTAGAAAATTCAATTATCTACATGATGTAGAATATGCGCCCATCACTGAATCAAACAAATTAAAATTGAATGTGTTGAAAAGTAAGACAATGGTAATATCCAATAATAATGTCAAAACAACAAAAATAAAAATTAAAAATATAGAATTAGAGCAGGTTAAACAAATTATATATTTAGGAGTAGTTATAGATTAAAATCTAAATTTTAAAAGTCAAGTAAATAACGGAATAAAAAATTAGAAAATAAGATTAGTCTATTAAGAAGAATATTTAATAACTTGACAATGCCATAATTATTGTTTATAAAACAGTTATCGCACCATATTTTGATTTTTTTAGTAGTATATTTGTAATGTGTTACGAAGTATACCTGATATATTTCAATTCATTAATGTTGGTTTACAAAGTAATTAATGATTTGTTTCCAAATTACATATCAAAATTAGTGATATCCATAACACGAGAAATCGATGTGATTTCAGATTGCCCAAGTTTTCAAAATTAAGATCACAAAATTCCTTTTTGTTTAAAATCGTAAAATTATATAATGACTTACCACATGAAATTAAATACGAAAAAAATATTTATAAATTTAAAAGTGATTGTTAATAATAATTTTTTAGCAAAATTACTATTAATAATAATAATAATAATAATAATGTTTATTGTATACAGGAAAATTATCCTTTTACAAAAGGTTGAGTAATTCTAAATATAATTAACATGATAAGAATAACATAAGTATAGATTCAAAAAGTGAAACAAATTATTAGTCAGCATTTAATCGTTCATAAGGAAACTACGGATTTTTAACACATTTGCAATGTAAAAATATAAATTATTAATTTTTTGTACGTTTAAGTCTGTGAGAAATAAGTGAAGTTCAAGTTCTGTTTGTCGAATGGTCGGGATAAAGTTTCTTAAATATTGACGTCTAAGTGACTCATAATTGGACAAATGACAAGAAGGTGGTAAAGATCTTCCCGTTCTTGTTTATTGCAGATTGTACAGTTTTCTTCTGCATTGATGTAGTATTTAATGTTGTTATAATAAGAAGACATATGTTTTTTACTGGCTAATCGAATTTGGGCTATTGTTCTAATTTTGCTAAAACGTAAGTTTCTCTTTAAATAGCTTTCTGTATTAAAATTAGTCTTTAATTGTTTGTAAACAGTGTTGTATTTAGAAATTTTATTATTTTCTAAATCCCTAAGTTGTATGTTCTCAGTAAACTTGTCTATAATTAAATTTGCAGTGTTTTTATCTAGAGTCTGTTGTATCCTAGTTCTCCAAGAAAAGTTTTGATTCGTGTTGCAGAATTAAAGTCGATGTTATTATTTGGAGTAGTGTCTAATACTACTAATCTGGCATACAGTTGTTTAGGAAGCCGGGTGTTTTCCATGTTTAAGACCTTCATCCACCAGTTTAACGTTCGTTTCCATATTTTCGTTGCTATGTGGTTGGTTCCTGTCTCTAAGCGAAGCATAGAATTTGGTGTTGTTTTTGAACATTGGAGAATATATTTTAAATAACCAATTTGGCATCTTTCCACGGTGTCGACTTGTCTTGTTGCCCAGATTTCAGGGGTATATAAAGCGGTAGCGTTTATAGTAGAGTTTAGTAAACTGATTTTTTCATCCCAACCATTTGATTTGCTTTTTTGTAATATTCTCTTAACTGTTTGAGTGGCTATCACTGATTTTTTAAAACTGTTTTGCGCTGTAAGGTTAAATTTTCCAGATGATGAGAATGTTATTCCAAGGTAGCAAAAGTTGTTGACAATTTCTATTTCTCTGTTTTTGTACTTAAAAGTTAAAGATGGTCTACGTCCTTTATGAATAATTAATATTTTAGTTTTATCGCAGTTTAAGGTCAGTAGAGTTTCTTCACAATAAAATTCTAGTAGTTTAAGTTTTCTATTAACGTCAGAGGTGATTCTCCAAATAACACAATATCATCTGCATAATCTAATGTTAAAATGTCTTGTTTTCCATTTATGTTCAGTCCTCGAGTATTCTGCTCTCTCAGGTATTTGTCTAAGTCGTTGATGTAAAGACTAAATAGCAGTGGACTTAGAATGTCATCTTGTAGTACTCCTTTTGTTATGTCGATAAAATTGGTTTCCTCCCAGTTTGTTTTTATTTTCAGTTTAGCTTCTCTATATAAGCTTTGTAAAATACTAATTAGTTTCGAAGATATTCCTGAGTTATATAGTTTTTCCCACAGTTTTTTATGGTTTATGCAATCAAAAGCTCTATTAAAATCTATAAATATAGCATATATATTTCTTCTTTTGTTGTGTAAGTGTATTTGTAGCGTTGTTGTCAAGGAAAAAATATTGTCTAAAGTGCCTCTATTTCTTTGAAATCCTATTTGATTTTCTTCTAGTATGTTATTCTGTTCACACCAAGTTTGTAATCTGTTGTAGATAATTTGCGTAAAAATTTTACAGATAGGGTTTATAAGTGCGATGCCTCGGTAGTTATGCGGGTTTAGTTTATTTCCTTTTTTGTGTATATGAAAAAGCTGTACTGCTGACCAAGCTGTAGGTGTTTTTTCTTTGGTTAATATACGGTTAAACATGTTGAGTAAATAATGTTCCCATGGTGGTGTTAAATGTTTGCAAAATTCGTTATTTATCCCGTCTAAACCTGAAGCTTTGTTGTTTTTGGAAGTAGCAATGCAAAATTGTAACTCTTCAATAGATATTTTGTTGTCTAAATATGGATGATGACAATCTAAAAACGGTTGCGTAACTGAAGTTTCGGTGGAATAAATTTCTTGGTAAAAGTTTTCCTATATGTTAGTATTTATTTCGTCAACATTATTAAATTTCGGTTTAAGAGATTTTACGGTTTTCCAAAATTCTATGTTGTTTTTTGTGTTAGCAATGTTTTTTGTTAATTCTTTGTAGTAAGTATCTCTATGGTTTCAATAATTCTAAATTAGCCCAAACCAAATCTATTGTAGTTCTACCATTGTTATTTAAAAATGTAAAGTTTTCAAGTAAATCACCGTTTGTGCGGCCGTTTAATACGTACATTCCAATCAATTCCCATCATATTTGTCAACTTTTTTCCTCTATCGTTACATGATCCATGCAGAGAATTTCGCGTTTCATATATATGCGGAGTTGAAAAAATATTTAGATCAATTTGATTTAGTTGTCCTATATGAGCATTAAAGTCACCAACGATTACTTTGTGACTTTGATATACATCAACAATAGTTAAGAGCGATTCATGCAGCATTTTAACACATTCATCGTTATTTAAGCTTGGTTTTAAATAAACAAAAATTAAAATATAACTTACATGATTGATTAATACTTCTACAATTATCCCCGAAGTAGATATTTCAATTGTCTTTGATGTGATATTGTTTTTTATTAACACTACCAACCCACCACTAGCCCTGCCCTTAGATTTTTTTTTGTTGCATTACTACATACTATGTTGTATTGGTTTAAATACGTTGGTAAATTAGTTATATTATTAATGCATCAAGTTTCACTTAAACAAATAATATTACTTTGAGTTAGTTTAATTTTGGATTCCTGATCAATTAAAGATGTTATTAAAGCCGCTGATGTTCCAAAATGTTATACTACACGGTGCAGTAATATAGTTTATTAGTTTTTTGTAGGTGTAAAGTTGATTTGTTTTATTAATTGTTTTGTTTTTTATTCCATATGTATAATTCGTTATCGACGTATAGTTTTTGATAAGCTATTTTAGCTTTTCTACCTTTTTTAGTTCTTCGTTTGCATGCTGTCTTAGAATACTTTGAATTTCCACTTTGGCTTTTGTTAAATCGTTTTCTATGTACACTGACTTTCCCTTTAATTTTTTTGTATTTGTCATTATTAACTGTTTTTGAGTTCTACTTTTTAGTTTTGCTACGATTACCATTGAGTCTGATTTTTTTCCTACTTTGAATGCTTCTGTTACATTCACTTCGGTATTTAATTCCTGATTCAAAAATGTTTCAATGTTTGTTTCCAGATTATTGTTAGGTAGCTGTAATACTTTTATTATTATATTATGGATTTTTTTTGTTTTTTTCTTGTATTTCTAGTTGATTCTCTAGTTTTTTGATGATTGTATCTTGTTTTTGCAATTAAATTTCTAATAGATTTAACTTTTGTTTAAGTTCTAATTTTTCTTCTCTCTCTCCATTGATGTTCTCTTTTTTCTGTCTTCTTTAAGTTTTTTAATTTCACTATTATTGTCTTAAAATCCTTTATGTACAACGGTAGTTAACGTTTGAATCATTAATTTCAGATCTTCAATAATTGTGTTGTTTGAATCTCCTTCTCTTATGTTTCTCCGTGTTTTTTTGTGTTTTAGTGAATTTTCGTTTGTGGTTGCTACGCGATAATCCTCCGTTACGGTTTTTTCTCTTTGCTTCTTAAGGTAGTCTTTTATTGATGTAACGCTATTTGATCTAGGTCTATTTGCGTTGTTCATCAGTTACAAAAAGTGTGTGCTTATGTGTACTTACTGCTAATTATTTATAATTATTATTTGGTTGTTTCGTATATTAATCCATTATTGTTTATAAATCTGAATTGCATTAAATTATATTTTATCTATTTTTATTATTGCATGTGTGGTCAGGGTCAAATAATTTTCCGAGTTCGTGTTTACAATTTAACCGTAAAAATGTTATTATTATAATTTTTATAAACACTTTACACTACTGGTTTTGTTATTATAACGTTAAAAATGTTTATTAATTATTATTATATTTATTAATATTTAATGCGAGCTTTCGAACTTGGTCTAAGTTCTTCGTCAGGCAAAATTAAATTAATTTGACAATTGTAAAAACTAAGGTAACTAAAAACAATAACTATAAAGGAACTAGATAATAAGCGCAAGTTATTTAGCTACAGCATTTGCTCGAAGGTCTAAAGGAAAACCACCATAAAAACCCTAGACGTAGCTTAAGTGTCAATGGTGTACAAATTAAGATTAAGAAATAAAGGTAACCATGTGTCAGAAAGTTTGTAACCACTGTCTCTATTGAAACTGTTAGGATGTTTGATAATTTCAATAGCTTCTCTAATCTTTCTTGATTTCCAGTTCTTTGTTTTAGAAATTGTTTTAGTTTTCTCAAAGTTTATATCATGAAGAGTGTCAAGTGCATGTTCGGCAATGGTAGACTTCGTAGGTTGTAGTAAACGAAGATGTCTTTTATGTTCTTTTAATCTCGTATCTATAGTTCTACCAGTTTCGCCAATATATAGCTTGCCATAGGTGTATGGGACTTGGTACACTCCACAGGTATTGTAAGGTATTTTGTCTTTAACAGGATTTAACAAATTTTTAATCTTAGTAGTAGTATTATAAGCTACTTTTATCTTATGTTTACTTAGTATTCTTCCAATTTTGTCACTTATGTTGGAAACAAAAGGTAGAACAACAAAGTTTTGGTTAATAGTTGAATCATCTGTTAAAGTAGGTCTTGTCTTTGGTCTAAGAAACTTTTTAATTTATTCTTTATTAAAACCATTTCTTATAAAAACTTTCTTAAGGTGTTCTAATTCTTCTTGTAATTTATCTTGGTGACAAATTATTGTTGCGCGATTATATAATGTGCGAATCGTTCCAAGTTTCTGAGCTGGAAATCAAGAAAAATTAGAGAAGCTATTAAAATTATCAAACATTCTTACAATTTAATAGAGACAGTGGTTATGAACTTTCTGACACATGGTTACCTGTTGTTTCTTAATCTTAATTTGTCCACCATTGACACTTAAGCTACGTCTAGAGTTTTTATGGTGGTTTTCCTTAAGACCTTCGAGCAAATGCTGTAGCTAAATAACTTGCGCTTATTATCTAGTTCCCTTATAGTTATTGTTTTTAGTTACCTTAGTTTTTACAATTGTCAAATTAATTTAATTTTGCTAGACAATGAACTTAGACCAAGTTCGAAAGCTCGCATTCATATTATTCTAAATAAATAATACACCATTTACCCTAAAAATATTTTAATATGTTTTATGATGAAAGTTTTATGTTTATTAATTATTAGTTAATTTGATCGGTTTTGTTTTTAATTATATGTTCAAAAGTCACTGTAAAATCGTTTTATCGCCACTAGGAAATTTTATGTACGCTTCGCACAATAATCAAAACTCAACTCCAAAATTACTATAGATAGAAATATGTTATGATTTATGTTAAATTAGTATATTTTTAAATAAATTCTTACTTACAGGTCAACACAGTGCGTGTTCAATAATTAAACTCAACAGAGCTTGCTTACACCATATCTAAATGCAAGTTTCGCAGGAGCATCTGAGCCGTTGATTTGTTACTACCGATAAAACTTGAGTTTACTGCTACATATACTCTAGAGATAAAGTTGTAATCAATTCAATGGACGGATGTTAGTTTCTAGGTTTCAAAAATCAGTAGTTCAGTAAAACTCTTTATATCATCAATGCATTAACTAATTATCATTTTATTCTAGTATTAATACCGACAAGTTTAGTATAATTAAGATTTTTCGTTAATTTTCATGACAAATAAAAAAGCAAAGAGATTGAAAACAATTCAGTATATCAAGTGTTGCTGAATAAATGAAATTGTTTATTACAAAAAATAATCGAAAATTTTACCTAGATTTACTGTAAAATTTCAATATTCCTCAGTCTTTGCCATTCATCACACATTTACAAATTTTAAGTGTAATTAAATAAATAGTATTGCAATACTTAAACACTTAAATTTTTTTGTTTAAATATTTCATACAAATATTTTATATAATGCATTTTGAATAACATTGTAAAAAGTTTTTACTTGTTATATTATGTTTAAAGTTATGTGTGCTTTACTTTAAAACTCAGCGATTTAGAATAATTTGTTGAATATGAAACTTTTACCACTATACCACGTTTTTAGATTAAATGTGTGGCTTTTAGTGTTATCACAAACGTTTAATCCTTTTATAAAAAATTGAAATAATGTACTTTGAATTGATATTTTTTGTGGCAATTAAATACATTTATTTAATAATTATTTTGCCGTTTTCAACAGCTAAAAAATGCAAACAATTGAAATAGTAAAAATTACTTTATACAAATTTTAAAAACTATAAAAACCATAATAAAAAATTTCTAATATTTTGTATATGAAGAAGATAACAGGTTTAATTTTGATTAACTTACTTTTTGAATGAACTGAAACATGTAATGCTTTGAATGTTTAATTTGAGACGCAGCTTTGAATGTAATTATTGTATAGTAGTGTGTACTGAAACATTACTAAGCGTTATTCCAGAGTTGTAGCAAATTATTATCGGTGATTATTTTATATTGTAGACCAATGCAGTATTCCCTGACATTAATTGATTACAAATCATTTAATAGAATAGTATAAGCTATCGTAAAATTGTAATTAAAATTTGTTTTTTATAAGTGCTTGCCTTAAAAAATAACCACCCTGAAGTTGTATTTGAATTTGAAAAAACAAATGCATTTGAATTTGAAACATGAAATGCGATTGAATTAGACAATTTTTAAACATGTAACAGTTATAGAAAATACTTTATTTTTAAAATACTTTATACATTGATACTAAGATAAGAATGTCTTCCAGGTAATAATTTACCTAGTCGGACAAATAATCCAAGTGCCGTCAGAAGGTGACAATTAAAAAAAAATGTTTTTTATTAAAAAATTTACATTATGAAAATTGATTTTTTTCAAAAACATGGAACTGTAACAGTACATGATGTAGGTGATACCCTCCTCTAATAAACCTATATAGTCATACAACCCTAAGTGCCGTCAGAGAGTGACAATTAAAAAAAATATTAATTTTGCTTAAAAATTTACATCATGAAAACTTAAAACCGATTTATTTCAAAAATACGAAAATGTAATAGCACAGATTTTTTATATGATGTAGGTGATACCCTGCTCTAATAAACCTATATAGTCATACAACCCTAAGTGCCGTCAGAGGGCAACAATAAAAAAAAAATTTTTGCTTAAAAATTTACATCATGAAAACTTAAAACCGATTTATTTGAAAAATACGGAACTGTAATAGCACAGATTTTTTATATAATGTAGGCGATACCCTGCTCTAATAAACCTATATAGTCATACAACCCTAAGTGCCGTCAGAGAGTGACAATTAAAAAAAATATTAATTTTGCTTAAAAATTTACATCATAAAAACTTAAAATGGGTTTTTTTCAAAAATACGGAATTGTAATAGCACAGATTTTTTATATGATGTAGGCGATAACCTGCTCTAATAAACCTATATAGTCATACAACCCTAAGTGCCGTCAGAGGGCAACAATAAAAAAAAAATTTTTGCTTAAAATTAACATCATGAAAACTAAAAATCGATTTATTTCAAAAATACGGAACTGTAATAGCACAGATTTTTTAACAGTCTAAAAACGTCTAAACGGTCTGAAGGTCTAAACATTTTCTTTTGTTTGTAATGTGTGAACTCATAGCGAGTTTCTGGTCCAAATGCAAACCTTGGTATTTTACTTCTGTTTTTAACGGAATGGAGACGTTGTCGATTCTTGTTTGGGAGCATTCAGTACGTCGTTTGGTAAAGTTTACTTGTACACATTTGTCCGGGTTTATTGTAATTTTCCACTTGTGGAACCAGTCTTATAATGTGGTTAAATGGCTATCTCAGGTAAACGATTAGCTGACATGATGGCGGTGTCGTCTACAAACGTAGCAAGTACTGTGTTGTTTGCAGTTGGCGCATTTGCAATATACAGGCGGTATAGCAATTGTCCTTCCTTGTGGAACTCCAGTGTGATTAGTCGTAAGTCAGATACTGAGCTGTTCACCTTAACTTTGTACGTTCTGTCTGTTAAATATGATTTAAATAATAGATACAATTCACTGGGGAAAAGCAGTTTAAGTTTGTATATCAACCTTATATGTCAAAATTTGTCGAATGCTTGTTTAATGTCTAAAAAGACTACTGCGCATATGTCTTTTGTTTTCAGGGTTTTTATTATGTGGTTGACTGTTTTATGGCTCTGGTGTATGGTTAAGTGGGATTCTCGGAATCTAAACTGGGGTGGAGTGGGCAGGTAATCTACTTTAATTTTAACACTGAATTTTTTGGGTTGTATATGAATCTAACTGATCGTTGACAATCGAATTTTTAATAATTACTGCGGATCCAGCGTGAGCCGTGCCATCTGGATGATTAGCAAGATATGTAGTGTAAAATGGTGTTTTAACTATTGTTCTTGTGGTTGTGTGTGCTTCAGAGATTAATAAGATGTCAATATTTTGAAGCTTGAGGAATGTTATGATTTCTGGAATGTGGTTAGTATCTCCGTTGGCGTTCCAAAGACCATAGTCCTGGCAGCGTATACATTGTGGTATTGTATTCTTCTTCTTTGGCAGTTCGACCCATATCTTTGTGTTAGATATGTATTTTATGTTAAATATGTTTTTATTGTTCTCATTGGGTTCTAGGTCATTTATAAATAAAGATAGTGGCAGTTTGGTAACGCTGTGGCGTATGTGTACGATATTGCGCACTTTGTGTTCCTTATTAGCTAATTCTTGCATTATCGTTTCGGTTGGGATAGAATATTATAGAATACGAATTGCTAGGCTCTTTTTACGTTTATTTGATATGTGTGATGTATTATCTTCTCTTCCTTAAGGTGGTTTATTAATTTTCTGTATGAAGCTTGTTATTTTAAAAGTTAGTAGTTCAATTCTCGAGTATAAAACTTTCTCTTCAAGTATGAAATTCGTTCTTAGAACTCCCTACTCTTTCGTCGAAATGTCAAATTTTAGACAGCATATTTAATTTCACTTCCTGTAAGACCATCAACGAGCTTTGCATTTTACGCCCGGTGCGACCTTCACCTTTAGATCGTTTCACGCGAATATGCGATTAAATTTGTGAAGGCTAAATCGGGGTGAGTTTTGTAGATTTCTTTTTATTGTGGGTTTAATTTGATTCTGTGCTAATTGTCTGTAGCGGATTTCGGTACCCACCACACGTTTACCGTTATCACTGAGGATAACGAACAGATTGCAACGTTATTTACACCGTCAAGGGTTGGGAACCTTCTGGATTGTACCTCTTTTGGAGATGAACTACTACGAAAACTTATTCTGTTAAGTCGAAGGGAAACGCTGCGCATTTGCAGTCTCAAATTATTGGATGCTAAAAGGGAACTTTACTTGTGTTAACGCTATATGTTCGTTTGTGTTGGTTTTAATATTACTTTTACTGGATAAAACCTAGCTGTGAGTATTACTATTTCAATTGTTACGATTTTTATTTCGGTGGTCATGTCGATTGTTGACACAATTAATAATAATAAGATCATTTTGTGCTTCACAAACTCATATGCAGTGCGTGTTGAGTCTCGACGGCTTAAATTGTTTTGTTTGTTTGCGATTTTGAATTTGCGAATATAAATTCATACTTTCTGCTTATGTAAAGCTGTGCTATCCATTGCTTTGTTTTGTTACAAGAAGACCAAGACAACCTGCTGTTAAGGTATTTACTTTGATGGTATCAGTAGCTAATAATGTTGTGTAATATTCTTTTTTCTCTAAGACATTAGTGAGGATTTGAGTCATTTGACTATAGTCATTTACTCCGTTTATATATATCGGTAGAGGTTTTAGAATTTTGAGTTGTGGTTGTTGAGTATTAGATTCCAGATTGGTATTCTAATTTTCTTCTCTAATTTGCAAAAAGATTGCGTATTAATTATACGTAGTAGTTTGGGCAGGTTGCGTTATAGTTAGGCTTGATTGCGAGTTTGTTTTCCCTTTTTGTATGTTTGCCAATTGCGTTGGTGCGAAAGTGATTCTTGATCATTTTCGTCGGCATCAATTGTCGTAAATGTATCACTAATGTTTTCTGATGTGTCGTCCATGCGTGTGTTGTGTTGATTGTCGGTGGATATTACTTAGATTTGTTGGTTTATGTTATTTAGCATTACTTGCGATTGCGCAGCTTGTGGATTCGTTAAATAGGAAGGATATTGATTTTGATGTGTGAACTGATATCTTTGAATATTGGGTGGTGCAAATGTGAATCCATAATTCCCTTATTCCGTTAGGGTTTGCATTGTTGATAGCTTAGGGCCGAGAGGATTAAAGCCATTCCCCGTTGGAAACATACTTTTTTGTATTTACATTTGAAGTAAGTTTGCAGTATTATAACTAAAAGTACGTACTTGCAATTTTAATGTTTTTTTGAATTCAATTCAATACTGTTGGTTTTAAAACGTTATCAGCGTATAGCACTTGAACTTTCAAAGATAGTGGCATTGCACGCGAGCTTGGTTATTCCTTGAAAGCTAATAAAATTTAGAAGAAATATGTAAATTTTTTAGCGTCAGATACTTAAGTTTCAATAACATTTGGGATCTTTACGATTTATTTAGTTTTTTTACACAACAGTTTGACTTGTACGTTTGTATGTGATAACATGCCTAAGTTTAGCGAATATACGTGTAATTAATTTATAGTTTTTATTCTTTAACCACTTAAGATCCCAATTAAAAAACAAAAAAAGAAAGCTTTATTCAAAACAATTACATTACACTAAAACAATATTCAAAAAAATGAAAAACTCAAAAGTATACTCTGATAAACAAACACTAATAAACCTTGATCTGTAATATTACGGCCGTCGTTACTTTAGACATAAGTAGGAAACTATGAAGTTGTTAGTTAGATAGTAAATATTACAACCGCGAATTTCAAAAAATGTATTTGAATTATACGCGGCATAATATTTCTAACTGTACTACGCAAATGCAACAATTTGTTTATATAATTGCAGAAACCATTTTAGAGACCAGTGGACAGCTGTTTCGTCTTATTTGGACTCCTCAGCACTGGAATACTCTAATGCAGTTTCCACAACTATATAAAACGAATTGCCATAGTTTTATCTCATTCGGGAGTCCAAATAGGACGAAACAGCTGTCCACTGGTCTCTAAAATGGTTTCTGCAATTATATAAACAAATTTTTGCACTTGCGTAGTTCAGTTAGAAATATTATGCCGCGTATAATTCAAATACATTTTTTAATATTCGCGGTTGTAATATTTACTATCGAACTAACAACTTCATAGTTTCCTACATGTGGATTAGCTCGTACGTAGCTCCATTTCTACGAGATGGCGTTTAGCCTCAGATTTATTAATCAGTTTAACACCCGAATGGGATAAAACTATGGCAATTTGTTTTATATAGTTGTGGAAACTGCATTAGAGTATTTCAGTGCTGAGGAGTCCAAATAGAACGAAACAGCTGTCCACTGGTCTCTAAAATAATTTCTGAAATTATATAAACAAATTTTTGCACTTGCGTAGTACAGTTAGAAATATTATGCCGCGTATAATTCAAATACATTTTTTGAAATTCGCGGTTGTAATATTTACTATCTAACTAACAACTTTATAGTTTTCTACATGTGGATTAACTCGTACGTAGCTCCGTTTCTACGAGATGGCGCTTAGCTTCAGATTTACATTAGATAAGAAGTTATAGTTGTTTAGATATATTCCGTATTGACATGAAATTACAATTAGATCAATAGTCTACTATTGTGTGATATATGCGAAAACATGGCGTTACACATAGACTAACATCTGGGCATTGGTATCTTGATTCTCGCGGTAGTTTTTTCCCTTTGTTATCTCTTTTCTTTGCACAAACTACACACACACGAGTAGCATTGTTTTTTTTTGTTGGTAGATGGTACGTAATCTGGGAATTGACGTTTTTTAACACGAAGAGGATTTGGAAGTGATCGACGTCGACCCTTGAAAGTTGTGACATTACTCCCATATGTTTCAAACATTTTTTCAATAATTTCAATGCAATACTCCAAATGTGATAATTTTCTTCCATATTTTTTATATAAGACGTATGAGTTCTATAACGCGAATTCGACAAGATGAAAGAAAATTTTTTTATAGTAACGCTTTCCGTGTTTCCTGATAACCGGGTAGTCAAAAAGATGCTGATCTACTCGATCTGCTCCACTCATTGTATTATTGTAATCTGTAACAACAATGGGCTTCTTTTTGCTTTCTGATCCATTTCTAGTTGTATGTTCCATTGTGTCGCAGATGTGGACAGTAGATAGGAAGCAAAGATCTCTTTTGTCGAGCCATTTCAAAGCCATCACCTGACCTCGCTGATAAGCTGCAATTTCGCTTTTTTTCAATTTTTGTTTTCTTAGGCCTACTAGTATTTGTTTTCTATATGATCTGTATGTATCAGTTTTATGTTTGAGTAACATATCTGATAATAGTGAACTAGTATAAAAGTTGTCTGTCGTAAGACAGTAACCTTTATTCAGCATTGATTTTATCAATGCAGTATAATTTGTGTTGAAATCGGTTCGCCAGTATATTCAGCATCAAAAGCAGTTCCTTTGCCAGTGTAGACTATTATGGAGCATCTATAACCTGATTTAGATTTACACAATAAAAACGATTTTATTCCAAATCTGGCACGTTTCAGCGGAATATACTGCTTCCAACTAAAACGGCCCTTGAACATTAGCAAGCTTTCATCAACGGTTACATCTCGTTCGGGTGTGTATACTTGTTGAAGTTTTCTCTGCAGCAAGTCTAAGATCGGCCAAATCTTATAAAGTTTTGAGGCAGGGTGTGTTTTTTTGTCAAAATCATCGTCATCGTTAAAGTGCAAATTCTTTTTTATATGCATAAATCGTTTTCTTGTCATAATTCTCAAAAAAACAGGTGTTTCAATAATATGTCGTTTGGTCCAGTATTGCTGGATATTTCACTAGTGGCATCAACATGTTTACAGCAACAAAAACGACCATTTCGTCATAATTGACAGGTTCCCAGTTACGAATTGTTTTTTTATTGCTTGTTTGTTTCCCGTACGATGTCGAAAAAATGGTCGTCTACAAATAGTCTGATAAATTTCATTACATCCTTGCATGTATCTTCATAAGTCTCAAAATTCAACGAAATAAATAAATTCAAATCTGGGACGTCTTGGAGGCGAACTAATTGTACTTATTGCATTCCAAACTCTTGCTGCGCTGATGTCCACATTTTCTGTGTCAGAGGATGTACTGCTAAATTCATCGTCGGAAGATGAATCAGCATCGCATTCATTTTCTGACACATTTGTATAATCAGTATCTAACTCGTCAGAACTCATTTTTCAAATAATGATGCAAAATACTAAAACCTACTACGTAGTTATGCGCTCTCTGCGAAATGAACGTTTATAATCACTAAAGCAGTAAAGGCATCAAGACCTTTGTCACACAATGGCGGTGGTAATGATAACGTTACCCCCACTAAACATAGTCGTCGCATTGACTAACTGTTTAACGTACGCTACGATTTAATACGTTCTAAACTGAAAAAGAATCACTTATAAAAGTTACGACCGTAATATTACGGATGTGGACTTTTTTTCTTATCATTGGTAAACGTAATATTACGTACCTGGGCGTTAAGTGGTTAAAAATAATTTTACAAAATGATGTTTATTTTATAACTTACAGTTTTTTTAGTTTTTCAATAGTATATTTAAATGGGATTTTTTAGTTTTAAAGTTTTAGTAAAAATACACAAATGTGATAATACTAAAAGTGATGAATGCAAATCAACATCCTTGTAATTTTTTTAAATTATACAAGATAATTTACGATAGAAGAAAGCTGTTAAGTGTAATAGATCGTTTTAATTAGAAATTTTAATTTAGATAAACACATCGGCATTTCTCATTAATTTTAATTTTGTGTGCTTTATATGCAATAAACATATCTTAAGTTATATTTGTGATACTACGTATTAAAATTAAGTTTTTATATACAATTATGTAAGATGCTGTAAAAACTATTTTTTTATTTTGCGTAAATGAAAATATTCATTCTTTTGTTTGTGGTTGGAACCGGAAATAAAATTAAATGAGACTTTCCTAACAGCGACATACTGTTTTAAACTAATTGTATATAACCCATTGTGCTTTGCCACTATTTTATGTGTCTCATCCTTGAGATAAAAAGTTCAGTTAACCCTACGTAACACGTGTTTACCACACAATCTCTTGCTAAATGTTATACACATACACACATACACCAATTCGTTCAGTTCAATAAATCTTTAGTGAACCCTAAGATCTCATCCACTTTGAGCTCTTACAAAAATTCAGTGACTTGCAGAAAATGTATTGCTGTGTTCTCTAAAATTTATAAAACATTTTCTACCAAAAGTGCTAATCTTTTACAAATTTCTAGCCATAACTAGATTTATTGTTGCAAATTCAAAATAAAATTTTGAAGCTTAGCAGTTTAGTCATAAACAAATACTAAAAATTATTTTTTTGTGTTGTATATTTTTGTATTTACAAGCATTTAATTAATACTTACGTCATTATTTTTTTTTATTATTTTATAACATGGTTTTTGATAATTTACCCAACTAAAAACAATAATAATTTTAGTATACATAATTACGTAAAGTAAAAAATTTGTCGATAGATTAATAACGTAGAAAATGTTTATATACAATTGTAACTTTAAAGAAAAAACCAAAAGAAAATCCTCAATGAGTTGTACGTTTTACGGTTTGTAGAAAATAAATGTAAATATGCAAATCGGTTACAAGTAACTGCTGCCATTAAAAATTTGTTTTATGGTTTAACTGCTTTAGCTTTTGAGAAGCTTGTAAATACATTATTGTAAAGAACATTTACGCTACGGAATTCCTAATTGCATTTGTTCGCAATGGGTTCATTAAAATATTTTCATTGAAAATTTATTAAATCGAGACTTTAATTTCTAACAGTACTAACCTTAACCAGTTTTTGGTGTTTAAATAAATATTTCTTATTAATTAGGCGTTGATATAAACAATTTAATTTTTTTTAAATCGATTAACTTTTTTTTATATTTTTGTCGGTTTATGTAAAAATCGGATTAAGTTTTAATCCTATAATTTAATTATATAAAATAGGTTTAATAAAATAAGATTAGTGTGATTTTTTCATTTTTTTGAAACTAATGCTTTGATGATTATTTTATAGTAACAAAGTATCCAGTCTTGTTTCTTAAGACTCAACTAAAATATTAAACTCTCTTTGAAAATACAAAGTAGTTTTAAATATTCTCTTTATTTTAACACTAACTGAATAATAATGTAGGTGCGTAAATCTCATACATATTTTCATAGAAATTCTGCAACTTATTTTTGTACCTGTATTTGAATGAGTCCTCCCAATAGCAACTCGCAGTTGCGTGCTGATGCGTTTCCAATGATAGCATATCAAAAAGCGTACATTTGAACAAACTTAGATTTATATAAAAACTCATAATATTTTATGAAGGTTACCAACGAAACGTACCACTTTCGACACTTCACGTATGGGTTACTTTTTATATAACTAATAAATAAAAAAGTTATTTTTAGATTCCAGAAACGCGTTTTTTATATCACTTTCTTTAAGTACCCTCTTTCGTGCTAGCCTATTTTTGTTTGGCTTATACATACAAACTGATTTTTATATTCAACATTTTTATTTCATTAAAGTTTATCTACATATTTATTTTTTAGTGCGTTTACTTATGATAGGTGCGCAACTAGAGAAGCAACAGAAAAATTTAATGCTGCCAGTGAGAAGTATATGTAAATTTAATTATTAAAATTTTTCCAAAGCTTGATAATTCTACGAAAAAAAATTAGAGCATAATGCCGAACACACAATTATTATTTAATCAAAATTGTAGCTGTTGAAATCTTGTTTGCCAAATGTTGTAGGAATTAGAAAACAGCCATTCTTTAGATGTTGTGTCACTTTATATTAATGTACCAATTGACTTGGCATTAAATACAATTAAAAATTATTGGAACAAAATAAAAAAAATTACAACATCACCGTTAATTGAATTTATTAATGCAGTAGAATTTGGCTTAATTCAACTTTTTTTACTTATAACAAAGCATATACAAACAGAAATTTGGAATTGCCATGGGACAACCACTTTGTAGTACTATTGCAAACTTAGTGTTACAAGGTTTAGAAGAGTATTTGAAAAAATCTAATAACATAACATTCTATAAAAGATGTGTGGATGATATCATAATAGCTACTAAAGAAAATAATATAAACTTAATTTATAATGATTTTAACAACTTTCATCCCAGACTAAAATTTACATTTGAAAAAGAAAATAATAATAAATCAATAATTTTTTTAGATTTGACATTAATTAGAAACTTAGATAATAAAATTGATACTAACTGGTTCAGGAAAAATATAAAAATTAACAGATATATAAATTTTAATTCATTCACTGCAATTCAATATAAAAAAAGTATTATTAATAATTTAACAGATAGAGCAATTAGTTTATCATCACCTAAATTTCATTTTGAAAATATAAAAACAATTAAAAAAAATTTTATGCCAAAATAATTTTCCCTTAAAATTTATTAACACTAACATCAAAAAAAGAATTAATTAAAAAAGATAAAAGAACATGAAACAAATGTAAATCTAAGTTTAGCCAATTATGATCTAAACAAAAGGAAAAAAAATACGTGTCATTGCCATATATACCTTACTTATCTTATCAATTAAAAAAAGAACTACTTAAATATAATTTTACTTTTTTTAAAAATCATTTAACTTTGGGAAAAAAAATTATTTAATAACTTAAAAGATAAAACAGACAAATTTTCAGTAGCTAATGTAGTATACCAGTTAGATTGTATGAATTGTAATGGAATTTATATAGGACAAACAAAACAAAATTTAAATAAAACAAATAATCAGCATAAAAATTTTATAAAAACCAAAAAAGCTTCACCACATCTTCCGAATACTGCATTGTCGGACCATACTGTTGAGAAAAAACATAGTTTCAATTTTATATCACCAACAATATTACGTATAGAAAATAATTTTAAAAAAAGATTACTTTATGAAATGATTGAAATTAAAAAGAATAGTACAACCGTTAATTATAAAACAGATATTGAAAATCTAAATTCAATTTATAATTTCGTCATTAATTAATCAAAATAAAACTAATTTACAACCTAATTAAAATATTAATAATAAACAATGTTAAGTGAATACATAAATTTTAAAGTTAAAATAATACTTGAATACTAAATTCTCGCATAAAAAATTATGGCTGTTTTTTAATTCCTACAATATTTGGCAAACACAATTATTATATTATTTAGGCAAATACAAACAAAAAAAAACAAATAAATAATTTATTGGTTTTTTTGTTTGATTAAATTTTTTAACCTTTTTTAGCATAATGCAAATTTTTATGTAATTGTCTACTGTTGAATGACAGAATATGACAACAAAAATTTTTAAAACACATGTAAAAACCAAAGGTTTTTTGACGTAGAAGTTATAATACCAAAATTATGAAAGTTGGTTAAAGACGACTCAAATATCAACATATAAAGCAAAGTAGGACTGTATAACCGATGAGATAAATTACGTTAACAAAGGAATCTAAGGTTGAATATATTTGCTTACTGAAAAAACATTGTATTTCAAATTTTTACGTTTTAAGGTACTACATATGTAGACAATTATAAAACAAACTAAAAATACATTTTGTAGTAGAATTTCAATTAACTAAACGTTATTGAATGGATTCTAATGCTTATAGATTTAGACTATGAAATTGGAGCAGACTAACCTTTAAACTATAACAATTACTTCTTGAGTATTACATATTAAGTAATTGTATTTAAGCTTTACGTAATAGTGTAAGTGTAATTGATATTTCTTGTATTAAAAACTGGTTATAATGATAAAATGTTATTGTATCTTCGCAATTATTATCATTTTTTTAAAACCTAGTTTATGTATTTTAAGTAAACAAAACATTCTAGGTATAGGGTTTTCATAAATAGTTCTCACGTAACATATATGTTAGGCAACTGACATTGCTTGGATTGGTATGAAGTAAAACAAAAATTACTAATTCAGGAATTTGATTTGTAACCTTTAAATTAAAGTTAAGTAATTCAGTGAAAACGGCCACACATTAACTGAGCGACTTAAAGTTAAGTGAACAAAAGGATTAAACATTATTTTTCGAATGAATAATGACACTTTTAATGAGATGTTGGAAATGATATTACTGATGTTTAGAAAACCAGATACAGTGACGAGAACAGCAGTTTCACCGACTGAACGATTGCGTTTTAGATTACTTTTGACTACAATTAACTTGTCACCAGATAAAGTACAGAGAATAGTTTTAGCTTGCTGTTATCTTCATAACTTTTTAAGAAGAAAAGTAAAAGATCAGTACACAAATATTTCAAAATACAACAAATCTGAAGATGTTAATATAGAATATCATCAATTATACTGTCTGCAGCCTCTACGAGGACAAAATGCGTCAATATTTGCAAAAATTATTAGACAAAAGGTACGGTCTATCTACAGCGTTTAGTCTAGAGTTTCCCAAACTTGTCTGTGTCGTAGACCCCTTGCCATGTTTTTCGGTTTTGGGTAGACCCCCTACTTTGTAAATTTCTAACTGTAGTGAAGTTTAGTGTTAAAAACTTAAAGTAAAAACACATGTTAAGTTTCATACATTTATTAAGTGAATTTAAATTAGAACTACTCAAAATAAAATTTTGTATCTGTTATATAAAATATACGTAACATAAAATAAACATAAAATAAACTAAGCAATAAGTAAATGTTTTTAGTGAGAAGGATGGTTCATCCTGATGCTTTAATAATAAATTATCAACAGTTGGCGTCAATTTTGTAAGGTTTGATCTTAAATCTCCTCGGCTAATGATGTCCAGTCTGTTTCTTTTTTTCGTTAGGAGATCGGTAATAGCGCTGAACCCTCTTTCCATTAGGTATGACGATGGAAAGGAAATTAAAAATTTCCTTGCTATATTTCATAATACGGGATACGTAACGGGTATGTTGTTTTGCAGCCAGAATTGCTGATATCCGTTTTTAAACTGAATTTTTAGTTCTTCGTTTGTACTTAGTTCAGTCAGTTCCTCTTGTATTATCACATTAGTTTCTTCTATGTCATCATATGGGTAAATTATTTACGGTGGTATTACCATAGTCAAAACATCCACAAACCTACTTTCAAAATCTGAATAGAGGACATTTAAATGTTGAATGTAGTTGAAACGTCGTTTTCCTGGCAGTTTGTCTGTGACAAATTGGGGAACTGGGAAAATTTGCCCCTTTCAATATTTTGCTTCATTAGTTTAACTCTGGGAACACTGATAAGATGGACTTTGTTTAAATCAAATTTAGGCTGTCGCCTTGTAACTGCAAATTAATCATATTAAAATTTGTAAACAAATCTGTTAAATAGGCGAAGTCTGTTTTCCACTTCATTAATATGTCTTTTAAAATTTTATTTTATTATTATTAGTATCCAGAAATTCTAAAATAGTCTCAAAAAGTGCAGAAAATCTTGTCAAACATCAGCCTTTCGACAGCCAGCGTACTTGAGTGTGAAGGAGTAATTAATGAAACTATTCGTCATTTTCTTCACACAATTGCGCAAATAACCGCGTATTCAACGCGTTGCTTTGGATTCGGTTTACTGCATGAATGACTACTTGAGGAGATTCATGCAATCTAACGCTCAAATTTTTAGCAACTAAATGTTGTCGATGGATGACGCAATGTATTGCTAACACCCCTGACACATTTTGTTTTAAATAGTTTATAAATCCACGATAACGTCCAACCATGGCAGGTGCTCCATCTGTAGCTACTGATATTATATTTGATAAAGGGATCGCTTTTTCAATGAAGTAATCCTTCAAAACATAAAATATTGATTCACCTTTAGTGTCGGTTGTCAAAGTTCTTGCGAAGAGCAGTTCTTCGTAGATTTCGTAACCTTCGAATTACCAAGCAATTTTTGAGGCGCCGATTACCAAGTGAAGTCAGATTGAAGTTTTTTTTCTTGTTTTGTAAAGAAAAACCGATTCATTTGTAATGGTAACCTTTATTAATATTTTAAATTAACATTAGATTTCATATAAACTAATAAAAATATAAAAATAAAATGTAAATATAAATTAGTGAGAGCAGCAACTATTACATATTATTGTAGTTTTTTTCTGGCAATGTTGTTTACATACAAAGAGTTTGCACTTTTCACATGTTTTTGAACATTTTTGGTCATTTGTTCTTGGACATATCTTACAACGACCTCTTTTTGGGCGAGCAATAGTTTCGTCTTGCGGTCCCACTTCCTCTGGTTCTGTGTCTGCCAAAACCATCGCTATTGCATTCTGCACATGTCTTGGTAATCCTTGAAGTGTACGTTTTTTGATATGTGGGATTACTAATTCAAACCCAAGTTTTTGCAAAAATAATCTCCTTCGGGATGTTTTCCCTTTTTCAAAATTTCTAAATTTCGTAGTGCATAGAATAAATGCATTCATGGCAGCAATATCAACGAAATTAAAAAATAGAACAAGAGGCCAGCGATTTGTATTTCTTCTGCATGAGTATTCCTTCACTATTTTATCGACGCTGTCCACACCTCTTTTGCAGCTATTATAGTCCAAGATAACTTGCGGTTTGTAACTGAGGTCTTCTCCGGACAATTCCAAATCTTGGTGTTGCGTTGAAAGTAGCATAACGCTTCTTTATTTTTTAGGTACGTAAGATACTAAAATTGTATCTTTTTCTTATAGAATGTCCCTTGAGTATAATGCTCGATTTCTTTTTGGCAAAAATTCTTTTGGTATTTCTCTACGTGTTTTACGAATTGTTCCGGTCAAGGTTTTTGATTGCTGCAGTAGCTCCTTCGCCAAAAACATAGACGTAAAAAAATTATCTGTGGTAATACCATAACCCTTTCTCAAACCCTCAACCAAATCTAAAACTACCCGCTTTCCTAGAAATGAAAAATTTATACTCGTGCATAAAACGATAAAATTGTGTTTTACCTTGTTCCCGTTCTGGAGCGTTGTCTAACATTCCAGTATACATTTGGAAATTCCAGCAATATCTGTTACTAACATCGCATAAAGCCCAGATTTTAATTCCGTATTTATCTAGCTTCGACTTCATATACACTCGAAAGGGACATTTTCCACGGAAACGAACAAGTTGTTCATCAATACATACTTCAGCATTAGGGTTATTCTATTTTTTGCAATTTGCAGCGAGAATATCGTGAATGTTACGAATAGCTGCTAATTTATCTGCTGCCCGTCGTTCTTCTCGGGTGTCCATATCGTCAAATCAAATATATTTCAAAAGGTTTCTCATTCGATTACGAGACAATGCAACTCAAAAAATTGGTCTATGGAGAGACATGTATTTCGTACGTAGAGAACCAATATTGGTTTTTGACGTGCTTTTAAACCACCAGCTAGAAGCAGTAATCCAAAAAAATGCATGTAACTAATCCGCATCTACTGGCTTCCACTTATCGCTTACAATTCTTTTAGCTCGAATGTTTGTTTCTCTAAGTATTATGTACATAATGTCTTCCGAGATAAATAAATGGAAAGCATCTAGGCATGTTGAAATATGTTCACTAAATTTTGTTAATCCTGGCGGTGTTTTTAGAATATTTCGCTGATTTCGTCTTCTAACATGAGGCTTATCTTTTTTGCTTATGAAACCATCTTCAACCACCAATATATTTTTATCATTGGGCGAATTATCATCACTGTCATCGTCTTCTGAACTTTCAATCGGGTTTACATCAGGTACACTTACTTCTTCAAATTCCGCATCACTATCGTCATATAAAATTTCATCTTCAATTTCATTCAGTAAATTAATATTGCTAGTTATTTCTTCCACTTCACGCTGAGACAAATATTTTCTAGCTATAATTCAACAACAACTATTTCTAATCAAATGTAATAACACAGCAGACACTTTTCAACTGATTCGAACAAACTCACCCAATGTAATGACTAAAGACGAAATGGTAGTAATCATGATTCAGACGAATAACACGTTGAAACAAGCAGATTATATGACAAATGCAGACAAAATATTAGAATTACTTTTTAGAACGTCGGTTACCAGGTGGGGTCAAATATGACCCCAACGACAATATTTTTTTTTACGTCGCAAAACAAAAAAATTACAATTGAAAAATTTGTTATATATCATTAAACATTGTTGAAAGAAACTGAGCTAAAAAAATATTGGGACAGTTGTAAAAAAACTTAAGAAAAGACAACAAAAACAACACGTCTGGGTTCAAAAAAGACTCCAATGGTAATCAGAAGGTTCATTCATAATAAAACGAACATATGCCAATAATAATGCTGCATTACCAGGTAAAGTTGACTCGTCCAGTTGCATAGAGAAATGAGTCGTTTGCAAATAATTACACAAGACGCTTTCAATTACAGAACTCATTTTATCAATACGTCTTTCAACAATATTATTGCTTAAGGGAATTTTTTTAATGATATCAGATGCAGATTTGTGTAAAACAGTTTTTAAAGCCTCTTCAATTTTGCTATAAGTAGCGAGATATTGGAAGTCGCCCGCAAACCATCATCGTTTCTTGGTGACGTTGAAGCGAACATTTTGTCCAGCGTGAGTCTCTTCTAAAGTTTATCTTTGAGTGTTTAAAAGTATTTCAAAGCTTTATCTGTTTTATCAGGGTGACATCTTCTCAGATGATCCTGCAGCTTAGATCGTTTCATAGCGTCATTGCCCAAAACTTTGTTGCATAAAAGGCACATAGGCAATTGTTTGTCCGACAATGATGGAATTAAGCCAACTTTCAAATAATGAACACTGTACTGTCTACATTTCTTTTTAGATTCGGACATATCATTAGTCATCTGTGGGCAAAATTAATCTATTTAAATAAGACTTAAAATCCAGCAGCTGTATATTAAAAAATCAAAGTCAAATTTAAATCGCCATTATAAATGAATGTGAGAAGAGAAATGTTATGAATGTTACTTAAGGTTTTGATAAAATGGAACTTTAAGGAAATTTGAAGGTAACATGACAAAAAATGTTAAAATAAATTATTATACAACGAATAATAATAACAAATTGTTATGCGATTTATCTCTACGTACATTCGACTGTCATGTGTAAAAATTCACTGGTTTCACTTTAGCAATAATACAAAATTTCAATTTTAATATAGAGTACAGTGCAATATCCATAATCCGAACTTCCGTAATCCGAACATTCTAGTAATCCGAACTGGCCCACAATGTAACGACCAATGAACAAATATTTTTACTTTTTTTTGTGAAGTTATTTGGTAAGATGTCAGTGCAAGTTCGCGAAGCTCTGAGACTGCGGGTATGCTTGTAACAAGATGATACTGGTATATCATTATGTGCAGCTTTTTACAAGTTCAAAATGTATTACGACCGGAAAGCGAATGCCTACATCCTACAACTTACACAATTATATAAACACATATAATAATTTTTTTACTTTATAGGTACTTTTATAAATAATGTATATGTCTTTATATTATAAGATAGTATAATGTAAGTAAATAGGTACTATCAGTGTATGTTGAGATCCACTATCGTGGATCCCCATTTTCATTTCATGGACCCCCAAATTTTTTTTTTGCTGACGTAGACCCCTTGAGGTTGTCATAGATCCCTAGGAGTCCATATAGACCACTTTGGGAATAACTGGTTTACGTGCATCAATAAATTTTGGTAATCAAATAGAATCTTTTTATTAAGTGTAATAGACAAGAACTTTTTTATTTAAAAATAAATAAATTCAGAACAAATGTTCAAAGTGATGTCTATTTTATTCAATACACAATCTTATTTTTCGTTCTTAGTTATGTTTAAAGTTTTTTAATGTACGCATTGCAAATACGTAATTTCATAACTTCGGCGGTCGTCGGTGTAATGTAATAAACTAAATTTTTTACTTAGTTTCAGAAAAAATCTATTGTTAAGTCAAGTGTCTACTACATATTCTCTTATTAATCCTTCATAGATATTTAGAGACCATCAGTTTTCTCAATCGTGTATTCTAAATTTTTGTTTGTTTTTGACACTGTAATAATGAAAGATATGTCTACTTATTAATCCATTATTATGAAATGTAGATTCGTCGGTAAAACTTATTTTGTCAAAGAAGTATGCGTCTTCGTCAGTTTTTTTGAGAAGCCATAAACAAACTTCTAAGCTCCGCTCAAAATCAGTTCCATATAAATTTTGATACATTTGAATATGGTATGGGTGATAACCATAATTTTTGAGAATTATTTTTATACTGATTTTGCTATTTCGTTAACTCTTTGACTTATGTTGGAATTTTAAATCACACATTGAAGAACTGCTAATTGCTTATCTTCGTCTTTAGTTAAAGGTTTTAATAACTTTTGTTTTGTCTAAGCAGCAGTACCGGATTCACGAAACTCTGTTAGCAGTTTCTCAAATACTTCTTTACGATGATGATTTTTTAAGATAAACTTCTCAGCATAGACTCTCGATGCTAATATACAATTTTGAAATAATTTTTCAAGTAAAGTATAAGTCGTTTAGAAAGTAACTCGAGGGACTATTGACATATTTACTTTTTAACCATAGTTACTTAATAAACGTATTGTTAAAAACCATAACATTATTTACATATACACATTTTCCAAAAATCTAAAATGTTTGATTGTTTATGTCAACAAACACACTATGTAATCTAATACCTAGCTTTTACAAGACTGTTATTGTTAGTTATTTTAATAAATAATGAATAGGTATAAATTATAAAGAGGATTAGGTAAATACGAGTGTTACCTACCTGTTAGGTTGGTACATGTTTAATCTTAAACCTTTAACAATAAAAACTTTTTTTTATACTCGAATATTTACCTACAAAACCTAAACAAATTTCTTAGAATATTTTATCAGAAAAAAATTTTGAAAATCTTTCTTACCGTTAAGAATTATTTAATAACCGAAATGAGCTTACTGAACGATTTATGATGACAAGTGCCTTATGAACTGCCGCAATTTTTGCTTTGTAAACGGTTTTACTTAGTGCCCGATTGCTTACTATGCGATTTCTACTGTATATAGCTTTATATTGTTATTTTAATATCGGTCATCTTGTATATTTTTAACAATTTTTAAACTGTAGCCAGCACTGACTTACGTATTTTTGTTAAAAGATTTTTTGATATCATTTATAGTTTCGTCAATATGCTCCGTTCTGCTTCGTTGAGATGATGTTTTTATATGTAAAAATATGTTTCAAAAAATTCATAAAAGTAATAAAATAAAGTTAGGAATTAAGAAGCTAAAGTTTTTGTTGTTAATTAATTTTTTTAAATACGTAGCTTTTTTATGTATATAATCTTTGAATTATTGAGATGCCTAAAGATCACATAAGTTAAAATATGTCGCTTATGTTAATTTAACTGCACTATGGGAAATGCTTTGAGTTAAAAAAATATAGTTTTTTAGGATTCTAGAGTAGTTAATTATTTTTTTTTTAATTCTTGCAAAATACATTTATTGTTATTGTATTATATTTATAATAAACTGTCAAAAAATCTTGCGTTACTATGTATAATTTTCTTAAAAAAAAGTGATTTTAAGATCCAACACTAAAACAAAAATGTAATGTATTAAGATATTATTAGCAATTTTTGGTACAACCAAAAATACCAAAGTTTAAAAATATAGAACGGTTAAGCAAATTATAAGATTTGGATTTTTTGTCAATTTTTTTTTATATAAGAATTGAACTTTTTATAAAAATTTTTATATATGTAGTTTATTTTATAATTTCAAAATATAAATCACAATAACAAAAATAAGATAATGAGCGATTTAAAACAAACAGAAAATTATGCTTAATTACATTTAATAAGATACCTTTTTATACGTCTGTTTTTTATATTGCTTAACATAAACACACACATACACATATTCGTTTTGTACATTAGTAAATCTGAAACATATGGTATAGGGGAGAAAAGCTTTATTTAATGTGCAACAAACAAGTCGTTGCACATTTCGTGTTACGCATAAATCATTACAAGATACGGCAGTACAAGCTATCAAAAAGGCCCTAAAAGAAAGATTAACAAAGTCATAGAAGTTTTTTTCAATGAGTTTCTAAAAAAGTGTATGTAAATGGTTGATCATGTTTATCAATCAAGATTGATTGAGGTTTCCGTTGCGTACTTGTTTAAAACTGAATTTTTGTATTTCAAATTTGTGAATAACATATTATTTGTAGAATTAATAACAAAAATTTTAGCAACGTTTAAGAAAACTGTTCTCATTTAGCACCGATGACAAGGCCTAATAAATTACGAGAATTGAAAAGGCATTCGGTCATAAAAGTGCCAATCAAATCTACTAGAGCAGAGTAACACAAGTAAGGAGGAAAAACGATTTTACACTTTTTGAGTTTCATATTACTGTAAATAATAATAATAAGCAATAATTTAGTATTACTGCTAAGGTAAAAGATTACATTTACTTTGGAAATGTTTGTTATGTTTTTTACTTTATGTTTTTATACAATCTTGCTGAATTAATTTTTTCGGAAAATTACATAGTAAATACAATATTATGGTAACGTATTTACAGTTCAATAGATTTCTGTAACGATTAATAGACGTTTCATTTGTTGCGAACGAAATTTCTTATCTTTCAATTTTGTTTTTATTAATTTTAGGTTACACGTTTCATTTTTTCACATTAATTCCCAATTAAGGAATTTACTGAAAATCCTTAAATTTGATTTTAATTACATTTTATATATCTGTAAGTTACAATAATTTAGTATTACCAATCTGTATTTATATAAGAAATTATTTATGATATTTCAAAGATATATAACAATTTTAAAATAACTCTATATTAGTAGTTAAAATTTGTGCAGTTGTATCTTAAAAAAACTAATTAATATAAAGTAAAAATTCACAAAATTTGCAGTAAAATTCCAAAAAAGCAAAATTTGCAAATATCTTTAGATTATTAAAACTTATTTCAGACTTAGGCCAACTAATTTCGACATATTCTAACTTTTTCTCTAAACGTTTTTTCGACAAATGCTTTTTTTTTAATAACTTTTTATGCATTTTAATTATTGACTACTGCATTTATATTACTATCAACTTGCATTTTATTATTTTGAAAATTAAAAAAAGATTTGTAGGCAAACTATTAAGTCTACAAAATAAATAATTGTTTTTTTGGTGACAAAAATTATGAATTTCTTAATTAATTTTAAATTTTTTTTATTTTTCTACATCTTTTTTTTATATAGATGAAGCTTTCTTTGTTACAAATTTTTCTGTCTGGCTAGAACAAGTAGAATTGAGTATGAGTACAATTTGTTTAATGTAAGCAGTAACGAGAATGTAAAGTTGTTTGTCCAACAAATGCTAAAAATTGTTTTGCTTATCTAAACTACAAACTTACAAAGTTAAGTTTAAGTGCAGTAGAAACAAACTGTTACAAAAGGTACTACATCATAAAACATTCAGCTTATACTACTCAAATAAAACTAGCTAATTAGTCTTAAGAAAACACTTAACTGTACACAAAAAAAAGATTGTTGATATATCATTTTTGACAGTTTTGCATAATGTTATTTCTTTCTTTTATGTTAGTTGTTGCTTTCCTTAATACGGGAGCAGCAATAACTTCCCACCATAACGTGATCCAACCTACTCTGATATCGCTTTTTTTATTTCTGAAATATCTCGATGCAATCTTTTCTTCTGTTCATCACTTATTTTTCTTAAATTGGCACAAAAGAAATTCAAATTTAACTGTAAAAAATAAACTTTGAGCAACATTCGGTACTCTAAATTTTTTTAGTTTTTTACAAAATTAGTCACGATATATTGATAGTTTTCACTCGTTTCATTTTCCAAAAAATGTTTACTATTAAAAAAAATATGCTGCCAGCTCTAAATCATTCATGGTACGTTTTCAACTTTAAAAAAATTTCTAATTTGTGAACCGACAAATATTCTTTTGCAATTCTTTGCGTCACACAGTTTCGGGAAGCATTTTAAGCCGGAAATAATTTTAAGGTCACCACTGATTTGCCAAAAATGATTTAAATATTGAGTAGATTTAATATAGCTGACATACTGTCATACTTTTTTTTGTGTTTGTAGAAGGAGTCAATGGAATTGATAGTTTTGAGTTACCATTATAAAATAAAACGGTTTTAAGACTTGTTTTTGAAGAGTCAATAAACAATCGCCATTATGCAGAGTTATATTCAATACTCATTTTATACAAAAGTCATTTAATCAGTGCAGTAATAGAAATTTTTATTTTTTGTGACGTTTCTTTAATACATAGATTGTATAAGAATATAAAATATTTCAATCAAAATTCTAAAATTAGTAATTTTTCTTTGGTTAAACCCAAATTCCCCGACGGATAGGAAAACGCTATCCGGGAAACTAGAGAGTAAGGTGCCTTAAAAATCTTTAGCAGACCAGGATTGCACCCCTTAAGGAACTACATCTTGCAGTACGGTTGCGACAAACCCGGGACTACCTTAGCTGAGATTTGCTTGAACTTGTCTTGGGTGCTTCTCTTTAACTTTTCTAATCTAAGCTGTTGTGTCCTTCGAGTAGCTCAAATTTTTTGTTTTTTGGTCTCAACGCTACTAGCTTACGAGGGCTAGGGACCCACAATACCTTTTTGTTTTAAAAAAATAATTTGGTAAAGTAATGATGACTAGGCGAGAACATGGCTTATAAAAAAACAATTATGAATGATAATTTGGAGCTCCAGTGCTGGCACAAAACAAAGATGATATCCAGCGAATGCGAAGAATTGCAGTTGGCAGAAAACTTGACTGGTGCGCTTGTTACAACTACTGAAACAATTGACAAGATTCGAAAGGAGGATAAGATGCCACACAGCAGACTGAACTTTGTCAGTAAAACACAAAAAAACCATCTCGTTAAGTTAAGACAAAAAGAAAAAAATTTTTGATACGTCGGTAACGGAAACGGAGCATGATGGCATATACAAAATAATTAGAAAAGTTTATTGTTAAGCAATAAAATTCAAAAACGAGTGAGACTGTTAGTAGAGTATCAGTAAAGAATGGCTAAAGAAAAACAAATAGGAACTAGTTGGAAAAAAAATGTATGAAGTAGACTTACAATTTGTAAAAATGGTACAAAATTAAAGACGTGCGGTCTGAAATGATCATGTGCTTACCAACACCGAGGTTAAAATAGGCATTTCAATAATTTTGGCAGAAAAGGTAATAAAAGTTGTTATCCTAGAACCGGAAGATAAAAATTTAGATAGAGGAATGCAGAAGATATACATATAAAGATAAATTTTTAAAGTTGATGAGCTGAAAAGAAAACTTTGAAGGGACGAAGAAACAACAGTAATTAAATCCAAACAACAACATAAAACAATAAAACGGACCTATAAATCAAAACTAATGACCTGAAAGAGAGCACAGTAGCCATACATCGAATATCTGGAATGATTATACAAAAACAACATTATGGAAATTATATTTCACAAAACCGATACTAACATAAAGTACACATATGCATAAACAAGAAAATCGAAAAATAAGCATTTAAGAAGAAAAATAACAAGAGTGAAAGGAAAACGCATGGACTCACAATCGACAACTAAATTAAGGTCTACAAAGAAGTGGTAAAACGGAAAACTCCTGATTACCTTAGACAAAAACGACGAGGCACTAAACAAGATACATATCTTTAGTTCAGAAAACGAATCTACAACGATAGCGGGAAAAAGCAGGCAATGGAGATGCTACACCTGAGAGGTATGGTCGCAAATACATACAACTGACGAATATGTCTTATCAATGCGAACGCTTTTGTGTGTGAATCGAAACTGAACTTTATTTTCAAACATAAATTACATGAAATCCTTGATTTAGGCAACTAACTTAACATCTAATTAACTTAACTTATATGACATCTCCTTTCTTAATTAAAATAAAGTTTTAATCTTCTTTCTACATACTCATAACACAGTCTTTAAATTTACCCGGTAGTTTAATTTCTCTGCCACTACGGGTAGATACTTTTTCACTATCATCACTTTCCACTACATTTTCTTTAATATCACCAATTTTGATTGAGTCATTTATTTCGTTTTTAGACGATGCACCATTTTCAACATTTAGTTTATTGTTATCATTATTACTTCCGCAAGGATCATAGACAAAGTTATCATTATTGTTAGTATTATAATTATTGTTTTTAGAGTCTATAGGATGTGGAGAAGGCATGTCATTTTCTTTTGTGATTTTGATATAAATTTTGTTTCTAATGATATACCTTCCATCTCCTTTCTTAATTTTATAAGCTCGTTTCCCTATCGGTTTTACAATTCTACTGCCATGTACTTTTAGGTTTTTCTTGGAGTCTTATTAAGGTTCCGTTTTTTATATTATGTCTATACCTGGTGCCTTTCATATCATAATATTCTTTATCTTTCTGTTGACATTTTTGAATTCTTTTGTGAAAATCGCATTTATTAATTAGTTTAGAATCTAGTTTTTTATAAGATATTGGTAAATTATCTCTTAGGTATCTCGACATAAGAATTTGCGAAGGAGTGTATGAGTTATAAATTGGTGTATTTCTATATGTTAACAGTGCTAAATTTATATCGTCATTATTATCAATGCATTTTTTAAGCATTGTTTTTATGGTTTGAATAGTTCTTTCGGCTAAGCCGTTGGATTGCTGATGATTCGGTGAAGATATTAATTGTTTAAAATTCCAACATTTGGCAAAATCTTTAAATTTACTACTAGTAAATTGTTTTCCACCATCGGAAACAAGTAAAGCTGGAATACCGTGTCTAGAAAACGTTTCTTTAATTTTATTTATGATATTAGTTGATGTTAGATCATTATATAAATTTAGGATCTCCGGAAATTTTGAGTAATAATCGACTAATATAAGAAAATTTTCACCGTTTAATTGATAAATATCCATGCCTACTTTATACCATGGTCTTTTAATTATTTCCTGATTGATCATAGGTTCTTTTGTATTTGAGCGTGCATATTTATTGCAAACTTGACATTTACTAATAAAATTTTCTATTGCTTTGGATATACCCGGCCAATACACACTAAAATTAGCTTTTTGAATGCATTTTGTTACACCTAAATGACCTGTATGTATATCACATAGAATTTTATTTCTCCAAGAGTGTGGAATAATTAGTCTTTGGTTCATGTACACTAAATTATTTGCTACTGTAATTTCCGATTTTAAATTATAATAAGGTTTTACTAAGTCTGGTACTTTGTTATACTTTTTGGGCCAACCTTCAGAAACAAATTTTTTAATTAACTTAAGCTCCTCATCTTTTTCCGATTCATCATTTAATTCGACTAACCTATTATCAGCAAATTTTATTATTTTATTTATTACACAGATATGAGCCTCCAACTGTAATTCGTCATTAAATTGTTCACTTAAATAAGCTCTCGATAAAGTATCTGCGATTACTAATTTTTTTCCTGGTTTGTACACTAACTCAATATTATATTTCTGTAAGGATAATAGCATTCTTTGTAACCTTAAAGGGCACATATTTAAAGGTCGTTTGAAAATTGGTATGAGAGGTTTATGGTCTGTTTCGACTATGAATTTCCTACCAAAAACATACTGATGGAATTTAGACGTGCCAAAACAATTCTTTTTCTATCTGTGCATAGTTTTCTTGAGTAGGAGTCATAGCTCGTGAAGCGTATGCACACGGTCTGTCATTTTGAGTTAAAACCGCACCTAAACCTGATTTTGACGCATCTACTGATACAACTATGGGCTGATTTTGATCATAATATTGTAATGTTTGTTTACTTGTTATGATTTGTTTTAATTTATTAAAAGCATCTTGTTGTTTTTTGTTCCAAACAAATTCATTACTTTTTTTGATAATTTTCCTTAATGGTTTTGTTAAACTTGACAAATTCTCTACAAATCTGCCTACATAAGTAACTAAACCTAGAAAACGTTGTACTTCTTTTACATTAACCGGTTCTTTCATTTTAGTTATAGCATTAATTTTATCATCATCAATCGAAATACCTTTGTGTGAGAATTTATAGCCTAAATACTTAACTTCAGACATACCAAATTTACATTTATTTAAATTGAATTTTATATTTTCTTTTTTAGCTATTTCAAAAACTTTTTGCAATCTTTTGTCATGTTCTTCCTTATTTCTACCAAATACTAAGATATCGTCGATATACACGTCAACACCTTCAATCATAAAAATGTTTCTAAATCTTTCTTGAAATACCTCGCTCGCCACTTTGATACCAAAAGGCATCCTGACAAATTTAAAACGTCCAAAAGGAGTCCCAAATGTACATAAATTACTACTTGGTTTATCAAGGGGTATGTTCCAAAATCCACTTGTTGCATCAAGTGTAGTGAACACTTGAGCACCATTGAGTTTAGAAATAATTTCATCAATTGTTGGAAGTTTGTATCTGTGATTTTTAATTACATGATTTAAATCACGTGGATCTAAGCAAATACGCAACGAATTATCAGCTTTCCTTACTAAAACAAATGAATTACACCAATCGGAAGAACCATTCACCCGTTCAATAATTTCTAATTTGACCAACGTATCTAAATAGTTTTTAAACTGATCTCTAATTGCAAATGGTATACTTCGAACTGGATTTGATACTGGTATTGCATTGTTATTAATTTCAATGTGATAAGGCTTACCAATTTTACCAATACCTTTGAATATACATTCATAATTTCTTATTAACATTTCATATTCATTTTTACTTATAGAACTAACGTTGTTTATTTCATCATTGAAATTTATTATACCTAATTTTATGCTGTCAGCTAAACCTATTATTGAATCTTTGTTTTCAGTGACAACATAAAATTCAAGTATGCCTTCATTATTTAAGTATTTTGCATTTAAATTACATTTGCCAACTGTAGGGATTTTATGTCCAGTGTAACTAACTAAACAATCATTTGTACTTTTTACGTTATTTAAGTTAAAATTGATACTATTTAATTTATTAATTGAAACTATGTTTGCATTTGCACCTGTATCAATTTTAAACTGTAATTTATTTATCCCTTCAATTAACACCTGTCTCCAACTAGTAACTAAATTTCTATCATTTATAGATTCTACTTTTACAATTGTGTTTAACGTTAAAACAGTATTTTCCTCACCTGCACCAATTTCATTTACGCGTTTCTCAAATTTATTTTTGCAAACAGCTGCAAAATGATTTGGTTTATTGCATTTGACACATTGTTTACCATACGCAAAGTATTTATTAATTGGATGAGTGTAACCGCATCTGGAACAATTCTTAATTACTTATTATTCTTTTTAGAATTACTTACAAAGTGATTTCTTCTTTCTTGTGATGTGCTTGGTTGATTGTGGTTTTTTCTGTTTATGATGTCAATTTCGTCATCTCCTGAAGTGTAACTTTGAGTGGTTCCATTTTTTTGTACCATTTACCATATGTTTCAATTGTTTTCTTGAAGTTTCTGTCATCACACAACATTCGATTGCTTTTTCCAGTGTTGTTTCATCTTCTTGAAGAAGTTTCTTCTTTACGTTTTCATCTTTCATACCAGTTATGAGCATAGTTTTGACAAGTTGATCTTTTAAGGTCGCACTTCCAAATTCACAGGCTTGAGCTTGATTTTTTAAGGATGTTATGAATTGTTCGATTGGTTCATCACTCGATTGTCTTGAAGTAAAAAATTTATACCGTTCGTAAGTTAAATTCTTCTTTGGTATACAATAATTATCAAATTTTTTTTTCAACACTTTAATTTTGTTGGTTTCATTTTCTCCTAACGTAAATAAATTAAAAATTTCAATAGATTCTTCTCCCATGCAAAACAATAATTGCGCACACTGAACTTTCTCTTCTTTCTTATCTAACTCAGTAGCAGTGGCATAAATTTCAAAGCTCTGCTTCCATTTTCTCCAATTTTCAGCTATATTTCCTCTAAAATTTAATTTCGCAGGTATATTCTTCTCCATTGCTTATTTATTTCAATTATTTATATAACTTTTAATTAATTTTAGTTTAAACTTCCATTTCATTCAGATACCATTTCTTTATTCCTTTATCAACAGGTGGTGATATGGAAAATTTTTGAATTTCTGCGTTCACTAGCGTAGTTATTTTAATTCAATAATTTGTTAAAACATTAATTTTATTTAATTTGCCAGTCTATTACAATTTCACAATTACTCTTCTTATTTTCCCACGCTTTATTTTATTTTCCTATAATTCTGATTTTTATAATCCTAACGACTGCGCCATGTCTTATCAATGCGAACGCTTTTGTGTGTGAATCGAAACTGAACTTTATTTTCAAACATAAATTACATGAAATCCTTGATTTAGGCAACTAACTTAACATCTAATTAACTTAACTTATATGACAATAATAAATGCATTTAAATTAAAGAACAAATGGGAGGCATCAATATGTAAAATTAACGTGTTAGTGCAAATAACACATTAACAGCTACAGTAATCATGAAAAAACATGATGTCAAAAAATTATTAGAAGAATGAATACTCACGGTTGACTTGGTCTGATGTGCAATAGAAAAAATAACTAAAATGAAAAGATGTTATATCTGCTGGTTATATGAACATAGCGCGGCAGAATGCGATACTCAGAATAAAACCAAAAAATGTTACAAATGTGGACAAGGACACGTTACAAACAGGTGCACGAACAAAGAAGGTTGTCCAATGTGTAATCAAATAGGACATAATGCGGAAACTATAAAATGTCCAATCTTCAAAACTGTGCTCATGAAAGCAAAAACGATTGAAAGAAATAAGAAATAATTTTGAAAGTGAGATTAGGGACGGGAAAAGATCTGTAAATTTTATCTAATTTACATGTACATATTATTTATTTTATACAGAAGTTTACCTGTGTAGCTTTAGTACTAAAAAATAGGTATGTGTATATGCAACGATAGCAGAACCCAACAAGGAAATCCTGAAAATAGAAAAAATGTCTACAGTAATGAAGGTTCGGTTCGGTTTGGTTCTAATCATTAATCTCAGTCGAAACGTAATTGTAGGATACAATAATATATATTTCGTAAGTATAGGGACTTTATATACTGTTTTTGAGTCTCGGTATATGTTAGTCCTAATAGCGAAATAGCAAACTTTGAGAGATGTTTAAATGATCTAACAAAAGTGGTCAGTAAAACGAAAAGACTAGATTGAAAACTAATAATAACTGGAGATTTTAATGCTAAAAACAAATTTTAGAATGGAAATAAGACAGTCAGAAGAGAAGAAATGCTATTGGAATTTGTAGCTACACTAGACCTATATATATTAAATGACGGAAAGAAACCCACTCTCACTAGACACAATGGTAGCTCATATATCGACATAACAAGAGTAAACAAAAAGGTAATACAAACAAACATAAAGTAGGAAGTATGTACCAATGTATTAATAGTGACATTAAGATAGAAATAGTAAATAAAACAAAAAACAACTGGATATATAGCAAAATCAATACGACTGAAATAGAAGCATATTTTCGTAACCTAGTCAAAAATGGAAGAATAAACGCTAAAGAGGAGGAAGAGCAGAGGTAAGAGCATACAAAAAACCACTCTTAAGAGCAGAATGCAAAGTAACCAAAATACAACGTACTGGTGGAGCGATGAGACAAAAAATTATATTAACAATGCAAAAAAAGCAACAATGAGATACCAGCGTATCAAAGATGACAAACCACTTAAATACAAAAAAAAAACATTTTAAAAATCAGAAAAAAGTCAAATGGAAAGAATTATGCGAAAAACTAGATTGTGGTCTATTTGGAGAGGCATGCAGAATAATTAAAAACCAGCTACAAATTACTACGCCAAAGGTAGTTCTTAAGATAAAAGACAAGAAGAAAATACGCGATGAATTATTCATTGTTAAAAATAACGAAGTATTTAATGTAACAACAAATATTAATAGGAAGAAAGTAGATAGAGAATTTCCTGAACTGACAAATGAGGAATTAAAAGTAGCATGTAAAAACTTAGGAACGGCAAAACACCGGGACCGGATGGAATACTACCAGAAGCTGTTAAAGCGATTATTGAAGTATATATTTCTTTTTTTTTAAATAATTCAATAAATACTTAAAAGGAGATATCTTTCCAAGATAATGGAAGAAAGCTAAATTGATACTAATAGCAAAGCACAAAAAGGACGAAGTTGGAAAAGAGAAGTACAAACCAATATCATTAGTAGATGGAATGGCGAAAGTCTACAAATTAATTGCACAAAAACAATTACAGGAAGAAATAAAAAGAAATGGTGATCTTCGTAATAACCAATTCGGATTTAGAAAAGGACGGTCAACGACACAAAGTGCCAAAAGTATTAAGGATTGGATTGACGATAGACATATGAAATATGAAATGCTTTTCATCAGGCTACATGGGAAAAATTAAAAGATAAAAATGTTTCGAACTATGTATAGAAAATCGTTAAGATCCTACTTTAAAAACACAGAACTGATAGTAAAAAATGGAAGCTGGTCATAGAGGAAGAGAACATTATGTATGATGACATAATAGAATATAGCAATGATGTAGCAGTTGTAGTAGCAGCAAAGACAAGTATATATTAAGATATCAGATGAATAAATGCTTAGATAAATATAAAGGAATGGATGCAAAACAATCACGTATGTATTGCACAAGAAAAAACAGGAGCAATAACGTTTGGTAATAGTCTAATCTTACCAAAGAATGGAGGTCTTAATTCTAGAAAGAAACTGGTACTGCATATGACGATGCAGTCGATAATACTATATATAGCACTAGTATAAAAAAGGGACATAAAAATAAAAAAAAATATGAAAATATGACAAAGGTACAGAGGATAATGACCCTAAATATATGTTATGCCTACAGGGTGACACCAACGGACGTGATGCTTGTATTAACAGGCCTAATTCCGAAATAAAATAATGGCGTAATAGAAAACATGGGAATACAATCTATCACATTACACATTTTTTTATTGGACACAGATGCTATAGAAACTACCTGAAGCGAATTAAAATATAAAACAATGAGCAATGCTGGTTTTGCGAAGAAGAGTATGTATCAAGTCAATGAGATCTGATTGAGTAATGAAATGTGATTCGTTAGAAGCAGCGACGGCACCAAAGAGGACCTGGCACTTGCTCACCGTATTTATCGGGGTTATGTTGCTTTTTTGTTCACCTCCGATTTATTATTATTATCCTACTTTTCTCTCAGACTTTGCGTCTGGTTTCAATGGAGAGCCACGCGGACCATGGTCAAGCGTGGCCTCCACATAACTGTACAAATTGGTGTTGTTATTGTGCATTTAGGTACTTCCGAGTTGTGGAGCACGTATCTATGATTATGGATTTCTGTATCTGTATATATATGTTAGGATGTAGTTCCAATGTTTCAATGCATTTGTGCAGGTTGTGTGGGATGACCCCTGTGGCTGATAATATAATTGGTACTATTTCTACCCTGTCCTGATGCCACATGTCTTTGATTTCATCAGCCAGTTGAATGTATGTTTCAATTTTTTCTCCTGTTTTCTTTTGAATATTAGCAGTGTTCGGTACTGATATTTCGATTAGTTTTGTTATTTTTTTTTTATTGGTGAGAATGATGTCCGGTTTGTTGTGCAGTGTAGTTTTATCAGTTGTAACACTTCTGTTCCAGTACAGTCTGTATTTGTTGTTCTCTAGTATATTTTGCGGTGTGTACTTGTGTGTAGGTATGTTCTGTGATGTGAGTTTGTGTTGTTTGGAAAGTTGTTGATGTATTATTTTTGCTATATTGGTGTGTCTTCTGGTGTACTCTGTGTTCGCTAGTGTTGTACATTCAGTTATAATGTATTATGTAATTATATCTGTAGTTGTGTTGGGTTCTTTGATGATGTGTTTACTATAATATCGGGTTTTGATTACTTGGTCTTGTATTGCTACCATGAATCCTTCCGTTTCACCGTATATGTTGCCTTTTCTTAGCCATGTATTGGATGTTTCGTGATCTATGTGTGGTTGCATTAGTTGATTTAGGTGTTTTTCATGTAGTGTTTTTTGTTTCCAGTTTGTTTTCTTTGTATGTGTTGCCGTTATATTATCCAGAGGATTGTATGTTTGATTGTGAAATTGTAGTGGTGTAGCCGAGTGATTGTTTTATGTATATTGCTAGTTTCTGCCCTTTCTATAAAGTATTCTCTCAGGTTATGTATTTGATTGTAATGTAGGTTTTCTATATCTATGAATCCTCTTCCCCCCTCTTTTTTGTATAGTGTAAATCTTTCTGTTGCAGAGTGTATGTGGTGTATTCTGTGTTTATGACATTGTGAGCGTGTTAGTGTATTAAGCGCTTCTAGGTCTGTGTCGCTCCATTTTACTATTCCAAATGAATATGTTAATATAGGTATAGCATACGTATTTATTGCCTTTGTCTTGTTTCTTGCTGTTAGTTTTGTCTTTAGTATTGTGATAAGCCTTTGTCTGTATTTTTGTTTTAGTTCTTCTTTAATATTTGTGTTTTCTATTCCTACTTTTTGTCTGTATCCTAGGTATTTGCAGTCGTCTGTTCTTCTCATTGCTTCTATGTGGTCGTTGTTATCTTCTAGTGAGTACCCAAACAACACATTGGTACAAAAAACGTCTAAATGTCCGTCTAATAAACGTTAATAACGCGTTTAAAACCGTTTTAATGTCTAATAAACGTCTATTCGGCGGACATTTACACGTTTTTTATACCAATGTGTTGTTTGGGTAATATTCTTGTTTTGTTTGTCTTCTTTTGACCATGCTATTTATTTTACACTTATCAATTCCAAATGTCATGTTTATATCTTTACTAAATGTTTCGGTAATTTTTAGGAGTTGGTTGAGTTGCTGTTTTGTACCTGCTAATAGTTTTAAGTCGTCCATGTAAAGTAAATGAGTGATTTTGTGTGAGTGTGTTTCTGTTATGTTGTATCCGTATTTTGTATAGTTTAATAGATTAGATAGGGGGTTTAGAGCTAGACAGAACCAGAAAGCGCTTAATGAATCTCTCTGGTATATTCCGCGTTTGATCTGTATGGGTTGTGATGTAATATTGTTTCTTTTTGTTCGGATGTTGAGCGTGGTATTCCAGTTTTTCTTGATTACTTCTAGAAAGTGTATTAATTTGGAATCTATTTTGTATATTTTTAATATTTGTATTAACCATGAGTGGGGCACCCTGTCATACGCTTTTTGGTAGTCGATGTATGCGAAATGTAATGATCTTTTTTTAAGTTTGGCTTGATATGTTACTTCTGCATCAATTAGTAATTGCTCTTTACATCCTCGAGTTCCTTTACAACAGCCTTTTTGTTCTTCGTTTATTATATTATTGTTGTGTGCATGGGTCATTAGTTTTTGTGTGATGACTGCAGTTAGTACCTTATATATTGTTGGTAGGCATGTTATAGGACGGTATTTGGCTGGGTTCGCTGTGTCTGCATAATTTTTAGGTTTTAGATAAGTTACTCCTTATGTGAGAGTGTGTGGTATAGTGTGAGGGTGGTTGATGTAACTGTTAAATAGTTTAGTTATCAGTAGATGTGTTGAGGTAAATTTCTTCAACCTGGGGCTTTCCAGTTGTGTGTAGAGTTAATTGCTTGTGTGACTTCGTGATGTGCGATTATTATTTCAGGCATTGGTTCTATTGTGTTATAGTTGTCTGTTTCGGTTTGTACCATTGTGCTTGTTTGTTATGTTGTTTCTGGTTCGACCATATGTTGCTCCAGAAGTGTTCTACGTCTTTCATGTTTGGTAGAATATCAATTGTGTTCTCTGTGTTGTCTATTGCCTGGTAAAATTTCTTCTGATTTGTGTTAAATATTTGGATTTGTTTTCTTTTGTGTTCACTTTTGTTGTATCGTCTAAGTCGTTTTGCTAGTGCTTGCAGTTTCTGTTTTCTATCATTAAACTTCTCTATAGCTTCTTGTTTTGTTAGTTCTCCTAACTTTTTTGTTTCTTTTGTGATAGTTTGTTTGCAATGAACTGTGTGAGTTGTCCTACATCTTTTCGTAATTTTTGTATTTTATTTTGTAGTCTGAGTTTCCATGCTAGAGTACTTGTTTTTTTTTTGTGTGTTGGTTAACTCTGGGTTTTTCTGCTTAGTGTGTATTCTTTATGTTGCGAGTGCTCTTGTATATATTAATATTTGTAGTTCTTCTATAGTGGTGCTTTCGGTGATTTTATTATGTATAATTGTATTGATGTGTGATATAGTTGTATCGATTTGTGGATTGTTTAGTAATCTATGTATGAATGGTTTGAATTCTATGTTTGTGTCTTTGTATTCTATGTATGCCAGCTGGAATTCTTCTTCTGATTCTTTTATATGTGTTGGCTCGTGTAGCGTTTGTATTTTCTCGTCATGTTGTTGTCTTGTAATTTTGTTTTCTTCTGGTTGGTCGATTTGTGCTTGCACTTCTACGTCAGTTTGTTCTATAGCGTTTGGATCTGTAGTTTGTGAATCTGTTGTTCTATCTTCTTCTTTTTCTGCCGGTTGTGTATTATTATGTTTCAGTTCTAGTGTTTCTTTTGCTTTTTGTTTGATTTTCTCTAATTCTGATTGAGGTATCTTGTTATTTGTTTTAATTCCTAAATTTTACCTAAAATTAAAAAACCGAAGCGTTAGCGCAAATTCTATTTATTTTTTATGCATGTTAAAATTAAAAAAACTTATCTGGCGTTTCTATATTTTTTTAAAATAGCTATATAAGTTCCACGCTATCTATCGATCTAGAAATACACTAAAACGCCGTTCTGATTGCCCTTAAAGTTATTTCTACTATTCATAGTAAATGATCTAACCCTAAAGGGTAGTTTTTTTACAGTTCTGAGATTTAAATACCAAGTATTGACCTCTATGGTCTGACAAGCAAGGGTCGGTTACGCCAGATTCAAAAAATTTGAAAAATTGCTCAGAAGGAATTCCAAAGAATGTTGTCGACGCAAGTAGCAGAGTTTCCTGTCACTCTAGTGTAGTCTTTAATGAGAATTTTTAGGCCTTGCGTCCTCTAAAAGACTAGATTTATTCGTAAAATTATTATTAAAATCACTTGTTAAAATTAGTAGTTCAGTATTTTTAAAACAATAGACTAAAACGTTTTCTAAATTTTCTAAAAAAATTTTTGGGTCTCCACTGAAAATAATATAATAAATAAAAATGCCGCAGAATTCAGCATTCAATTCTGAGCAGAATTGGTTTAAAAAGATATTTTTACAAGCAACGGAAGAATGGCGAAAAATGCATACTCCCCCATGTTTTCTTTTAACTCGACAAAATTTTGATGCAAGCAAATAGTCCGGTATACTAACAGTTTCTAAGTTTTTGTTATTTAACCAGTGTTCACTTATACACAGTTTTGTTTTGTCTATAAAGTCCAGCAGTTTATTCCAATGGACTTTTTTCAACTCATCATCGGTTAGCCTTGGTTTGCTGAGAATCGTTGTGCGTTACGTTTCATATGCTTCAGATTTACACAGCAACTGCTGGGGAGTTGTCGTTTTTTAAGCATACGAGCCATAAAAGGCTACTTTACAGTCTCATTTTATGCATATAAATCTGTCAATGTGAAGTACATAAGAGTGTTCTTCCACTGCTGAATAGCCTGAAAAGAGCTTCAGTGGTTCACTCTGGTGGTATTTTCACATTTGCATTGGCATTGTTACCTTGAAATGTTATAGGTTATGGTTTTAGATAGCGCATTAATGCGATCGATTTGATTAAACTATAAATGGTTACAAAATTATATTTACAAGATTTTTACAAAAATACTAAATATTTTGCTGTGAGAACTAATATTTAACCAACAAATCAAAATTTGTTGAATAACAGTGTTTCGCGTTTAAAAAACTTTTTTTAGTTTTATTTTAATTATCACACAATCTAAGCAAAAATTAAACTGAATTAATTCTAGCATAATAACAAAACGAATTAAAAACGTTTGAAATTTTGTTTCGGGATTTACTTTTTTAAGTTGAATTATTTTCAACATTTCTCAAACGTAAGAGTAGACTTTAAACACATGACGTACATTTGAAAAATTACATTTAAGAGCATACTTACTTCATATCTTAAAATTAAAGCTTTAGCGCAACAACATTACTCGCCCCAATTTAAAATTAAAACTTCTAGTTTAACCACTACAAATTTGTGGAACAGGAATATCTCTAGAATTTATTGCAGCATGTTGCACAGTTTACGAAGGCAAAATTTGTTCAGTTTGATAAAGATATAGGTTCTTTTTTTTTTGGTACCAACTGAGTTTCTAAATTATTACGTTCACCAAAAAAAAAGAACATTTTTATAATTAATTTTACCAACGATTACCAGCGAGCGTTGTATGTATTCATTAAAAATCCAGAATTAAATATATTTGAAGAGATAACAGATAAGGGTTAAAGGTTTGTGCGAACTGTAATTTGGTTAAATTACTAAATGACCCTTAAAGGGTTATTTGAATTCTCAAATTGCAATATATGTGTATTAAAAACTTGTAATAAAGTTTCAAATACGCTCTAATTAATTACCTTAATTACATTTTCTTTGGTAATTTAAAGCCACATTAACTTGTAAATTTGATTTTCCGTCATAACTTAATCCCAGGTGCAATAGTTATTTGTTTCAAGAATCCATTATATCTAATGTGTTTGTCCAGGTTAAGAACTTTGTCACAATTACCATTTTCGCTTAGTATTATATATAGAGCTCTTCAGTAACGTCCACGCAAATTTAAGTTTAATTAGAAGTACTTTAACAACATTCGGCGCTCTAGAAGACTCTACTATCGGGTTATCCTTTGTTATCGCCACTAATGATTGATCGTTAAAACGAGTATTGTTTTACGGAGATGAACTTAAGTTTTAATTTGTTCAGGTACTCATTTTAAACAAAAAATATACATACATGTTTATTAAAAAAACACTTCTCATCACTTTTTGAACAGGTTTATTGTTTGGGAGAATGAAACATCTGTTCGTCGAGTTTCTAGCGAAACGTCAGCTGCAAGATCCGCAAGCCAATCTGCATTACATGATCGGATCATGTTGGCCCGTATCCAAATTTTGTCTATTTAATACATACAAAATATAAAAATTTACACTTTGTTCAGATATTATCAAATATTTTGTTTACAGGTTGCTTGGATACATATAGATCGGCAGATGATATTAACAATTCATCGACATGTCATATCTAGAGTTCCGCGATTTAGCGTCTCTCACGATAATGCAAAGACGTGGCTTTTGCATGTCAGTAGCGTTCAGCAAGAAGATCGAGGTTACTACATGTGTCAAGTTAATACAAACCCCATGATCAGTCAAGTGGGCTACTTACAGGTGGTTGGTACGTAACACTTTTATTTCTAAACTTGTTATTTATAATGCAATTGTAGTTCCACCTAATATTCTGGACACGGAAAGCACGCAATCCACTGTCGCTGTGCGTGAGAACCAAAACATTAGCTTAACTTGTAAAGCAGATGGGTTTCCTACACCTAAGATTATGTGGAGGAGGGAAGACGGGCAAGCTATTTCTGTCGAACGACGTAAAAAAGGTAAGCTTTGTGGATAATTAACTCAATATTGTGTGTATATAGGCAAATTTCTACTTACTTGGTTAGTTACTGTTAGTTATCTGATCTAATTCGGCATCAAGGGAATTCTCTATATATATAGTTCCTAATTAAACATTTAACGGTTAGTGGGTAGTTTCTATAAAATTGCACTCAAAAATTTATTGTTTTGATGATTTGTTATATAAAATTACTAATTACTTTTATATAGCATTTAAACCACATTTTGTTTAAATTACCACTAAAAATTTTAAAATGCAGGCGCATTAAAATTGAACGGTTATAATATAATTATTAATACGAGACAAGTTCAAAAACATACATCATTATATAAAGTTAATATTGTAGAAATACAGGTTTTTAAAATATCGACTATATTTGTTCCATCAAAGGGTTAATTTCCGGAACAAAAATTCTCCAACTTGAATTTGACTTCAAATTTAAATACACAAATAAATTATAGTTGTTAGGTGTCAGATTTAGGGTTGAATACCTGACAGCAACACTTTATTTGGATTTTAATTGCTTGTTGAGTATTTTTAAAACCTTGCATTAAACTGATTTGTTTGACCTATAATACAATATTGCATTTACTTTTATTTTAAAGACTTATTTCCCAACCTTTTTTATCCGCGATAACGGCTGGGTAAAAAAACATTCATATTAATTTTTAACATTTATTAAATTTAAAACAATAGATGTACATTTGTGGGTCGAAATCATTACAAGTGGGACGTTTTGAAACACGAAAAAGTAAGAAAAGAAAGTAGGCGGAATACAAAAGGAAAAAGGAATGAATGAAAAAGAGAGAAAGGAAGAGGAAAAGGAAAGACAACACGTATTTGAAAGAAGAAAGAACACAATAAGATTACCAGACATTAAAAAGATAACGGAGAAAATCAAAGAAAAACCTTAAGAACAGAAAGAAAGAAATGGAGGAGTTAAAAGAATTAATGAGGGAAATGATGAAACAGATGGACGAAAATATCTAAGGAATAAGGTAAGAAATAAAAGAATTAAAAAAAGAAATATGAGAAAGGGAAAAGAAGTGGACGAAAGAAAAAGAGGAACTGGTGGAGAGAATAGAAAAACTGGAGAAAAAAGCGGAAGATGAGGAAAATGGAAAAGGGAAAATAATATTGTAATAAAGGGGTGGAGAAATGAAGAACCACTAAATGATTTAGCGTTGATGCTGGAAGAAAAACTAAATGTAAAAGTAGAAGTGAAAAAGGTGACAGTAATAAACGAAGAAAAGAAAAATGAGATGGTTGTGGCGGAAATGGGAGGATGGCAGGAAAATCAGAAAGTGATGGCGGAGAAGAAGAAATTAAGGAATACAAGAATATGTATAAGTCACGATTTGACATGGGAAGAAAGAAGAGTACAAAAAGAAATAATGAACATAGCGGTGGAAAAAAGAGCGGAAGCGAAAAGAGTATGGGTAGGATACAGGAAAATGGAGGTAGACGGAGGAAGATACATATTGAACAACAGGAATAGGAGCCTGAGCAGAGAAAGGGGAAAGACAATAAGTACCCAAAGGGCAAAAAACTAAAGGGCGAAAGGGGAGGCGATAAAAGAAAGAAGGTTGATGAAATAACAAAGAAAAGGAATAATGAGTGATGGAAAAGGAAAAGAAAAAGGAGGAAAAAAAGAAAGTAAGGAAGAAGCACAGGGGGAGATGAGTGAGCTGAGAGTATTGTTTTGGAACGTAGCGGAAAAAAGAACAAGAAACAGGATTTTTAGAAGTACATCAAGGAGCAGGATGTAGTGGGATTACAGGAGACATGGATACAAGAAAAAGAATGAGAGTGGTAGGAAAAACAGTTGCCGGAGGAATTTGAGTAGGTGGTGCAACATGCAGAAAGAGAAAAGAGTAAAGAGAGAGCAAAAGGGGGTATAATTACGGAAATAAGAAAAAAATGGTTTAGTCAAAAAAAGAAAGAGAAAGTGCAACAGAGAAGAGCAGTTGTAGAAAAGAACGTACAGAGAAAAACAAAAATAAAAATAATGACTGTTTATAGCAGTAGAATGAAAGAGACAAGGAAAACATAGAAAAGATGATAGAAGAGAGAGAGGAGGGATTCATAATAGTAGGAGGGGACTTCAACGCAAGAATAGGGAAAGAGGGGGAAATACAAGAAAGGAAAAGGACGGGAAAGAAACAAACAAAGGACAAAGTGAGAAATAAAGAGGGAGAAGAACTGCTGGAAATGTGCAACAAAAAAGGGTGGGAAATAATAAATGGAAACAGAGAAGAAGAAGGAATGGGGGAATATACGTACATAGAAGGAAGGAGAAAATCAATAATAGATTTTGTAATGACAAATAAAGAGACTGGAGAAAAGGTGAAGACATTTCAGGTGGGAGAAAGAGTAGAGTCAGACCGCTAACCACTGGAATTGACAATGGAAGGAAGAGAAAAAGATGAGGAGTACATAACAAAAAAAGGTGGACAGAAAAGGGTATAAAAAGATATAAAGAGAGAATAGGGAAAACGGTATGGGTAGAGAAGGGATTACAAGAGAGTATGGAGGAAATGAGAGAGATGATGGAGAAAAAACAGAGAGAGTGGTGGAATAGAGAATGCAAGGAAGCAAAGAAAAGTGCAAAGAGAACATTAAGACAATGGAAAAAGGGGTGAAAGAAAAAGAAGAATACAAAGCAGCAGTAAAAATATACAAGAAAACATGCGAGAGAAAGAAGGAAAAAACAAAAAGAAGCAAGAGGAGCAGATCATAGGAATAAAAACGGCAGAAGATTTATAGAAGTATTTAAAGAAAGAAAGGAAGGAAAAAATGACGACAAAGGGAATACAAATTAAAGAATGGGAGATTTATTTTAGGAACCTGCGGGAAGGGGAAGTACAAATTCGAAAAAAAGAAAAAGGAAAAGACGCAGTAGTAAGACGGGAAGAAGTAGATAGAGATAGAATAAAGGAAGACAAAGTAATAGAGGCAATAAAGAAGATAAAAAAAGAAAGGCGACAGGAGAAGTGGGATACAAGGCGAAGAGTGAGTATACGGGGAAGAAAATGTAGCAAAAAGGGTGACGGAAACACTAAATAAAATATGAAAAAGGGAAGAATTCCCGGAGAGATGAAGAGAAGGAATAATATGCCCGATTCATAAAAAAGGTGAAAGAAATAAAGTCAAGAATTACAGAGAGGTAATATTATTAAGCACGGCATACAAATTATATGCGACAGTACTACAAGGAAGACTACAAAAGGAAATAAAGGAAAAAGGTTTGGTAGACAACATATATCTACTGAAACACTTGGCGAATAGAGAGCTAGAAAAAAAGGGGGAAAATGGTTGCACTATTCGTAGATCTAAAAGCCGCTTTTGACAGAGTAAACAGGGAAAAACTGTGGGAATACATAAAGAAGAAAAATCAATGAAAGGTTAATAGTCAAAGTGAATGGGGAAGAGAGCGACAAATTCATTACAAAGAGAGGGCTGAGACAAAGATGCCCACTGAGCCCAAGCCTGTTTGTAGTATATACGGGGAATCTGGAGGAGACAATGAGAGGACAACAGACAGGAAGGATAGTAGTAGGGAAAGCGAAGGTATGGTCGTTGGCGTATGCGGATGACATAGTGTTGGTGGCTAAGGAGGAAAAGGAAATGAAAGAGATGATGAAAACGCTGGAAAAAATTCATGAAAAAAAAAAAGAAATGGAAGTAAACACGTAGAAAACAAAAATAATGGTAAATGGACATTGTTCGCATTCCATTTGACTACATTCATCAGTTGACTCACTATACATTTTTTTAAAGATCTCAATATGATTCCATGTTGAATATTCGCTTCATTGGTTCAAAAATTAACTTAACATTTTGCTGATATTGGCAAACGCAAACGGCATGTGTATCCATGTTCTGAAAGGCTAAACGACATTCTGTAGAAAATCTCAAAAATCCAATTTTTAAACTAATATTCTCTTGTTTGAATAAGGCATAGGCTTCCTCTAGATTTATCAGAAGTAAGCGACGTTGTTTTTGCATTATCACATTATTCTTGTCAATACTGGCAAAATCTCTTTTTATTGCGCAAATTTGGTAAAAAAGAAACTGCGCACGTTATTTTGATTCTGGTTGATATAATTTGTAGCAACGCGTTTTTGCGGTTGACAGAATATACCGTTCTTGCGAACTAGTTTTTTGTGAATTGTCCTAAATGTCTGGTTGTATTAAATTCTTGTGAGATCTTGCGAGAAGACCAGGTCGATAAAACGACCGAAAGAATTTAAATGTTAGCATGTATACTAGAAGCGGTGGGCTTTTTACTGACTTATGATTTTTTGGTCCGTATCAGATTTGGTGGAATTGATACTAGTTTTGGTTGGTAACAGTCCAAATATTTTAAGACCAAGACTTTGTCTAACAAATTAGAACACACAATGGGTAAAAATAGATGCTATCACTACGATACAAGCTAACAAGGTTTATGAACAATCAAAAATAAAGCAAACTAAAAAATTTGAGCGATTACATCCTACACAGCCTAAGAAAACGTTAGACGACCTAACAGACACGGTTTTGGATGCACAGACCACATCCTTGTTAAAGAAGGGTTTTAACTACGCCGCTACGCCTAAGACAACTCCGATAGAAGATATAGTATGTGGAGTAGAAGCTGCAATACGCACTCTACCTAAGGAGATCTCTGAAACTATTCGACAAGATGTTTGCAGCATTGTAAGAAAAGTAAAACCCCACGCTCTAATTTTAACAGACTTGAGAGAGAAGCAGCTAAGCGGTTACGTGAGAATAAGTACATTTTAGTATTGAGAGCACATAAAGGAAATGCTACAGTCGTTATGAACATACAAGAACGACAAAATGATGAACTTACTCTCAGAAGATTGCTTCATACGTCTACAGAGAAACCCTCTAAACTCTTTATGCACTAAAGTAAACTCTCCCATCAAAAACTCCACTACTATAGATATTAACAAGAAACAAACTTTGATTGTCAAAAATCCAGTTATGCCACGAATCTACGGTCTTCCCAAGATACACAAAGAAGGAGTCCCCCTTCGACCGATAGTGAGCACCATCAATTCACCAACCCAATCGTTAGCACGTTATCTAGCTGCAAAACTCTTGCCGTTGACAGGAAATACAGAAACTCACATTAAATATTCTACAGACTTTGTAGAGAAAATTAAGAACTTGCGTATAACAAAAGAAGATATCCTAGTCAGCTTTGACGTGGTATCTCTGCCAAAGTCCCGGTCGACGAAGTGTTGCTTTTGCTTAAGGAGAGAATTACTGAAGAAGAAGTTCTGCTCATCGAACTCTGCTTTAAAAACACTTATTTCAGTTATAACGACAACTTGTTTAAACAAGTAGAAGGAGCGGCCATGGGTTTACCGCTCTCTCCAGTTATAGCCAATATTTACATGGAATACTTTGAAACTAAAATTATGAAAAATGTTGAGTTAAAACCAAAAACTTGGTTCAGATATGTTGATGATACGTTTGTTGTATGGCCTCATGGCAAAGATAAACTAAATCAGTTCTTTCAACATCTAAACTCTGCACATAACAGCATTACATTTACTATGGAGTTAGAACATAACAGCAGTCTAGCCTTTTTTGATGTACTTGTGATAAAGAAAAATAACGGAAAATTGGGGCATTCCGTTTATAGAAAAAAAACGCACACGAACAGATACTGAAACGCCAAATCTCACCACCATCCAGTACAGAAGAATACTGTTTTGCATACTTTAGCCAAAAGAGCTATAAGTGTGTCAGATAATGAAAATCTACAAAAGGAAAAGGAAACGCTGTTGGAGTCCCTACAACAAAATAGATACGGGTTCAAAGAGATCCAAAACGCATGGAAAAGAGCATTAAATCCAAAAGTCAAAGAAGACTTATCACCTTCTACTAGCACCGCTTATTTATCATACTGTATGGGTTCGACGGACAAAATAAGCAAAGTGCTGAAGAAGCATAGTATTAAAACTGTCTTTACGACTAAGGATACCCTGAATACCTGGTTTACTTCTGCTAAAGACAAATAAGGGGTTCTAAAACATGCCGGAGTTAACAAAGTTCTTTGTTCCTGTGGATCTAGTTATATAGGACAGACGGGACGCTCTATTGAAGTTAGAGTAAAAGAACATATGGCTGACTGCAAACACCGCAGTGTTACTAAATCAGCAGTAGCAGAACATGTGTGGAACCAAGGAAACACGCGCTGAAGTTTGACCAAACTAAAGTGTTGGCTAGAACTCCTTTCTACTTTCCCAGACTAATCCGCGAAGCTGTGGAAATAGAAAAACATCCATGTAATATGAACCAAGAAGACTGTTTAAGACTCAGCAAATCTTGGCTACCAGTATTATATCCTCTAAGACAAAGATCAACCTTCTTAAAAAGGATACAAACACGTACTCCGAGTAATAACGAAGTCAGTCAAGCGGTAACGGAAAGATAAGGTCCGCTAATCACTCTAATTGGTATTCGTATAAATATCGTCATTTACACTTTTTCTTTCAGTGACATTTACCACTCTGAAGTTGCAAGCTGCAATGTCTTGCGAAACGTCAGTTTGTTTGGGTTCACGAACGACAATACGGCAAAGGCCAAGTTCTACTTTTTGTTTTGGCTCTCAAGAAGAAACTAGGACCAAGCCTAAGTCTGGGTGTTTAACTACGACGCGGTCTAAGCCGAAGGTCGCTTATAATCATAAATACTACAAATTAGCGCTCCAACAGCGACAATAACATCGATATCGCGTGCGCACTCAGCTAGAGCTTTCGTCACATGTCTAAATTTTGTGTATTGTTTATGCGTTCTGCATATGGTCTTCTTAAATAAATTACAACACACTTTCGCCATTGCAAATGAAATTCAAATTACTCCAAACACAAGAAACACCAAAGGTGCGTCAAATTTTAAAATCGAAAATTTAATGTAAGGAATTAGGGTAATTTGTAATACATAAACTACTATTTATTTATTTCATTGATTGTTAATTAGCAGAAATGGTGGTCAACAACCAATACAGTAAATGCACTAAAACCACTAAATGATACTTTGCTTACCATGTAGTTGCGTTTTATGAAGGTTTGCGGTAGAGATATTTTACCTACGGTAGTCGCCAGTGAAATGAACGAGTGCTACAAGAGTCAAGTGTTACCTTGACACTTGCAGCACCGCCAGCTTCACAGCGTACTGCTCATACAATAACGTTTTCCAGCAGTTAGTGCACTATTGTGTGCACCAAACACACTCACCGTTTAGCAGGCATTACAAATACAAACGGCAATCATTCTGATAGAACACAATCTTGAGAACTTTCACCTGAATCGTTTTCAGTTCAATGCTTTACGACACCAACGCAGCTGTCAAAAGTCTCATTTTCAGCTCTTACAAGTTTTTTACATAATTTAGTTTATATGAATTTAAGAAAAGTAAAAATTCGATTGACAACACTGTTGTGCTTTGACAAAATCAATATGATCTGTAATATCATAGAGTAGATGAGCTTTCGATGTCGATGGCACTCTTGGTCTGGTAAAAATAAGTTTTAAAATATTTCCTAAAATAGTTTTTTCTATTGTAGTTGTTTGCGATAAAACATTAGTTTAACACTTCAATTTTTTGTAGATCTTAGAGTTGATTTAGAGGAACCGCTCTGTGCATTAAACAATCAACTGTTTACTGATAATTTCTAAAAAAAGGCAAGGACAAGAAAACATATTTTTGCATATAAACCGAGTGTCATAATGAACCATATTTGTTTCAAGTAACTAAAACCTTGCAAAATAATACTAGAATATCTTTAAGCGCGTGAAGACCATGTTGTCAAATGACAAAAAACTTTAACTTTATATGTACCGAGACTCAGGTTTTACAACATATATTGCTGTAGCTGTAAAAGTTTGTGCCGTAGTAGTTTTTCATTTTCTTACAGAAGAAATTCGTTTTGAAACAAAAATAGTGTGTAATTTAAGAATCTTTTAAAGTAGTGTTTTTAACTTTAATTTTTTTGCTTTTAAATTGCTTAGTAAGATAAAGTTATTATGTTTCTTAAAACTAACAAACGAATTCTTAAAACTATATTCTTTTTTGCATCTACATCTAATCTAAAACTCATGTTGGTACATTTAGGCTAATGACACTTTTGTCATATGGGAACATAGGCTTCACGCAGCAATGATGTTTTAAGTCGTTTGAACTCTTGTCAAAATATTTTTTTTACAGAAGAATTAGAAATACATAATTCTTTACCATTTTTAGACGTTTTAGTTAGTCGAAATAAAAATGGTGTATTAGTACACTCAGTTTATCGACACGACGCCACTGCTCGGTACTATCATTGAAAAATAAAGTAATTTTTAGTTTATTTACTAAATAACTAAAAACTAATTTTTTATACCTTAAACAATAATTGATTACGGTTGTTGAGCAAAAAAAATTGTGAATGCGAATAAATGTTAATTAAAACATTTTGAAATCGTTTTGTTGTAAGCGAGCATAACCAAAAACTATGAAAATAAGTAACTTATTGTATATTGGTATTTTTTAAACCATTATAATTTTTTTTTATGTTTACACCAAATCAAAAACAAAAACATGTAAAGGTACACTATTCAACAAATAAACATAAATTAGTATCTTATTATAAAAATGTCATTATATAGTACCCTACAAACGGATTCTATAACATGCTTCAATTGTTTATGTAATTGCAACATATTTGTACTTTATTATTAATATATTTATAAGCAATTATTGTTGAGAGAAGCAAAAAAATACGTTAGATAATCTGATTACTGTGGGTATTACGCCTCAAGCAGTCGAAATTTAAAAATGTCATATTCGTTAACAATTAAAAAATTTCAAAAACATCATTTGTTTTAACTTCTGAATTAATTTAGTACCTAATGAATAAATTTTTGGTGAATCTAAATTTATTATCGTTAATATAGTTTCATCTCGTAATGGTTATACTAATGACTACTTTATTTAACTTTTATTTTACTGATTGCAGTAACCGAGGTTCTGTATTTTTTTTGTTTCTAAACTATACCCAGTTACGGAAATGATATAAATTCTCCTATCTTTTATGCTTTGAAGGCATTTATACGTTGGCCGTATCCTAAAGCAGTATAAATATAATACTAAATCCGTGATTGTAAAACATACACGTTTCTTTCGTTCCGTTCTTAAAAAATCTGATTTTATAGCTGTCATATACCAACGACCAATTTAATAAAATTAATACTGGTAATAACGTTGTATTTATGTTTTTATTAATAAAAGTGCAATTATTTATTTTATTTGGTGTTGCGTACAAAGTAACTTTTGTAAACAACATTTTTGTTGTGGATAAATACTATACTAAACGTTTCTAAACAGCTGTTTAACTGTTATTAGTTTACTTATTTGTAGATTTGTTTTATTTTTATTATCAGAAGACATTTCAAAATTGAAGTTGAACTAATTGTAAATTTGGAAACAAATACGTTGGGTATTAAAAAAAAATATTTGTACGCCCAATGTTACTGTAACGCAGAAATTTAGAAAGATTTTGAGAACATGAAGGTAAGGGAGACAAATATTAATAGTACAATTTAAAAACGATTTCTCAAGTTTAGTTTAAATATATGTTGTATTTAGATAAAATTTTGTCTACTCAATATTTTTGAAATAATTGTTTAAGTTTGTAAAAGTCTGGGCCAAGCCTGTAAGCCAAGCTTGGCCCAGCCTTGGCAAAAGTCTGGAATTATAATCATGGCCCAGTCCTGATCGCCAGCTCTGGGCCATGCTAAGTTGCCAAGACTGGGCCATGATGGGTTGCTAAGACTGGGCCATGCTTAATTGCCAAGACTGGTACATGCTTAATTGCCAGAACTGGGCCATGCTTAGTTGCCAGTACTGGGCCACGCTTAATTGCTAAAATTAGCTCAAAATTAAATGCCAAGAATTAAGCATTAATAAAACAATGGAATAAATAATTGTATGAACGTATTTACACTTTATTGTTATTGTTACTTGTATTATGTACTATTTAAATTACATAAAGTTTTTTAATTACTATTTAGATCTCGTCTTAAATTATATTAACATTTAGCTAGTACAGTTATTGTTCTCCATCACTAGTTCACATTCAAGTTCAACTCATTTTGGCACTTTTTGTTTGATATTTTTTGGTTTTCTGTATCACTACGGTCATTAACGTCACTCACACAGCTGATGTTTACACTTTGATTATTTAAACTTTGCCGGTTAACATCTAAATTAGTTTTTTTATTCAAAACTTTTTTGGTTTATTTAACGCACGCCATCTTTAAACTCTAAGGTAAGAATCAGACATAATTACTTTTAGTAGCCTCGCCTCGTGATAATTGCGGAGTAAACAAAAGAAATTATTTTTGAAGGTTTATTCCTTATAGTTAAAAAGTACTAACATTCAATGACTGTATAACTGAAACTCGGAGATTTGATTCATCACTTTTACTACTCTAGCAATGAGAAAAATCTTACATTTAATTAACAGATGATGTAAACAAGGATGGCGGCTGCGCAAAACGAAAATACCCGAATCTCGCCATACGTAACTGAACGGCTCAAGTTTCAGTTCTACATTTTCGATATTATCATAACTCAACTTATTAACCGATTTTTTTAAATTTTTAACATTGAAAAAAATTATTATTGCTATTTTCTTGGATAATCCAGCCTTGGCCAAGGCTGGGTCAACTATTCTTGAACTAAGCTTGGGTCCCTATGGAATAGGAAGGCTGGGTTGTCCAGGCTTGGGCCAAACTTGGATTCTTATGGAATGGCCAAGGATGGGTTATATACAAGCTTGGACCAAGCTTGGCTAATAATTTACATGGCTGAAGCTGGGTCAACCAGTCTTGGCCCAAGCTTGGGTTTTCATGGAATAGCCAAGGATGGGTTATGCAAGCTTGGGCCAAGCTTGGGTAAGAATTAGCATGGCCGAGGATAGGTCAACCAGTGTAGGACCAAGCTTGGGTCTCCATGGAATGACCAATGCTGGGTTATCCAAGCTTGGGCCAAGCTTGGCTAATAATTTGCATGGCCGAAGCTGGGTCAAGCAGTCTAGGCCCAAGCTTGGGTCCTCATGGAATGGCCGAGGCTGAGCTACCCAGTCCTGGGCCAAGTCTGGGCCAATACAGGTACGCCAAACTTAGGTTTCCCAGTACTGGCCCAGGTCTGGCCCCGTTGTCTAACTCTAGGGTTTCCTGTATGGGTACTAAAAATAAGATGATAGAAAAAATAGAATGCAATAAGATATTGAAGTAAAAATAGAACAAAACTAATACCAAAAACAACCAAAAACGCTCGATACTTCTCTACCAAATCCAATAACACTTGTTTGCCTTGCTTTACTTTTCGTTCGGCATTCGGCAGTTTTCTGGTGTAAATCTGTTCCTTGAGTAGATAATTTGTATTGGAATTGCAGACCTACCAAACTATGTAAATCTAGTTCCTCTAATGAAAAAAAATACCGTTTGTCTACTGTTATTGCGGCATTTAGAGTGTATGTTTCTTCAAGATTATTATTCGTCATAATCCATATCTTCTCAATTGGTGCTGATTTACGGAACAATATACGCGCAGCACGCGTGTTAGCTCGATCAAAACGAACAAACCCTAGCAACATTTTGAACTAACCCAATGACATCATTGCATTCTAAATATCAAAATGCCGTAAATGTCTAAGTCTTTTGCTTGTATGTTGTTTCAATAAAACACGCTGGAAATTAGCAAGTCATTCTATACCAGTGTTATTTCTATTGCTTTCTAGTTCGTCTCACGCACTATTATGCTTATTACTTGCGGCGACAGCAAAAATTGATTCACAAGATCTATTGGTCTGGTCCTATTGCTGGTAAACCGGTTCCAACTATATGCTTTTGCTGCTTACGGTTTTTTATTACAAAACATACATACTTTTTCTATTCGTGTAATATTTGATGTTCTTTTTGGTTTAATAACCGACGCACAACCGGGCCCGCGCCTAGCACTTTTGGTGCCCTTGTGCAAATTTAAAATAACGCCCCAAATTTGTATTACGTTCATATGTGAGTAGAGATACGGGTTAAGTTAGGTATTATTATCCACTATTGAAAAATAATTTTAAAAAGTATTTTCATAAATTTGTTTTCATTTTTATGATTTACAAGTACAAGCCATGAGCCATACAAGTATTTTTTCATTGAGGTACATAACATAATTATAAACTTATAGCAAACAGAAATATATTCTAACAGTATTACAACTCAAAATTTTTCTATTTTAGTTTCAAATGTAATATATGATACAAAAGCACAAGAAATAAAAAAAATATTTAAAACATTAAAAATACTTGTTTATATGTCACAGGACGAAACGACAAATAAAAACAAAACAATATATTATTTTATTAATGCAACATGTCACCTTTGAAAGGTTAATATCCAGGTATTAGGTATTGTTATTAATATTCTAGCTAAGTGAATTGAGCTTTCCGTGTTTAAATTTTTGCAAATTGTTTAATTAAATCTTCGGTTATTTTAGCTGGTCCGTTTCTATTGAAATGATAGCAAGATTACTTAGTCAGTTTTGCCCCATGGTTGATCTTAAATATTTTTTTATTATTTTGAGCTTTGAAAAAGATCGTACTGAGGTAGCAACAGAAACCGGCATTGTTAATAAAATACGAAGTATTATGCTCATATTAGGAAAAAAATCCACTAAGTTATTAATTGTTATATAATTTAAAGTTTCTTCTGGAGACGTAATAACTTTTTCATCAAAATTATGTAAATATTGCAATTCTTCAACAAGTTCCACGGCAGTTATATCTCGTTCATTGCGAGTTTTGTCGTTTAATAAGTTTTCAATTTTTTAACAATTCTAATTGTTCGTTTTCAGAATAATTTTTAAATCTGTCAATATTCCATAAAAACGCGAAATTATTAGAGTAAGAAGAAAGTAATTAGAATCTCTCATCAACTGATGTTATGATTACATCTAGAGCATTAAAAAAACAATCATCTTTGAACTTTAAAGTTTCGTCGTGGATCGGTTCATCGTCACATTCATAATCAAAATGTTTTTTTTTTTTAATTTTTCGCGTCTTTGTTTTTTGAATTTAGGTTCTATGTCTAAGCTGGATGTTATTTCTTTAGCATCAATCAATAGATCATTAAAACCTTTATCGGAACGATAAGCTTTCAAAAAATTATTCAAATTATTTAAATGATTACAACACTGAGCGACATCAAAGTTCGGTTTTTGAATAATTTTACTAACAATGTTAACTTTACTTAAAATACTATACCACAATATAAAAATGCAAATAAACTCAAAATTTTGCAATTTTTTGGCCAACGATGCAGCCAAATTTTTACGTTATTTTTAAAGTTTCCTTTGCTTATTTCAAACAGAGCATTATAAACCTCCCCAAGTTAATACTTTAAAGGAGTTATTGCATATATTCTACTAGACCATCGAGTATTCAATAAAGATTTTAAAGTTAAATTTGTTACATTAGATTTCAGAATTGACCAGCGTTTAGTAGAAGCTGAAAAAAATACAAACAGTTCTTGAACTAAATAAAAAAAAATGTTGCTCAAAGTATTCGATTTTGCGGCATCATTGACCACTAAATTTAGGGTATGATTGCAACAAGGAAGAAAGAAAGCTCGCGAATTAAAATCCAAACGCAAATTTGCCCCATTGTCGTAACCCTGACCTCGCAAATCGTTGATATTTAAGCCTTCTTTCTCCAACTTCTACAAAAGAAATTTTGTCAAGCCTTCACTCGACACATCATCTATAGAACAAAATAATAAAAAATGTTCTTCTATACTAATCCCCGTGCTCTTTAAATTAACAAATCTTATACAAACTGAAATTTGTTCTTGGTGACTAGAGTCAAGAGTGCAGTCTAATAATATGGAGTAATATTTTGCTTTTTTAGTTAGTTCTAAAATTTTGGATTTGATATTTTCACCGATCAAGTTGCTTACTTCATTCAAAGGTAACTATTGGAAAACTTACGCCTCGACTCAGAACAATCTCTCCGATAAAGATTCTTTTTATTTTGAATTCGAGCAGAGCTACGTTCTACTAATTCTTGAATTTTGTTAGGACGTTATATATTTGGCCATAGTGCAGCATCTTTCGAAAGTTGACTCATATTTTTCGTTCTGGTAATTTTTGCAGTTGTTGATTTCTCATTATCAGCCTAACTTAAAGGTGTTGACGGATTGCTTTCTAGAAGATCAGCTTCTTGTCTGCTGCTGATACTTGTTTCAAGTACAGGTTCATAATATTGGGAATCAGTTGTATTATTGTTGTTATTAATATTTGGCAAAGTAGACTCTGGTTTTGAAAAAAAATGGGTAATTTTGACATGGTTTTCTAGTTCTTCCTTTCATTTTCATTTATTCAGTAAATTTTGGTATACAGACAATTTCTTCTTTTTTCTGACATCCTGTGTACTGTAAATAAATTAATACGTAATTAAACAAATTGACAAATTATTCATGAAAAATGGAAATGTTTCGACGTCTCAAACTCAAACTCGAAAGTATTTTTTCAACATTCCTTATTTTAAGTTATTTCAAAATTTATAAATTTTTGTAAATAGTAATATTAATGCTTATCAATTATTCTGTTTGAATTTACTTCAATTAACAATGATATCTATATAATCAAATATAAAAGGAGTTTTGAGATGCAAGCTATTGGCTTTTAATGTTTTAATAAATCTAAAATGAAAAATAAATTTTAGATAAACTTACCTTAATTGACAACACAAAACACATCACTATAAAGTCTGTAAAGCTACAAAAAGCTAAAGTTTCAAAAGCAGATATCTTTTACCCCATGCTATACAACACAATATAAACAAATAACATATATCACTATTATAATAACAAATAAAAACTTACCTAACGCAAACCAAACAAAAATAAAATTATATGAAATACTAACAATCTCAATAATAATACTGAGAGTTTCTACTTTACGTTCTAACACAATGAATAACTCGAACTAAATTCTAAAATGCTAGAGCATGTTTATATAGTATCTTGGCATCTAAGCCAAACAAAACTTGTTCAAGCGTGTTTTGTGTTCAGACAAAAATTTGTCTATACAAAGAAACCTAGAATTGATATCGTGGTCTGCTTAGACTATTTATCCTAGCATATAAAGTTTTTGGGTAAAACCAGTTTTTTTGCTTAATACCCGCAGATAAAAAATTCAGTCTATTCATTTCGTCGAATTGTAAAATATATATATTGTTACCAATTTTAGTGTTAAAAACACTTATAGGATGCTTGATTCGAAGGTTCGTATAACGAAACGATGAAACGCTCAGATGAAACAAATCTGGAACTTGCGGTGTTGTCCAATTTCACTTCATTTTTTGTTTTTTTGGGATGCAGTGTTTATTATTATTAATCAAGATATTCCTTATGATTCGTTTTATGTTTCAAAAATATAATAAGTCTTAATTTCACTCAGCAGTGATGGAAAATAATTATAGCAATTGCAGAATTAGATCCGCGCAAGCGTCCGTTTTGTACGCTGCAAATAGATGAAAATTGCACATAAACAACTTATTCAGCACAAAAAAGTCCGCGGGATTATATAATTATATTTAATAACTTAAGAGTTACAGAATATTAATGTAATGTAAGACATTTTCGTGCAACTTTACACACTTGTATCTTCTAACCTATTGGCAATTGTACCCTCTCGCCGACTTTTTTATAGTAAATTTTGTCCTCTATAAAAATGTTTATGTGCAACTTGCTTCTATCTTGCACTGTTTTAGGTTAATAGTTTATTGGTTATTTTAGGTTATTAAAAATTTTAATAAATTTTGAATGTTGAAATTGTATCAACAGTCAAGCAATTGTAAAGATTATTAACGTTATAAATCTGTTAAGACTAGAAAAAGGATTTGTGTTGAAGTAAAGTTCATCTCTTTAATGCTTTTTTATAGTCAGTACCGCATTTGTTTAATATTAATGGGAGAAAAAACTGTAGAATCGGCAAAGAAAAGAGAATTTAATAAAAAGGCATGTCGATTATTTTGCGTCGCAAAATGTTTTTACTGCAAGTCCAATCTGTTGTAAATCTTCTTTGGATATAACAAGAAATCGCGAACGCGACAAACTATTGAAGAAAGTTCAATTTTTAAACTGTGGATGCACATTTCCAAAGATGAAATCTCTACTTTACAAATTTTACATCTGTAAGGATGTGGCAACGTACCTCAAATCGTGTCATAATCTTAGAAGCTGTAGAACTGTGAACCGCCATAAAACTCGGGTAAAATCTAATATCATTCAGTTTTGTTGTTTTTTTAAAAGTGCCCATCAACTAGTTAGAGTGTGGTGAAGCAATTGTCAGGAATAACGTGATATAAACTGTTTATTTAATTATTAAATGATTTATTTAATCCATGCGTATTTAATCAAAGTCTGGCTAAATTTCTGAAAGTTCCACTTTGGCTCTAAAATTGATTGTCTCTAGAGAAAATATTACATTTATCCGAATGCTCTCAAACGTATCTCAGTAAGCAAAAAATGACATTCAGTGGACGTGAATCTTAACTTTTCCACCTTTCCTCGCATAACATGCTTGTTTGGACGCGGCCGTTTGAACGCAAGATCTTTAAACGTCATGACTTTTGAACGCGGGGGCATTTGAACACTAGATGTTTAGACGCGAGACTTTTGAACGCAGAGAAGTTTGAACGAAGAGACGTTTGAACGCAAAATGTAGAAGTATTAATCAATGTCGTTTAGATTTAGTTCACAACAAAAATTGCAATAATATTAAGATACTTACACATATTTATTGTATAATATAGTCATTAGTTTTTTAACAGTGTGAAAGTTTAATTTATCCATTTCATTGTTTTTCTCCAAAAAGCACTATACTTAAGTGAATTATATTTAATATTATTATTACGGGGAATCTGATAATTATGTGAAATTTCTCTTATTGGATATATCTCTATTATGATAATCTGTTACAATATTTCGAATTTGATGATCGGCTTCTACATATTTGCGTAATTTTTGCGGTGGAGCACGCCTTGCAATCAGTTTTTCTATGAAAAGGTCTCTTCCTTTTTGAAAGTTACGTAGAGCATCAATAAACTTCCATATTATTGGAGTACTCATACCTAACTCTTATTGTAGGCGACGATGAGGTGCCTCTGCGTGAATAGTAATGCATTGAATTTTTATTTTCTCAATGTATTTCTATTTTTAAAAGCAATTAGCGATAGTAATTTTTGGTGATTTTCAAACGGTAATCGTACGTACAAAAATTTCAGCAAGATTGACCACCTTACACATCTAATCACCTTAAAAACCGATAAAAATACTAAAACAAAGTTGTTTTTTGCTAACTATATACCTTGTTTCCTTAGTTCGCAAAGAGAAATAAAAATGCATCTTGCGTTCAAACGTCCCTGCGTTCAAACTTCTCTGCGTCTAAACGTCTCTTCGTTCAAACGGTCGCGTCAATCGGTCGCGTTCAAACGAGCCATTCCGTATTAGCGGAGGGTAAATTTTTCGCAACGTTGATTCGTCCGGTATATTGTGTTTCGTATATTTTTTCAAAAAAAATTTGAAAATTTTACTTTTTGATTTGGCCAATGGTATATTAGTAGAAATAAAAGCTGCACACAAGTTCTTGTTAAACACTTAGGGCCGATTTTACAAACATGGTATAAACCCCAGTTAAGTAATACTCAGTATAATTTCAAAATACTGACATATTATTGGTTAGCATAAAACCAACAACCAATAATATAGCAGTATTTTAAAATTAAACTGAGTATAACTTATCCGACATCTATGCCAGCTTTGTAAAATTGGCCCTAAATGATCAGGTTCAGATTTTGAAAACGTGTTTGTCAACTTTAACTGTTGTTTGCTATTTGTTTTAATTATGTTGTTTTGATATCTTTCAGTTTGCAAATGTTGCGCTACAGTCACTTTACAATACATGCAAAACAATACATTTCCGTCAGTTGTAAAGTCGTTAAAGTTTTTGACAAATTGATTTAGAATTGCACTAGCACTTCTTTTTTCTTTCGGCATTTTAAAAAGCGATTTTGAAGTTCGTTTAAAAAAAATATAGTTTAACTGTTTTAAGAGAAGCTTATTTTGTTGTTAACTGAACGTTAATTTGATAAGGAAACTCATTGTCACTCAATAATAAAATTTTAATATCATGCTACCCGTAAAAAATGTAGCATAAATCACTATAATTGTATAAATATTATGCACAAATTATAGTAAAAATCCCGACAGCACTAACTTGTAATTTAAATTCATACAAAATTGGAATCACAAAATTATTGCTAAATGTTAAAATATCTAACATTAATTTTTGTTAAAATAATGTATGTAGATGGTTAGTACAAATTAATGTAAAAATATACATAATACTGCCGTGTTCTTTTTCTCCCCAAATTTTATCACACAAAATTGTAGTATGATTTTCAACCAGTGTCACAAAAATATACACAAATTGTAATAAGAAATGTTACAACAACTTTGTATTAAAATTTTTACTATTAATTGGTTTAATAGTATTTACAAAATATATTTATTTTTATTATAATTGTTTAAAAATTTTTGCAGACTATAATACTACAAGAACAACCAAATATTTTAGCAACAACTAATGTTAAATATTATTACATTTTACAGTTATTTTCTAATTCCAACGTTGTATGAATTTGAATTAGGTACAAGTTGGTCCTGTTTTTTACTATAATTCGTGCAAAATAAACAATTATAGTGATTTATGCTACATTTTTTTGCGTGTATGTTGAACACAGTCTTTAGTATGTATTTTACTAATAATTCAATTCTAGTAATATAAATCTTAAGTAGATTACTATACTAACTTATAATAATGATATTAAAACAATCAGGATTTAATTAAACTATATTTTTTTGCAATTTTACGAGTATTTTTAATTAGCACCTGTTTCGTTTTGTCTTAACAATGCATAAACGCTATGAAGTCGTTTTGCAAGAATATTAATTCTAAAGAAAATTATTTAGAAGATGCACGACAAATTTTTTATAAAGATTAATGTATTACCTATAAGAAAATTATTGTATAGAAAATGTCAGCAAATGGTGATGTCGGTAGATACGACTTTGTCAAACTGAAATACAAAAAAAATATGTATAAAATTATTTGAAAAATCTACAGAAATTTGACCAAAGCAAAAAAGTTTAACTAAAAATGCAGACTACAAAATTGACACATCTAGCAGCAAAAACAGAAAGAAAATTTTAATTAATTTATAAGCCAAAATATTACAGTAAGAAGTATAAAGTAAAGCTTTGTTATTTGTTAAGGAATTTTCTAAAATACAAGATAGTATTAAATATATTAATAATGATCTTTTTTACTTATGAACTGTAAGAATTAATAAACTATTCTTGTATTCTGCTTTCTAAACTATAAAAGTTTATTCAAAACGTGATAACTACAAAACTTTTGACTACACAAATGACTTTAGTTGTAATTGCGACTTTGAACTTTACTAGTTAAGGATTCCAATTATTTTGTTCCATTTATATTTTTTAACTACGATTTTGCTTATAAATTTTACTAAAATTTGTTTTGGAAATCTATTTGTTATATTTAACGAAAACAGTTGAAATGTATTTTTTATATTGATTTAAAAAGAATCAAAATTTTTGACAACACTAAAAAGTATTATGCGTGTTTTGAGCAATTACATGTGAGCGTGGTGTACATTTTAAAATAAAATTGTAGCAGAAGACTTTTGTCGATAATATTAAATCAAAATTTAATAACAGTAAAATTGGTTTTGAAAAATATCAAATGCCAAAAGACAATTCTCAAGAATACTGAAAGTGAATTTTAAAAAAATCCTAAACGCGAAAAATCTTTAAAGCTTAAGTGTTTATATGCATGAAATTGAATGCCACAAAACTGGTGGTAAAAGTCAGTATGGCTTGTTTAAGAAAATGAATAAAAGGAAATTCTTTTGTGATTTGTTTTAAGTAAATGTTTAGTAGGTGTTTATGACAAGACATTTTAAAGTTTGTCTAAGAGTGTGGTTTATAAATGTAAGGATGCTGCTACGCTCAAATTAAAACTTTGTGCGAACCAGATATAGATACTTTGATAAACCAGAGCAAAAAGCTCTCCGGGGCATCGTTTATTCGTAAATCGTTGGTTTGCAGAAGGTCAACTGTTAACGGCCTGCATAAATTTGACACGGTTTAACAAAGTTGTGATTTAATCACCGACAATTTCGATGTATTATAAAATTAAAAAGTTTCATCGGCGATTTGAAAAATCGACTTTAGTTTTTTATTTTGTTTATGCTATATTTAGTTCAAACTTAATCTAGTATTAAAATGTGACGTTTAATCGTACACAACCAGTAAGCCAAAATTACAACTGATTGATTATAAATGTTTAAAATAAAAACTGCAAGTGCTATTATCTCGCGTAAATAAACATATATTAGCAGACACCTCATATATTCCTTTGCAGCTTTATGACCCAACCAGCATGAAATAAAGGTACATTAAGCGTCAAAGCGTCTTTGTTAACTGTACGTTAGGGTATTGTTGTTTGTAACCCCTTTCTGTACTTTCTCTAAGGATAGTATAGTAATATTTGCTATCGCATACAAGTATAAAGAATACATAGAAGAAATAAGATAATTTATATTATTACCTGTATTTATATTCTAAAAGCAGCCAAATCTTGTAAAGTGAGATTTTGTTGTTACTACTACAAGTAAATTCCGTAACATTGATTTAGTTTTATGATTTTATAGTTATTATAAACAAATTATAATAACTAATTATATAAAACATACATCAGTATATTGCCAATAAAATGTAACAAAACATGTTAAATATATAATAAATGAATAATAATTAGTTAACAGAAATTCATAAATACATTAAAAATATAAACAGCATAATCATTTCATTATTATTAATTATTAAAATTACCAGTATATAATACTTTGTAGAAGTACACATGCCTATTCTGATTTTATTATTATTTGATTTAATTGCGGCTAATATCAATTTTTATTATCTTCTACTTAATAAATACAAACAAATCTAATTTGACAAATATGGTAGATTTTACTAAACATCGATTTTATAACAATGTACACAACTTATTTTTTTATGCAAATGTAGTATTCACAGTTGTTTTTTACGTTAAAAAATAAATTTAAAGCTATATACCCATTAAATATACAATGTAATGGGACTTGAAAAAATTAAATTTCCTTTGTTTGAAAATTTTTAGTTTTTGCTTAATTTTGACAATTGTAAACAGTTTAAATATAGCTTTAGATTTTACAAAATTTAAATATTATTTTTTTTCTTTTACCTCTTCTTGATTATTCAAGATTATAGTTTGTTTTTTATCCCAATAGAAAAAACGTTTTCTATTAACTATAGCCGAGCAGGGCAAAATACTAACATTTGAATTACAAAATACAAATTACTACGTCAAAAAAAAATACACGGATCACATCATAGTATTGGAATTGCAAAACACAAAATACCTGTATTTGAATTACCAACATATTTGAAATAGGTACATACTTGTCTTGTCTCACATTCGGCCAAGTCTCCACTTAAGAGGAGGTAAATTATTCTCCTTGAGGATTACCATAGCTCCAGGTTCAATTAAAGTTGACTTGGTTTCCTTCCATTTCTTCCTGACTTGCAATTCACCAACGTACTCCTTTGACCACCGTTTCCAGAAATGTTGTGTCATTTTTTGTAATCTTTCAAATCTGTAAAGTTTGTTATAGTTCATGTTGTACACACTTGGTTCTGGTAGCGCCGTTAAACTTTGTTCAATTAAGAAATGTCCAGGCGTTAAAGGTAAAAGGTCATGAGGATCACTAGATAAGGGATATAAGGGTCTGGAATTAAGGCCTGCTTCAATTTGTGAGCATACTGTATTAAATTTCACATAAGTGAGGGATGCATCGCCGACTACTCTCTTAAAATGGTACTTAAAACTCTTAACACTGGCTTCCCAGATACCACCCATATGAAGCGATTTACTAGTGATAAAATGCCACAAAACACTGTCCCCCTGCAGTTGAGTTAGAAATTCGTCAGCCAAATTTGTAATAAATGTTTGTAGTTCTGAATGAACTCCTTTGAAATTAGTCGCGTTAACCGAATAAATATTTTTACTGTACCTCTGCGAGCCACGAATCTCATTAAAGATGCTAAAAATTTCTCAGACGTTAAGTCGCTGACAAGTTCTATATGAACTGCCTTCGTAGCAAAGCAAACAAAAATACATACGTAAGCTTTAGTGATTTTAAGATTTCTAGTATTTCGGTCGCGCAATTTAAAGGGACCACAATAATCTACGCCGTTATTTAAAAACGGCTTAACAGGCATTACACGTTGATGTGGCAACTCGGCCATTAAATAATTTGAATCTTCGTGTGCTACCTTTCTTGCTAAATTTCTACCATCTAAAATCCAATACCGTTCTCGTAGAGATGCAAGTAATAATTGCGGTCCTGCATGTAGCAACCGTATATGCTCAGATCTTACTAATAAAATTGACAATGGATGATTGCTTGGTAAAAGAACAGGATGCTTTTAAAAAAAACTATATGAGGATTTATTAATCCTTCCACCTATTCTTAGAATGCCTTTTTCATGAATAAATGGGTTTAATTGTAATAATTTGCTTTTACTGCTTACGGAACCCTTTCGTTTTATTGAATCAATTTCATCTGAGAATGATTGAGATTGAGTAATTTTTAAAATAAGGTTAGCAGTGTAATTTATTATTTGAAAGCATGCTAACTTGTTTACCTTTGTTGAGAGCATTATCTCTAAATCGTAATAAGTATGCAACAACACGTTGTAGTTTTGTAAATGTGGAATACCTTTTAATTAAATCAAATTTGGATATTAATAGCAGTATTGTTAGTTTAAGTTTTTGAATTTCCTTTGAAACTTCCTATGAAGGACTGATATCACTTATTCTATTTAATGACCAATTTTGTTTTGATAACTGCAAGAATGAAGGGCCGTGCCACCAAAGAGTTGAATTAATTAAAGTATTTGGGTAAACACCTCTCGAAATTAGGTCTGCAGGATTTTCATTTGTTTTTATATAGTACCAACCTGATTTATTAGATAAATTTTGAATTTCAGCAATGCGGTTGGCCACAAAAGTTTTCCATGTATTTGGTTTAGCGTTCAACCAAGACAACAATATGGTCGAATCGCTAAATAAATGTATATTGTTAATATTTATATTGAGTGCATCTTTAACCTTTTTTGCTAATCTAGCTAATAGTAACGCGGCGCATAGTTCTAATCGTGGGATTGAGACTGACTTAATTGGAGCAACTTTAAATTTGGCACATAGGAGATTAATTACGACTTCGTTGTTAATGTTTTTAGTTCGGATATATATACATGCTCCATAAGCAACTTGGGATGCATCAGCAAACCCAATAAAATCTATAAAATGACAATCATTACACTTGACGTGTTGAGGCAAAGTTAAATTGTTTAGAGTTGATATACTGTTATAGAATAATTTCCATTCATTAGCTAGAGATTCTGGAATGTTATCGTCCCACGAAATACGCAATTGCCATAATTTTTGCAAGATTAACTTAGCGATTATTATTACGGGCCCTACAAGACCTAACGGATCATATATTTGCGCTGTGACTGAAAGTATGTTGCGTTTATTTATTGCCCTATTATCTGGTAAATTGTGGATTTTATAATTTAAGGTATCAGAACTTGAATGCCATAATAAACCTAATACGTGCGTTTGATTGTCGTTTTCTATATTGACAATAAAGTTTGGATCCGAATTTGAGATTTTGGAAAGCAAGTTACCTGAACTTAATATAACTGTAATTTCTTTAAAAATTGTTTTTAAAGATTCAAGGTTATTTGACCCCGTTAATAGGTCGTCTACGTAAAATTCGTCAAGAAATATTTTACTTCCATTGGAAATTCATCTTGATGCAGATGAGCGAGTTCTTGGAGGCATCTTATTGCAAAAAAGGGTGCGCTAGCCGTACCGTAAGTTATAGTGTTCAAGGTATACGGATTAACTGGTTCATTTGAATTACTTCTCCAAAATATTTTCTGTAGCCGTTTATCATCGTTATGAACCAAAACTTGGCGATACATTTTAGTTATATCTCCTGCTAACACATAACGGTGTATCCGAAAACGTAAAATAATTGATATTAATTCGTGTTGCAGTGTTGGTCCTATATACTGTAGGTCATTTAACTATATTCCCGTACTAGATTTGCACGAAGCATCAAAAACTACACGTAATTTTGTTGTAAGACTACTTTCCTTTTTTACAAAGAGATGGGGTATATAATAAGATATATCGTCTTCGTCATTTTCCAATTTAGTCATGTGATTTAATGTTAAATATGCTTCCATAAACTGAACATATTGTTCTTTAAGATGAGGGTTTTTATTTAACTTATTTTCTATAGAGAAAAAACGTTTTAACGCGATTTGTTTAGACTCGCCTAAATTAATCAATGGTTGTTTAAAAGGCAATTTTACAATGAATCTTCCATTATAATCACGCGTAGTCGTTGTTCTATTAGGATTGTTCTATTAGGATTACATTGCAGTGATTGGTTAATATACTCTTGCGCAATCTGTCCCGATACAATCCAGCCAAATACTGTTTTTTGTAATATCGGCTTAGATTTTCCTAAACTGATTTGCCCTATTTGTAATAATTGCCAAAATATGTCAGCTCCAATTAGCATGTCTAACTTGCTAGATATATTAAATTCAGGATCTGCCAAGGTAATGTTTTTTGGAATATTTAACAGTGACTTATCAAAAGAACTTGAAGGTAAGTCATCTGTAATTTTAGAAATTACTAGCAATTAATATCTATAGCAAACAGATTAATGTTAGATTTTACATTGATAAACGTACTATATTTAACTTTACTTGAACTACAATTCAAACCGGCAACAGAAACATCTACTTTTCTTTGTTTTAAATTAATTTTATCGGCTAATTCTTTAGTGATAAAGTTACTTTGCGATCCACTGTCTAACAATACTCTACATTGATGATCATTTCTAAGATTATCTTGAATTGTTACTACTGCAGTTGAAAGTAGTGTTTGACTTGATACATTATTTATATGTGTATTTATAATTGAATTAGTAGGTTCATCAATAATTTGTTCTGGTGGCAGTAAGATTAATCATGCTTGGCTTTGTTCGAAATGTAAGAGTGTGTGATGTCTCTTGTTGCATTTCTTACAGTTAAACGTATGTTTACAATGTTTTGTTGTATGGTTCGATTTTAAACAATTGGTGCATAGATTTTTAAGTTTTACTTCCAAAAATCTTATCTGGTAAAAGTTTTAAAAAATCTGGGCATGCATTAATAATATGAGCTTTTGCGCAAAACGCACAAACTGATTCGTTAGTAGAAACATATTATTTAAGTTTTGGTTTATTACTTATACATTTAAAATTATTTTTGCTTGTCCTTAAAGTTTCTAACACCCGACATCTTTCTTCTAAAAAATTAGCTAAGTCATTAATGGTAGGGAAGTTCTTTTTTTGCGTCGCGGGTGTTTCCCACTTTCTGCGAGTTACTTAATCTAATTTATTTATTATTAAGTAAATTATTAAAGCGTCCCAATGCATGACCGGTTGTTCTAACACTTCTAGCGCTCGTATATGTTTATTTAAACCATTGTTTAGTTGTCGCAACTGCGTATGCGATTCCTTAACTATTTCGGGTAAATTAAATAAAGCTTTGATATGATTATTAACAAGAAGTTGTTTATTTAACCTATTTTGCAACATATTTCATGCAGTTTTATAATTTGCGGTTGACACCTCTAATGATTTTAATAAGTCAGATGCCTCGCCTCTAAGTGATAGGCGCAAGTAATGAATCATTATGAATAATTGAAAGAAACGTATCTCGAAAATATAACCATTGATCGTAAGAACTGTCAAATGTAGGAAGCGGTATATATGGCAATTTAATATTATTTGATTTAGCACTAGCGTTGAAGCTTGCGGTTGGACTTAACGGCAAAGTGTTAATACTATTTAATTTGTTTAAAATGGCTTTTGCAGGAGCTGAGTACTGAAAATATTCATTTTCAAATGATTCCCGTTCTTTAAAGTTATCTTCCGACACGGTTTCGGAATATGAATATTCGATTTCGCTTTGAACGTCATCAAATCTTTTAAGAAGATTTTTAAAGTCTTCATAACGAATTTCAAGCTGAACTACATCAACATGGTCGTTATCAATATTGTTAAAATAATTTTAAAACCGCGTTAAGCTACCCTTGATTATGCCGCGTTTCACAACTAATTGATTTACTGGTGCCATTCTAAATTATTTGATAACTTTGATTTATTTATTTTAAACCTTAAAGTATAATTAAGCGTGATGTTAAGAGTTTTAAGTAAGATTTGATTGTTTTCATGAACTACAGAATACACAAATTTAACCTGCCTTAAGGACAGTAGTATAATAAGTAAAGAAAATAGGATATATAGTGTAAAGGACTGACCTTAATATTGACGGCGATGTTTGTTTAAGACGTGATGATACACTTGATGTAACGTTTACAGAACACAATGTTTTTCACTTGAATGATTGATTGTTAGTTATGCACCAATTTATCCGGCTCGAAGGACCAATGTTGATTACTCTAGTTCGAAAAAATAAAACGGACTGTAGATTCACACATTTAAATTCCTTACAGTTTATTTATGACGCTAAATACTACATTCAAAGAACCATAAATCATCAATAAGCGCATTTACTAAATCTTAGAAATAAAATGTCTTTGCTTTAACAATCACGTTTTATTAAAGTAGAATTTAATTTTAATTTTTTCTCCAGTTTTCGCATACGAGCAATATTTTTCTAACTTTTATGTAAAGCCTTTCACTTTTTGTGAATAAGGACATTGATTGCAAACATTCTTATCAAGCTCTTTCTATAAAATGTTTATTGGGTTGAGATTCAGACTCAGCGGTTGCCATACTATGTTTTTCAAAACTTCTTTTGTCTCTTTTTGTTCTAAATAGCTTTTAGATAATTTAGAACTGTGTTTAAGATCATTATTTTACTAGAAAATAAATCCATTTTCAATTAAATTTAGCCCGAAATTTGTTTATGACTTCTTCAATTGATAGAATATCTTTGGTTCCATGGCTCAACAAGCAATCTTAGATCATAATGGAACCACTCGTCTGCTTTGCGGTCGGCGCCACATAAATTTTCTTTTTTGGACTACACACAGGGTGTATCTGAAATACGACTAAAAACTGAAGTAGTTTGCTTGTGGGGTTAAATGAAAATTTTTCCTTTAAAGATTTGTTCTTAAGTAACCCAGTTTTTAAATATTTGCAATTAAAGTTTTCAGACCGGTTCTGACAATCTAAACAAATGGAAAATGTTTGTTGATTGTAACTATGCAGTGAATGATGGATTTAAATGCTGCAAAATCTGTGAAACGTATTGATGTATTGTGTTAATTATTGTTTTCTTTAATTTTAATTATTTAAATTTCTTAGCATTATTACTGACCTAGCTTAACAAAATGTACTTTGTGTACACGATCACGTTTATCTTTAACTGTAACCAAAACAAGACTTCAGATAATTAACTGCAAAATTTAGCTTTCTTAGAAATTAGTTTAACAATCTGGTTTATTTTTGTCTCGATTATTTAAAGGATTTTTTTAGTTGATGCTAAGTGATTCGTGTAAAGGTACTACATAATATTTAATTTAAATTTTCAATTTTTTTTATTATGTACAACAGTGATAGTTTTAATGTACGGTGAGTGTAATTATAACCTCCACAGCACACGTAGATTGTGAGTTGAGCAGTATCCTAATAAACAATTGCCTTCAATAAACTTTATTTTGGCGTGTATGCAAAAACTTTAGAAGCTGGAGGTGTTCTTCCTACCTACGAAGGCCGTGATCAAGAAAGATCACCCTTTTGGTGCAAATTTATCTTCAAGTCGTCTCACCTTCCTGCTTGTTTTATCATCGAATCTGAGACACGATGTCAAAATTTTAAATCTTTGCTTTGTCATTGTACTTCTAAATATGCTGTTTCCAAAAGCGAACGACCAGAGTTCATCTATGTTACTGTTTTAAACTCTCAATGCTCCGGCAATATATAATAAACCGATATACGCCTTTACTTCTATCAAATTTGTTTCATTTGTGTAGCTTTGTTGCTTTGTGCCATCACATTTTCTGGTAATTCAGAACATCTTCTAAAATTAACAATTCCCATGCTTGTTTGCCTGATTTTACTGATTTTGCAGCTCTTCTTGGTCCTGGTGATTAGAGAACAATGTTATCTCGCCTCGAACGTCAATGTTTTGAAGGGCAAACAGTTGTCCATTTATGTCAATTTTTCCCTAATAACTGATTGTTTAGCAAAGAACTATCCTCACTATTCGATAACAAATTAATGTCATCAGCATCTTGATGGCTTTGGTTATTTGACCGCTTTTCGACGTAATCTTCTAAATCGGAGTTATCTCTAAACATATCCTCTTCGTCGTTGTTATCTGCTCATATATTCTCTGCAGCCATTTCGAATTCGCGTTTAGTCAGTGGGCGGTGCACATCTCTACTACCAGACGCCATTTCACTGAAATTACACAAACATTATCTACAAAATAAATCGTTCTTGAAAGTCATAATTTTGGTTATAACTTCTAACACATTCTCAAAACTCTCAAAACACAACTGTCACTCGTTCACAACTGCCTCAAAGTGAATTTACATGTAGGCGAAAGCGCGTAAAGTAATTTACGCGCATGCGCACATCGATACGCAAACTTTGTGTTTTAGATACCCCACTATGACTGTCTAGGGTTAAAACGCACAGCGCGCCGGTAATAATTTGACAGAGATTAAAAAAAAAGGTTTCCATAAGGTACTTGTGACAGCATGCGTACATTTAGTCGTTCGTGTATAGGATTGATAGAAAAAAAGGTTTAAATACAGAAAGATGGTACTACCTTGTTTCAAACATGCGATTAGCGCTATTTCTTATTTAGGTTTCTAATTTTCTATGCGCTTGTTTCTTAGTATTTTTTATTTTGTTTATTTTTGATGTTTAACCACTGTTTAGTTATATTCTTATTCTTTCTTTTTCATTTATTATTTCATTTTTGCTGCTCCACTTCACTTTTTTTTGTCTTTATTTTTTAATTTAATGTGCCACTATCTCTATTAACCATTTTTATGTTTGTAATTTTTTTAAATAATTTTTTTGGGTTAGGTTCTTAGTAGCTCTTGTATTTAAGCTATAACCTTGTTGTGTCCTATGAAGTTTTAACTCATAGGTTTTACTGCTTTTACGTTTCTTTTGTCTCTTTGATGTTCTATTGTAGAGTAACTTAGCTAGACAAACTACCGAGTTTACACAATTTCTGCTACTTTAGAGCGTATTGTTACTAAGTCTAAAACTCTTAAATATTGTTTGATCTTCCTATTTTGATAGGATTGCCTAATCATTTCTTGAACACAAGCAGATATTGCAATAATTTTTGTTTGAGATACGATTTCTAAACAGCTAAGGTTTACATTAAAGTTGCTCCTTAATTTACTGCCAGCGTTTCCCGATCCAGTATTTTGTGCAGTTTTGAAACCATTTGTATACCAGATGATTCCTTGTCGTTGTCTATCTACCTTCTCTAGACCGGTTCTGTCTAATTTCATGTTTAGCATGTAGTTTTTGTTTATCTGATCAAAAATATTGGTACCATATTTCACTTTAGCACGAGTGTTCCCTTATCCATCAGATTTTTAACCGGTACGCTGCTGCCAAAGCTTCTTAATGTACTACTAATTATAGAGGTGACCATATAGCAAAGTTTTTATTGCTGTAGTGGGCGCCGTTGACAGTGCTCCTGTAATTCCTAGATACGCAAGTCTTTGTAATTTGTTGTCTTGTTATGGATTTTTTCTTTTTGATTTATGCCACCAAATTAGATATCCATATGTGACCGTGAGATTTATTTTTGGTTTTAGTTTTCATGTTTTACTTATCAGACTTCTGGAGTTCCGAAATACCTGACTAGCTTTGTTGATTTATCTATAGTGAGTTCCAAATATTTACCTTTATTATTTAATTGAAGTTTATTAACTTAAATTAAAAAATAAAATTTTATTTAATACAGTATTTGTTTATAAAAATGATTTGCAATTTTTAATTTTGCGATATTTGTTTATTTACGCGCGTTTATCAACTCGCTTTATATTTAGTTGTTATAAGTTAACTTTAAGCTATTCACTATCCTGTTTCTTATTTTCTCGTCTGCTTGACTTTTTATAGTTATTACTAAGCATTTTTTAAAAGCATTTGAACGTTGTTCTCGCATTAAGGCAATGCATGTTTCTCTTTAATATAATTTCTAATGTTTACAAATACGTAATTTGTGATAAATAAATTTTTGAAAATGTTTGCAAATAATTTTTATTTATATAAAATATATTGTATTTAAAAATAAATACAAAAGATTGTTTTTCGTTTTGAAAAGTTAAAGTTTGGGTTTGGATTTTCTTCTTGTATAAAAGACAAAGCGTTCACATTATTACGCTACGTATTAAATTTAGTTCTGAAAGGGATTATATGTAGGAACTAAAAAATAAAAATTAAACAACAAGAAAACTTGTAGTCATTTTGTTTTATTTGTTTTTATTAAGTAAAAGCACGCATTTATTCAAAACAACTTACCAACCAATACGAATAAACTGTTGAGAAAACAGCATTTATTTATCGGGAAATAATTTTTTAGTAATAAAACTTTGTAAACAATGTTGAAAAGTTTTTAAAATTCGTTTTTTCTTAAATACGTTATTTTGTTTTAATTAGTTATTTTAGATGGTAAACTTTTTTATTTGTTTCTTTTTTGGAGTAAAATTGTTTATGGATAATAACTAAACTTAAAGTTTATTTATAATTAAAAACGTGATTAATTGCATTTTGAATTTTTAATACTTTTCGCATTTTCTAGTATTTTAAAACTTTTTATATATGTTTTAATGAAACAATATTTTCAAGTATTCTGTTAAAAAATAGTTTTATTGTTTTTCGATATTCAAATTCAAAATTTATTATTTTATAATAAAGTATACGTATATAAACAAGGAGTCTAGTTTAACTTTAACTTTATTATTTAATTTAATTTAATAGGTAATTCTAATAATAACAACAGATAATGATTATTCTAACAAAAACAAAAAAAATACACATGTATATAATTATTCTTCTGTTAAATTTTGCTGTTAAACTTAAACAATCTTTTAGGAAATTACAGTCTCTGTTATAATTTTGTAATAAAATGTCTATGTTGCAATTTTGTTCCGTCTGTTTTAAATATTTATCCGGTATCTGGGCATATCATTAAAACATGAGAGGGGGATTCTAGATTATCTGTGTTGCACAGAGAACATTTTGAGTTTAAGTGGAGTGTATGTGTTATACCGCGTGCGAATATCTTTATGGTTTTTTGGTTTCCTAACCTCATTTGAGCAAAGTTTCGTTTATACTCTAATGGTAATATATCAGCTACATACGATGCGTTTACGTTGTTAAAAGGATTTTTACAAAATAAATCTTTATATAGTGGAGTGTATGTGCTAAGTAAGATGTTATTCTAATCATCATACTGTAGTTTTTTCTTGAATTTTTAAAGAATTGTGTTTACTGTTTGTTCGTTTTTCGTGTTCCAGCTAAAATCAAAATTGAAAAAATTGGATGTGAAGAAATGTACTTGAGTGACCCAATCAAATCGTATATGTTGGTGATTTTTCTGGTTTTTGATTTCATGTAATTGTACTAGTCGTTTAAAAGCAATTGCAGATAATCTCAAAATGCTTTGTTTTGATACTCTTAGCCAAAAGTTTGATTTTAATATGAAATATGCTAATTTTACTAATTTTAGTTCTGCTCTTATAATGTAACCTGCAGTTGATCTTTGTAGATAAAGTAAATTTTTAAAAAAAGTCGTTTGAATTTTTTCAACATCTTCAACATAATTTAGACCCCAAATACTACAACAGTAGGTTAGGTTTGGTATCACAATAGCTTGGTATAAATTTATAATTTCATGCCATTTTGATATTTTTGCTTGTTTTATCGTGTTAAGTAACATTCCTTGTGCAATACGAGCGTTCTGTATCCTTTCTTCACTTGCTTTTTTAAATTTGCCATTAAAGTTTAATGTTATGCCTAAATATTTAAACGAGTTTACAATCTCAACTGGGTCATTTTTGTAACAGAAAGAATTCTTATTTATTTTATTGCCTTGTCTAAAAATGATAACTTTTGTTTTTTGACATTTACTTGTAGTTGTAGAGAATCGCAATACTGCTCTAAAAGTTTTAAACTTGTTTGTAACTGAACTGGACTATCGGCCAAAATAACTAAATCGTCGGCATAAAGAAGCATTATGACGTTGATATGACTATCTAGTGGAATCTCAGTAATTCCTCTGGTTTGAAAAAAAAGTTCTATGTCACTTATAATTAATGAAAAAAAAGAAGAGGACTTAGCGAGTCTCCTTGCAGTACACCTTTGGTAATTTTTATTTTATCAGAAAACTCTCTACCATTATCGATGATTAAATAGGCTTTACTATATAATGATTTTAGTATGCGAATGATTTTACCACTTACACCGATAGTATAAAGCTTTGTCCGTAAAAGTTTGTAGTTAACACTATCGAAAGCATTTTTAAAATCAACAAAAAGGGCATAAATTTTTTGTCGTTTGAGCTGAATTGAGTTGTTTATTAAACTATTTAACACAAACACGTTTTCTTCGCAGCCCCTGTGTTTTCTGAAGGCTGTCTGACACTCAGGAAGAAGTTTATAACTTTCTGAAAACTTATATAGTCTATTATCCAAATCTGCGTAAATAACTTTGTTGTGTGATTTATAATTGCTATTCCTCTATAATTTTCTATATTATTAATGTCTCTGCCTTTATGTAGATGAAACATTTTTATGTTGCACCAGCCTTCTAGTAGGTTTTCAGATTTAAAAACTTTATTAAATAAATTAGCTACAAATTCATAACCGCTGATCAGAGTTGGGTCGAATACTGAAATGTGGTATTCGACTACGAATACTGAATACAGAATTCAAAGAAGTATTCGAATATAGAGTATTCGAGTATAGAATTTCAAAATGTATTGAAATACAGAGTATTCAAATCCATGTATTCTTATGAAAATGAATATCCACGTGAATATACTATATACTACAAAAAAGTCCCATTTTATGTTTCAAATTTAAATTATGTATTTATTCTATTTTTTTAAATTATGATTAAAATACATATGTATATATAAATGTATTAGAGAAGAAACAAAGTGATACTTATGAAATTAATGAATTCTATTTGCTTTAAGCAAAACAAATATTTGGAATAAGTCATGACTTAATTGTTATCGTTTAGGTGCATTAATAATGCCCGCAAACGAAAATAATCGTTCAACGGGGGCTGATGAAGGTATAATTGAATTATAACGTAGAAATATTGTTCTAATTAATGGGTAATCGTCTAACATCGTGAATGTCGTTCTTTTGTCCTTGAGATATTGGAAGAGATGTAATTGAACTTTAGCAGTTATTTTATCCTTTGAGTTCCTTGTTTCGGTTGTATTGTTTTCATAATCTATTTCACTCTCGAACTCAAAGCAACTGACATCCTTAGAAATTTCCATTTTTTTAGGACTTTTTTCACCTTTCATGTTTTTGAGTTGAAGATCTACCCCTGCTTGTATGACTGCCTGCTTGACCATTTCAATATCGATACTAAATTCTCACTCAATTGCCTGAGTGAACCACCTGAATTTTATATTTAGACATGTTACAGATGTAATTATAGCCTCTTTACATTCAGTTTTGACAAAATCAAAATATTGACTAAATCTTTGGTCCAGTCGTTGATTTAGATGGTCAATTATCGATGATGCGCTCCTACTAATCGTCATACCTGACTTGACTTTTTGTAATTTAATTTTTAGTGAAGTAATACTGGGAATGAGGTATCCAAAGTAAGTATTAGTTTCGCCTTGCAAAAAGTCCACTGTCTTTGCAATTGGCTTTAATATTGAACAATACTCTTGTAAATATCCTGTATCCGCATCTTTCAGCGGTTCTTTAATTTGCAGTTCATCTGCTAGCTTATTCATATCTTCTCTAGATATCTTCAGTATTTGGCTTACTGAATCGTAAAAAGAATTCCAGCGTGTGATTGCCGGATTGCTTAAAGTATGGCCCAGGACCTTTTGCACCACTTCTGCGCTCTTCGGTTTAGATGCATACTTTCACAGTTCGCTACACTTATTTAGAACATTCGTATATCGCGACCTTATTATTAGATTATTCTTAATAACAGAATTTACGTCCGTTGTTGCTAATAAATTCAGAGTGTGACTTGCGCATCTTACATGTCTTGGCAAGTTTATATCATTATTATCATCATTAACCGCATTTTCTTCGGCAAATGAAACAAAAATTATAGCATCTTCATCGACTTCATCATTGCTATTACTTCCAGTCTCACTATTCTCAGTCACTTCTATGTGATATTCCGAGTCAAAAATTGATTATTTTATTCCAAACTCTTGGAATGACTTTACGAAATTGCTACCATTGTCAGTAATCATGGCAACATTCTTAAAGATGTCCAAATTAAACTTCAGAAAAACGTCATGTAGTTTTTCTGCAATACGACCGAATGTGTGGGAGCCACTGAATCGCTCGCATGCTGGAACGTTTCTGCTTTAATCCAGTGACATGTTTTACCAAGAAAAGATCTTCTTTTAGCTGACCAGGTGTCTGTGGTTGTGCAGACAAAGTTGCACTTGCTATGGTCATACTTAATTTGCTCGAATTTTTGCTCATAAAACCGTTTCACTTTCTTGACGAATGTTTTTCTGGTCATGATATTGACATTAAATTCAGAAAAAAGATTTTTAAAACTATCGTGTTTAATGATACTTATGGGAGACATAGTTTCAGCAAAACATCTAATTAATTTAAGTTCAAACTGAAGTTGGTTAGATTTTTTTGAAACAGATTGTGCCAAGTGAGGTATTTTTGATTGAACTAATTTTTTAGAATGTTCTTCTGTGGTGGTTAAAGTGGAAGTTGCCATAGTTCTTTGTGTAGTTTTATGCCTATTATATTTTTCTATCGCTCCAGGATGTTTTTTCTTTACGTTTCAAAAAATTAGAAGAGCTGTTCTTAGGGCTTCTTATTATAGTTATATTGAGTTGACATAGGGTACATTTAATAATTATAATTTGTTTATTTATGCATTCTGGCATAAAAAAATCCATGAAATAATGGTTTCCTTTTTAACTGCAGTAGCAACTCACTTTGATTTTCTTCAATATCCAGACCTTGGTGTTGAGTACTACAAAAAACATTGTAGGTACGTTACGTATCAATTCCCAATAAAGTAGATTGTAGATATAATAAAGATAAAGACTACCTAGTAGTCTAATAAGTACAGATAGAAATTAAAGTAGAAATATACCTAATCAAAGGTGTAGAGGTAGGCTGATGCTCCTGCTGCTTCTGATTACATTTGGTGGACGTGGGCATTTCGAATTCGGATGATGTACTTTTTCCACTATTTGGTTTTCCACGTTTTGGCTCTTTGACATAGCACGTACATCGAAATAGCCGGGAATACCTTTCTTCTTTCTGCGCTTGCAAATTGGTGCATAATCGGAATCTGAAGAACATGCAACAGTTGCAACAAACGGCTCCGAATCCTCAGACATTGCGTCCAATTCATCCAACACTTCCTTATCGTTGAGAATATCATTTTTTCTACTCTTAGAATCCCTCATCTAAATTTTAAATTACTATAGTCAATAGACATTTTTATTTTGTGATTGTGACACTAAATTAATTTTTTTGCAATTCAGTTACGAAATGTCATAATTTTGACACCCATTTCAGTTACAAAATGAAGTTCATTTTGTCACTCAGTGACAAAATATATTTTGAAATGACATAAAAAATGGTTATTTCCATAGAAACAGGTTATATCTCCATAGAAACAAACAAGAATGGTTTTGAAATTGACAGACCTTAAATAAATTTGAACTGAAGATAAATTTTACTGAATTGCAAAAAATCTTGTATACAAACACGTTGCAAAACTCCGTGTTTTTTGCACACGATGCATCTAGTGCAAAAACACGTTCATTTTGCAACTTGTTATATAAATAGCTATTAAAACGTTTCTTTTAATAATCCATAATTACCTTATGGGACATAATCACAACACAAGTCACTAATAAATATGTATAACACTAAATAGAAAGCCAGTCTTCGGGAGTTCACATGTTACACTCAAGTGACTCAAGTTTTGACAAGCTTATTTATTATTCCACTTCCTTTCTTACCCTTACTCTATGAAATCGGATTTTAAAATCTGTGTCGAATACATGGAATCAAATACTTTGAATACCTGGATTCATTAGTCTTCTTTGTAAATACCAATTTTGAATCCAGGTATTCAAAGTGTTTGAATACTGGAGCAATATTCAAATACGAATACAAAATATGGGTTAAAAAAGTAGTCGCTTGAATACGAATACCCAAGTTAAAGTTATATTCGAATACTATTTGAATATCGCTAAAAGTAGCTTAAATAGGATTCAGATTACAAAGTATTCGAAGACTACCCAAGTCTGCCGCTGATTGGTATGTTTTTAAAAAATTCGTTAGAAATGTTGTCAACTCCTGGAGATTTGTTATTTTTTGATTCTTTAATAGCTTCATATGTTTCTTGGATTGTAATATCTTGGTCTAAATACGGATGTCTTGCGTCCAGAAACACGTATCGCATACTGGCTGTGGTTTATGGAGCTGTTTGTAGTAGTTTTGTCATAGATTTATAGCTATATTATTTCCTAAGTTATTTTTCTTTTTCAATCTCCTAATGTTGCGCCAAAAACTTGATGAGTTTACACTATTGGCAATTTCTGTTTTTAAATAATTTTCGTAATTGTGCTTTTTTGTCGTTATTAGGTTTTTGTAATGCTTCTTTTTATTTATATAAACACATAAATTTCCCCCGTTTTCTTCTTTTTTATAACGGTTAAGTACAAGTTTTAAGTCTTTTTTTGCTTGATAACATTCTTTGTCATACCACTGTTTTTTATGTATAAATAAACTTTTGTTAACGTTAATAATTTTTGTCATATTGAGAATATTGCTAGTGTTTGTGATAGCTGTTGTAATAAATTTGCTTGTAGATTCATTGTCGTTTAATTCGATTGATAAGTTGTTTAATGAAATATTTAAGATATTACTATACGACTTAGATTTTTTTTTATCCCAAATTAACTTAACCGCATTCTTATGTTGATTATTAGTAAACGGCATAAAATGTTTCGGATTTAAATGTAATTCACAAGCAAGATGGTCTGATGCTAAAAATTGGTCGTTAATGCAGAATTTAATAATTGTTTTAAAAACTTCAGTATTAACCCAAATTAAATCAACTGTGCTTTTTCCGAAGCTGTTAAATAATGTGTATTCTCCAGATGAATCTTCTTGTGTTCTGCCATTAAGAGTCCATAAACTATACTTTTCCATCATTTCTACTAGAAACCTTCCCCTACGCGTAATTTTTGTATCTCCTGAAGTTCTATTTTTAAATAAACAACTTGAGTTGTCTAATTGAAGATCGTCACATGAGTTTAAGTTACCTATTCTACCGTTAAAATCTCCCCCAATAATTACTGAGTCTTTTTTGTAACTATAAACTACACTTTGTACAATTTTTTCTAATGAATCAATGCAAATTTTGTCATTACAACTGGGTTTTAAATAACAGCATCCTATTACATAATGCAAAATACCAATTTTAATTCTTACAAATAACGAAAAACTATTGTTAAATAGACAAATAATTTCAGCTTAGCTACATAATTTCTTTTTAATTAAAATAAAAATTCCACCACTAACTCTACCTAGTTATTTTTCTTTAGTGGCTGAACAACAATAAACATTATAATTACTAAGAATAAATGTCAAATCAAGTTTTACAATCCACGTTTCACTTAAACATATTATATCAAAACTAAAAAGTTGGTTTAATTCACTTACATTTAAATTATTATAAAAGTTATAGAAACCTTGACAATTCCAGTACATGATTTTATTTATTGAGAATTTGCTTGATTTCGTTAATGTGTGCTTATATGGGATATTGTAGTTGTTTAGTTTTTTGGATGATTAATTATTGAAGCAGTTTCCTTCTTTTCGAGCTTGTTTATTCTTGGGTTCCAAATAAATTGTTCTCCATTCACATATAACTTTTGATAACGTATCTTTGTGGTCCTGCCTAATGATTTTTCTTGTTTTGCCGTTTCTTTAATAATGTTTTGTATTTCCATTTTTTTTACTGTGTAATCGTTGTCGATATAGATTTTAGTGCCAGCGAGTTTTTTCTTATTTGTCATTACTTCAATTTTTTCTTGGAAATTTTAAAGCCTTGCCTTGATATGGTTTAATTGTAATTGTTTTCCTATCTTATACGCTTCCGTTACAGTAACCTTAACGCCAATTTGCGTATTGATGAAGTCTTCTACGTTGTCTCTGGTAATGTGTTCGTTTGACACCATTCCTTTTATAATAATACAATTTTTTTCTTTTGTTTTTCTTGGTTCTCTATATAATCTTCTAATTTTTCAATTTTTTCATGTAGTTGCTTTTTTTCTAGATTCCATTTTTCCTCTCTCTGTTTTATCTCTTGTTGTAACTTTGATATTTCCTTTTTATTTTTTTCAAATCCTAATTTTGTTTCTTTCCGCAAATTTTCTATAGCTTTTAGTACTTCTTCCATTTCTGTCTTCTGTGGGTTATTGTGTATGACAGCTTGTGACGTAGTAGGAGATCTTACCGTTTTTTTGCTTTTTTGAAATAGGTTTTCCGGTTCTATTTTTGCAGTGTTTTCCTCTTCTCTTTTACGTTTTAGAAAATCGGTAATATGTCCTGTACTATTTGCTCGTTGTCTTGTATTTTTAAGTTTTTCAGAATTCATTAATAAAAATTTTAAATAAATTTACTGCGTATTATAACTGTTAACATTATGAATGAATTTAAAGTTGTCTATATTCTAGGATACCAAAATATTGTTTATTTCACGTACGTTATGTCGATAAAGAAACAATTACAAGTACGTACCTTCTATCTGAAAGCAACTTATTTTCGTATGTATATTTATACAACTAATTGTTCTTCTTTCTGTTTTTTTTTACTTTCTAGTTAAACTATTAAGACACAATCAAAAATCACATATTATGCAACCAACTGTTTTATTTAAAACACTTTAAAGTAACTAAATATTGAATAAAAATTCGAGCGTTGTTTTATACGTCCGTTTGCATTAAACACACTTACTAGACTTCTTTTTATTGTTTTGATGATTACTATTAATAAAATCATTTTAATCTGTAATTTTCAATGAAGGTGCTAAAATGCTAAATATAAAAGATTAAAATACTAAGCAACTAAACTAGAATTAGTATAGTACTAATTTTTTTGCTTAGAACAACTGATTGTGACATATCAAAATGTTGATGCAATTCAATAGCCCATTAGTTTTTAACGCACTTTTTTTGTTACTTACTTTCTGCAGTCAATTAGTTTTTAAAACTATAAGGATTATGAAAAAGTTACAAATAAAAACAGATTTTGTTGCATTTTGTTTATAGTTATAAGAATTTAATTATATTGGTTTATACATTTTTTTAAAATCATGTAAGTATGTGTTTGAGAAAACTTAGGATTAAAAGTATAACTTTGTTATCACACAATTTTCTTTTACAGTTTATTCAAATGTATTTTTATGTTAGGATTTAATTACAGTAAATGTAAATGTGAATTTTCTCTTGAATACTTGTAATTACAAAAATAAAAAGTAATTATTACGGAACGACACAAAAAAACATTAATTGTATAATTTTATTTTTAGATCAAATAAAAAAGACATTTTTATAAAAAAAACGTACATATCATTCCACGTTTACGTTTTTAGACTGAATGTGCTTTTTGGCGTTAGCTTTTACATTCTTTTTTTATTTGATGATTATTAATGATTATTACAAAATTGTATGTTAAATTGCATTTTTGTGTTATGTTTATTCTTACATTTTTTAAATTTAAATTTTAAATTTAATTGTTTTTTTTTATTTTTGTAAACATTTTTAATAACTCTTGTTCCATAATCATCGTTATTAACTCTACAATTAATATCTCTTGCTATAAATATTTTTTATTCTAATGTTACTTCAATTAATTGTTGTCATTGTAATCATTTCTCTACATAGAAGAGCTTTTGCACTTTCTTATATATTTTTAACTAATTTTTTGATAATTAAAGATCCTACACCAACAACTGCTCTGTTATTCATTGAGGGTCTTTATATAAGGCAACTGTGCCAAATAAGACCTACTTCAATTTTTGATTATTACTTTAAATAAATCCAAACATTCACGAATATTAGACGATAATTGTTCTACAATACACTATCGTCAATAATTGTTATTTATAACAAAATGTGGGCCTCATTAAGATCACGTTGTTCTTAAACAAGATTAGTAATGAGAATAGGTTCAGATGTTGGATTGTGTATGATTTATTTTAAGATACTCATTACAAATCATTATTTTTCAACAGGACACATAATTTTCGTCAACACTAAGTCTTATGCATTATTCGTGGACGTACCTTGTACACCAAATACAAAAATACAGTATCTTCGCCGTATAAAAAACAAAACCAACTTTCTACGGCGATTTTCTTGTTTTTTGCAATCTCACTGCATCGTGGCACCGATTCTTCATTTTTCTGATTAATAATTTGGTCATCATTTTTTCTTTTTTGCTTTGTGTAAGATTGACTGGAATCTAATTCATATTTTCAATTATTCTTCGACGATCTTGCTGCCTTTTCCTCTTATCGGACTTTTTGCATGTTTGATTTTTACCAGATTGTACTTATTTTTAGTAAAGATGAAAGAAAACATTTTATTTTATTATTTGTTTTTTGAAACATGAAGGAATGATTTTCTCTTGCACGTTTTGCAAGTACACTCTTATTTTTGTTCTTTTAGGCAACTTATGATTAAAACACACTAAGCGGTCGTTATGTTTTTCTGCACCATCAGGTTGCAGGGTATGTGGTTTCCCATTCAGTTTCTCTTCATTGTCTGATGTTGAAGATCCAGATAGTGTAGTTTGTTTACTCTTTAAATCACCAATTAGTGACAAGTAGTTTAGTGTTGTTATTATTTTTTTTTACTTTACAGAATGAAATAGTTTAAAATAGAAACCTCAAGTTCCCCAAAAAAAACTTTCTGCCACCGTTTTAATGATTTCGTAAAAAACAATACATAGATCTCGTGTGATCTGTCCGGTTCATTCCGCCTATGAATTTATTATAATTTAATACTACTTATGGTTTCGAAATCTATATCTGATTGCCACTATGTGGTATTCCTGCTACATAGTAATAATTCGCTTATCTCGCCATGATAAAACTAACAACTTATTTCTTCTTGAACGAAATCTGATATAAAAAATTTTTGAAGCCGGGTTTTCTATTTGTGTTGGCGGAAACTTTCTTTGATGTTGCTTAGCCCCTGTTAAGTAACATTTTATTCAAACAATTCTTTAGCTAGTACACTTGTATAGTATCTGTCTACGTAGAGATTACACCCTTCAGAGTTAGGGATTGATTCAACCAGATTCTTTTATAATTGCAAAACTATCCTTGCACTGACAAGAAGTTCCGTACAATTTAAAAAATCCGACGTACGAGATCCAAAGTAGATTGAATACATATATCTAGTATTTGAGTAAGACAAAACATACATTGTATTCCCTTTTTAGTTAGCTTATTAGTACTATAAAACATATCTCTTTTCCGGGAACATGTTGTCTAAATTTTTAAACAATAGGGATAATTTAGAAAAACTTTGATTTTTGAGAATCTGGTTATTGGAGTGTTATTAGTGTTTGCATTTTGATGTTAAGTGAAAGAGAACAAACCGTTATCGGGCCAAAAAATAAGAAAAGTTTATGATGTGTTTTTAAATGATAATAAAGTGGGACTTTGACTTGTAAAAACGATTTTTTTATGTTATAGTATAGGCATTATGAACTGAGTTATAATAAGATTCCTCTGCCGCCTCGCCGTCAGAAACCCAAATTGGCGTAGACTTTAGGGTTTTCTGTAATTATCTGAATCAAAGAAACGGAAACAATTTTTTAATTAGAAACCCATAGGCTCTAGGTGATTCTTCAAAATTGATAAAAAAATGCGAAATTGAAGAAGTTATAGCATTTAAAACAAAAAATTTCAACTTTTAGACAATTTCTTCGTTCTTTTTGATAGAAAAAAAATAGAAACAATTAATTTTTCAATATTTGTTTTGGGGCACATAGAAGAGAAACTACAGAACTATAAATGTGCAAAAGTTCAATATTGTTGGTTGAATAGTTTTTGAGTTATCGTCTACACTGTTTTTCAATATATTGAAAAAAACGATTATGAGAAAACGTGTTTAAAGTTTTTGATATAAAAGTCATGGAAAAAAGCTACTTTCTTTTAATTAACTAGGATTTTTATTAGTCTGCTATTCTTGAAGTATAAAGAAGATTTTCTGCTTGTTTGTGAAGCTCGTTCTGTTCGAGTTTTTGTTCCTTAGAAGCCAATGTCGCATTCTTTGTCGCAGTAAAGCTACGACGCTCCTGCTTGTTTATTCTTTTTTTATCATACGTTTTGAAAAACATCTTGCATTGATGTTGAATTTTAATTTTTTATATTATCATCAGTTTTAAAACATTGTTGTAGTCTTCATTGAACACACAAGCAGCAATGTTAACAGCTGTATCAATAATTTTTATACCGACATTTAAGTGCGTTGAAACTAGACGCCATATAGTAGCGTTAAAACTTTCATTAGCAGCCTATGTACCTTTCAAAAAGATTTTTGTTTGAAATGTTTTGATAAATTGAAAATATATAATTTTGAACATCAGGATGCAGTAAAGGTGTGTGATCGTAAGCTTCACCTTTAGTTTGAGCGGGTTGATACATCAGCTGTCAATTCCAACTGGACAATTAATGTAATTTTTTTCAGCGTTTATTTTCGTGGCGCACAGATGATAATATGCCGCCATTATAACCTTCTCCATCTTATCAATATCATTTACATTTTTTCTTATCGCAAGGCTTTAATATTTGCTTAATTTATTAATAAGAGAATCTGTCAGTCTACCCTTTCCGCCAAGCTTTTCTTTTTTCTTTACATTTCTCAATCTCGAACCCATCCGTTTCTCCACATGACCGACGCACTCAGTTTTTACAACTTTAAAATCACTTCTGTATAGATTAAGATTAAGAATAGCTTTAAAAGTTTTGGAATCACCGTCGCTAATGTAATTACCATAACGTGGAGTCGGACATGGAAAACATTTCTTTGATTGCGTCTACCTTCAGTTTTCTAGCAGAACATTTCTACTCACTTTTAAAAACCTCATAAAAACACAATTGGTCGATTTATTATATATCCAGTATTTATTGTTAGTTCAGAATTGATTTCTCGGTTACTACATTGGCATTTTACAAGTAACCTTGAAGTCGAGACCTCGGTTGCCCCTTTCACCAAAATTTACTTTTTCTTTACACTCTCCACAAACTAAAATATCCGATAATGATCTAAAAACACTCAAAAATTATATTATTTGATGATAAGTTAAATCTATATCTTTATTATTGCTTGTTGATTTTTCTTGCAGTCGCACTGTTATCAATTTGTTTAAATTTTTTTGTAATATACTGATTTCTATGAAATTTTGTTTATTAAGCAAAAATATGACTATTTTTTGATTTGATAAATTTGATTTAAATAGATAACACCCATACTAAAAATCATACCAAAAAAAACCGACATTTTTTTATATGAAACATCAAACAGTTTTGCCAAACAGATCTGGTACATAATTCATTCTTCTCAATTAAATTTTCTTGCGTCATAGCTATGTTAATGTGTTAGTAAAAAAATTTTTGAAATAATCAGTAGGCTTCTAAACATTTCCAAAAATTTCACGAGCATTATTTGAAAAACGAATCTTATTAGAAAAGCCATAAACACCATCATTATCGATTTTAATTGAATCATTGTTTTAGTTATTAATTTCTGCTTCTACATCATTTTCTTGTTCACTTGAATATTGTTAAACAAGATATTCCTTATTATTTGTTTTATGTTTTAAAAATATAATAAGTCTTAATTTCACTGCAGTGATGACAAATAATAATAGTAATTGCATAATTAGATCCGCGCGAGCTTCCGCTTTGTACACTGCAAAAACGGTACAATATAGATTAAAAATTGTACATAAACAACTTATTTAACACAAAATTTACTACAAAAAAGTCCGCGGGTGTGTATATATCTACTAGTTTAAGAATTATAGAATTTTAATGTAATGTGAGACATTTTCGTAAAACTTTGCACACTTGTATTTTCTAAACTATTGAAGGTAATTGTATCCTTTCGCCGACTTTTTTATAGTAAATTTTGTCATCTATAAAAATGTTTATGTGCAAGTTTCTTTTATCTTGCACCGTTTTAGGGTAACAGTTTATTGGTAATTTTAAGTTATTAAGCAAATCATTTCAGTACAAAAATTGTGGCGGTTTTGATGTGTAATATTACGATATCGACAAAACTACCCTTAGCCGCAAAAAAAAGCCACGGTGGTCACCAAAAGCAACTCGAACGAAACACACATGTTATACTAAACCGATAATTTATGTTCAAATTTTAAAATGCGTAAACGAAATAATTTAATAAACCTGATTTATAAAGTTTTATAATAAAAACTATCAGTAATTACTAGTTTAATCATAAACGATTTCACTGTAAAGTTATCAACATAGGACGAAAATCGGTAAAATAAAATTTGAGTAAATTTTGAATGTCAAAATTGCATCAACAGTCAAGCAATCGTAAAGATTATTAGCGTTATAAATCTGTTAAGACCAGAGAAAGGATTCATGTTAATGTAAAGTTCATCTTTTTAATGCCTTTTTATAAGTCAGTAGCGCATTTGTTTAATGTTAATAGAAGAAATAATTGTAGAATTGGTAAAAACAAAAAATTTAATGAAAAGGCATGTCGATTATTTCGAGTTGCGAAATGTTTTTATTGCGAGTCCAATCTACTGTAAGTCTTCTTTAGATATGACAAAGAATCGCGAACGCGACAAACTGTTAAAAAAAATTCAATTTTCAAACTGTGGATGCACATTTCCAGAGATGAAATCTCCACTTCGCAAGTATTACATGTGAAAGGATGTGGCAACGTAGCTCGAATTGTGTCGTAATCTTAGAAGCTGTAGAACTGTGAACCACCATAAAACTCGGGTAAAATCCAGTAATCATTTAGTTTTGTTTTTTTAAAAATGCGCATCAACTAGTGTGGTGAAGCAATTGTCAGAAATCACGTGATATAAATTGTTTATTTAATCATTAAATGATTTATTTAATCTAAGCGTATTCAATCAAAGTTTGGCTAAATTTCTGAAAGTTCCATTTTGACTCTAAAATTGATTGTGTCTAGAGAAAATTTTTACATTTATCCGAATGCTCTCAAACGTATCTAAGCCAGCAGAAAATGACAGTCAGTAGACGTGAATCTCAATTTTTGAGCTTGAAAATATTTTGTGTCAAATAAAATTCGATGTTTTGAGATTTTGTCACTTGTTTTGTGTTTCTTACCGTACATCACTTGGAAAAGAAAACCTACGCGTCACAAACACAGCTTAAATACCCATTTTTTAGCTTCTCTAGAAAAAATTTCTGTAAAAGATGTACCTTTCAGTTTGCAATCATTTTGCACTAAACTATTACATAATACTAAAGTTCTAAATGCGAAACAACAACCGGGAGTGTTTGGATTCAGAGTTTTTAATACTAATTCAATGCCGAGCACAATTTCGGTTCCTCTTGGAGAGATAAACGACAAACAAATTGAGTTACAAAAATAGAAAAAATTAGTGACGCCGGCCTATTTACATGCCATAATGTTTGTTTGAGTGCATGGATTTAAGACGCAACGCAATCGAATTTCTCTTTAGATATGTCACTGGAAGCTATGTTTTATCAGCGCGCAGCAATTCTTGATAATGAACGGACTTGTTCATAATTTGTTATGACAAAAAATTCTCTATAAGTGTTGCTGATTCATCATCTTCTAGCGATGAAGAGGTTATAGGAAACAATTCTCAGGCATTTCATGGACAAATGTTAAATACAAACAATTAGTGAATTATCATACGACCCTATTCTCGTTTAATTGTGATAAACCTTCATTATATTACGTAGGTAATATTCTGTTTGTTTTCCACACTTTCCGATAATTGCAAGCTTTGCGATATCTGTGAATGTTGATACTTTATTCTACAAATCATTATGAAGCAGTAATCTCGTAACTTCCTGTGCACAACTTTTTTTCACAGTCCTGGTCTTTATTGTATTTAGTTTTATTGTCAACCTCTGAGCTAGAACTGTCGTGTAGAGAACATTTCTCATCGAAATCTTTTCAACTGCTACTGTATAACTGTTTTTTCAGTGTTTTTATTCTTGTGCTGTTTTATGTTGGAATAGAATAGTCAGACGTAATAGATTTTGATATCGAAGTTGACGTGGCACATTTATCTGGAAGTATTCAGTTTTTTGTTATTTCAACCGGGACAAAACCAATTTACGGAGATCATAAGGATATATTCCTGTAGCATGAAAACCAGAGATAATGTTAAAAGCTGCTGTTGCTTTCGGTCATACTTTAGAGAAAATAATTTCAAACGTAAATTTGTTGATTGTGGGGTTTGGATTGTTTGTTCAATACGTCATTACTTTGTCGTTCCAGTATATTTCAAATGTCTCTAAAAATGTAATGTCCTGATAATTGGCTGCGTCGATAATCCCTGCATTTAAACAATAAGATCATTTGCGTTTCAGTTCATGGAGTCTTTTTTCTTGGTATCTTAATTCTGCTTAAAATAATTTTTTTTTATATAAACCTACCCAAAAAAATAAAGATTAAGTACGATTGATTGTCAATAGATGGTGCTAATGATTTGTATGTTTTTTTTTACTGCAAACGTTAAAAGAGAGATGGGCTTTGATCCCCTCTTTACTTTAAACAATTTTCTTCTGTGTCTGTATTCTAAAACTATTTTTTTTAATTATTTAATTTTTGATATCCTATTTTCCCTGCCATTGGTTTTATCTATTCTCTATTGTTTTTTTTTTATGTTTTTTTTTATACAATTGTTCTTGATGTATATAACGTTGACTTTTAAAGTTTTTATTTTCTACTACTATTTTTATCAATTTCTTTATCTGGATTGGTAAATATTTTGCGTTTTCATTTTTATCTGGTTCTTTTCGTTTTTGTTTAAATTTGTATTTTTATCTCTCATCTTTGTTGCCGTTTATGCGATTATGCTCGTATATGTTATCTAAGTCGACCTTTATGTTTTAGATGTAAACGAACATTTTCAAATTTTTCTACAGTTACGTCACTTTTACAAATAACTACTAATTTGTGATTATTCTGAGACATAAAGGCTTATGGTTGTTAAATAAAAATATTTATGTTATATTTATATATTTTCATTAATGTAATGATGTAATCGTACTTTTTTATTGATTTAATCTTTGTTTGCATACATTTATTTTTATCACGTACGTTGTTTAAGTTTCTACAGGATAGTAAGAAATTATTCAAGGGTCTATGAGCTTAATGTATCACAAGGCAATCTCATGAAACCTAAACTGTTAGATTTGAATTTTATGAAGTATAAAATAATAATAAATTGTTGTATTAAACGTGTACATAACTTCATTGTCAAAATAGCTCGAATTAAGAATTATAAAGATGTAAAGCGTGTTGAAAGGTTTTAATAAAATTTAACGCTGTAGCCATTAAATTTAATTTTAACTAATAAAAGTGTACGTTCTTAATAAAGAAATACGATCGTAAATGATACGGTAGCATATTAATCAGGACAATTTTTGTAAACGTTACAAAACAGAATATTATTGTAATTAATTTGCATTAAAGAAAGTAGCAAGGCACTGAGTAACAATGTACTTCATTTAACAAGTATTTAAAAATGCACAAGAAATATGATATCATCGTATAATTCTGCAATTTTCTTATAAGTGCTTCCGAGCATTCTTCTAAAAATTGATACGTGCTTTGCTTTCTCCTTTGTTTTTAAATGGAGATACAAACGTGACAAAGTCTTAAGTAATTAAACTTTGCAACTTGGAGTTCTGTATGAATGTAAAGGTAGCCTACTACTGACTTTATTTAAAGAATTTTAATACTTAAAATGGTTGGTTTAGATTATACCTAGATTGATATTTAAAATGTAGACTGCATGGGTAAAGCGATGGTTTGACTTTGGTAAACGGTTTCGATGATTTAATAAAGTAAAACGCACTTACAATATTAATCACAAGCCCAGGTGTAATTACATAAATTCACAATTTGCTGTATGTTGTGTAATATTTAAGTTGCTCGTCATTTCAAAATGGCTAGTCTTCTATTTAATCAACACGAATGTATTATACAACCCACATTCTAACTAAAATTACCATTTTCAGTAAACGTGTATGATGGAGAACAACTAAACCTTACCCGCATCAGCAGAACGGAAATGGGGGCATATCTCTGCATAGCCACCAACGGTGTCCCCCCATCAGTCAGCAAACGCATTATCGTAGATGTCGAATGTAAGTAGCGAACTTCCTCTTTCAAAGTTACTTTATAATTTAAACGAAAAATTTATTTCTTTTACATTCAACGTTTATTTATTATTGTGTGATACATTTGCATACTTTTAATAAAAGTATAAAAACAACTTAAAATTTCTCGGTAGCAGTAAAAACTTTCGTAGTTTCAAAGTTAATTGAAACCAAAACAATTTTACTGCTAAACAAATATTTGACGTTTCGTTTTTTAGGACTATAGTTTTCATCATCAATCAATCAAAATGTTTAAACTAAAAAACATATGTTTATGAGATAATTTAATATTACGAGGAGTTCAACCAGTATCTAACACGATTTAAATCTCGGAAATTATCGAGAAAATGAAAAAGTTTGCATAGATACATAGTTTGCATGAACTGTGAAACCATCCAAAAAATAACACTTTTTATATACATATGTATAAAAATTTGCAAGATTTAATTACTCTAAAACTAATTGAAATTATTATGTGTATATATTTAATTGAATATGTACTTAATTTCTTAAATGAGTTTTAAATCAAACATAAGACGATATAAACGTAATTCTATAAAAATCATAAAATCGATTTGTAGAATCTAATCCAGCTGTAACAAGCTTAGGAAATTAAACGCATACGAAAGCATATTAGCTCCATATAGTGAAAGAAAGTGGAAACGTTTGTAAATACATGTGCAGTAGTTCTGATAACAGAAACTCTCTTTTATACATGCGCATTATATCTTTGCGATGCAACATTTTTTTGCGTGTTGCTTTAATACAGTTAATACTGTGTAATTAAAGTTAAATGAGCTGTGGTGTTATATTGACGTTTAGCAAAAATGATTATAGACATTTGAGAGAAAGCAAATCGTAATGGGCTGTTAACACAGAAATCGTTGTTTGAAAGGATTTTAAATTTCACTTGAAATTAAAATAATTTTCAACAACACACTTGTCATTTTGATTTTATAAATTTCGTTACTACAATTAAGAAACTTGTAACGTTAATGTTAAGTCATTGCAGTCTTATTACATATCTGAACGTAATCGTTGAAGCAGTTAGAAAAAATAACAAAAAACTCACATCGAAACTAATTTTTCATTTATTTTAGACAGTTTGATTATTGCTTGCGCACTTCTGATATGTTTATATGGTATCCACCCTTATAAAATATTCTTTCATTTTGTACAATTTATTAGAATTAAGACAACCGTTAAAATTACTTGTATAATTATTTCTTTTTTATTATGCTACATATAAAAACTTTAACAAAAGACAGGTATTTCTAAGTTAATAAATATCAAAAATTATGAATTTCCTTGCTGTAAAAAAAGCACATCCCACACAACCAAAATTAGTTATTAAAAATAATTTTGTTTGGTTTACAAAATTGAATAATAAAAACAAATCTGAATAGGTAGTTTTTAATCTTTTTTTAATTTTTTTCAAACAAAACGTTTTTAATAAATAAAGTTTTCCAACTCGCTAAGTCGTATTCATCTCTGATTCGAATTTTTTATTTTCTGTACCACTATAAACTGTTTTTTGGCAATGGGTTTTGTTTTAACTATACTTTAATTGTATTTTTTTTTGTTTCTTTTATAAAACTTTTTACTATACCAAAATTGAATGTGCAGTAATTTTTTTTATTTATAATTATTTTAAATAAAATATGTAATTTTAATTTTAAACGATCGTTTATAATTAAAGTTAATACACGGCTGTATGAAGAAAATACTTTAAAAATATGTAATAGTTTTTTAGTTAATACATGTTTTCTATTGTAATTGTTTCAAAAGTAGCTTATACTCTTCAATTGACGAACATTTTATTTTTGTGACAGATTCATTTTACTTAAAGCAGAAATTGATTTATTTTTTAACTGATGCAATTACATACAATTAACAGTTAGATAATTTAGTTAACGTAAAAATATTCTAATACAGCTACTACAGCTTGTGTTTGTTGTTTTTTTAACTTGTAGTCAAATTTTAAAAGTTTTGCAGATTACGTATACAATTACGAAAATCAATATGTTTGGTTGTCGAAAGCTAAACAACACACAAGCATTGCAAGATCTCGTAATTACAACGATAAACTTGGATACTGTTTACATTAAGATCTTATGTAAGCTATAATACCAAAACTATTAGAAGTGCACACTCGGGGCTATTCCTATAGTTATATTTATTTGTGTAATCAAGTATCACTAACAAAACAAATAATTTAATTAGTGTTTTGACCAGTTAAAATGTTACAAATCAAGTTTGGAAACATTAAAAACATTTATAGGCTTATATATGTATAGGTATTTGTTTATTTTATTTATCTTTGATCTTCTTCTTGGCCCTCGATGACTCCAAATAAAACTGTTTTTTCTTTATTTCGTTTTTAATGATTTTTATTTAAGATTTTATAACGTTGTTTGTTTCGACATTATTTAACCCTTACAAAAACAATTTTATTAACAAATATTACATTTCTTAGAAAAATCATTTTGTTACATATGTACTCTTTGGGTCTACTTGACTCAAACATAAAAACAAAGTTTGTTACTATTTTAAATTACTAAATTGCATTCGTAGTTTATACATAATAACACATTTTATTTATAACTTGGTAAATAATAATTATAAACATTTATTATTATTGTATATTAGACTGTTTCAAAAAATTCGACATTTTTTTTTCTTCGGGCACTGTAAAAATATCATTGGAAATTACGACAAAAAAATACTGTGAATGTTTTTCAGTTCTTAATATTCATATTAAGGTGAGCCGCATCGCAAATTTTGATTTCCCATTTAATTAACATGGAAAAAAGTTTTGTTTAGACTTTGGAATTTTGTAACTTAGTAACTGAATTGTTTATCAGTAAGACTATAATATACTCTTATAGGAAATTTAATGCTCTACAAATCTTATATCTTATAATTTTTTTGTAAATCTACTCCTTCAAAAGTTATTGAAGGTTAAAGTAAACCCTCAATAAATTTTATCATTTTTTTAAATTTCCAGCGAAACTATCAACTTTATCGGAAAATGTTATTGAACTTTTTTTGTAGATCATTTAATTTCCTATTAATTATCTATCACGAGTTTTTTGAAATTTTCTACGGTTCGTGAGCGGCATCCATCAAAGTGTGAAATTTTTTGAATAATCGTACTTTAAAAGTATTAAAAATTAAAATGATTAAATTATTATTTTAATTATTTTAATTTTATGTTTTGATCAATTTTTATAATTATATTTATAGATAAATTATTAAATTAACATGGAAAAATTATTTTTTGTATTTTTGGGATTTTATATTTCATAATAATTTTTTTTTATATTCAATTTGTTTTACATTATTTGAAAAAAATTATCGAGGGTAGATTTACGAAAAATTTATAAGACATAAGATTTGATTTTTTTTCGTCATTTTTAATGATATTTTCAGTGCCAAAGAAAAAATAAATTGTCGATTTTTTCTAAACAGTTTATTGTATAGGTATGTGTTGTCCTTACCATACAGGCTGAGCTTTTTATAGAACGGTTTCTAATCGATAAAACTGGTTTCCAAACCTCCGGAAAACTAGAATTTCGATTATTATTAAGAAGATTTTTAATTATTTCAATAGATTCTTTAATTTGTCGTTGATAGTAATTAGAAACATTAACTAAAATCTTGACCCGTTTTTAGCATGTATTCTTCTAGTACTGACTGAGAAGATTTTTAAAGACGATAGTATTTTGGAAGTAGGTTTTCATTCATTTTTTATTAGTATAATGTTATTTATTTTATTTAATGACTGATTGTGAATAAAATAGTATACAAACCTTAGCAAAAGTATTCCATTCGTCTCGAAAACTAGGTCACCTCGAGGCTACGCCTCCCGGTAAACTATAGTTCTCTCGACAGGAATGGAATGCTTTCCGCCTCGGTGTGTAATCTACTATTTCTATTATAATTGTTGGCGACTAACTACTTGGTTAGATAATTTAACTATTTTTGAAGATTTTGGTGTTGACAGTTCTGTAGAGAAGGTTGATGATGAGACCATTTATTTAAATAGGTTTTTGATCAATTAAATGTGATAATGAACCATAGTAAAACAAATGTTTTTAAATGACAAAGAAACTCATTGAGTGTGGAAAGACCATGTTGCGAAAGTGAATAAAACTTTTTTTCAAAATCTTTTTTAAATATATTAGCAACAACCGGTGAAAGCGAAAAATCCATGGCGTTTTTAATGTTTGTAACACTTTTCTCGAAAAGTAAAATATGTAGACGTCAAAAAGGTTTTTATTGATTAAATTGATGTTTTGTGTTAAACTCGGGCATTGCTGCTATGGATTGAAGAGTAATCTTAACAAAACCATCTCTGGCTTCTGATCCCATAACGCTTTGTAAAGCTTCAGTTACTAGTTTGACACTTCTCTGCACCGCTTGGGTCGCTTTGAATTAGATTCTTAATTTCTTCATCGGTCACAGAATTTAGAATGGGTGGAGTTGTTATTTTACTAGCTTGCCAATCTGTAAGGTCGATATAATCGGTTGCCTCGAAATTTATTGTTGGAATTTTGAATGTTCTCTTTTTATCACTGTTTATTCTAGCCTTTAATATACGTCTTAGTGCTAGTTCTTGGATAACTGTTCTATTATCTGTAAGCATACATATTAACAGATTTTCGGGATGAATGAAAAACCCATTACGTTGTATTACTACATCAATAATATTTCTTTGCTCCAGTTTCAAGTATTGACTTAATTGAATTGTCTTTCAAATATGTTTAGAACCATTTATGCATGATGCATTAAACCTTATATCAAACCACATAGGTGCGTAGACGGTTTAAATAAACCGTGTCAAGTCATTAAAATTTGAAGTCGGGTTTTTTGTGCCAATATATAGCCTCAATATTCTGTTGGCTGTCGTCAACCAGCTGGAATGAACCAGTTTGCCCGGGTCTATGTTAGATAATTCCAAGGAACACTTACCACTGGAGATCGCAGAGCACATTTGATGTAGATATTTTTGATCTGTACTTAACTCGGAAATTACTACATCAGGAAAATTACAAGCAATTGGTTTGAAAGCTACAACTTCTAAGTTCTGACAGGTTTCCAACGATTTTCCAATTTGTCCCACAAATCCACGAGGCCCAATGGTGTCACCGTCAAGAGACTGAAAAAGATGCCTTAAAGGAAGTTTGTTGAAATGCAGCTGACAAATAAATTACTATAACGGGCGGTTAATATGTGTTTCTATCTGAGTTATAACTCCGTTCTTTGATCCAGTATTAACTACTGTTCCGTCACATCCTACTGCTAACAAATTGTCCAAATTTAAATTATTTGAAGCAAAATAACTTCATATGGACTCTGTAATACTTTTATTGGCGTAGTGTGTCCGATATACAACGATCCAGATTCTTCGATAAGTGATATGTGCTCCTCTACTATAGTTTTTTTAGGCTTTTTGTTTCCAATTACTTTTTGTGTCAAGGTCTTATCTTTTCCTCCGTCAAAATAAAGAGCTTTGATAGACTTCTCAACATCATTGTCTTGGAAACGTTGCCTACTTTTTACTCTAGCTCTTCTGACTTTACTTCTGTCTACTACATTCATTTTGTCTTCTTCGGAGATAATCACAACATCTTTCAGTACAGCTGATGCTATGGCTGCTGCAGATCTATCAGATAACCTGTATGGATCACAAAGTTGAGCAAACGTTGGTAGTTCAATGCAATTTTGCCCTGTAGTTTGTAGGCCATTTGTCCCTATTGACGTAGAAGGAAGATTGTTGTATTCCTTGGTAGAACTGTCTGAAATATCAAGCATTGTTTCATTACAAACTTCATGAGTACTATGAGTAGGAGTAGATCTGGAAATTTTAGTTTTTTTGTTTTTTGTTCTCTCTTCTCTTTTCTGTATTTTTTTGCTTTCTACTACGTCTACATTACCGAGAAACGTTTTCCGGTTTGTTTTCTGATCAGTTAGGAAAGCTTGTTCTTGGACTGGTATTTTATTTACTTTTTGGCACGAACTATTTGTAAACGTTTTACATTTACAAATACTTATATCAAATAAGAATCTGGAGTCATCTTTAAATGTCTTTACTTTTTATAAATATGTAGGATTTCGTTTTGATTCTGTCTGTCTACTTGTCGTGATACGATCGAATACATTGAATGACCCGTGTACGAGAGACAGTTGGAAGTGATGATTTCAACCACAACTTAAAAATTTTGTCACTTAAGATTTCACAAATGTCAGACACTGTTGACTCCTTTTTGGAATTAAGGGCTTTAATGTCATATCGTACATACAAAAAGCATTTAATTACGTCTTCGTAAGTTGGCAACACAGTACCACCAATGTCACACGGTGCCCCGAAAATAGAACATTCCACTGTTTTTCTGGTATTCATTGTTTCTTAAATACTTTTGCCATATTAGGAAACTGAGAATTGGGAAAGGAAGTGAGAGAACGTCATTTACGCCTTTTGATGATGTCATTATTGGACAGGACAATGCAGTACGTGAATCGTTCAATGCATGGAGGAGGGTAAATTTTTTAATATATCTGAAAAATACATTTCTTGAGTGTTACTTTACTATATTACGTAAGAGTAATAAAAATATCAAAAAGATTACCTTTTTATAAGGTGGTAGAGGGCAAAATACTTTATTATATTTAAACAAAAATTTTTGGGGTTACTTATATATGTTTTAAAAACTTTTTAGCGCTATTAGATGTCAATATAAAAAATTTTAAAAATCATCCCTTTTAGGGAGTGGTAGAGAGTAGAAGGAATAGTGTGTTTGCATAAAAATTTTAGGGCTATATTTATAATATACAGTAACATGTTTTTTTACTATTAGAACTTTTAGTAGAAAACTTAAAAATTTCGCCTATAGTTTCGCTCCACACTAGTACACGCGTACTTTTCTTCAGGATTCAGAAATTAACCCTGTATCAGGCAGTATAACTAAAATACGTTATAAAATTCTAATATTTGGTGTATGAAGTTTTTATGGTAGTTTGATGACTATTTTACAATAAAAATTTAGAAAAGGGAAAAAGAAAATGACTTTTGAATATGTAGCCATATGACAACGTTGCCCGTTTAGTACAAAGAAAATTAGCATCTCATTTTTGTATTTTTTATTCAGAAATAGAAAAAGAAACATTAAAAAATACATTTAAATATTTATGATTCATTATGAAAATTATAAAAACAATTCTTATTTGAAGTAAGGCATAGTCTCATGTCACACTTAGCGCAAGATATTCTTGTAAAACCTGTACTGCATAGTCGGCATCTTCCTTTGGTGGTAAACTGTGGCCAGTGACCAACAGTGTCAAATCTCGTTGCTTTATCAGGCCTTTGAACAATTGGATACTGGACTTTATTTGGCGGTTCAGATTTAGCAGATAAACACGGCCGACCTCTTTTTTTAGCTTTTCCTGTCTTTGCCAAAGATGAAGCTAACTCCATTTTAAATTTTTTTAAAATATCTGGTTTTTGTTTTAGAGCACCACAGTCATTTTTATATAATAACCAGGCATTTATGACGCAGATATCTAATATCCACGTAAATATTGAGAAATACCATCTTTTGGAACGATGTGGGCTCCTATAAAGTCCTAATAAAGCATTCGCCTTATCTACACCACCCATATGTTTGTTGTATTGGGTAATCAAAGTTGGACAAGGTATATTGACTTTCTTTTTTTCTGTTTTTGAATATCGTTTCACGTTATTTATAGGCTGAATTCCACATAGAGTACTAGCAAGTATTACACATTTGTTATCGGCCCATTTGACGACTGTAATTCCCTTATCTATATCTGTTCTATAACTATAAGAGCCTCTACCTCGTTTTAGTAGTACTTTATCTGCAGTTAGGGTACATCCACCGATTCTGTTAGATCTTATAGTGCCCAGACTAAGGATACCAAACTTTTTTTGAGAGTAAATAAAAAGATTTAAACTTGAAAACCAGTTGTCACAAAAAATCATTGAAGCTGTTGGCTCATCTATCGTTTTGCATAAGGCTATGACCACACTCGCACCTACGCCAAACTTTTTTTCATTTTCAGTCAACTCATTTGCTGTTTGTTCCAATGATTCAAACGTTGTAGAACCTTGGTAAGGAATAAAATCTGCAATAAAACCAGAAACTCCGGCTCGCACAAAAAATTTATACCCCCATTTGTGAGGTTTATTTTGAATATACTGACGTAAATTACCAGCATAGGTTCCTTTATACGCAATCATGGTTTCGTCAATTGAATATTGTTTTTCAAATTGGTGTGTTTGGCAGTTTTTCCTAACTTTTTCCAAAATTGGGCGAACTTTGTAAAACTTGTCTTTTGTTGTCTCTGCAATTTTGGAGTTGTCATTTAAATGCAACAATGATCTGAGTTTTTTAACCTTTTTGGATGACATTAGGTCCGCAACTTGAGGTATCCTAGACGATAGCGCCCAATAATCATCAATCGATGGCAACTTGATTACACTCATTGTAAGTATTACTGAAATAAAATCAGTTATTTCCACAGCATTAGTATCTACGCTTTTTCCTGTTTTTTGAGTGCTGTACAGATTGGTCTGTTCAACAATGTCAGCCATAACATCCTGTGACATAAATTTCAAAAAATATTGTAGTGGAAGTAGTACTGTGTCTATTTCTGTATGCAGTGTACAGTCAGCAAAGGGAGTAAATGGTATATCTGCCTCGGACCAAGAAAATCCTGATTTATTATTATTATTAATTTTCTTTGTAGAACTATTTTCTTCAATTTCTGTTTCTTCGAAAATGTCGCAATCACTGTTTGAAGCCTCCTCTTGTAATATAATATGAGTATTAGGTATAGCCTCGCTAGTATAATCACTTGAAATATATTCGTCTTCAGAATCCGAATCAGATACATCTGAAACTGTTGGATTCGCTGGAGCAATGCATATGTTTTTCTTTTTCCAAAAAACCGAGGTCGGTATTGCACTATATTTATCAGCCATAGTTTCCAAAACCTAAATATAATATAATTATTATAAGGTTACTACTAACTGTAATGTTCAAAACTATAAAAAAACTGCAACAAAGTTGATATTTTATTGTCTGTAAACGTGCAATGTTGCCGTATAGCTACATGCGATTTTAAAATCAAATTACTCTTATAAATGACTACTTTACTACAAAAATTGTGCAGCAGGTCAGCACAACAATCCTCTTTTACGTGCTAATCATGAAATTACAATATAAATAAATAAAGTACTTACTTTATTTCGCGTTTCTCACAGCCACTTTTGTAATGCAGACAAACAATCATATGCTGCTCAGTTGATATATTTTTTTTGTTTTTCAAATTACCACTAGATGTCATGTACTTCTTGCTAGCGGCTCTAAATGCTTGTAGCCATACGGTAACGTTGCCGGGAAATGGGCAATGTTTACTAGATAGTATAAAATGAACTTAGAAAATCATGTTGCCATTTGGCTACAATAACCGATACAGGGTTAAGAGGCTTTAAGGGCTGATTTTTTTTACAGTTTTAGGTACTTATTTGCCACTTATTCTAAGCGCTTAATACTCTATTATCACGTTTGAATTTAGGCGTAGAGTAATTTTTTTTGACTCTCCTTAGTTATAGTCACCACAACTTATTTAAAATCAGTTCTTATGAATAATGCAGTTTGTAATTATTTCTATTGATTTTTTTATTAGTACGAAACTATAAAGAGTAATATCTACATAGTAAGGAACAAGAATAAAATATGTCGAGTACAAATAATAAAATTCAAGAGTGAGAATTTAAGTAGATTCTGACTGTTTACAGGGGTCATTCCATTAATATGTTTGAGTGGAATGGATTGCACAAATTGGACCGTTGCAACGAACACAAGCGTTCTTTGTCTTTTTCTTTTTCTTATTAACTTGGTAGCATTTGTAACAAATGTTTTTACCTTGCCCATCTATATCTTTTTCTTGTGACCACACAATTTCTAAAAAGGTTTTGATCAAGAAATAGTCAGTAATAAAAGATACTTTAGATCTGGTTTTTAATTGTCCCATACACAATCCAAAAAACGTCTACGAGAGTTTTTGGCACTTTCTTCTGAATGTAGTGTTTAATGAATAATGTATGCAGTAAGACCAATTGTATCGAGCATGTTGATAAATGCTGCTAACCTGTTTTGTTGTGTAGTTTCAACCATTCTCTTATACCCCGCCTTTTGTTCAGTTGTAGAAGTGGTTCATTTTTTTCTTGTTGTTAATTTTTTTTCCGGGCTGGTCGTAGTTGTATCAATTTCGTTTTTTTGGTGCGGCTTTAATTAATTTAGAATATACCGTTTATTTTGTTGCAAATTTCCAACCAAAGACATTTTTTTGAAACCCAGCATTTTTAACAGTTGTAATGATGTATAAAAATTATCCCAGGTTTTTACCAGAATTGTAATATTTAGATACTAAAGACATGCTTGTATTTTCGTCCACATTTACTTCTCTTGGTTGGCCAACTGGCTTTCTTTGGTATAGTACTGATCTAAGTGGATAATATGTCAAAGTATTTCAGGCCATAACATTTAGGCTTATCAAGAATATACTGAATAAACAGTGTTCTGCCACAATTTGGAAACAATTGTTCGTTTACTGTAATTGTTTTATTTGAATAGTATAATTCTTCTAACCTCGTATTCATTACAGCTCACAGTTCTGAAGCTGACGCGGCCTAGTCATTCACACGTCTCTCGGCACGCGTGTGTACGTTGTCAAATTGCTGACAGTACTTCTAACTCTATATAACTAAATTGTTTCTCTAGCTGGCTACTATTGAGGTTTTTTTTATTGTATGTGCAAACCTTAAGACCTTTGCGATTTGTGTGCGTTACTAATTGGGGTTATGCCATTACTGAACAATAGGTCAATAATTTGTTTTTTGTCATACTACTATTCACCAGTCTTCTATTTTCACAAACCCAAAAAGACTCAAGATTCAAATTTTTACATTGATTATTATTATATTTATTATTGATTTATTATTTAACGTGTTTGCCTTTGCGGTAGATGACGTTCAACCTACGCTTCTATGATTGCTCTGGTGGAACAAAATACCATTTTGTGCTATCGGTAGCAATAAACTTATTTCGAGTTTGTGTCGGTTTACGTTGAATATAGTCTTTTTCGTAATTAAAAAAAAGTTTAGTTTTGGAAAAAGACACGAAAAAGCATTATATAAAATACTTACGTTTCCAAATTCAAATTTATAGCAGCAAATAACTTCACTTGATACAAAACACATATACTAAGCGTACACGTGTTCGTTTAAATCTGATTGAAAATTTCTCCGGCAGACTAGGGTTAATTGACGATTTTTTATAAGTTTGGGGAGTGCTTTTTCAATAGATGAAGATCTTTAGAAATAACCAAATTTTTTTAAATATTAATCTAGATTCTTGTCCGGTCCATAAAACCGAGATTTCAGGTGCAATCAATCAGTTTATTTCAGACTCTAAAGATGTTCACTGCGACGTGTGACAAAAACTCAGTGTGCATAATAACATTTCAGATTTCAGAAACAGAGAATTATATTAGCGATTTGTAGTTCGCTGTTTCTTTCTATTTTCGACTCATTTTTGTTGTAGCTGTATGTGTATCTATCTTATCCTTTTTAAAATTATGTATATTACAAGTCGCTATTACATTTGTTATCTGCATTTTGGTGCTGCTTGAACTCGTCTGTTGTAAAATTAAAATTTTTAGAATAAAAGGGCAAATGTGTTCTCAAAACTCTTTTGGCACGACAATGACGATAGTTGTAAACACGTTCTGGATCATTAAAATCTTGACGTGGATATAGTCCCAACAAATAAAAGTTCAATGGGAATGCTTAGTCTCCCACCATCACATATGGGATATTAACCTTTGTATGTAGTATTACTTGGTGATAGTCGAAGTGTTGCTTGCAGAAATCTTTTGCTTTGCCATTGCTGTTCTTGTCATATTCTTTGATGTTACTAATCAAAAAATTGTAATTGGCGTCTACAATGGCCATCAAAATAATAGAAAACAATTTTCTATAATTAAAATACAGCAAACCGCTATTTGGAAGAGCTTGAATAGTAATATGTTTCCTATTCAAGGCTCCCATACAGTTCGGAAGGTTCTAGTTTGTATTGAAATTTTCAGCATTTGTTTTCCATTTTTTTTAAATTTAGCCATTAAATCGTTGCGTACAAGTTTGCGTGCTTTATGTACAATACTTTAGGCTACGCTGTGGCTTAAGCGGAAGATGAGTAAAATCGTTAAAAAATAATCTCCGATTACGAGATACCTGAAAAAACAAACAAACAGATATAGTGTTTTTTTTTAGTGTATTATATTCCATTATCAAACATTTTTTTCAAATAAACTATCATTACAAACAGATTAGCATTTTCCAAGCCAACTTTGTAATACTATATGGGAAAATAAAACACAACAAGAAAATATTTAACTTTAGGATGCATAACATGAGTCTCCGAGACTCCAAGCGGTATTTAAGACTGCTTAATTTTTGACATATTGTACTAGAAACATCCTGTTCTAAGGAATGCGTTTACTGTACATTTACACATAATACAACTCTGGCAAAATAAAAAAAATAAAAAATAGAAAGTACATATTTTCAGTAAAAGGGTACCTTTTGGAGAGCCAGATTTTGAAAAAACTTTGACTGCATAGTATGAGGAAAAAGAGGATGCTGCCCCTATTGCCAGTAGTGAATCCTCAGACGATGACAAAGAATATCAGTTACCTGATAATAATACTTCTCAAGAATCGTTGGAAAGTTGCTTAGATAGCAAAAAAGAAAGCTCATCTTCGGAAAATCCCGAATCTGTAAGTGTTTCGCATGATTTATTTGTGGGAAAAAACAATTTTGTTTGGAGCGCTGTTCCTCCTCATCAAGGTAAAATAAGGACACATAATATTGTTCGGTTTACATCAGGACCTGCAGTAAGAAATGAAATTTGGTGTATAAAAGATGCATGGGAAAAGTTCATCTGAAATAGTGGATGAGATTTTTATATATACAAACAGAGAAGCCACACGTGAATTTGCAAAAACTAATAAGGTTTGGTCAAGAATAAAACGAGATGAAATGAATACATTAATTGGACTAATATTTATTATTATTTATTTATTGATAAAATGTTAAATCCATTATATAGATCTACAATATCGGTCAACCGCTTTAAAAATATAAGAACATTTCTTAGATTTGATGACAGAAGAACACGTCCAGTTAGACTTGGAACCGACAAATTTGCCCATATTCGTCATGTGTGAATCAGTGTAGAACTGTCATGATACCAAAAGAATGCGTTACAATAGATGAACAATTGTTGGCGTTTAGAGGTAGATGCGGATTTATCCAATAGATGCCATCAAAACCAGCTAAATATGGAATAAATTTTTTTTGGCTTTGTAAAAGCAAAACAGGTTACGTAATTGATGGACAAATGTACCTTGGTCGACAGCCTGGTGAAAATCTACAACAGAATGTTGCTGAAACTGTTGTGAAAAAATTTTGTCGATAAAGAAATCAGGGCGCAACTTCACAATAGATAATTTTTTTACGAACCTGTGGATAATAAAAAGAAGAAACCCGAAATTATAAAATTTTATGACAAAACTAAAGAAGGGGTTGATCATATGGATCAAATGGTTGGAAATTACACAACAATAAGATAAACGAGAAGATGGCCTGTTGCAGTTTGGTACAACATTATGGATGTAGGAGCTCTAAATGCGTTTTTTCTTTATATACATGAACACTAAGATTTTGCAACAGGAAAAACAAATAAGCAAAGGTCGATCATAAAGGAATTGTCGTTAGAATTGGTAATTCCGTTCATGAAACGGAGAGCCCAAAACCCAGAATTAACGAAGAGTATTCGAAGAGATATGAACAACTTTATAACTGTTGAGGACCGGCTTGTACCCCATTAATAGAAATAAAGTTTTAGACAAAATGCCTAATGACAACACTAGTTTAACTTCTCTTATAGCAGAAACTGTAAGACCCTTTTAAAAAAAGGCATAGAAAAATTGCTTTACAGCCTGGGGTAAGCGTTACAAGCGCAATGTTCACGACTTCAGAACAATAACCATCCAACCTGCAATCTAAATCCTTGGATAATACGAGCGACGAAAATTCTGATGAAGCAGAAGATGAAAACAATAAAAATGTGAACCCTGAAGAAGATATTGAAAATAATGCACTCTATGTGTTGGACCATAGAAATGTAAATAAAATGTCTGATTTGGAAATTGGGAATTTCATACTTGTAAAATTTAAAACTTTGAAAGGAAATATTGAAAAATATGTTGGAAAAATTTTATCTATAAATTCAAAAAAAAATTGTAATTTTGTAAATTTTGTACAAGTGTATTCTACGTCCCATTTGGCTTAGTATAACATTTTTTTTTAATTTAAAATAACAATAGTCTTTCAAAGATACCATATTAAATGTCAAAATTGTATTCAAGTAACCCCGGTTGACGGTATTCAAATTACCAGTCCACAATAACAAAATTCGTTAACCTTCAAAATGTATTTTTTACATAGGTTTTGAGCTTTAAAATAATGAAGCACACCTTCAGAAAAATCTACAAAAAATATTTACAACTTATAAAAATTAAGGTTACAAAAAACTTACATTTTTTGAAAAATGTCAAATATGAAAATTTGTAACTAGATCATTAAAAAATCTAAGTTTTACAGAATGTTAAATGTAAATTATTTTAAAAAAGGAAGATGGTGCAATTTGGAAACAAATCTAAGAAAATTTAAGTTTAAAATTATAATTGAAATTGGTTTGATCGTTGAACAAAAAATTTGTATTTGATGTTTTAATATAAATCAACTTTAGTAATTCAAGAATTTGTTTGTTATTGATGTTATTAAAAGGATGTAACAATTTGTAAGAAAAATGAGTATGACGATTATCCAAAACATGTTGTGCAAATGTAGATTTTACTGAATTTGGATTAAAAAATAGTTCAAAATACATTAATAGTAGACATTCTTATTTTTGAAAATTGTAATAAACCTTGTTCATTATATTACGTAGGTAATATTGTGTTTACTTTCAACACCTTCCGATAATTGCAAGATTTGCGATATCTGTGAATTTTTTACGTTTTGGAATCATAATTTATTTTACAGATTTCAAAGGTTTTTTGTTTGTTTATATTTTTTTTATTATATAAAAATAATATTCATTATTTTGCACTTACAAACACTGAAAATTAAGTTAGATACTCAACGTGATGATTGTTCTAAAAACATTAGTAGAAAAACGAATAACACAAATGAAGGTAAGTTAAATAACATTATTATAGTAGTATCTTACGTCTAGAGATTAATTAAGCCGAAATAGACTTTAATATTGCGCTTCGTACACAGATGTTGAACTATTTTCTTAAGATTACATCCGAAGAATAATATTATTATTTGTAGTTCATCAATTTGCTTTTCTTCGTAGAATAATAATTACAACACGTCTAAATAACATCTTAAAATTGTATTACGCAAATTAACTAAAATGATAGATTTATTTTAGAAAATAAGATTCTTTAAATAATTCTAATAATAATTTGTTGTATAATTACCTAATTTTTTTAAAATTATTTTATAGAAGTGTTTTTTATTGCGATTTAAAGATTACAAATAAGTTGCAGATTGAAGTATTTGTTAGAAATTTCTATACAGAACTGCACACCATTAAATCAAAACACTGTTTTAAATTAATAACAATATTGTACTTACTATTTAGAATAGTAATCTTTTGAATCGCAAACTCTACAGACATTTACATACACAAGATTAATTTAGTTTCCAGTAAAACAGTATAAAGCTAGAAAGTTATTAAGAAAAAAAGAAAAAAATTGTTATTTCAATATGTAAACGTAAGAAAGGTCTCTAAAGTACAACTCCCAGATTTTGTAAAATTGTATTATTTTATAAATAGCACCATGAAATAATTAAAAAAATAAGTTTCTTTAAAAACGGATTAATATTTGTTTGACACGTTTATGACGTCGTGACTTACCGGTGGGTGAGCATAGGATTTCCTTCGCAGTCTTCACAAAATGTGAGAATTTTTGACGCTTTGGCTTTTGCTTCTTTACTACCTTTGTCCTGCTGTATTCTTTTATAATATCCGCCACATCTTTTTCTACTTGTTCTGGCTGAGCCTTGGAGTTTAGTTATTCTGTGGCTGCTTTTCCCTCGATTTCTTTTCTTTGTCTGTACCATATCATCACTTTGAACATTTGTTTGTCCAACTACGTCTGTTTTTTCATTTCCTTCACTCAATAAACTTTGTACTATTTTTTCTCAAAACGCTAGCATGTCCATCTTTTTTTTTACTATAATGGTTATAAACTACCCACGCGTTGACGACACATGTTCCAAGAAGTACCTCAAAAATAACCTTCTTATACCACTTATACGCTTTTCCTTAGCGTGGTGTAGTAGGAGGACATTTGGTCAGATACGTCAACGCCCTTTTTAACTTGATTATATGCTATTACAGAAATAGCTTTAGACACATCATCTCACTTACGGTTTTTTCTTCTAGTTAGTACCACCGTATCAGTATGGCTTGGAACAAAGGTGATCATTAGCACTGGACGTTTATCTTGCCATTTGATCACTCGTATTCCGTCTCTATTCTGCTGACCATAGACTTCTACTTTTTTCAACTTCTTTTGACATGCGTCCTTAAGATTTCCTTTTCTTGTGGACCTCAAAGTACCACAAACATATGTCTTAGAATCCAAAAGGTCTTAAGAAAGCTTTACACTCGAGTAAAAATTATCAATGTATAAAATTCTTCCGCAACCTTTCAGGTTTCTGAGTAACTCCATACATCTGTTATAAGTATGTCCGGGTGAATTTGATGAGTCAGTACGGGTAGAATCGTTTTCCGCATTAATTCTTAGATCGTAGGTATAACCTTCAGGCGTGAATACTTTATAGATTTTCACGCCATATTTATGTGATTTCGCAGGAAGATATTGGCGCAAGACAAGCCTACCTCTCCATGTTACCATCGTCTTATCAATGACAATCTCAATCTTGCCGGAGCAAGGACCTTTTGAAATTGGTTGCAACACATTTCTACGATACTTCTTATTTTCGCAAGTCTGTCATCCTTGAGAACGGGGTCATTATTGTCACAGAAATACAAGCACCTCAACAACATATCGAATCTGTTTTTTTTATACAACCATTGCTGTACATGTCATTGTTGGACCAATACAGACGCATCTGAGGTAGCTTATTGATCCCCATAATGAACAAAATTGCAATGAATATCTGAATTTCAGTTCTGTTGGTATCCGTCCAGTTATGCAGTAATGATCTTCGGCGAAGTCGTTTTGACTGCATAAGATGTGCGGCATATTTATTGGTTTCCAGTACTATAATGTCGAGAATTTCATCAGTTACAAAATGTTTATAAATATTGCAGGGTTCAGACAAATCCATAGTACTTATTTGTAATCCACTTTGTCCAGTGTACTGAAGGTTGACAGGCAAATCTGTACAAGCTCCCCATGTGTCGGAAGTTACTTTTTCTGTTTTGTTCTCTTCTTCTTCTTTTTTCGAAGAGTCGACTTCATCATCGGCGAGGTTTTCTTCTGCAGGTGAAGGAATTTCACTGGCAGCGTCATCATTCGAAGGTCTGTAGGATTTTTCAGAATCCTTGTTACGCTGGTTTTCTGGTAACAACAAAAAAAGAGGCAACCGCTAACACCTCGGAGAAGGAATCGCAGATTTTGTCGTGCTAAATTATAGATTAATGCTAAAAAGGCGCCAAGACGATGAAGGGTTAAATTAGGGAGAGGTCGTCTAACTCTACCTGTAGCTAGAAAAGAACAAATAACAGGACGGTGCAAACAATATTACATGGGTGGATATCACCAAATATAAGGTACGCCTTTAGTCGGGACAACAACTCGCACATCTACGCCTTCTAACTTTTAAATTTAACCAAGGAATGACTTCACTTTATTAGGTTTAACTTCGAGAATGCGAAAATCAAAGTATCGAGAATCCAAGCGTACCCGATAAATAGGTGACACACAAAAAAAGTTTAATATTAATTGTGATTACAATCTAGTATGTACGTGTGGCCATTCTAATAATCGACATGACCAACAAAGTAAAATAGAAAATGCAATACTTACAGTTGTGAATATCCAGTAGGATTTAGCTAAGCCCGTACCAGTCTAACCTAAAACGTAATATGCAATTTGACACAAAGGTACATACTGTGTGAACACAAATAATTTGATGTAATGAATACTATGGTTGACGTAAAAGAATGCGCCGAGTTTCCCTCTAATTAACTTTGCAGTTTATCAGTATTTCTTTTCATAAAATGGTGTACATGCCCCTTAACCTCTAGCGACCTGACGTCATGGAAACTTTTCAACAAAACAGGTGTTCCAGGTGTTACAAACGTCAATGATAACTTGATGATAACATTACAGGTGGAGGAATCGGACCCGCTAAAGAATTAATTTAAGCCCTCAATGCAAAAACGTTATAAAATTACATACCCCAAAATAAGCTTTCACTCAATATTACTTAAAAATTCGACCACATATTCACATAGAACCAACTAAATAATGAAAGCTTTTTGTTGGGCCGAAAAGATCGTTACGTACAATCCGTACTTTAACAAAGGTTAGCAGAAAAATGAATTCGTTTTGACAACTGGCTACGAAGAAAAAGGTAGGGATGGATCTCGGTGAACAAATTTTATACTTGAAAAGAAATTTTTCAAACTCGCGAATTGAACTACTAATTTTTAACATAACATCCTAAAACGGTTCAGATTCCGAACTAGAATCAGAATTGACGTTTGATCGACAAGCTGATGGTGGTGAGATAGTGCTAGCTTCCGTAGGGATGGTAACCCACTCGGCGATGGAGGTGTGTAACGAAACTGAGATGTTGGGTCACTTGAGGAAGGATCTATTCCAACTGTTTCCTGGACAGTAGATGAAGACGGTCCTGGATCTTCAAACGTTGTTTTTTTCACCATTGCTAATATTTTGCGGCCTTTGTCACCCATTCTTAGTTTTCTAAGACAAACTTATCTGAAACAAAAGACAATAGTTACAAAATATCACCATGTAGCACGTGCCCACCGTTGGGTCACGACGGATGTAAATAAAACTTATTACTAAGGAACGTCGTGACCCACCGGTGGGTCACAATTTAAAATTATGAAAAAAGTTTAAATTGACCTCCAAAACAAATATAAGAATTTTCTAATATTTTTTTAGAGGAATAACAATTACAGCAATAACGGATTTAGTAATCGGTGATCAAGAAAATAGAATACTTCATAACTCTCATAATATTACTTTTTATCAAAGATATGTCGATGATATTTTAATCATATTACATAAAAATGAAGTTTTAAATGTTCTAAAAATGTTTAATAATATTCATCCATTATTAAAATTTACACATGAAATAGAGAAAAACAATAAAATAAATTTTCTAGATTTAACAATAATCCATAATACCAATGGAACTATTGATACCAATTGGTATAAAAAAGAGATCAAAACAGATAGATACATTAATTATAATTCTAGCACACCGATTTCTTATAAAAAATCAGTAATAAATAATTTAGTAGACCGTGCAATAAATTTATCCTCAAAACAATTTAATATTATTAATATTAACATTATTAAAAACATACTAATTAATAACAATTACCCAATTAATTTTATTAAAAAAAACATAAAATTACGTTTAAAAAAAATTAATTACACCAAAGAACAATCCATAGAAACAACAATTAATTTACAACCTAATTATTTAGGAAATAAATTTAATAACAATTTAGTTAACAAAAAAATGTACCTTAGTTTACCAAATGTCAAAAATTTTTCAGAAAAATTGAAAAAACTTCTCAATAATTACAATTTTACAATTTCATTTAAAAACACTAATATTTTAAAAACAACATTTTTTACAAAATTAAAAGATCCTACCCCTTTACTTTTTCATTCTAACGTAATTTACAGTATATCATGCTTGTCATGTCCGAATGTGTATATTGGACAAACTAAACAGTTAATAAAAAAACGTATACAACAACATAAAAACTCTGTAAAAAATTACTACACAACTCAAACCAATAACAAAACAGCATTAGTGGAACATTCGTTTAATAAAAACCACTTTTTTTGACTTAAATAACCCAAAAATTTTATATAATAAATCTAATCTAATTAACATTTAAATTTTACTATTACCTTCTTCCTTATAAAATCAAAATTTATTTTCAAATACTTTTCACAAATTCTTATCACCATTCACATTCTTAACATTATATTTCCACATGCACGTTAGTTCCATAAAAGATTCAAAACCTATAATAGTTATTCCTATTAATAAATTAAATTTTATATATAATTAAAATTAAAATAATTATTCAAAATGTTAAATTCATTGTTGGAGGTGAAAATTTCCTCCTTTAAGTTAATTTTCAATAATATTTAAATTAGAAAATTTGGTAAGCTGTTTTTGTAATTTTGCGATTTCATGAGGAATCCATTTTAGTATTCATCCAAATAAATATAATTAGTAAATAACAAAATGTATTTCTAATATTTATTTTAATCTAAAAATGTTTAATGTTACTTAATTATTAAAATATATTGTATCTACAGATTTTTGAAAAAGCACTAGTAGTGCGAAACGTAATGTCAACACATATTAATTAAAAAAAAAAACCAAAAAAAATATTCTCATTTTTTGTTGCTGTAATTGTTATTCCTCCAAAAAATATTAGAAGTAAACATAACACCAACAGCATTCTTCATTTTAATCAAATGTAAAAATATTTATTGATACATATATGTACAATTGCATCATTATTTTTTAATCATAAATTTTATTTCTGAAAAAATAACAGTAGTTTAATCTACACATTCTGCGTATACCACAATAATAATTGTTAAAATATACATCGCAGAATGTTTTGAGAAATAAATAAATTGCGACAACACAATTCCAATTGTTTTTCAAATATTATTGGTTTGTTTCAAATTTTCAATTTGTGTTTTCTCAACTTCAGATTTATTCATTAAACTTTGATAACAACTGCAACTTTTCCCGGCATCTTCTATAATTATAACAAGAAAAATGTTTTGGTTTTGTGTAATGTACATAAAGCTCTTTTTTTAATTAATTTACAAGTTATTACCTAATTATAGGAAAAAAATAATTTGTGTTGTAGTAATTTATATAATTGATAGTGTGGAGTAATCGATAGATAATAGCGTAACTTATTTATATTTAGCATATACCGTGTAATAAATTAAGGTTCGTTAATTAATATTGACCAATTTCAACGAACGATAAGGAAATTGAAAAGTAAATTTAGTATAATTGGAATAATTACATAAGTTAATGCTACTTTACAACGCAGTTTAATTTACAAACACAATCTCTACAAATAGCACTTAGCAGTTCATTAACTAAATCTAAATAGCTAATGCTCACGAAGCAAATGCTGTGTGTGAGTTTGTACTCATCGAAGGGTTAATTGCATCTAGTAAACAATCGATAGCGGAAAAGTGAAACTATGCCCCTGATGTCCCGTGGTTCATTATAAAGCATTCTTAAAGTGTCGACAAATTTGAGTTACTGAAATTAATGCGACAAATTTAGATAACACGTAAAAAGCCTTATACAAACAAAATTTAATTTAATAGAGTTCTGATATCTTTTTAAAAAAATTTATGAAACTAAAAATACGTGAGATTTTTTCATTATAATACAGATAATCCAATTATTTTTCTTGTCAATAAAAATGATATCATGCTTCTGTAATCTTTACAACGTAATCTATAATACAAAGGGATGTCTACATTTTTCTTTCTCGGGACTTCTCTCAAAAGCTTAGGCGTGGTAGTCCCAGTCATTAAGTCATTCTATATATATTACACATCCTATACCATTTAATTCTGCCAACGGATAATCGTAAAGGAGTTTTCGATTATTATTAAAATGTGATTAACTTTATTTTGTTTGTCTCGATTTTTCAAATGCAATATATATTTAAAACGAACGCGTAATTGATTTATGTTGCAGATTCAATTAATTTTATGTAGTTTTTGCTCAAACGAAGCAATCAAACTAAAGCAGGTATTAATACTTTGAACGGTGCTGATCAATACCTGTACATTGTTTTAACGTTTACGAAGTGCATCCGCATTAGCAAATGCACTTAAGGAAATTTGTCTTTTACTTTGTATTTGCATAATAACGATTCGCGGCACACATAATGTTTACTATGAAAGCTTTAAAATATGAGTAAAACACGTTAATTCATTCTCCAATTGCGCTATATAAAGTATAGAAATGCATAATTCATTACAAAGTTCTACAGATACGTTAAGAAATTCATAAATGCTATTTACTACTAAAAACAATATATTAAATCTGAGCAAAAATGTTGATAAGGATTTTATATCATGTATGTATAATTTTTTAGAATTACAAAATTTAATTAGAAGTAATTTAAACACAATTCACACGTACGCTAAAAAACTTTTGTTTTTAAATTAGTAGTATGTGCATCGGTTTTTTGAATTGTTGCAATTATGCAAACCATATCAAAGTATGACACAAAAACGTTTATTAACACCTTCCTGTTTAGAATCTTAATTGTAGAACATGTTCTCGTTATTTACAATACAAAATTGTTACATATGTTAGAGTCGCATAATTTTTGAATGGTTTTTTACACTTAAAAAAACTTATAGAGTTATAACTTAAAAACACACATTAGTGGTTAGTACGATCTCTTTTGAAAATTTTTTACCTGCAAAAGTTGTTAAAACGAAAATTGCTTAAATAAAAGAAACATAAATGAGGCAATTGCCTGTGCTTAGTGATAAGGGGTGGGTTAGCTTAGAATAGACATTTGTAAAATTAAAAAAAAATAAGTAAAATACTCAAGATCGGTGTGGACGCTAATCCAGCAGACGATGAAATCAACTTCTAGATCTTTGATCAACCAGAAGCCTATCAGGTTAGTTACAACCTTTAATGAACCTACCTTTATAGGATTGTAACAACAAATCTGAAATTATAATACAAAATCAACACGCTCGTGTTGTGATTAAAAGGCAAATTAATAAAACAGTTAATTAAAATTAAGCAACAATAAAAATAAAAGCGAATACGCGCGTCATACGTAATTAAATTAAAATACACGAATCAATACTTGTCGATCGGTTAAATTTGTTCACCGACAGCGAATCAATCACTAAAGTGTTTTATTTAGTTGACGCAATTACGTCAATCAACGTTAAAAATAATTTACACTTTGATCAGTTCAAACCCTTTAAACTACACTGAACTTGAATATTATCTCAATTAAATCATTTCCACTATACGTAAATTGTAAATAAGAGATTTTCTTTTCTGATGAAAGCTGCAGGTGACTGGATCTAGAAGCTAGACGGATAATCGGACTAACGTAAAACTTAATTAAAAAGGCGATCACGGATTGACTTAATGTTTTATATATTACTATAATATTTAGATTATGTTAGTTAATATGCCAAACATTACTCAAATAATAATAATAATTTGCTAAATTTTCGAATTTGGGTTTTTTTTTAACCTTAAACACAAAACTTTACGATTCTAGAGGTCAAACAACCATTGCGTCACGTGCCGACTTTTAGCTCTTGATATAATTGGTTCTGGAATTACTACATCATTAGGAAGGTACCGACAACATGATTATCAAAAAAAATCGCATATGATTTAATACGAGAATTTTTTCGTAACTTAAAAGCAAGCGTTTAACTCAGTTTCATTCGGTAAGTGGGTCGCAAAAACGTAATTTTGTCATTCTAGAATAGAATAGAATATAAAAACTATAAATCTAAATAAAGTCGTTTGACGACTTAAAGCACTGATTTCCAAAGTGTTCTCTATCGACTATATCTAGGAACTGACAACTTGCAGAGGTATTGAATAGGGGGTCTATGAGATGTATATGTAGGTCAACGATAGTGGAAGCATGTCGTAGCTCTAATTTTAGCGGGCGTGTTATTGCAAATAACCTGAAATAGTTTTTATTATTATGTCTTATTTAAATAAATTGACTTTGGTCACAGATAACTGATACTAAACATGTCCGAACCTAAAAAGAACGTAAACAGTACAGTCTTAGTTATTTAAAATTTGGCATCATTCCATCGTTCTTGAACAATTGCTTATGCGTCGTTTATGCAACAAAGTTTTAAGCAATAGCGCTATAAAATCATATAAACTGAAGGATCATTTGAGAAAATGTCACCTTGATAGAACAGGTAAAAATTTAAAATACTTTTAAACACCTAAAGATAAACTTCAGAAGAGATCCACGGTAAACAAAATGTTTATTTCGACCGCAGGCCGATGAATGTTTGCGGGTATCTTACAATATCTTGCTTTAAATAGCAGAATCTGGAAATTTTCATACTATTTTGCCAGCCGTTTAAAAGGTGTAAAAAAAATTGTCTTAAACACAGTTGAAAGACGTATTGATAAAATTAGTTATGATACTGATAGCTTTTTGTGTAATTGTATTGTGGCCACACGGACGTCGTCAGCGAACTGCATTAAAACTTTAAGAAGGGACAAAAGTTCCGGTTGCAACCCACAGGCAAAAGTAATAAAAAAATGTACTAACTTAAATCTTTTGGAAAGCTTTGTTGCTGGGCGCGTACAACCACCTATCCTCAAAATAAATCAAGGTCTTGATTTAACCAAAAATGAGCAATTGCTCGATTTATCTTTACTTTACCCGAAAGCGAGCAGCGGGATTTACAAGCAGGTAATCAGGCTTAGAATTTTATATTCAGCTGTCATCTGGTGGAAGAAGGTTGTCTAAAAAACGCAATGACTAAGCTGGCAAAGGTACATAAGCTAGCGTACCTTAACACCATAGGTGGCATGAGAACGACAGCCATGGCAGGGATGGAGATCTTATTAGGAATCGCTCCCCTGCAAGTGACAATTAAGGAGGAAGCCATAAAAGAGGCTTTAAAACACCACGAGACATATCATTACAAAGAAGGCAACCTTAAACAATACTTGGAAATTCTTACCAAAGTTACCTCAATGATGGCAATGACCAAGATGAGTGATGCTATACAAACAAACGTGGTCTTTAACCATAAATACAGAGTCAACATTCCAAACAGAGAACAGTAGAAGGGAGAAGTTTTGGAATATGTGTGGAATGACTCCCAAAAATGGTACACTAACTGCTCGAAAACGACCGAGATCGAAAACTCATCTCTCGCTAGAAACTCCACCGTATATCAAGCAGAGGTACACGCTATAAACATGGCAGTGGAACAACTGATCAACAGAGGCAAATGCAATCAAAGGATAAGCATTTTGTCAGATAGTCAAGCAGCATTAAAGATGCTTAGCAGTAGCAGCTTCAAATCATAGATGCTTCACAAAAACCATAGATCTCTAAACCAACTGGCAGATGAAAATAAAGTTGAGTTTGTTTGGGTGCCAGAACATCAGGGAATAGACGGCAATGAGAAAGATGATAAACAAGTTAAACTAGGAGCAGTCGAATTTTTTTTATTGGACCAATTGCCTAGTTTGGCTTTGGTCAGAGGGATTTCCAGGGACTTATAAAGAACTACACAAGCAAAGAAATCAACAGAATCTGGAAAGAAACTCCAGGTCTCAAACAGCCTAAGAAATTTCTAAGCTACAATCAGAAAAAGATGAAGGAAATCATGAGACTTAGCAGAAAGGAGCTGAGACTTCTGTGCGGAGCACTAACGGGACATACCTATAGTAAGTATCATCTTAAAAAAATGGGACTGGTGGATAATAACAAATGCCGGTACTGTGGTGAAGAGGTGGAATATATAAAACACATCATCACGAGTTGTCCAGTTCTACCAGTTCACCACACTCTAGTGACAAAAAAAAAACATAACAAAGTGATTACTGGACTTTACCAGAGTTTTATAACGGTTCACAATTCAACAGCTTCTAAGATTATGACACGATTTGAGCTACGTTGCCACATCCTTTCAGATATAAAAGTTTCGAAGTGGAGATTTCATCTTTGGAAATGTGCATTCACAGTTTAAAAACTGTTTTTTCAACAGTTTGTCGCGTTTGCGATTTCTTGTCATATCTAAAGAAGACTTACAGCAGACTGGACTTGCAATAAAAACATTTCGCGACGTGAAATAATCGACATGCATTTTTATTATATTCTCTAGGTGTTCTTAGCGTGATCTTTCGGCGCAAAAAAAGTAGAACTAATAATATAAGCGACCCGTTAATTGCCAAAGACAAAGAAAAGATAATATTATATTTGCTCTCTCTGTTTACAACAAAAAAAACAAACAAAAAACTTCCTTAAACGATAATATTAAATTTAATTAGTTATTCTCAATTTTCTCGCTTTAGACAGTATCTCAATTCATCGTATCTTTCGTAGAACAAACAAATAAAAAACTTACAAACGCATATCCAAATAAATTTAACTAATATCTGACCTTTCAAAAGAAAAACTCCCTTATGCAACTTTTTACGTTTTTGCACCGCGTCAGGGTTTTTAAAACCTTCGTTTAAAACTCTCCTCTTTCTTTGTACGCAATTTTGACTTTATATCCTAAAACGTTTTTTTCGATTGGGCAAGTTCACGAACGCTCTTAGTACCATATCTGCCAATTGGCTTTTCCTTTTTTTACTCAATCTGTTCAAAGCGGCGTTGTGCCCCTTTCTACCCTTAAGATGTTACTACGTTTTGTTATTGGGCGGCGCTACATGCTACAAATGAAATAAAAATTTACCGATGCTACTATTTCTTTTTCTTATTAATATTAAACAAATGCGCTACTGATTATAAAAAAGCATTAAAGAGATGAACTTTACTTTAACATGATTCTTTTCTCTAATCTTAACATATTTATAACGCTAATAATAGTAATAATCTTTACAATTGCCTGACTGTTGATACAATTTCAACGTTCAAAATTTACTCAAATTTTATTTTACATACTTTCGTTCTATGCGGATAACTTTACAGTAAAATCGTTTATAACTAGTAATTACTGATAACTTTTATTACAAAATTTTATAAATCAGATTTATTAAATTACTTCTTCGTTTACGCATTTTAAAATTTTAACATAAATTATTGGTTTAGTCGAACATGTGTGTTTCGGTCTAGTTGATTTTGGTGACCACCGCGGTTTTTTTGCGGGTAAGGGTACCTTTGTCAGTGTGGTAATATCTGGAGTTGTTTTTCTTGTAAACCATCCTGCATCGAAACCGCCACAATTTTTGTATTAAGATGATTTGTTTAATTTTCTTAGATTTATTCCGACAGCGGGAGAACAAATCAACGCACTAGAAAGACACCTGCAAACTATGGTGAATTTTTGATAGTAAATTAATCTGTGACCCTCTTTCCGCTTTAGTGATAAGAATGTTTCTTTTTCTGACACATGTGTTTACTTCTGCTGCGTTTTATAGAGTTTTGACACTGTCGGACCGTCACCCCCAGAGTTCAAATGGGTTGAATTATGTGACAATATGCAGACAATCAACCTGATGCTATATCACTCTCCTTATGAATCGCGATGTCGTTATCTAGCCGAATCGTTATTTTTGTAAAATTGGCTGTATAACTTATAACGGTTCCACTCATATCGACTCTCGGTATTTTGAACCATAACGATTATGATATAACGGCGGCGTTTTGGTAGCCGTTATAAACACGATTGTGATGTATAGGCTTGAAAGCTTTTTTTGTATGAAAAAATGAATTTTGGAGATGTTCTGCGCGTTGCATTATATGAGGAACTGGGAAATGCAATTAGAAAAAGAGTCTTTTCAGTTTTACCGTGTACTTAAAAAAGTAAGGTTAGAAAGGTATTTTTTCATACAGGCAAAGGAGGATTTTACGCGAAAACAGCGACCCGTTTGAAGTAACTACGTAAACAAAATGTATAAAAAAGATGTAAGCTATGTAACGGTGTCTTTTACAATTCAGTTATATTTCGAATTAATACAATATGCTTATACTTTTACGTATTAAATAAAGCCATTAATCAATAGAAAATTAGGGCTATCGAGGGATGATGTGCGTCACTTAATGGATTTCGTAGCAAACATTTGAATTTTATTTCATACCAGGTAGTTTTAGTCTGAATTTTTTCAATTTCAAAATCTACCAGCCAGATGTTTTACGACGGCACGGCGCGTGCCCTATATCTTATTCGCTCTTATACGTTGTATAGCACTCTTTGTTTTTTTAAAGGCGATACTTTTTTCCAAAATAAGGATTGCAAGATAGTGGGCGACATATCGATATAATTAAAATACCGATACAGCATACCTATTTTACCAGTGATTGTTATGTCGATCGTTAACTTCGACCATTAAAATCTGATAGCGATTGGTCGCTAAGTATAACGAGAGTGTTACAGCATCAGACTGAATAAAGTAAACACAATGAGAATAACAAACAAACTATTACTCTAAAACGTTGCAAGATAGAGGAAAGTTGCACTTATAAACTTTTATAGAGATCAAAATTTACTATAAAAAATTCCGCGGAAGGGTACAATTACCTTCTATAGTTTACAAGTGTGCAAAGTTGCACGATAATGTCTTACATTACATTAAAATTCTGTAACTCTTAAACTATTAGACTATTATACCCCCCGCGGACTTTTTTGCAGTAAATTTGTGCTCTATAAATATGTTTAAGTGCAATTTTTTGCAGCGCACAAGGCGGAAGCTCCCGCGGATCTGATTCTGCAATTACTATAATTATTTTTCAGCTCTGCTGAGTGAAATTAAGACTTGTTATATTTTAAAAACATAAAACATTAATTAAAATTCTGTAACTCTTAAACTATTAGATATAATTGTACACACCCGCGGACTTTTTTGTAGAAAATTTTGTGCTCAATAAAATGTTTATGTACAATTTTTATCTATATTGTACCGTTTTTGCAGCGTACAAGGCGGAAACTCGCGCTGATCTAATTATGCAATTACTTTTATTATTTGTCATCACTGCAGTGAAATTAAGACTTATTATATTTTTAAAACATAAAACGAATAATAGGGAATATCTTGTTTAATAATAATAAACATTGCATCCGAAAAATACAAAAAATGAAGTGAAATTGAGCACCACCGCAAGTTCCAGATTCTTTTCATCTGAGCGTTTCATCATTTCGTTACACAAGCCTTCGAATCAAGCTCCCCATAAGTGTTTTCAACACTAGTAACTTTTGTTTATTACGTATTATAAAAAAAATTATAAAGTTTGGTTTGTTTTAGTAATTTCTAATTTTCCTAAGTAATTTTTTTAACATCATTTACATAAATGCAAAATCTATTAAAATACAGTAGTTATAATTGCTACATTAAACGATTATTTAATAACAGTGATTAAATCAAATGTTAGTGTAGTTCATTAAATATAAATTAATATAATGTTAAACGTGTTTGCAATTGTACCTTTAAATGTTTTATTAAGGTTTTGTTAAAAGCAATAAATTGTATGCTACTTAACAACGAAATTTATTTTATACACGAAACACTCGTAATTTATGGTATACCATTGGGTAACAATATTTCCTACAATATGTATACTTTTATGTAGATTTCTACCACATTTTTTACAAAGTAGATGTTGTAAGTGCAATAAAAATAATAGTGATAAATTTCAAAATTTAAATTTTTAAACGACTCAGCTGGTAACGCATAATTTTGTTTATTTGTTTCAACAATTTTATACGTTTTACTTGTAACTATTAATTTTCTAAACATATCATTAATTAACCAGCGTTTTTATACTATATTTAATTTTGTTGTTTTTAATTAATATGTGAACGTTTAAATTTTGTGGTTTTATATTTATCCTTGCGATACTATTCTATTTGTGCGTCAACTCACTATTCTATTTCATATGATTGGTTTCAACTTTACATTGAAGTCGACATGATGTCAAGTTTGTTATCATTTTGACACCGATGTAAGTTAAAGTTAAAACGTGGTTCCAGCCCGGATTATGAATTATTTCATATTTTGGTTTGTAAAATTTACGCTATTAGCGTAATGCCAACCGTTTGTGATCTATCGTAAAAAAATATAAAATAATTAAAGCTAAGAAATTATTTAGTGAATGTCAAGAAAATGTTCATTTTTATGAGTGTGTCAAAATGTAAAAATGCGTTTCCTATTTAAAAGTACATTTAATTATAAAGTAAAATCCGCGTATGCATCTTAACTAAGATTATATTTATTTTTAGTGCTATTTTTTATTTTTATTCTCTACAATAAATTATTATCGTATTTTTATTGTTTTATACCTATATTTATACGTGTTGTTTACCTAAGAGACTTGATTTTTATTGGAAATTAAAACATGTTATTATTGTTTTATGTATTTGGTGTTCTTGTACTAACTTAGATTGTTTTTCTTTTTAACGTTTTCGTTAAAGAAATTAAGCGTCATTCAACAAACGTTTAATTATAAATTATGTACATAAGTAGATGTTTAATAAAGTTTTAAATAAATTATATATTTTTTACTAAGCCAAAGAGGGCTTAAAGTTTTTTATAAAAAATATTCTAAATATTAATTATTTATTAAAGCATTTTTTGTTTAAACTAACAAGAAAAGTTACAATTAATAAGTACAACTTTTTTGAAGTAATACACATAACTGAAGAATTGAGTAAATAGTACTTTAGAAGAGTATTTAATTAAATACAGCGTTCTCAAATATAACAAAAATAAATTACTCATATAAATTCCATGTTACTTTAAAACTTCTTTAATTTTACCCAAAAGTTTTTAAGTTGCTTTAATATATATGTAAAAATACGTAATTAGCAATTTTGTTAAATATACAAATTTATTTAGATTATTCAACTCTTTAAATTTTTTTCTAAATGTTTGCATTTATGCTATGACAAAATGGTTGGGGCAGTTTTAAGTGTAGTTGACGAGTTTCTCTCACCTCGCATCTAGTGTAGGAGTTATTTCCCTGGGGCGTCAGCCTAGCACCCGGTTGAAGTTCTCTACGGGCTTTGGGGTTACGGCAAACATGGAGCAATTTGCATTGAAATTTATGTTATTGTTGACTAGAAATGTATTTAGAATTCACATTCACGAAATCTTAACAGAGTATTATAATCTATAAGGTTAGACAACAACGGGTAGATTAGGGGTTGTGTTTTAGAGGATGTACTATAATTTAATTGCAGGATTGAAGTACAAAAGACTTCATACAATTTGTACTACATGCTTTAATATGATTATGTGTAAGTAGTTGCTAAACAGTTGCTTCTCTCAGGCAATTCTGAAATGATTCAAATTTTGTTGTAAACAAGAACTTTCAATACAATTTGGCAAAAGCACAAGTGAATTTATATGCGTCTTTAAAATAACTTTTTACGTATAAAAAATATTTTTGAAAACCCGCATATTGAAAATTGAAAGTTTAAACTACCTTAACTAACTTTAATATACTGTAATTTAATTCAACGTGACTTTTCATATATTTTATTGTTCCGTTTACTGTCGCTTTTAGCTATAATATTTTATTAGAATTGGGTAAAGTCAGAAGTTTTTGTTAAATTTAACGATTTCTTTTCATATTAAAATTTGTGTTTGTATTACTAAAGTAATTCTTTTGTTATTGCCGTACATTTTACTACGTGATTAAATCATGTACACAAATAATTGTTTCAAAACTAATTTAAAAAATAACAATTTATAACGTGATAAAAATGCAGGTAACAAAATACCAGTTTTGTAATTAAAGCTTTGTTTGAATTTTAAATGTAGTTTTTATAACTGTTGCATTTAAATATTAAAAAAAATAATAAAAAGCAATTGAATCGTGCGGTACCTTTCGATGTAGAAGGTCGTATTTACATTTAAGGAAACGTAAAAGTGAAATAGAAGTGTAGAAACTGGAGAAGATAGTGAGTGAAGGAACCGGAGCTAGTAGTGGTAGTAAGAAGGAAGAAAGAGAGAAAATGGGGTGGGTAACGGGGGAAGGGTGTAAAAGAATAAATAAATAAAGTAAAAAATAGAAACCGAGGTGGAAAAGCATAAAACTGTGACAAACTAGTGAGCCAATAAACAGTATAATCCAGAAGGTCAGTGATAAAAGATGACCTCCTACATTAATAGAAATTATTGCATTTAAATCGAAATTAAAGCGAGATCACGACAAAAAGCGGTAGATGAGGAAAGATGGAAAAGTAAAAATAATATTGTAATAAAGGGGTGGAAAAGTGAAGAACCACAAAAGAATTTAGCATTGATGCTGGAAGAAAAACTAAATGTGAAAATAGAAGTAAAAAAGGTGACAGTAATGAACAAAGAGAAGAAAAATGAGATGGTTGTAACGGAAATGGGAGGATAGGAGGAAAAGCAGAAGGTGATGACGGAGAAGAAAAAATTAATATATACAAAAATATATATGTCACGATTTGACATGGGAAGTAAGAAGAGTACAAAGAGAAATAATGAACATAGCGGTGCAAAAAAGAGCGGAAGGGAAAAAAGTATAGGTAGGGTACAGGAAAATGAAGATAGACGACAATAATAAGAGCCTGAGCAGAGAAAGGGGAGAGAAAATAGGTAATCATAGGGCAAAGGAGGGGGCGATAAAGGAAAGAAAGTTGACAAAATGGCAAAGAAAAGGAATAATGAGTAATGGAAAAGGAAAAAAAAGAAAGAGGAAAAAAAGAAACTAAGGAAGAAGCACAGGGGCAGGTGAGTGAGCTGAGAGTATTGTTTTGAAACGTAGCGGGAATAAAAAACAAGGAACAGTATTTTTGGAAGTACATCAAGGAACAGGATGTAGTGGGATTACAGGAGACATGGATGGAAGAAAAAAAATGGGAGTGGTGGGAAAAAGAGTTGCTGGAGAAGTTTGAATGGGAGGTGCAACATGCAGAATGAGAGAAAAATAAAGGGAGAGCAAAGGGGGGTATAATAACGGGAATAAGAAACCAATAATTCAGTCAGGAAAAGAAAAAGAAGAGGATTTGTAGAAAGAAACATACAGTGAGGAAAAACACAAATCAAATAGTGACGGTTTATAGCAATAGAATGAAAGAGACAAGGAAAAAATAGAAGATATGATAGAAGAGAAGGAGGAGGGATTGATAATAGTAGGAGGGAACTTCAACGCAAGAATAGGGGAAGTTGGGGGAAAACAAGAAAGAAAAGAGACGGGAAAAAGACAAACAAAAGACAAAGTGATAAATAAAGAGGGAGAAAAACTGCTGGAAATGTGCAATGAAAAATGGTGGGAAATAATGAATGAGAACAGAGAAGAAGAAGAAATGGGAGAATATACGTACATAAAAGGAAAGGGAGAATCAATAATAGATTTTGTAATGAAAAAAAAATGAAATAAATAAATAAAACAAAACTTTGTCATTCAGCCATTAATTGATGTATTTTCAAATAGTGTAACATGTTTCGGATCTTATTAAATATTTTTAGGTCATCTTCAGACTGAAAAATTACTCATTACAAAAAGGAACAATACAAATTATAGTTATAATATTACCAGTTTGTTCGTTCTTGTTGTCATGTCGTAAACCAATTTCCTCTTCAAGGTTTAATTTTATTTGTTATAATTGTTCGTTATTCGTTAATTAGTCTGAAGATGACCTACAGAATATTTAATAAGGTCGAAACATGTCACACTATTTGAAAATACATCAATTAATGGCTGAATGACAAAGTTTTGTTTTATTTATTTATAACAAATGAAGAGGCTGAAGAAAAGGTGAAGACATGTAAAGTGGGAGAAAGAAGATGAGGAGTACATAACGAAAAAAAAGTGGACAATAGAGGGTATAAAAAGATATAAATAGAGAATAGGAAAAAAGGTATGAGTAAAGAAGGGATTACAAGAGAGTGTGGAGGAAATGAGAGAGATGATGGAGAAAGCAAAGAGAAAGTCAGGTTTAGAAAGTGGAAGGGGGAGAAAACAGGATGGAAGAAATCGTGGGATAGAGAATGCAAGGAAGCACAGAAAAATGCAAAGAAAGCATTAAGACAGTGGAAAAAGGGAGAAAAGAAAAAGAAGAATACAAAGAAGCAGTTAAAATATACAAGAAAACATGCGAGAGAAAGAAGGAAGAAAACAAAAAGAAACATGAGGAGCAGATCAAAGAATAAAAACGGAAGAAGAGGTGTAGAAGTACCTAAAGAAATAAAGGGAAAAAACATGACAACAAAAGGAATACAAATTAAAGAATGGGAGATATATTTTAGGAATCTGCTGGGAGGGGAAGAACAAAATCAGAAAAAAGAAAAAACGCAGTAGTAAGACGGGAAGAAGGATATAGGGATAGAATAAATGAAGACGAAGTAATTGAGGCAATAAAGAGCATAAAGAAAGGAAAACCGGAAGAAGAAGATAAAATACAAAGCGAAGAGTGGGTATACGAGGAAGAAAACATAGCAAAAAGGAAGATGGAAATACTAAATAAAATATGGAAAGTGAAAGGATTCCTGAACAGATGGAGAGAGGGAATAATATGCCCGATCCATAAAAAAGGAAAAAGAAATAATGTCAAGAATTACAGAAGGGTAACATTATTAAGCACGGCATACAAATTATATGCGACCGTACTACAAGGAAGACTACAGAAGGAAATAGATGAAAGAAGTTTGGTACCAGACGGACAAGCGGGATTCAGAAAAGGAAGAAGTGTGATAGACAACATATATATACTGAAAGACTTGGCGAATAAAAAGCTAGAAAAAAAAGAAAGAAAATGGTGGCATTATTCGTAGATCTAAAAGCCGTTTTTGACAGAGTGAACAGGGAAAAAACTGTGGTATTACAAAAAAAATCAATGAAATATTAATAGAAAGAATGGATGAAATCTACGAAGAAACGAGGAGCAGGGTCAAAGTGAATGGGGAAGAGAGCAAGAAATTCGTTACAAAGAGAGGGTTGAGACAGGGATGCCCACTGAGCCCAAGCCTGTTCGTTGTATATACGGGGAATCTGGAGGAGACAATGAGAGGGCAACAGACGGGAGGGAAAACAGGCAGGAGGGATAGTGGTAGGGAAAGCGAAGGTATGATCGTTGGCGTATGAGGATGACATAGTGTTGGTGGCTAAGGAGGAAAAGGAAATGAAAGATATGATGAAAACACTGGAAAAATACATGAAAAAAAAAAGAAATGGAAGTAAACAGGGAGAAACCAAAAATAATGGTATTTAGAGAAGGAGGGGTAAAAGAAAAAGAAAAGAGTTGAAATGGAGAGATGAGGAAGTGAAGGAATTAACATACCTGTGCTACACGATGAGGCAGGATAATAAGGAGGGAGAACACATAAAGGAAAGAGTGAGGAAAGGAAACAGGTTAATAGGACAAGTGTGGGTTGTGGGGGAAAGGGTATTCGAGATGGACATACAAAAAAGAAAGTTGTTGTTTGAAAAGTTAATAAAGGGGGTGGTGATGTATGGTGCGGAAATATGGTGGAAGGAGTAAAGAAAGGTAGAGGGGCTGCAAGAAAAATACTGGATATTGGTTTTGGGACTAGACAGAGATACACCGGGGTATATTGTGAGAGAGGAGGTACAGGTAGCACAAATAAAAGTAGAGACAGGAAAAAGGGACATAAAATACGAGGAAGAACTGAGAGAAAGAACAGAATGCAAAATAGTGCAAGAATGTTGGAAAGAGATAAAGGGAAGAAAAGTGAAGTTTGGACAGGAGGGCAGTGAAGAGTATTACAAAAGAAACGGGTACGCTAGAAAAGAAGTGGAGAGATTAAGAGACATTGAAAAACAAGAAAGATGGAGAGGATAAAAGAGGGCAGATATAATAGGAATTATAAGGAATAAAGGGTGAAGGGGTGCCAGAATATTTAAAGGATATAGGGAATAAAAGCAACAAAAAAAATGATAGAACGGTTCAGATGTGGGAACGAGGAGTTAGGTAACAAAACTGGAAAAAAATGAAGAAAAGATGTGCAGACTATGTGGAGAAGAGACGGAGGACCTTAATCACATGAGAGATAAATGCAGAGAATTAAGAGAAGAGGTTATGAAAATAGAGGAAATCTTAGACGAAAACGTAAAGGGAGCGGAGTGGATGAAAGAAGTATGGAGAAGGGGGAAAAAGTTAAGAGGAGAAGAGGGATAATGAAATGTATTTTAAAAAAATGTAAATAGAATGTAATGTAGTAATTGTAAATAGGGGAAGCTCGAACCAATTTGTAACCTTGAGCAACCAAATAAAGTCAAACTTATATAATAAAAAGCAATAATAATTTATTTACTTAGATCTTATGCACTTTCATTTTGCTTAAAAATTCCTATTAATAACAATTTTTCATTCTGGATAATTTCCGTGTTATCACACAAGCAGACTTTTCGTCACACGTCATAGTGAACATTTTCAAAGCCCAGAACAAACTGGTTTCCAATTCTCCGGTAAAAAAAAACAAAATTCTAATTAGAAAAGAAATTGTTTTAGTCTCCTGTAAAAGAAAACTAGATTTTTTTGCTTATAGTAATTAGAAACATTCGCCAAAACTTTCATAGTTTGATGATCCGCTACCGATGACTTTGAAGATAGTTTTTAGGGCGAATACATCTTTGATGTCCCTTAATACAAATTCTCACGTTTCTAACCGTTTCTCCTATGTATACTTAACCACAAGAACAAAGAGTTTTTGATGTTATACGTACAGTATTATAAACGTTTGTTTCTTTATCATTTGATGGTTTGGCGGTTATGGTTGCTCATGTTGAATTGCGTCTTAACTTTGTACTTTTTTGCATCTTTCCTAAAAGATCTATTTTAATAATCCTGGCGGCGGTTAGTGTAAAAGTTTATAAAAGGAAACGCAGTTATTTTTAAAGAGTCTTGATGATGTAATTTTAGAACAAAGTTTATATCGGGACACAGTTGGTGCGTGACGCGATGCGTATTTTACCCTCTTAAGGATTGTAAAGTTTTGTGTTTATGGTTGAAAAAGACCCGAGTTCAAAAAATTACGGTTTTAAAAATTATATTTTTTACTTAACATGGGTTTTCGTAAAATTTATGGTTAAGTGATGTTTGGTATCGTATAATCAACATAATTGCGATTTAATAATTAATTTATCCAAGTCATTTTGTCATCGCCTCTTCGAATCAGCTCTCCAGCTCGTTACTGCCTAGATTTATCAACTAGTTTCTGGGTCTAGTCCCCGCAGCTTCATCAAATTACTTTTAAGTATTTACAATTCACGTTTTGTGCAAAAGATTTAATTGCAATAATATTTGAGTCCAGTGTAACTTAACCTATCAAAATGTATTTATTCTATTATTTCTAACGTTTACTTACGTAATTTTGTTATTGCAATATAACAATTTGGTGAATGATTCGACGTCAATAAATTAATTTAACAGATCGACAAGTATTGCTTTGTATATTTTAGGTTAATTTTAAGCTAAACGAAACTTGGGTCATTTATTAATTAAGTAAGTTTTTTTTTATAACTGTGTTTCAAATCACATACGCTTTTTAATAACACGGCGTGCATGTTGAAACTGTGTTAACCTATCAGACTTGTGATGTTCCAACCCTCAATGTCGGTTTGTAAAGGTTGAAACCAATCTGATGGGTTTCTAGGTGATCAAGAATCTGGAAGCTAATTTCATCGTATCCTTGATTGGCGTTTACACCGGTTTAGAATATTTTACTTCCGATTCTGTCATTCTCAAAGTTGTCACGTATTTCTATTCTGAGCTAATCCACCCCTTACCACTAAGCACCTTCGCAACTTCATTTATGTTACTTTCATTTAGGCAATTTTTGTTTTAACCGCTTTTGCATGTAACAATTTTCATAGGCTTACTATTGGTGTGTCGGATACGGTAAGAGATTGATGTACAAGGACCACACATTTATTAAGAGAATTTTACGACAGACCAATACCTTCTGTTTTTGGAAATTACTTTGCAAGACTATTTGAATAATGCTCTCTTAAACATTTTTTGAAATTTTGCATATTCCAACATGACGGTGCTCCCGCTCATAGATTCGCAAGTTTATGAATCAGTTATAAACGTTTTAATAAATGAATTATAATTGCTGTTTTGTTAAATAATAGTAGTTCATTTTTGTTTTATCTCGTATAATTACTAACATAGCATTTTCGGCATAGACAATAGATGCACAATATAACAAATATTGTTGTTACTGCATCAAATTATAAAGCTTAATACTAGTACCGTTTTGTACTTGTTTATCTATATGTTTTGAAAACAATTTTATAGTGCTGGTATTAGGTTTTATAGGAAATATTAAACAATGCCCTACATTTGAATATATTCAGTTCGGAAAACAAAGAATTGAACGTTTGAATATTCACATGTACAAGTTTGTACTAATTTGCTATAATTATTTATTGATTGACCTATAACATATTAATACTTATACTTCAATGCATTTTTAATTCGAATAAAAAAATTCTGGTTATGCAAACAGGTAATTTAAATAATTAATTAATTTTTACTACTGAACGTTTAGAATTGTTTATATATTTGTTTGTTTATAATAAATGAAATTAGTACAAGAAAGTGATTATAATAAATAACACGTGACAAAAAAAATGATATTCATAGTCATAATTTTTAAAACTATTAGTTAAAAAAAACAAAAACAAAACATTAAATTATTGGGTAAACAAATAAACAAAAAAAATGATTTGGAACAACAAGCTTAGAAAGTGAAAATGCAATAATAAGATGATGCCGTAAAAATAGTAACTTTCGTTTTTGTAGTTTAAAATAATAAAAGTAAAAACGTTAAAAAGTATTCTTTATGGTGCCGTATGATACCATACAGAACCTAAAAAAAAGATGTTATGGGCTCAGTGTCTAGATGTAAAACTAGTAAAAAGTGCAAGTAAACTTAGTACGTTTTTAAAAAAATGACCGCCAATACTACAATATTTGGTATGCTACAATTAAATTCGGACAACTTTAATAATTGGAAATTTCTTGATACAAAACTTAAACAGGCGATCAGGTAAAACGTCGAGATCGTAAAATATACAAAATAGCATGATCTACAGCTTAGATTTTTACTGAACTTTTTTCATTATCTCTACGGACACCAACACCGAATATTAAGGGCTAAAACCTAGCAAAAAGTATATTATCGAGTTCAAAGGTATCAGAGAAGTCTGCGAACTTCATTAAAAACCAAAAACACCGGTTTTCCTACTTTAATTGAAAACCGCGACAAAAAATTTTCAAGAGAGACATACAAGAAAACTAATAAACTAAACAAGGATTCAAAATAAAGCATGACGTAATTAAACATGAGCACTAAAAATATGTTCTCACAAGAAACATTAAGTGATAACAAAATATAAATTACTAAAGCAAACAAGCCTACTGGAATATAGACTTGCAATCAAAATCTTTGACACCAAATATTAATGACTGTCGGAAACAATAAATTATAAAATGCACTCAAAACAAACTACAATAAAATTGACCTAAATGACTTAAGTAGTAAATACGTACCTATAAAAAAATTGAGAAGGTAAAATAACTTTAATGAATTAATGCGAAATTACTCAAATGATCTTAAAGAAAACGAAATGAATAAAACAAACCCAAATGGTCGATCTTTCACAAAAGAATGCGTCTAGAAATCAAACGGCAATTACACATTTTTAACCGAAGCACGTATGATTGATAGAAACAAGTTTGGAAGCCAAAAGTCAGCAATTAAATAATTTATTTTTACTAAATACCGACGTAGAAAACAATAAATTTGATAAAGCAGATGAAAATGCTAATATTTGGCATCGCATATTGAGACAGTGAAATCGCAAAGGAGTAAACTTTAGTTCTGTCAATTAGTGAAAATTTATTCGCACTTTGTATTAAAGAGAAAACAACAAGAAAACATTTTATTACATCAAACAAGAGATCAAAACCAAGTTGACATCTCAATATCACATTTTAGTAGATTTTTTGATAAACCTACTATGCAAACGTGCAAATCAGGAAAAAGAGTACTAAATACCTACAAAATAATAATACAACGGCATTAATTTACTAGAAAAGAGATAACAAATTAAAAACCTATTCAGATGCAGATTGGGCATAAATTGGCGTTGAATACTAAAAGTGCATGTTGCAGCAAACCGCAACTTGTTGAGGCGTTTCTTTTACATATTAAATTTGCTTGTCGACTTTTAGTTTTTATTTAGGATTTGAACAGTGCAATTGTTTTTGACACAAGTGTTGATCAGTGTCGCTTATTAGTAATTAGTTAGTAAAACAGTAAAAACGGTAAATTTTACACAATATAAAAGTAATAATGTTTTAGATCTGTGGCCAGATACAGACTTTTGAGAAACGCGGTTAATGATGTTGAAGTTTCAACGTCTGCAAAAGAGATGAATGTAGTAATACTTCCTTTAGAATCTAGTGATCAAAACATTGACAGTGATGAAGATGCAATTGATGACAATGTACTGCATTTACATAAAATACCCGAGAAAGTTCTTGGACCTACATTTTAGAGATTCTTCAGATGATAAAGAGAGAGAAAAAGAAACATCAACAAAAAGAAGAGGAATGTAGATAAAGGCGCAGGAAGTGTAAATTGATCGTGACGCTAACGATCTTTCGAAAGTAGGTGAAATACACGTTGGAAAGTCGGAATATGAAATATTTTTTTTATTTCTTAAAACCGAAATTATTTTTTTTTTCCGAAAACAAACTGAGCTAAGAACCGTCAGAAACAACAATTTTAGGAAAGCGAGTACTTTATTTGATGCTAGAAGTAATACACAATCTTGATAACAATGTAGAGTATTTTGACAATTTTTTTATAAGCCAAGCGTTCCTAACAGATTTATCCAAAAAAGGTTTAAACAAGAAAGTCGAATTGGATACATAAATGTCAAATCTCTATTAAAAATATTTAGAAAATATTGCATAAAAAGTGTGTTCTTTTATTAAATAATGAAATTTCAACTTCAAACGGTGATCATAACATTGCGCTACCTAAAATTGTTAAAGCTGGAAATGTCCAATGTTTCAAGTGAAAAAGAAAAAACTGGACAATATTCTGATCTTGTACTAAATGGATTTGTAAAAAACATTAGAAAATATTTTTTTTATAAATGTTAAATCACATAAACTTGAATTTTTAGCAACTTGATTAAATAAACACAATTGTATCTCACGCAGCCGAACGCGTTTCAAAACATAGTGGAGAGCTATACTTTGAGCTTCTTTGAGATGGAATTCATTGATAACGCGCATAATAAGTTCAAAATTCTGAGCGCAATATGAAACAGTTTTGTTCCAAGTACCTCATCGTGTCACAACTAAAGACAGAGACCTGAGATGGTGCTTTCAGAAACGCTTTCTTTACTCAAAATATCACTAATTTAACAATCCTATGCATGTGCCACACAAGTAATATGAATCATTTTTAATAATAGGACTTGTAAACCTTTTATTATTTTGTACATATATAGGGTGCAAACTACCAACACTATTAAGAAATTATTATTTTCGGGTTTTGAACCGCGTTCCATATTTACACTTTTCACAAAATTTATAAAACTTAGAAAACTTACAAACTTTAAAAAATTTACAATGTTTGACGTTTCGACAGTCATGTCGCCTTAAGGAAACACTGAAAGTGAAGATATAGGATCCTGACAAGCCTTTATATTACGCCGTTCGGGTCAGTGGTTCGTGACGGTTCCGATTCATTAGTTTTCCGGAACATGTTTTTCCATATTGGCCCTAGATCGATTCCATTATCCCTATTAAAATTGTCGTACTTCTGGATTTCAATGGCTTCCTTGTATATTCTAGGCCAGAAGTTTTGGGATTTAGGCAACATTGTTGCCTCTTTAAATTTTATCGTGTGACCAGTGTCTAAAAAGTGTTCCGCAACAGCAGATCTTGTGTTATGTTTCTTTGTATCCGCCTTATGTTCTTTTAATCTAGTAGTTATGTTGCGTCCCGTTTGTCTTATGTAAGCTAGCCCACACGAACAGGGGATGTGGTAGACCCCTGGTTCCTCGAGTGGTGAAATAGGCGGCTATTTTATTTGTTGCAGTGGAGATCACTTTGATATTTTTCCCTCTAAGTATCCTGGCTATTTTATCCGTGCAGCCTTATATGTAAGGAAGGAAGGAAGTTGCCACGGGTTCCTTCTTCTTTGGTTTTTCCTTACTGTGTTTGTTAATTGCTCGATATATGTATGCTTTTTTGAAACCGTTTTTTATTAAGGCGTTTGTTAGGTGACCTAGCTCGGTCTTTAACGTGTTCGGTTCACTGATCGCCTTGGCCCTGTGTACTAAAGTTTTTAGAACTGCAAACTTCTGAGCTAGATGATCATGTGATTCGGCGTTGAGGTATCTGCCAGTATGTGTCGGTTTTCTATATACTTGATGTCCCAATTTGTTGTCTATATTTCGAGTGACCAGTACGTCTAAGAACGGAATGTTTCTGTTTCTTTCTTTTTCCATGGTGAATTTGATGTTGAAATCTAACTGGTTGATGTGATCCAGAAAGTTGTGTAGTGTTTCTGTTCTATGAGACCAAATTACAAATGTATCGTCTACATAACGAAGCCAGCATTTTGGTTTGAGGGTAGCAGTTTTTAATGCTCTTTCTTCAAAATCCTTCATAAATATATTGGCGGTGACTAGAGAAAGTGGTGATCCTATGGCTGCTCCTTCAATTTGTTTGTATACAATATTGTTGAATGAGAAGTACGTGGACTTTAAGCATAGCTCAATTAGTCCGTTAAGCTCCTCATCCAAATACACTTTTCGTAATTTGGTCTTGATGATCTCCAGTGCTTTTTGTAGTGGCACTTTTGTGAAGAGAGATGTCACATCAAAACTGACTAAAATGTCTTCTGGTTCCAATTTAATTTCTTTAATTTTTGAGACGAACTGCTGGAAATTCTTTACGTGATGGATGCTTTTCCTCATAAGCGGTTGTAAAATGGTACATAAGTATCTAGCCAGAGGATGAGTGGCTGAAGCTGTAGCACTCACAATTGGGCGAAGCGGTACCCTGGTTTGTGGATTTTTGGAAGGCCGTAAAGGTGCGGCATCCTGGTGTCTGTAGGAATTGGTCGTCTCTTTTGATGTTCCGAGATCGTACTTGCGGATTTTACAGAGGCCGAAATCTTTCTCTCTAGAGATTTTATTGGATTTCTTTTCAATGGTTTGTACGCCGAGTCTTGTAGTAAAGTATCGATTTTTTCCATTTAGTCGTTGGTGTTCATGATTGCAGAAGCATTTTCTTTATCAGCTGGTAATACAGTGATTTCTTTGTTGGCTTTAAGTTCCTTTAGAGCATTTCTCTCCTCTCGATTGATGTTGGATTTCGGTGCTGTAGATTTCTTCAAAATGTCGGCTGTTTTGACCCTCGCCTCTTCTTGAATATGTTGTGGTAGAGTTCTGAGTCTGCTCTCCAATGAACTCACTATTTCTTCCTTTGGTATAAATTTTGGCGTGGTCTAGTTTCATGTATCTTCTCCCTTAACAAGGCTCGGCTGGCTCTTCGCAGTATATGCTTTCATGTTCTGGTCTTGATGTGATGTTGTATTTGCAGAAAACCTGGGACAATGTTCTGGTCTCTACATCTGCTCAAAAAGGCTAATTGAGCAAGCAGACGTTAGCGTTTGATCCTGAGTGTCTCCAATTTCCGTACGATTTTAAAAACTTTCTCCCCGTAGAGTCGGATAATTTTATTTTTGAGGCTTTCGCGGCCATGATTTTTTAACAAATAATTATTTTCGGGTTTTGAACCGCGTTCCATATTTACACTTTTCACAAAATTTATAAAACTTAGAAAACTTACAAACTACAGTCCGACTGTTTTCTTCAGAAAAAACTGAAACTGAAAATATAGGATTCTGACAAGCCTTTATATTACGCCGTTTGGGTCAGTGGTTAGTGACGGTTTCGATTCATTAGTTTTCCGGAACATGTTTTTCCATATTGGCGCTAGATTGATTCTAATATCCATATTAAAATTGTCGTACTTCTGGATTTCAATGGCTTCCTTGTATAGTCTAGGCCAGAAGTTTTGGGATTTAGCTAACATTGTTACCTCTTTAAATTTTGTCGTGTGACCGGTGTTTAAAAAGTGTTCCGCAACAGCAGATCTTGTGTTATGTTTCTTTGTATCCGCCTTATGTTCTTTTAATCTGGTAGTTATGTTGCATCCCGTTTGTCCTATGTAAGCCAGCCCACACGAACAGGGGATGTGGTAGACCCTTGGTTCCTCGAGTGGTGCGTTTGTTTTTCCCTAAATTTCATCACACAAAATTGTAGTATAATTTTCAGTGTCACAAAAATGTACACAAATTGTAATAAGATTTTTTACAGCAATTTTGTATTAAAATTTTTACTATTAATTGGTTTAATAGTATTTACAAAATATATTCATTTTTACTATAATTTGTTTAAAAATTTTTGAATATTGCAGACTATAATACTACAAGAACAACCAAATATTTTAGCAACAATTAATGTTAGATATTATTACATTTTTAAGTTATTTTGTAATTCCAACGTTGTATGAATTTGAATTAGGTACAAGTTGGTCCTGATTTTTACTACAATTCGTACAAAATTTTTTGCGTGTATGTTGAACACAGTCTTTAGTATGTATTTTACTGATAAAACAATTCTAGTATTATAAATCTTAAGTAGATTACTATACTAACTTATAATAATAATATTAAAACAATCAGGATTTAATTGAATTAAACTTCTTTCTGCAATTTTACACGTATTTTTAACTAGCGTCTGTTTCGTTTTGTCTTAACAATGCATAAACGCTATGAAGTCGTTTTGCAAGAATATAAATTCTAAAGAAAATTATTTAGAAGTTGCACGACAATTTTTTTATAAAGATTAATGTATTACCTATAAGAAAATTATTGTATAGAAAATGCCAACAAATGGTGTTGTCGGAAGACACGACTTTGTCAAACTAAAATACTTAAAAAAATTATGTATAAAATTATTTGAAAAATTTACAGAAATTTGGCGAAAGCAAAAAAGGTTTAAAAATGCTGACTACAAAATTACTAGCAGCAAAAACAAAAAGAAAATTTTAATCAATTTAGAAGCTAAAATATTAGAATAAGAAGTATAAAGTAAAGCTTTGTTATTTGTTAAGGAATTTTCTAAAATACAAAATAGTGTTAAATATATTATTAATTATCTTTTTTACTTATAAACTGTAAGAATTAATAAACTATTCTTGTATTCTGTTTTCTAAACTATAAAAGTTTATTCAAAACGTGATAACTACAAAACTTTTGACTACACAAACGATTTTAGTTGTAATTGCGACTTTGAACTTTACTAGTTAAGGATTCCAATTATTTTGTTCCATTTATATTTTTTAACTACGATTTTGCTTATAAATTTTACTAAAATTTGCTTTGGAAACCTATTTGATATATTTAACGGAAACAGTTTTAATGTATTTTTTATATTGATTTTTTTGACAACACTAAAAAGTATTATGCATGTTTTAAGCAATTACATGTGAGTGTGGTGTACATTCGTGCTTGTGGTACGATAAAAGAAAACAGAACGAAAAAATGTCATGAAGAAAAAGAATAGGGGTTCATACGATTATAGGTCAGATGGGCTTGTCGTGTGTGTAAAATAGAACAACAATGCGATAGTAACTGTAGCAAGCAATCACTTCAAAATTACACCAGTTCAAACGACCAGAAAAGTGAAATCTGTAAATAAAAAAAAGTCACAGAACTAAACCTAATCAGCATGTGTAATTTCGAAATAGGCGGCGTTGACTTTTTAGACTGCTACGTACACATTTTATGATCGAAGAAGTGGTGGTGGAACCTTTTCTCAAATGGTCTAAATGTTACCATTTTTGTCGCATTTTGATTTTATCAACATATAAATTTCGGACCTCTATAACTCATTTGCAGTTTAGACGAAACGTAGCATTAGCGCTCATTTATAGTAGCGCAACCCAAAGAAGAAAAAGAAATTACCATCTGCACCTGAATTACATGACATCTGATTTGATGTTGCATAGCAAAGACGTTACATTGTCTGTAAAAATCACACGAGGCTGAAATGCAGCAAATGTGAAAAACGTCTTCACAAAAATTTTTTTCATAATTTTCATTCTAACAAGTAGATGTATATTTGACGTATGGTTTATGTAATTTCTACTTATATATTTTTCAAAGTGCTTAAGAGGTATAATATGTATTACTGTAGCGTACCATACCAACGTTCTCAAAATGGTAACATACCGTTTTTTCAAAACCAGCAAATGCAGACAAAATTTGATTTCATTCCTGCTTATAATATAGAAATCACAGTCTGCTAGAATATTCTCGCCAGAGGGAAACGCGATCAAGGTGCTGCCGTTAAAAGATTAATGTACGATTTAATCTTTTTTAATTGTAAGTTTAAATCGAGGACTGTTGAAATGTATACGCAACACATTTTTATAAAAAAGTAGCATATACGCAAGAACAGTGGGGTGCAATAGTAAGAATGGGCCGTATGGCGATATACCGAACTTAAAAAGATAACAATGCAATCGGGACAATGTTAAATACGATAAAAACCAAGAAGTATCGGAAACACAAGAGATGAAGACTCTGATAAAGTATAGGTGTAACTAAACTTGACGATATAAAAATCGAAAAAGTTAGACCAAGCTGCATAATTAAAGAAATTAGACAATGAATCAATTATATAATCACAATAGAACATGCTAAAAAAAACGTTAAACAGCGAGAAAGAGATAGGGATGTCCTGAAATATACAAACTTTAAAAAAAAAGTAGAAGACTAAGAATCCAAACATGTATTTATTTATTGTTGACTACAGATACAAAAGCAATTCTTTGTTATATTTTTACCATAATTATTTACTTTGTTAATAGAATACAATTTTTTTTTATTTTCATGAATTCATATTTATGGCTACTATATAAAAAAATGGAAAAAAACACTTTTTATTGCAAAGAGACATTTTAAAAGAAGAAAAATATAGTTTTTAGTTGTTTGTATCTTCGTCTATGTGACGTTAAACGTCTCAAAAGGAATAATATTAAACATTTATTATTTGATTACGGTTACTTTTGCTAACAAATTCGATTTTAAGTAAATTAAGTTTTTTTTGTTTATACTATATAATACAATTGTAATTTAATTTTTTAATGCATTTAAGGATGTTAAGAAACACGAGCATTTTATTACATAAAAAGTATCGCATCTTGCATACACTAGTAAGCTAAGCATTATTTATTAGTTCTACCTTAAAACATAAATTGGTTTATTTATGTAGTGAGTGTGTGCACTGAATAAATCAAGTATTTCGGAGAGCAAAAAATATCACCCGGATCAGAAATTAATAACAATTGAGCTTTTTGTTTTTGTAACGTATGAAGCGTGTATAATATATATAACGTAAAAAAATATTTATTTTCAAATAATTCACATTTTGTTCACGGATCACTATTTAACCTAAAGCAATTTCTGTTTTCTGACATATTACAACATGGTAACAATTTACATACAGGAGATTTTACGTCTATATGGTAACGTGATCTTACACGGACGTGCTGCGTATTGACAACGAAAACGAGAGATGCATACTAAATATAATACAACATTTTGGTTTAGCTTAACGTGTGCGATTTACCGACAAAACTTTTTAATTGCAACAAAAACAAGTTTGCATTTTCTTGAAGTTTAACGTTCAAAGTGGCAAAAGAGAAATATATACGAACTGTTTTTAAGTACATACTATTACTTTAATTAACTTTAATTAAAGTTGCCGTAACTCTGTAGTGGTTTATTCAGTTTTATTAATTTTATTTTTATTGTAAGGTTAACATGACTGTGTTTAACATAAAAATTCTGCTATTTAAGATCGATTCTCTATAACCTTTAGTTATCGCTTACGAACCATTACACATAGTACATATCCGGTCATATATCGTTTACACTACTTTATTTCTATACTATAAACGTTCTATATAAGAATTTTTGCTTATTTTTGTTTTCATCTTATCAAGTTCTTTCAAAAATAGGTATAAATTCTGACTGGGATTCAATTGGTAGCAATTTTTCTATACATGAAACTTTTTATATATTTGCAAAAGTGCTTCAGTGTACTATATACGAGAATGTTCTTAATAGTTTATTTATATTTTATTAAACTTAAGTTTAATATTAATATTAGAACAAAGTACTATGTCTTTATTTTTAAAGTTTAATTATCACTTATTTTTGTTTATAACATTTACAATGTTTATTTTAAAAATAAACTCAAATTAAAAAAATATTAAAGTAAATCTTTTTGTTTGTGAAGAACGCAAAACAGCTGAAACAATTCATTTTATTGTTTTTATAACTAAGATGTTTGTTGGTGTTTTTATATAACAATTTTGATATAAGATTATTAAACCTATATAACGTTTTTAAAAGTTGGTTGATAGAGGCGTGCGTCTGAGTGATACAGATTTTAACGATGCGTCGATAGATATTCCTTTTATAATGTAAATTGACGTATTTTGGAAATTTTTTTATTGACATTTTATATTATGGGTTATTTAAAATGACGTTTTTAAAATTAATTGTTATTTTAATTTTTTTAATTGCATTTTACATTTGGATATAATCAAACAATTAGTAAAATTTAAAAAAGAATTGAAACTGATCAAGTTTTTAATATCTCTTTTTTTGTATTAAGTTTCTTAAATTAAAAAAAAACGGGTTATACATAAATAACAAATGCAAATGTATTTTGTGATTTAATTACTTTTACAAATACGAGTGCACCACACCAGCAACTGTTAATATACGAATTATTGTGTTAACGCCATTGTGTTAGCAACATTATCATCATTTTAAATTAGTTTAAGTTTATAGATTGGAAATATCCATTATTATGAATAGGTTTATTGTAATTAAATTTGAATATTAATTTTGATTTGATAAATGTTAACTGTATGTGTACAAAATTGATTAAAGAACCCTATTAGGTATTTATGTGCATCCTTTTCCATGCAAGTTGTTTACAGTAAACTTAAACTCACACATATAATTAATTGCAAAATAATTTTAATAATTTCGAATTTTTTTTTAAATTTATTTATTTTAAATTCTCACTAAATTGGTTTTAGATACTGAAAAATGTTTTATATTTTGTTGTGTCGGTACAATTTAATTTAAAATAATATACCAATATTCACCTTTTTTACTTTTATCTAAAATTTGTTTATATTTAAACGTGTTTTTAAAAATGAGCTTGCAAAGTTTAAAAAAATTACAAAAACATTTAGCATATGATTAATTTGTTTGTTTTTTGAAAAATTAATGTTTATTTTTTTTTTATATATAAAACAATTGTTATTACGATTTTCTCAGTATTACAAATATTGTTTAATTGTTGTTGATCAAACTGGTTTGATACATTGTTTTTGTTAAGTACAGTTGATTTAAGTAAACATAAGCGTACTAATATATTTCTATAGCTATCAGTATAATTGTGAATATACACCAGAGAGTATTTCCTAGTGCCGATGATTCCCAAAAGGGTGAAACGACTGTACCAGAGTTCTCTCTGGTAGTAATTTTATTGATATAGTTACTTTTCGCTATATTTGTCGGTGGATTGCAATCGTGTATTATTTAATACGATTTTCGAATTTTTGCGGTTAGCAAATCCAACTACCATCATGCTACGATCTCTATAGCACCCATTTGTTTAATTTTATACGTGGGCTCATGAACCACGAGATGGCGTCGACTAGAACACTTTTATACGTTAAATTTGACTTAAAGCAGAAATAGTATCTTTGTTTGTGCACTGAAAATCCCGGAAGTAAAAGAAAAATAATAGAAAATGACCCGAAAATCTCAAAAGCATTTATTATTTTAAAAGTTCCGTATGGGTTAGTTGTTATAAGCGTTAAAATCAAAGATATTTTTTGATACTACTTCCACGTTAACTTTTATTTCAAGGAAAGTACTTTTGTTTGTGTACTCAGAATCCCGGAAATAAAAGAAAAATAGTAAAAAATGACCCGAAAATCTCAAAAACATTTATTATTTTTAAAAGTTCCGTATGGTTTAGTTGTTATATGCATTTCAAGTCAAACATACCTTTTTATACTACTTCAACGTTAACCTTTACTTAAAGCAAAGGTAGTACTTTGGTTTGTGTACTGAAAATGTCGGCACAAATAATAGAAAATGACCCAAAAAACTCAAAAACATATACTATTTTTAAAAGTTCCGTATAGTCTGGTTGTTATAAACGTTAAAATCAAAGATACTATTGATACTACTTCAACGTTAACTTTGATTTCAAGCAAGCTTTTGTTTGTGTACTGAGAATGTCGGAAATAAAGGTAAAATAATAAAAAATAACCCGAGAAACTCAAAAACATTAAATATTTTTTGAAAGTTTGTATGGTTTATAATCGTTAAAATCAAACCTACCTATTCATAGTACTTTAACGTTAACGTTTATTTAAAGCAATTGTTGTTGTGTACTGAAAATGTTGGAAGTAAAAGTAAAATAATAGAAACAATCCAAGAAACTTAAAAAAGTTAATTATTTCAAAAATTCTTTGTAGTTTAGTTATAAGCGTTTATATTCAAACATACCTTTTTATACTACTTTAACGTTAAATTTTACTTAAATCAAGAATAGTAAATTTTTTCGTGTACCCAAAATGTCGGAATTGATAGTAAAACAATAGAAAATGACACGAGAAACTAAAAAACATAAATTATTTAAAAAACTTCCGTATGATTTAGCTGTTATACGCGTTTCAAGTTAAACATACTTTTTTATACTACATCAACGTTATCTTTTACTTTCAGCAAAGAAAATACCTTTGTTTGTGTACTGAGAATGTTGGAATTAACAATAAAATTATACAAAATTTAACAAGATTGCTTATTTCTAAAAATTACCGATGGTTTAGATGTTATAATCGTCTAAAGTCAAACATATCTGTTTATATTACTTTAACGTTATCGTTGATTTAAACCAAAGATAGTACCTTTGTTTTTGTGTATTGATAATATCGGATTAATAGTAATATAATATAAAATGACCCAAATAACTTAAAATCATTGATTATTCTGAAAAATCTTGCATGGTTAAGTTCTTAGAAGCGTTCAAAACATATTTTTTAATATAATTCAAAGTAAATTTTTATTTAAAACAAAGCTACTACCTTTGTTTATGTACTCAACTTAATAGTAAAACAATAGAGAATGACCCAAAAAACTCAAAAGCATTTATTATTTTTTAAATTTCCGTCTGGTTTAGTTGTTATAAGCGTTAAAATCAAACATACCTTTGTTGGTGTTTTAGGAATGTTGGAATTAACCATAAAATTATACAAAATTGCTTAAAGCATTAAGAACATTGATTATTTCTAAAAATTCTCTATGGTTTAGTTGTTATAACGTTTAAAGTCAAACATATCTGTTTATATTACTTCAACGTTAACTTTTACTTAAAGCAAAGATATTTTTGTGTCCTAAGAATGTCGAAAGAAATACTAAAATAATATAAAATGACTTAAAGAACTTAAAATATTGATTACTTCTAAAATCCTGCATGGTTTAGTTGTTATAAGCATGCAAAGTTAAAGTCAACGTTCATTTTACTGCAAGCAAAGGAAGTAGCTTTGTTTGTGTACTGAAAATGCCAGCATTAACAAGAAAATTATACAAAATTTAACAAGATTGCTTATTTCTAAAAACTACCGATGGTTTAGATGTTATAATCGTCTAAAGTCAAACATATCTGTTTATATTACTTTAACGTTATCGTTTATTTAAACCAAGGATAGTACCTTCGCTTTAGTGTATTGATAATATCGGAATAATAGTAATATAATATAAAATGACCCAAAGAAATTAAAAACATTGATTATTTTGAAAAATCTTGCATGGTTAAGTTCTTAGAAGCGTTCAAAACATACTTTTTAACATAATTCAAAGTAAATTTTTATTTAAAACAAAGTAACTACCTACCTTTATTTGTGTACTTAACTAAATAGAAAAACAATAAAGAATGACCCAAAAAACTCAAAAACATTTATTATTCTGTTAAATTTCCGTCTAATTTAGTTATTATAAGCATTAAAATCAAACATACCTTTGTTAGTGTTTTATGAATGTTGGAATTAACCATAAAATTATACAAAATTGCTTAAAGAATTAAGAACATTGATTATTTTTAAAAATTCTCAATGGTTTAGTTGTTATAAAGTTTAAAGTCAACATATCTGTTTATATTACTTCGTTACGTTAACTTTTACTTAAAGCAAAGATATTTTTGTGTCCTAAGAATGGCGAAAGAAATACTAAAATAATATAAAATGACTTTAAGAACTTAAAAACATTAATTACTTCTAAAAATCCTGCATGGTTTAGTTGTTATAAGCTTTCAAAGTTAAAGTCAACGTTTACTTTTACTACAAGCAAAGAAAGTAGCTTTGTTTTTGTACTGAGAATGTCGAAATTAACAATAAAATTATACAAAATTTAACAAGATTGCTTATTTCTAAAAATTACCCATGGTTTAGATGTTATAAGCGTCTAAATTCAAACATATTTGTTTATATTACCTTAAATTTATCGTTTATTTAAAGCAGATAGTACCTTGGTTTTTGTGTATTGATAATATCGGAATAATAGTAACATAATATAAAATGACCCATAGAACTTAAAACAATTGACTACTTTGAAAAATCTTACATAGATAAATTCTTAGAAGCGTTGAAAACATACTTTTTAATATAATTTAAAGTAAATTTTTATTTAAAACAAAGCTACTACCTTTATTTGTGTACTCAACTTAATAGTAAAACAATAGAAAATGACCCATAAAACTCAAAACATTTATTATTTTGTTAAATTTCCACCTGGTTTAGTTGTTATAAGCGTTAAAATTAAGCATACCTTTGTTGGTGTTTTAGAAATGTTGGAATTAACCATAAAATTATACAAAATTGCTTAAAGCATTAAAAACATTGATTATTTCTAAAAATTCTCCATGGTTTAGTTGTTATAACGTTTAAAGTCAAACATATTTGTTTATATTACTTCAACGTTATCTTTTACTTAAAGCAAAGATATTTTTGTGTCCTAAGAATGTCGAAAGAAATACTAAAATAATATAAAATGACTCAAAGAACTTAAAAACATTGATTACATCTAAAAATCCTGCATGTTTAAGTTGTTATAAGCTTTCAAAGTTAAAGTCAATGTTCACTTTTACTTAAAGCAAAGATAGTACTTTTGTTTGTATACTTGGAATGTCGGAAGTCAAACAAAAATAATTGGAAATGACCCGAAAAACTTAAAAACATTGATTATTTCTAAAAATTCTTCATAGTTTAGTTGTTATATGCGTTCAAAATCAAGCATACCTTTTGATACTACTTCAACGTTAACTTTTACTTCAAGCAAAGAAAGTACCTTGGTTTTTGTGTACTAAAATTGGAATAAATAGTAAAATAAAGAAAGGAACTTAAAAACAATGATTCTTTCTAAAAAAAAACTGAATTGTTAAGTTGTTTTAAGCGTTTAAAGTTAAACATCCTTTTTTATAAAATTCAACGAAAATTTTTACTTAAAACAAAGCTACTATCTTTGTTTGTGTCCTCAAAATATCAAAATTAATAGTAAAACGATAAAAAAATGACCCAAAAACTCAAATACATTGATTATTTATAAAATTTCCGTATGCTTTAGTTGTTATAAGCATTAAAATCAAACATACCTTTTGATACCACCTCAACGTGAACTTTTACTTTAAGCAAAGTACGTATCTTTATTTGTGTACTAGGAATGTCGGAATTAACAATAAAATTATACAAAATGACCTAAAAAATTTAATAATGTTGATTATTTCTAAAAATTCTGCATGGTTTAGTTTTTATAAGCGTTCAAAGTCAAACATATCTTTTTATATTACTTCAATGTCAACTCTTACTTGATTTTTGTATACTGAAAATGTCGGAATTAATAATAAAATAATATAAAATGACCCAGAAAACTTAAAAACATTAATCATTTCTAAAAATCGTGCATGATTAAGTTGTTATAAGCGTTCAAAGTTTTTATACAACTTTGGCGTAAATTTTCACTTAAAACAAAGCTAGCACTTTTGTTTGTGTACTCAAAATGTTGAACTTAATAGTAAAGCAATACAAAACAATCCAAAAAGCTCAAAAACATTAATTATTTGTAAGTTTGGTATGGTTTCGTTCTTGTAAGCGTTTAAAGTCAAACACACATTTTTATACTACTTAAACGTTAACTTTTCGTTAAAACAGCTAGTACCTTTGTTTGTGTACTTAGAAAGTAAAAGTAAAATAATAGAAAATGACCCGAGAAACTCAAAAACATTGATTTTTTCCAAAAATTCCGTGTGGTTTAGTTTTTATATGCGTTTACAGTCAAACATATCTATTCATACAACATGCAACATAAATTTTACCTAAAAATCGACTCAAACAGATAAATACTTTAATCAATTTTCTCAACACCAATTGTTTAGTGCACAACGCGGAATAATTTAAATGTAAATTTAAACCGTGGTTTACTGGTCAAATTGCGTCAAAACGCAACATCGTTACTCAGTTTTTTATTCTTTAAAAACTGGGAAAACGTTAAAATCTCGAGAAAAACTTAGTTTTTGTAGTCCGAAGGCGTTAACAGTATTTTTAGCACTCAAATTGTGGTTTCGTTACAGCAAATGTCTAAACGTAAAAATTATTATAGTAATTAAGCATTTTTGTTTTAAAGTACAGATAAAGCTAAGATTAATTTGTATAAATTTGTTTTTCTGAACACAATTAATTGTTTTTAAAAGTAGTATTTTTTTAACAATTTACTTGTAAAGTATTGAAGTTATACAAAGCTTTGATATAAAATTCAAGTTTTGTTTGTGAAAAGTTTTTAAATGCATTTTTTAAATAAGTTTTGTTGTAATAACAGTTTTATTAAAATTTTATTAACATGACTTTACTTTGTATGTTTAAATAATTAGCACTCTGCTTGTTAAGTCGAACAATTTTAAAATTAGGGCGTTACGTAAAAACAATCATGCACAATAAAGCTGATTATGATTTTTTTTTGTCTTTTTATGTGTAAAATTGTTTGTATAGTTATACATTTCATAAATTACTATAGCGGTGATTTAGTATATTTAACTCGCTTTTATTGATGCGTAGATAAAACCTAAAAACTAAAAATAATTAAGTTTATTTATTTAAGCAATATTTATAATTAGCGGTTAATTAACCTACAAAATTATAATGATTTTTGTTTTAATGAATTCTTACAATTGACTGAATCACACATAAACAAATAATTAAATTTAATCAAATCTGTTAATTTTTGGATTTTGTAATTAATATTAATTGTAAAATATACTAATTGTATATTAACTCACGGTTCAAATAAAATAATAATTAGTAATACGGAATTAAGCATCAACAAAAAATTGTCGACTTTATAACAAGGATTGAGTAAATGCTAAACTTTTATTAAGGAAATAGAAAAAAATCAAAGAAAATACAAGATTCTTTTATTAGAGTTTGAAAAGTAATAACATTACGTCGGAAAAAATAAATTTATTTATAAATATTACAGAGAATAACTTGTATAAGGTAAATTATATAAATTTAAGGAGCAAATTAAAACAAGTACAAGAGTAATAAATTCAGGATGAACAGACATAAAAGGATCATAAATGAATAAATTATATTTGGATTGATACAGCAATTATGCTTCATAATCCTTAAAGGAGTCACGCTGAGATAGCACGTATAGTAATCGATTTCTTTATTGTATCCGTCTCGTTAGTACACTTTCCTAAGATTTTCATTTTTTGATACTCCCCGTCTAACAAACTTTAAGTGAGGGTAGATAAAAATGTTGTTCAGTTTTTTCTCGAGTTAATCCCACAAGCTAATTTATTTTTCCAAAATAAAGTAGTCTTTCTTAAAAAGTGAATTAATGCTCGCTTTATTTTTTATACCAAAACGTTTGTAATAATTTTTAAATAATATAACGCCGCGTTTATAATTAGATTCTAAAATTTATATAGAAGCTATTGATGAAGCTTTTTAAATTTTTGCAAACAAAATTTGGCGTTTACATAAATCGTGATAATGTCATTGTATAAATGGTATTTACTTAACTCATCGTCATCAATGGCTATATAATGGGATGAGATTATTACTAATTAATTTCCATGTTTTGTTTAAGGCAATGCAAATTAAAAGTACCTATTACGTTATTGCGTAAATATATTAGGAGCATTTATAAAATATAACATTTAATAAAAGACGTTTTAAGTGCTTGAGCAAACAAGGAAAATAAACTAACGCACCTTTGTGTATGAAATTTAAATTTTAGTTTAAACTCAAAGTAACAAACTTATTTTATACATTTTTTATTTATTATAGAAATACTTTCTGCACGAGTATTCTTTAAAGTGCTCAACTTTTTAGTACTGTTACGGTTATTATTATTGTTTACACAAGTGAACGAAAGAGCGTTTATAAGTTTGCTAGTACGCTATTATAATACCGCGATGCAGCTACATAATTATATTTTTCTTTTTTTTATTAGACTTTTATACTTTACATGAAAATAACTTTACAATGTATTTATTAAATTTAATATATATACCCTAAATTAACTAATATATATATATATATATATATATATATATTGAATCATATTTTTAATAGTTTTTTTTGTTCTTTCACTACTGCTGTTTTGGGTAATTTGCTGTCTGTTTACCTAAACTTTACACTGTCAGCTATAACTCAAGTTTTAGTATGTTAGTTTTGCATTGTTGTGTAAAATGAAGTACTAATTTTATTAGTAATTTAAACCATAAGTTTACTTTGATATTAACTATGTATATTTGTAGATATTGAGTTAGTACTAAATCTGGCACAAACAAGATAAACGTATTAGTTTTGACCTACAAATTTTATCGCACTACACAAAAGCATTATTTTATTTTAGATTTGTAAAGTTATATTTAGACGTGAAGGAACACATTCTACTACAATGAGTTGAAAGCATTTCTATTATTTATTTGGTATTTAAAACAAAGACTGCCATTTACAAATTATAATAAGCAGCGTTTTCTGAGTAAATTGAAACGTATTTCTTATTTTTACGAAACAAAAGACAATGCTGCAAAAGTTTTTGTGAGTAACTGATAAAATTTGTTATTAACAGAACTATTGTTTTACTTACTTATTATTTGAAAATAAAAAAGTTTTACTTTAAAGAGTTAAAATTAATATTTAAAATTTTAAGGAATATTTTAAACGAAAACAAATATAATATTTTGTAACAGAACGTAGTGTGTATAGAAAAAAGTCTGGGTAAGCTAATACACCCTAAGTGAATCAGAACGTCCTGTTTTAAGTGTACGTCAATACAATACAAACTTTGTAACTTCTAACAAATCTTTATACAACCTCCACAAACTGTTAGAAACTTGTAAAGTTCAAGCCATTAAAAGAGCAACGAGCTAAGAAACACTTTTTGAGGTAAAGTAAACGCCAACTAAACACGAGCAGTTTTTTTCAATTGTAAAGTATAATTTTTACTTAGATGTTTGTTAAAAAGACCAATCATAATTTGCCACTTTTTATTGATTTTAAGCAAAACACGTTGCAGTTATAAAAGTATTACGAAAATATTATAAATTTAAAGGCTAACATTTAGTAGAATTTGAACAATATTCAACATCGAAAACTTTTGACTCGAGAACTTGGAATACTTTTATAATGTTGAAAGTTACCCTTAATTTGAAGACAGAAACTAAAGAATTTTGGGTAAGAAATTTTGTGATAGGGTATTATAAGTAAGGGTGAATGGAAGGAGTACTCGAATGATTAATTCCGCTACGGAACGTTGTGATAACATATTTTGTTTGTTTCGCATAAATTCGTTTGTCGGGCCTCTCGCGAATTGTACGTCCACTCCTTTAACACGCTATAAACTTATTTAATTAATGATGTTAATTATTTACAGGGAGTAAATAAATCAAGTACTAATATTTCATCTGCTAGTCATTCAATTAAAAACTGGTGATATATTATCTTGCGCAGCGTCTTTCATGTTCTCTACAAAATGATAGTTGTAATTATTTTTGTTTATCAATAATGCATTACTCCATTTTTCAATCTTGTGACTTTTAGTTTCTTTTTTAAATATTTTATATTTATCTGCCAACTATTTTTACAACTCTATCATTTTCATACGAACGGATAAGTTTAAATCGCAATAGTGCAACTACTAGTCTGAACAACGGAAAGTTTTCTGGTAGGTTTCCAAAACGATATACAATTTATTATAAATTATAAAGGTTTTAATTTTTTTTTAAATTAACGATTATATAATGATATGTTTTTACTGTATTATTTTAATTTTAAATTTAATTATTTCATTATAATTTTATTACGTTTAATCAATAACGTTTCTGACATACTTTTCTAATTTATTCAATATATATTGTTACATTTAGACTATTTGGGTTTACTTAGAGTCGAATTATAAAATTAATATGTTTTTCAAAAAGTTATTATTATCAAATAAGGACGATAGATCTACTAGAAGTGTTTATAATAAAAAATTTCTTATGTTGCACAAAAAAATATTAATAATTTATTGTTAGTAACTTAAGACCAGTCAGAATTGATGTACATAGCCATAGTCATTGGAAATGTCCCTAAAATGAACATTACCGCATTTTCAGTCATATTCTAATAGTATTACCAGTATTTATACTTGTAAATATACCTTGAGGTTATGTTCTTTTGTCTTCTTAATAAAAAAGGGATTACCATTGCTAAATTTTACATGTATTTCTCAACCCATAAGAAAATAGTATTACTTTTATGACCGTATTTATATTTTTATGCGAATAAAAAATTCTATAATTTTAGATACATACTTATTGATAGTAATATTTTGATCGTATAAAATTAAGGTAAATTGTAAATAATAATCTAATTACTGATTTTATAAAAACAATTTTACATAGGTACTATTAATATTTCGCTGTATGTGCAAAATTATTTATAAATAAAGTGAACCTTTTATACTTTAATTTCGTTTAAATATGAATGATACCATCAAACCGAATTTTCCGGTGTAAGAATAAATATTTGTGCCAATATAATGTAATTTATTTAAATTTTTGTACACATAGTCACATTCTCTTTTTTTTGGTTAAGCGGATTAATACTTCACTTATTAATGATTATCATAATTACATTTTCGTATTCATTAACATTATTTTCACTTTTGCATTAACAAAATGTTAATAAATAAGCATGCGTTTATAATTACAGTTCATGCTGTAGTTTATTTTAATAATATAATTAAATAAAATAACATATTATCATATAAAAAACAATAACAATACAAAAGGTGTATAGAAATAATTAATACTTTGTGTAATAACCATTATTTTGTACGCATGCTCCTAATCTAGACTGCATAGAGTTTACTAAATTTTCACACAACTGTGATCCCCGAAAACGTTTCCAAACTAATTCTGAATGTTGGATAATATTTTCAGGTGTTCTAAATTGAATATTACTATCCCAGTGTCTGATCATTGCACTCCACATATTTTCAATTGGGTTCAAATCTGGTGATCTCGCTGGCCATTCAATTATTTCAACTTCGTTTTGATCTTCAATCCAATCTCTAACAATTTGTGCTGTATGAATAAGAGAATTATTCTGGACTACTTGAATAATTTCTAGCTCATCTTGTGGAAATATTTTTCTCGCAGAAGGTATCAAGATATTATCTAAAATATTCAGGTATTACTCTGAAGTAAATCGAGGTGGTGTTACTTGCACTAACTCTCCTGGACACGCTTGAGATATCCATCCCTACACTCCAGCTGTCACTCTACCACTTTGCCTTTGTGGTCTCCATGCTGTAGTTGGACATTGATCAGTGCTAGAAAATACTTTTTCATCTGTAAAGATAACAGTACTCCAATCCAAATTTAAATATTGGCGACAAAAGCGCAACCGAGCTGCAGCATGACGCTCTGTAATGTTAGGTTTACTTGCCGGATTTCTACAATGTAAATTTGATTTGTGTAAACGTCTCTGAATGGTGGAAACAGAGCAATTAATATTTAGCGTTTCCTTTATTTTTTGGCAAGTTGTAAAAGGATTTTGTAATGTATAGCCGAGTATGTCCGCATCTTCTTGCCGAGAAGTAATTCTAGGCTTAAGTAATCTGTTGCTTACAAGTGGCCTATTACCAACTTTCTGACCTTTTGTAATCCATCACCGGATTTGTTTAATCTACAAAGTGTTAAGTTTTTAGTATTAGATTACATTTATCATTAGTACTATATTAAAAGCCATTATACATTATAAATGTAATTAAAAATTTGACGTCAATTTAATAGATTCTAATATCTTATAAAATAGTATTGTTAGTGATCATATTTAATACATGCGGACTGTGTTACAATGCAATGTAAAAAATATACTTTAGAAAAATGCTTACCGATAGACTGTTAAGCATTTGCAGTTACTTTGGTTACGATTGTAAGCAATTTTCGGCTTGGACCGCGTTGTAGTTGAACACTCAAACTTTTTATGCTAGGTTTTAGTCTCTTATTGAGAGCCAAAACAAGAAATAAAACTTAGCATTTGCCGTATTGTCGTTTGTGAACCCAAACTCACGTTTTGCAAGACATTGCAGTAAATGACATTTGTTTGGTGATAAAAAGTTTTGACATAAAAATAAAAAAAGTTAGTTGTGACTTTTACTGTAAAATAAAAACAGGTACACATTTTTAAAGAATTTAAATTACAATTTGAATATATTTTTGTAATTTGTTTCTGTAGTACAACTAAGTACTTCTTTGCCTACATATTTTTTTAAGGTTACGTTGTCATAAAACCATTTTGAAGTGATATGTACACGTTTTTATTAACTTTCGAGCGTGCTATAATTTGTTTGAAATTTTCCTCCTCGATTTCATTAAGATATAACCGAAATATGGCAAATTGAGCTATTTTTTATATCGACTAACCTTTATATTTGTGCGCCTTGATAATACTTACCCCTTTAGTAAATCAGTAAAAAAATCGTCGCAGGGATGATTCGAACCTAGATTATATTTGTGAATTCATTTTAAATTATTAATTAAATATCTTATAAGCTGTTAGAAAAAAAAATTAATTGTTAATTATCTCTATAAGAAACTGTAAAAATAATTCAAATAATTTACATACCTACAAAATTATATAAGAAAAATTGTTAGAAATGGCGGATACACCCATTTCTGGTTTCTTTATCAAATCCATCTTTTAATAAAATCGTGAGAATATGAAAAACCAACACTATACCAAATTTCAAGTTACTAGGACGTTTGGTTCGAGAGTTATCGTGGGTACAATTTAAGATAATTTAAATAAGATGCAGCACTCCGTATATAAACAAGTTCTCTTCAAGATATAAAATTTTTTTCTTAAAAAAATTGTCGTACGCAGGATTCGAACCTAGATTATATATGGAATTCACTTTAAATTGTAAAACAAATATCTAATAAACTGTTAATTTTAGAAAAAAAATTATTTGATTAAATTGTTAGGAAGAATTAACTCTATAAGAAACTGTACAAAAATTTGAATAATGTACATATGTTATATGTCATATATATGCCATATTATACCTTGTGTCCCACGCTAGGGGTACCCCATGGGATTTAACATGGGAAAATTGAAATTATTTTTTTCCTACTTCCCAAATTAAAAAATCGCAAAAATGTTGACTCAGATTTAAAGTGGCACTTAAAACGTTTCTAAAAACATTTTTTTTAATATAATTTGATAATTAATAAATTAATTACAGGCATTTGAAATTCGAAATTATGAAGGTTTTTCGCGCATGCGATTCAGATCGGCAATCTTCGGTTTTTAAACTAATATGGATGCTAAAATTAAATTGTAACCCGTCAAATCAACAATTATGCAACTTTATTTTTGAGGAAATAAAGATTTGAAGAAAAAAGACTAGAAAAATTATATTTGAAAATTTTCTGTAGCAGACTAGAAAAAAATAATTAATCAAACATAAATTTACATTTACATAGGTATCTACGAACACTCATCGTGGTACCAATAGGTCGAACGCAGGAAGATTGCTCAAATAATCGTCGTGCAAAAAAATTCATTTCAATTGAGAATTTGTGGCCCTGTAAAAGGCCTTCTTAACATTGTCGATCCGTTGCTTGGCGGAACGACCACGGCGAATCACCTATTTGGGTATGAGGTGTTCAAAAATGCCTCCTGCTTGAACTGTACAATAAGTTAGCCGTTCAACAAATCTTTTTTGTGTTTCGGCTAATTTACGAATGGTAATAGCTTGGCATATCACTTGAATTTCATCTTTTAGTGCATCCCTATTTTCATACCGTTTTCCTCCTTTCAATAATTTTTCTTTTATGTAACTCCACAAAAAAAATTTCATGTAATGGGACCATTCTTGCCTTTCCATTGATTTGGAAATGTTTCATTCAGAAACCCAGTGTTTAGTCTAGCAGTATGGGCTGAAGCACCATCCTGCTTAAAACAAACTTGGTGATTTTCACCCGCAACATCATTTAGTTGTTAAAACACTTCTTCTAGTAGAAGTTAATGATATTTTATGGAAGTAAGTGTACCTTTAATGAAAAAAGGACCAATAACATGACTTCCCAGCAAGCCCATCCTAACATTGACAGTTTGTCGCTATTGACTTGGTCCATTAACTAATTTGTGTGGATTTTCAAGAGACCATGTACGATTATTTTGTCAATTTGGTCTTTCATCAAGTTCAAATGAATATTCATCCGAAAAACAATGTTTTTTACAAAATCGCGGTTCGTATTGTTCATTTCGGTGATTATTTTACAAAATCTCATACGAGCATAATAACCGTGTGGTAATAATTCTTGATGGCATTGCCAACGGTAACTTTTAAAGCCCTCCTGTTTGCGGTACCTGAATGCTGACGACCGAGGAACACCTACATTTATTTCAATTTCTCGCAAACTAACATCAGGATCTTGGTCTACAGCTGCAAGAACTGCCAACTTCTGACATTTACATGGTGGATTTACGGAGCTAGTGGTTACAAATAATTGTATCGTTTTTTTGATACTCTTTAAAGAAGGTATTGGTCTATCCGCGAAAAAACCAGCAAACTCTTCTCAAATTTGTACCTTTGAAACACCTCGAAAATATTGTTTTACCACAAAAATTTTTTCTTCTACATTCATTTTCGAAGCAACACTTCAAATGTTTTATAACAAATCAATGCTGACTTGATTTTTAATACCTATTTACATGAACATAATTCAAGTTTATTTCATTTTGGAATCATAAGCAGGTTTATTAGCACGCAAATGCGGGCGCAATTTGGTTTTTTTAGCCTACAGAAAATTTTCAAATGTAATTTTTCTAGTCTTTGTTCTTCAAATTTCCATTTCCTCAAAAATAAAGTTGCATAATGTTGATTTAACGGGCTACAATTTAATTTTAGCATCCATATTACTTTAAAAGCCGAAGATAGCCGATCTGAATTGCATGCGCGAAAAACCTTCAAAATTTCGAATTTCAAATGACTGTAATTAATTTATTAATTATCAAATTATAATCGAAAAATTGTTTTTAGAAACGTTTTAAGTGCCACTTTAAATCTGCGTCAAAATTTTTGCGATTTTTTAATTTGGGAAGCAGAAAAAACATTTTTAATTTTCCCATGTTAAATCCCATGGTTTACCCCTAGCGTGGGACACAACGTATAAGAAAAACTGTTAAAAATGGCGTTTTCGTCACTTCCTTATAAGAAAGTAAAAATTGTAATCGATTATTTTTTGCAATCGTTTTAAGAAACTACGTAATTGTAATAGTTTATACTATATAAAAAATTAAACTACAAGTACTTAGATATATTTGGAATTTATAAGACAATTTTTTTTAAACAAATTGAACGTATTATTTTTGCAATACTTTTACATTTTTATACTATTTATTTCATTATGTTTTGTAATACTACTTGGAATAAAATTTTTATTTTTAGAATATTGTACTTATTATTAGAGAACACGTTGACAAAGTTTATCTATCCAATAAAATAACTCGCCAAAAAATTTATAATTACAACAAAACATCCTTGACAAAAAATTATTTTTTAACGTTTTTAGAATACTTTATATAACTTCATTTTTGTGTATTCTATGTAATGAATACGTGTCTAGTTAAAATTGGTACGTAAACAATAATTACCGTGTTTGACGAAGAAAATCCTTTACAAGCTTCTATGCAAATGCATCTGCAAGAGATTTAAGGCCTGTAAACGTAACACAATATACACGCTAGCAGTAAAATATTTAATGCCATAAGTTTGTCTAGTAGTTAAAAATATTGTAAAATGTTTTCTAAAATTAAATTGATTTGAAAATAATAATTTGCCAACAAAATCTTTGGTTTCTGATTCATTTTAGTGAAAACGTGATACTTATAATACAAATTTAAATCACAATTTTAAGGTTTTTTACATTTAACATACTATTGATGTATTTATGTAATTTTTTGTTATTTGTTGTTTATGGCATAATATAAAAACAATTGTTGCATAAATTAATTACACGTTTAACTAAATCTAACTACAATAATTCAACGATCTTTTGTTTTATTGTTTTGCATAATAAAAGATGTTTTTAACTATTAGTAACTACAATAAAATAAAATATTTTAAAAATTATGGTTTAATTTTTTATAATATAAACTGTGTTGAAAAGGTTATATTTTGTTGTGTTTACCTGTACGTAATAAGTAGAAACGTACTAGGATTATTTGCCCAACTAATTTTATTTCGATTTTTAATTGCGAAAAGCACAAAAGTTTGATGCATTAAAATATTAGTTTAATATACTAGTATCGTGTTTTCTAAAACAAAGGTGTAGATTTCTGTAAAATAGTCTATTTGTTCATTAATAATTAGATAGAGATAGGAATATATATTTAAGACATGTTTATTTACTTTGGAATATTTAAGTTATTGGCTTGAACGTGTACTATTGCGTATTTATATACTTAACGTATTCCGTTAGACATGTAAGTTGTTTACGTATCGTTCAGTATATGCGTAGCAACTTATAATTGTAAACAATCGCATCTTTTTTACCTGTAATAACAAGTAAGATAAAAATTGAGTATAACTCATATCTGAATTTGATTGATGACGCCGTTATTATTTTTTGTAAGTAAAGTGCTTCATCAAAATGACGTTTGTTTTATACTGGCGTAGTAGAGCTTTAAGGGTTTTGCTAAAGTCTGTAAAATATGGATGACAATTTTTAAAAGTCTGTTTTGAACGGCAACACACTAAATATTGCATTATTTTTTAATATTAATTAATCACAATATTTTTTGGTGTGTTATTGGTCACATAGGGTTTACAGAAAGTTTACCAGCTTTATATTATACATTTTTATAAATTCAGTTAACAAAAACTGTTTTCTGTCACGTTGTATTTTTCAAAAAAAGAAATACATAAACTTATTTCTATTTGTTTAAGTTACTATGATCAGTTTGACAGCGTTTGTTTGGAGTTTTTTTTAACTATGTTATAATAATATGATAACTAAATTTTAACAACTTAACGATTTATGTTGTTTAATAAATAGGTACCTTTACTAACAAATCTGATAATATACAACATACTTCATATAAATGTCTTTAATGTTTTAGATAAATCTGTTTTAACTAACATATCTAAATCACTAAAAACTTTGTGCAAAACAAAATTTCTTAATTTTTGTATTACAATACAAGCTTGAGTAGATAAAAAAGTAACTCATTCTGAATGTATAACTAGTTATAGGGAGCTTGATTCGAAGGCTCGTGTAACGAAACGCTGAAACGCTCAGATGAAACAAATCTGGAACTTGCGGTGGTGCCCTATTTCACTTCATTTTTTGTATTTTTTGGATGCAGTGTTTATTATTATTAAACAAGATATTCTTTATGATTCGTTTTATGTTTTAACAATATAATACATCTTAATTTCACTCAGCAGTGATGAAAAATGATTATAGTAATTGCAAAATTAGATCCGCGCGAGCTTCCACCTTGTACGCTGCAAAAACGGTACAATATAGATGAAAATTGCACATAAACAATTTATTGAGCACAAAATTTACTACAAAAAAGTCCGCGGTAGTGTATAATTATATCTAATAGTTTAAGAGTTACAGAATTTTAAAGTAATGTTTGTACAACTTTGCACATGTGTATTTTCTAAACTATTGAAGGTAATTGTACTCTTTCGCCGATTTTTTTATAGTAAATTTTGTTCTCTATATAAATGTTTATGTGCAACTTTCTTCTATCTTGCACCGATTTAAGGTAATAGTTTATTGGTTATTTCAAATTATTAAGCAAATCATTTCAATACAAAAATTGTGGCGGTTTGGATGCTGGTGTAATATTACGACATCGACAAAGCTACCCTTAGCCGCAAAAAAAGCCGCGGTGGTCACCAAAACTCGACCGAAACACACATGTTCTACTAAACCGATAATTTATGTTCAAATTTTAAAATGCGTAAACGAAATAATTTAATAAACCTGACTTATAAAGTTTTATAATAAAAACTATCAGTAATTACTAGTTTAAATCATAAACGATTTCACTGTAAAGTTATCAACATAGGACGAAAGTAGGTACAATAATATTTAAGTAAATTTTGAATGCCGAAATTGTATCAACAGTCAAACAACTGTAAATATTATTAGCGTTATAATTCTGTTAAGACTAGAGAAAGGATTCATGTTAAAGTAAAGTTCATCTCTTTAATGCTTCTTTATAGTCAGTAGCACATTTGATTAATAATAGGAGAAAAAATTGTAGAATCGGCAAAAAAAAGAGAATTTAATAAAAAGGCATGTCAATTATTTCGCGTCGCGAAATGTTTTTATTGCGAGTCCAATCTGTTGTAAGTCTTTTTTAGATATGACAAGAAATCGCGAACGCGACAAACTGTTGAAAAAAATTCAATTTTTAAACTGTGGATGCACATTTCCAAAGATGAAATCTCCACTTTGCAACTTTTACAACTGAAAGCATGTGGCAACGTAGCTCGAATCGTGTCATAATCTTAGAAGCTGTAGAACTGTGAACCGCCATAAATCTCGGGTAAAATACAGTAATCATTTAGTTTTGTTGTTTTTTTAAAAATGCGCATCAACTAGTTAGAGTGTGGTGAAGCAATTATTGTCAGAAATCACGCGATATAAATTGTTTATTTAATCATTGAATGATTTATTTAATCCAAGCGTATTCAATCAAAGTCTAGCTAAATTTCTGAAAGTTCCGCGTTGGCTCTAAAATTGTATCTAGAAAAAATTTTACATTTATCCAAATGCCTTCAAACGTATCTAAGCTAGCAGAAAATGAGTCACTGGACGTGAATCACAGTTTTTCGACCTTTCCTCGTATAACATGCTTGTGAGCGCATATTATTATTTGAACTTTGCGAAGGTGACTTTTTCCCTTGAAAATATTTTGTGTCAAATAAAGTTTGATGTTTTGAGATTTTGTTGCTTGCTTTGTATTTCTTCCCGTACATCACTTGGAAAAGAAAAGCTAAGCGTTACCAACACAGCCCAAATACCCATTTTTGTGCTTCTCTAAAAACATTTTCTATAAAAGATGTATCCTCTAGTTTGCAATCATTTCGCACTAAACTATTACATACTACTAAAGCTATAATTGAGAAACAACAGCCGGGACTGTTTGGATTTAGAGTTTTTAATACTAATTCAATGCCGAGCACAATTTTCGTTCCTCTTGGAGAGATAAAGGGCACTCAAATTAAATTACAAAAATAAAAAAAATTAGTGACGCCGGCCTATTTACATGCTATGATGTTTGTTCAAGTGCATAAATTTAAGATAACGTGATCGGGTTTCTCTTTAGATATGTGACTGGAAGCTATGTTTTATCAGCGCGCAGCAATTCTTCATAATGAACGGTCCTGCTCATAATTTGTTATGACAAAAAATTCTCTATAAGTCATGAATGCTGCTGATTCATCATCTTCCAGCGATGAAGAGGTTATGGGAAACAATTCTCAGGCATTTCATGAACAAATGTTAAATACAAACAATTGGCGAATTATCATACGATCATATTCTCGTTTAATATGTACCTAAAATACTAGTTATTTGTGTTTTTTTATTTTTCTTTTATTTATGTGTCTGGTACGCAATTGACGAGTTCGGACAATGAAATTTATACATAGAACGCGTTGTGGACTTTGTAACATGCTCAGATCGCATTGTGGGTATATTTATTAGCATAGTTTCGGCCACTGAGCGAAGCGTTCTACTCACAACGCGTTTTGGGTAAATTAACAAAATGCACTATCCGATTTGAAGTGGTTTATTTGGTAAAAGATATTCTATAATGTGGTAACTAAATATGTATTGCGTATTTATATCGATCTTACTGAAAAAATATAATTACGATGCTATTATAATTATGACTCATTTATTTTTACAGGTTAATGAGCCATGGCATTTGGAATTGTATTTAACATTTCGCTGTTTACAGAAACACTTATTGTCAGTACAAAATCTCTTGCAGTTGCACCTCAGAAAACCTTGTTCTGAGCCCTTTGTTGACATATTTGCTGCAGTCCGCAGAGAAATGCTCTTATTACTCTGAAATGATTGAGAAATATACTGTGAATCAGCTTGTAAGAGCTCATTTCTTGAAAATAATCGTTGTAGTGGCCTATCTTTGGTGTTCAGCGTGTATAACCCGTCATTATTAAGATTGCTAACAACGGCCAATACATTTCTTGAAGTAAGGCGGCCTCTGTCTACATCTGGACTTTTTACCAAAATATTAGTGCCTTCTGGCAATGGAGAAAAACATTGATTCGATTCTTGTAACATCTTAGCGGCTTGAATTTTCATTTTTGTATGTGATTCTTCTCGCTCATTTAGAATTTTTTTATTTCTTTCGAGCATTTCAGGTTTTAAATTGTCATTGCCCGTCATATTACCGTTGTTGTTTACTAAAAGTTCACTTTCATTACCATTTTGATCATTTACATTTTCTGTATTTTCCGACGTTTCCTCTAAGCTTACTCCACCCTCTACGTTACCGTCTTGATTATCTTGATTTTCTATACTTTTCATGACTTCTTCCAAGTTTTCTTTGGTTTGTAAGTTATTTGCAATATTATTTGGTAAATCTGCGTCGCCTAAACCGTTTATCTGTCTAGTACCAAACATATTTTCATAGGGGCTTCTTCCGATTCCTCTATGAAATGATCTATTTTTTCTTAATTGTATAAATCTTAACCCCTCCGACCACTTCATGTCATTATTTTCTTTAACCCAGGTAACTAAGATGTCACGGACGAGCTGCATGAATAATATCGAATAACTGATCAAGGTAAACATAAAATCTAATATCATCATTATCAGTATATCTTTTGGGTATTAATTTTTCATCTTGTCCAATATTCAGCAAATCATATCTCTTTAATCTTCGGTATTGTTTAGATGAAAGTGATTCCCCCGAATTTCGTAATCTTTGTGTTTTCTTAACCTCACTTAACAGTAATTTATAGTCAGCTTCCAAAAGAAGTGTAGATCTATTATTTGATTCTACATAAAGTTTTTTTAAACTAGCTTCAAATTGTTCTTTCATATTTACACTAACTTTCACCCTCAAAAACAGACAGCATAAAACAAGTTAGAATCGGTTAGAATGCTTTGCGATGAACTTCGTATACGCACGACCTTCGTCGTTAAATCGAGTAGTGGATTTTGTTAACTTGCACAAAACGCGTTGTGAGTGGTACGCTTCGCTCAGTGGCCAAAAGATTGTGAATAAATTTACCCACAATGCGATCTGAACATATTATAAAGTCCACAACGCGTTCTGGGTATAAATTTCGGTCATTGTCCGAATTCGTGAATTGCGTACAACATATGCATTCTTATTTTTGAAAATTGTAATAAACCTTGTTCATTATATTACGTAGGTAATATTGTGTTTGTTTTCAACACCTTCCGATAATTGCAAGATTTGCCATATCTGTGAATTTTTTTAGGCATATTTAGAAACATTATCTGACTATAATTTTAGCTGTACAAAAAACTCAAAATCAATTACAATTACTTTAGGTTTTATAGTTTTTTTGTCATTGCTTCTTTGTTGCTGTGTACGTTTTTTTAATACTTTTATTTTTTGTTATTGTTTTTTAGATTATTCTTGTTTGTCACAAAAATTAAAATAATGTTTAACATCGCATTTTTTTAATTTTCGATTTTGGGTGCTGCTCACATGGCCTTTTTAAGTATAATTTTTAGTTGTTTCTAATTATTTTTATTTATTAACTACGAGAAGAAAATTAATTGTATTGCGTTCAATTGTTGCTTTACTATTAGATTTTTAACTCCGTTTTGCTCAAATTAACACAATACAAATTTATTTAACTCAGTACTTATTCATACAGAAAAAAGTTTAATTACAAAAAAAGGTTCTATGCAACTCGTCTATTCGCTAGAAAGCTGGCGCACAGATTCTTCGTTGTTGCCAAGTGTCCTGTATTAGCCAGTGTTGCCAATGCTAGCCATATACTTCCTTCCCAGTGCAACGCTATCTTCAAATCTTTTGGGAAAATGTATCTTCCGGCCGCTTCGTGTTAACTTCAGATCCTGGCCGAAGGCGTTTGGAGCTTTGAGGAATAACTGTTTTAGTTGGTTGTGACGCTGGCTTAGGAAGGTTCTCCTGATTGCTGTACGAGGGTGGCTCTTCTCCTAATAGGAATGCAGGCTTGAGTCTATTACTTTAAAAGGTCCATCATATGTGAGTTGCAATGGCTTCCTTACAGCATCATAACGAATAAAAACGTGTGTTGTTTGCATAAGGTCAGGGAGCACAAATACTTTCTTTTGTATGTTATGCTTAAATAAAACTGGTTGAAGGTGTCGTACTTGATCTCTTATTTACTAGTGTTGGAACATCGCATGGTTGTGAATTTTCAAGAATGTCAACTGGTAGTCGAATAGTTTCACCATAAACTATTTCTGCTGGAGTGGCTTGGTACTCGGGTATGATGTAACACCGAAGACTTAGCATCACTGTTGGTAGTGCTGACACCCAGTTTTCATGAAGTTGTGCTTTTAGAGCTGCTTTTAGTGTTTGGTGCCAACGTTCTATAACACCATTCGCGGCTATAATATCTACGTTAATGTGTTCAAATCTTCTAGTAGTTGATGGGTAGTTACCGATTGCACTTGCGGTGTGTTTCCATACTTTACTACGCTGACATAGTATACACGTTTTGGACCACCACGACACATCGCGTTTCAGTTGAGGTCAACAAAATCTTTGCTGTACTAGGTTTACTGACGCTGCTATACCAGGATGTGACATATTGTGTAGTAAATCAAAAATCTTCGAAAAATTAAAAGAATAAAAGGTCGTAGTTTTTCGGTAGACCAATCACAAGTGAAAACTAATCCACAATTCAAATGCATATTCTGAAATTTATATGACGAAGTTTTTGACACCATTTAATGTTTAAGTTCAGTGCATGATAATTGCTCCTTAGCGATCTCTTGTAGCGATATGGTCATTAATAATTCAATCGATTCAATGCGAGAACAGATGTCAGCTGGGATATTTGAAGGACCTGGTATATATTGTATATCGGTGGTAAATTGTCCGATGTAATCAAGATGACGTAATTTTCTAGGACTTGCCCTATCCGGACGTTGTTCGAACGCATAAACTAAGGGTTTGTGGTCAGTGTAAATGGTAAATGTACGACCTTCTATGTTATGCCTAAAGTGTTTTACCGCTTGATACACAGCCAATAGTTCGCGATCATAAGTGCTATAAGACCTCACTGGTGCAAGCTTATCTGTTTCTAGACGTGCTCTGCGAATTCTTTTGTCGTCATATCTAATAAATTGACGTAAATTTTTAAACCTATTCACCGACATTGTAGCTTTATACATGGGATTGGAACATTTATCCAGGAATAGTTCTCGCCAACAATAACAAACCAAAAAACGCATTTAGCTCCATTGTGTCACTGTCCAACCATGTTTTACCTTTTGCAGTGCATTGACGCTTTGCTTCTCTGTTAGTGCTAATAACTATTTCTTGAACCATAATTTGAGTTACAAATGCATTCCAAGAATCGATGATTGAAAAAATTTGATTCCGTTGTCTTGGACCTGAAGTAAAACGCACAATGTTGTGACACAGTGTTTTTGTCTGAATTGATGCATTAGATTGCCATTTGAAACCATTCTTTTCAACCATCACTGTTTCATGTTGAACATCTTTGTTGATTGGCAATAAATATGGTTCAGAAATTTTGTCTTCACTTATCAGACGAGCTAGGTTCAGTATCAAGTTCCTCAGGAATGAAATCCTTATTATCTTCTGAGTAGAAACCTTTGATTCATGCTTATTATACCACTCCATAACTGGCAAAATTAGGATCAGAGAATTTAACTATTTTTTTTCTGGAACCTGATGCCATATTACAACAACGCACTAAAAGAGAAAAAAACAGAAGAAATGAATTGTTTTTTTCACCAGCATTTATTATATATAGATATTATCTGCTCAATCCTGACAAATACCTTTTTTTCGATTTTTTATCTTAGGCATAAAAAATAATTACATATTAATAGAGAATAAACCTACCTATCAAATAACAAGAACAAACTCCGTAAAACAGATAAGCAGTAAGAATGTGTTTTTAATTTTATTCGAAAAAGAAATTCAATAACTAAAACCACGTCACAGGTATTGTTCCATAAACTGACAACATTATACACATTTGTGTTATGCGCATGCAACGTTGCTACTTGCATTGTAGTGAAAAAGACTGCAACAATACGTGTGTGTCTAAGAGGCTCACCTTATGTATAGATGTGGTAGTGAACAAAATATATTTATAAAAAAAATGTGTACATTTTATTTACTATTAGTACATACGAGATCATATAGGAATGTTTAAGTTAGGCATTCCTAAAACGAAATTAATTTATCTAATGCCGTTTTCTTGTAACACTAATTTTCAAAGAGCAGTGAGTCGCTGAGACTCATATTATGCATTCTACGGTTAAAAAACATTAAAAGCATTTAACTAACAGAAACGGAACTTTTAATTTTATTTGATTGTACCAATTGTAATCTAGTATACAATGGGCAAACAGAGAGATCTATTAAAATTTGTTTTAGAGAGCATTTGGCTCATATTAAGTATCGACGTTTAAAAAACCTAGTGTTGCCACACATACGCTTGAGAATATACATAGTATTAGAGACATTTGTTTAATTAAACAAGTAAACAAGAAGAGTAAATTAAATTGTTATGAAAGCTTATAAATCTTAAAAAATAAACATTTATTAATTTATTAACGATTTAAAAATATATATAGAAGCGGTTTATACAAAAACAAGAAAGAAAAGTAGATTACATAAATAAATGTTTACTTTGAACGTTAAGTAAATATAATCACAGACAGAAATATTGGTTTATAAAAACGCTAAAAGTTAAATTTCTTTATATATTAATTAAAGATACAAAACGTTAGTGAAAAAAAATTATTAAATATAATTATTTTATCATTAATGTTTAAAAATATATTTTGTTGATATTGTCCTAAAATGTTCACTCAAATAATTTCAAAGGATTATAGTATAATAAATAATATATAAGTATTTTTATAAATAAAAGTAAGCTGAAATTGAATATCAATTTATATGTATATGTACCTATCAATACTCGCTTCAGTTAACAAGCAATCGCTTTCATCTCTTTTGATTATGTGAAACAGAGGAAACTAACTTTTTATATATATTTCATGTCTTTGGATCGACAGCGGTCTGCGGCACCATAAAAATTTCGTTAATGTAATTGGCGATCGTTACGAAACAATTTGGTGCTCATTTTGAGGATACCCAATCTGTCTAGACACTCTAGACTCGGAAAAACGTAGCAATCGTAATAATTTTATTAGAGAGTGGTGTTTTGTGTCGTCATTGTTATTCTAGCTTTATCGTTGGAAACAAAATATAATTATTTCGTTAAAGATAATATTACATTGTATTTTTAAGAAATTGTGTCTAATTGTTTATATAGAAAAAAAATGATATCTAACGTATTCGTATAAAATTGTCACATAATTGTATCCCATATCTACAGAATTTCTAGTAACGAAAAATTATTGAATTGGCAAGAGATTGATACTGCAAATACTTTTCTATCTCTTGGAAAAGTCAACCCAATTCAAATAACAAGAATTTTTCTACACGAACCAACAAATTTCAAATTCCTTTCTAGTAATCTCTTTAGAAGATTTTTTTTAATACCATTAGTTTTACTGTTTTTTTTCGTTAACACAAACAATAATAATAAATAAATAAACTACACATTAAATAGTTCAAACAACTGTTTTATTTTCAATAAGTAAAAATGCGGTTTTTTTAGTTTTTTATTTAAATATAATTTATATTTGTTTGTTGTTATAGAAACATTGTATAACATACATTTTTGGTTTTGTGAATTTTTTTCTTTGCTAATGTTTGTCACATGATTAAACGGTCTTATTCTAGAAAATGTTCTTTCTTTAGTATAGAATCGGGCCGTAAAAGCTTTTGACTTTACGTACCCTTGTATAAATGTGTTTTAGTCTACAAATAAAAATGTATTAATATTTTTGTTGTGTTGTCCACGAAGATATATACTATATATATTTTTATTAAAATTATATTTTGTAGTGATAATAAACATTTGAGGCTTCCACGGCCGGACTCTATACTAACATTAGAATGTCTTCCGGGTTTGGACCGTGTCATTGTTGTTGTAACCAAAGTTGCCAACGTTTTGCCCACTTTCGTAAGGGGCTTCATCAGGGCGTGAGTTAAATCGCAAAACAAGCAACCGAAATCTAAATAAGAACTTCTCAAAAGTTAGGTTATCCACTTGTGAAACAAGTCATAATCTAAACTCTGAAAAGAAAACCATAACTTGAAAAGCTTGTTTCTACACTGGAATCTCTCTGCCCAAAACCTCCCCCCATGTTTGATTATTTTTAACAATTACTAATACTAATTTTAACTATATGTATTTTATAATAGCAACTAAAATTATTTGCTGATCAGTGTCTACTTGAAATAAACTAGTATAGTGAATTACGCTCTACTAAATACTAAATTATTGACTATTGTCAGAACTCGTAATTTGAATTCCAAATATTACTTATTGAACAATTAATGATCTTTGTTGCAATTTACGCTTCCTTTGTCATTACAAGAAATAATTATCCTTTAGAAAATTTTTTAGAGCTTAGACAATGAGTAAGGTCAAAGTTGGATTTAATGATTTTTATTGCATTAGACTCAGGGCATAAATGCAAAAATTTTATTTTGTTTGGTTTTGAGTTTTTGAGTCTGATTGTATAATAGTTACCTTTATTTCGAGATTCAGCATTTCCTAATAGATTATAACTAACACTTAGCTACATGTATGGTTCTCTCTTATTTTATTTTCACTGACAAGAAAAATAAATTTGTTTCATTACGTTACGTACAGGTTCTGTTGGCCAATTCATAATAAGAGTAGAATAATAAGATATATTTAGATTTTAGAATGACTAACAAAATCTTTTGACTTAAACCCCATTGAGAATATGTGGATAGTTATAAGCAGACAAAGACAAACAACCGCCCTGAAATTCTGAATTTAAACAGGGGCGTAGCTATCCTGAAGCAGTTGGAGCTAACTGCTCCGAGCGCACGAATTTTGAGGGCGCACGAGCCAGGGAGTGCAAATTTTAAAACAGTTTATTATAGTGTTATTTTACTACATAGTTTTATCAGGCAGTAAAAGAGGTTTAATCAATATATGAACACAATTTGACAATACTTAATTAATGTTGCGTGCGCTGTACGACTGCTTAAAAGCTCAAATGTATTCTAATTGTACTTCTAGTATTAGTTTTTCGAGGGCACTATGCACTATGGTTTTAAAAAAATATAAATGTGGCGATAAGCGGTTTCAAAAAACATCTATGCAAAGTTGCAATTTGTTGTCCTTGGTTCTCACAAAAAAGGTATTTTTAAACTTTTGCTTTTGTAATAAGCCCTTCATTCTTGTTAATTTTTACAAAAACAGGATTTAAAATATCAGGCAGCATGGGTTTTACATAAACTTGTTATTCACTGTCAATAGAAAAAAAAAAGGTTTGTTTAACACGGTGGTCTTCCCGTGTTAGGCTTCTGACGCGTTACGTTCTCGCTATTTTGTTGTTATTAAAATATTAGCCTCAGTTGAGATGCTGTCTTTACTTCTAACCGAATTCCAAAATATGTATATTAAATAATTGGGATAATGTTAAAAACGAGGCAGTTGAATTATCAACAAAATGGAGCATTGTACCTTGTTTCGCCAAAAAGAGATTGCGTTTAGTAAAAAAAATCTTTGACAAACTGGATGAGCCCATTCAAAATAGTAAAGAATGTTTTAAAGTGAAAGTTTTTTAATAAAGTAATTGACATAGTATTTACTCAATTAAATATTAAATTTAAATCCGTGCGTAAAGTAAGTAAACTTTGAAATGTTTATCGCTAGTATATCTTGTCGCATCATCTGATGAAACTATTTTGGTTGATTCCAAATTGTTGAAATTGGCTTATTATTCAGATATTTCTTTGGATCACAATTAATAAGATCTAAAATGTGTTTTTTTATTCAATTACGACAAATTACTTCTATACACGAAGTTGCTGAATAACTCTTAATTCACACCCCAGTCTGTCCCAAAAGATATTTACGAAACAGTGTCTCAATCCCGTCTTAGCTCTTTGGCCACAATATCAATTGAAAAACCAATTGCTAGTAAACTTGATCTGGGTAAATTAATTGACCGATTAACAGTTTTAAAATTTGTAAATGTTTTATTGTAGTTTATAATATAATCATATATAATTAATTCAATACTTTGTTTGAATGTATTTAACAATGTTGCTTGATGCGAAGTAATAACATTCTGCTGAACTTTCATTGTTTATTATTTTGAAATGAATATACACAACGTTTCGAATCCTGTGGTATCTGCAATCGTCATCAGGTTGATGACCTGATGACAATTGAAGATACCACAGCAATCGAAACGTTGTGTATAATCATTTCAAAATAATAAACAATGAAAGTTCAGCAGAATGTTAATTCAATACTACTGTGTGAATATGTTATATATTTAAAAATTTTAAATCACTTATTAAATAATGTTTAAAATTGAAATTAAAAAATAAAGACTAGAAAATTTAGAATTTTATTGGAACATTTGTGAGAAAAAAAGGAGGAGCACAGATCTTATTTGCTCCAGGGCGCTGTATATGTAGCTACGCCTCTGAGTTTAAATAATGTAGCGCAAGTTGCAAATGAACTTTGGGAACGTTTTCGAAGATCCGACTACTGCAAAAAATTAATTAACTTGATGCTGAACAGGTTAACGACATATATACGAAATATTAATTGTAACGTTTTATGTATTAAACAAACATTATTCTATAATAAAACTACTAACTAATAAGAGAAGCGATTAGGTATTAATCTACTTAAAACTTGTTTAAATTTAGTTCAGTTTGAAACGATGATTTAAATTAGTCGACATTACTACAAAAAACGATTTTTTCAGTTTATATAACGATAAAGTAAATCGTTATTTCACAAAAAATGTAAATAGTATTCATTTTAGAATCTGAAGGTTGTTTTGTGCTAAAGAACAGAACGATATGGTTTTTTATTTAATTGATCATTTGACGTATTTTTAATCAGTCCCAGTGCCGTATCTAGACCTTGAGGAGTCCGGGGCATTTCAAGTTCGGTGGGCCCCTTAAACACAGAAATTGAGATGTATGGCAATTCACGAAATTTACACATCAACGTCCGTTTATTACATGCAAATTGAAATTACCTATATAAAGTTAAACTAAGCTAAACAGTAAACACAATAAATTTTGTTAAATAAAATCTAATCTAGCATTCTTAAATATCTACAATTTACAAAAAAAAAAATTTTCTACACTTGGCATCAGAGAAATCTTTAATAAACTCTTCAAATTGCATCATATTTAGAACACTGCTTTCTACATCCACTAGGCAAAGAACACTTAATCGTTCATGAGTCATCGTAGTTCTCAAATAATTCTTTATTAACGCCAGTTTGCTGAACAATCTCTTTCCTGAACAGTTAGTGACTATCATGCTCAAATATATTCTAAGAGCTACATTAACACTAGGAAAGGTATCAGCAAGTCCTTCATCATGGAGTAATACTGCCTGTTGAGACGGCGTAAGACACGACCTAAGTTTGGCAAAAGCTGCAAACTGATCTATTTCTTCTATGAACACATAACTGAAATCACGAGGGAAAGCAGTTGTAAGTTTTTCAGCTTCACTTCGTAACTCTGCATCTGATAAACTGCATAAGTTAATGATTACTTTGAATTTGTCATATACTGATTGGTATGCTACTCTACGTTCTTGTAAGGCCACAGACAACTGATCTAAAATGATATTGAAAGTTCCACATCTGAATTTTTCTCGAGGAGAAAGTGCAACTTCTGATGCTGATGTTAGCATCGCATCATAACGTTTGTTTATCTTCCTTGGTCTGCTTGTAGCGGTTTTGTAATCTGTGTTTCCACAAAAGCTCCTGGCATCTAATTCCAGCTCTTCGTACCTATTACGAAGTGATTATAGAAACCTTTCCAGATAATCAATTCAATCTAACACTTTCTTTAGATCAATTTCAACTCCTTGAAAAGCTTTATTTGTGCTGTTAAAGCGCACCAGAATTAAATTCCAAATTTTGACCATCAGAGCAGTTTCAAGGTTGTCCATTTTATCTGCTACTGTCCGGGCTTCATGTCTTGCTTCAGGTGTTTGCTCCAAGTCACTTTTAATATCTATGAGGGCATTTTGAATTTGGCTGTATCCTTCGGCTTCAGTAGCATCAACTCTTGCTGACCAACGAGTGTCAGACAATGATTTCACAGTTAGAATTCTTTTATTCCCTTCTAAAGATTTAGTTAAAATTGCCGATCTGTGTGTTGACTCAGAAAAAAAGGCGTATAACCTCTGTATGAAGCCAAAATAACTGACAGTTTCAACACAGCAAGAGGCAGCAGCTTGTCCAACAAGATTCAATGAGTGAGCTGCACAGGCAATGAAAACTGCTACTGGGTTTTTATCCTTGAGTCTGGTTTGCATTCCTGTGTAGCGTCCAGACATATTCCCACAAAACCAAATAGGTTCCATAATAATACTTTTAGAAGCATAGAGGCAGTATTGATATTACTGAAAGCCTTCCTGTAGCAGTAGAATGGTTTATGTTTAGAGATAGGTTTTGACACTCCAGTAGAATGCGGTACAGTTAGTGCTTATAGAGTCCTATTAGACGTTGTACAAAAGCAGGCCAAAGGTAGAAGTTTTCACGTTCCATTAGAATGCTTTAAAATAGTGCCAATGTAGTACTTTCCTATGTTGTAGAATAGCATGACAAAGTTAACGACTAAAAGGTAATTGATTTGCATGCTTTTACAGGGTTTTAATAGCATACCATAAGAAACACAAAAAGCATGAAATGATTAGTTTTAAGCCATTTTTTATTAAGAAATTTGTACAGTATCTTTGTCTAAACTATAATAATTTTAATCAATGGTTTGCGAATTTGTAGTTTGCTGCATCATCCTAATTATTTCATCTTTTAATCTCGCTTTGCCATGACGTAGCCATTGGAACACCTTCTCATTAATAACATCTATAGGAACTCCTTTGAATCAACTTTGGGTTAACTCTATAACAAAATTATGCGATTAATTATTTTTTATTATCTATTATCAGTCGCATGCATTTTTACTAGATTTATATCAAAAATATGTTTCTTTTTATAAATAAAATAATTTTTTTATTACAATGCTTTTTAAGTTTAAGTCCGCAGGTTGGCCACCCCTGCTCTAAAAAAATAACTGGATGCCAAGTAAAAAATAAACAATAACAATAAAGCGCTAAAACGTGGATAAGCTGATCGTACAAAAATAGATATGTGGTCAATTGTTTCTTTTTGTACTTACTTTTACTTAAATCAGCAGAACTTCTAATAGCTTTTTCTTCTTTAATTCAGCACAAAAAAAGAACACATTTACAAATGTAGACAAGCCCGAAGTCGTCTTCCTTTCGTAAACGTAAAACTGCATATACCCGTAACCGTATAAGTACTTACTTAGAAGCGTTTCTGCTGAATCAAACTCGGTAGTCGGTACATATCTCGTCACAATTCTCAGAAATCAAAGTATCTTATCTACATTTACAGTATCAAACGCGAATGCATAAGTTTTTTATTGCATACATATCTTTATCAACAAAATTTAGATGTGGGCGTTTAATCTCTACAGAAAGTTATTTTTGTTTAGGTATTACAATTTAGCAACTTGTACAAACGGTTTTTTCTGATATTAAAAATTATATTTCTTTATCTCAAATAAAAAACGATTAAACCGATTTTAGAGGTACTAAAACACTAAAAGAATGTTATCATGTTAGTCGTAATACTTAAATTTTAATACATTGTCAAGGCTGCTATAAACACTTTATTTTTTATATCAATATAGAAGGCCTATAGGAGTGATTTTAAAGGAATCTTTTAGGGTACTTTATTCTCCTTCTATATGCATTGTTATAGAATCAATATAGGAACGCCATTAGAATGCTACATTTCTAATACTTTAGTGATTCCAATCAACTGCCAATTCTAAGGCTGCTATAAGCACTTCTTTTTTAAATTAAATATAGTATTCCTATAGAAGTGTTTTTAAAAGAATCTTTTAGAGTACTTTATTCTTCTTATATAGGCATTCTTATAGAATACGTTTTAAATTAGGTGTGTTATTAGAAGTCCATACACAAACTACTATTGGAATGCTTTAGAAATGAATATTTGGGAATGCTTATCGAACCTACATGGAACTTATGGTTTTGTGGGTTGTTGGCATTGTCGCATGACTGCCCTCTACAATAGTCAAAATCAATACCTACTTTTTCTAGAAATTCTAGAAGAGATGTAACTAGTACTTCAGCTTTGTGAGAGCTCGTTTGCAAGAAAGTTAAAAACTTTTCTACGGGTTTCCCAGAAACAACATATCGCACAATGACTGTTAACTGGTCGACATGAGCCAGGTCTGGTGTTGAATCAACGGAAACTGAAAAGTGCTTGGCAGTTTTAAGTTCTTTCACAATATAATTTTTAACTTGTTTTGCCATCAGCAAAATAATTTCTTCATAGATGGTTGGTGATAAGTATGACGTTTACCACTTCCAGGATTGCCAAATTCTTTAAGGTGACCCACCAGAAACGGATCAAATTGTGCAATAAGTTCTATAACACTTAAAAACTTTCTATTATGGTTAGATCCTATGACCTCTTGACTACCCCTAAATGTCAGGCCTCTCTCAGCTAGAAAAATTGTCACGGCTACCAAGCGACGCAATATTTCAGTTCAGTATTTCTTATTTTCTTGCACTTGCTTTTCAAACACTTTGTCAACATGAGAAGATTCTTTACATTGAAAATTAAATTTCAGCGCAGAATCTCGGTGGCCTTGGCTTCGTTCGTGAGTCTTCATTTTTTCCTCTGCTTTTTTCCAGTCATTAAAGCTTTTCTCTCTGGAAAATCTGTCAGATCTGCTGAATATCAACGTACAATAAAAGCAGTAAACTGTGCCGTTTGATGAGCTGTAAATGAGCCACTTTCTCAAATGCTATTCTCCGTTGTCATGGTTAGTGTAAAATATTGAATTTTTGAAATAACGATAATGTCCATGCAACTTGTCCTGACTTTGATCTAACTGATAATGACGTCGAGATTTTGGATAGGAATTAGATTCATTTCTGTTTTGATGCATCATAGCAGATTTTGACCAAAAAGACACAAGCTTTACTCCAATAGGAAACCAAGTAGCTGGATCTGGACCATATGATAATGATTGACTATCCATGTCTGAAGCATCTAAAAGAGGTGATGAACCAACATCATTTCTATCTTGATTTGATATGTTACTTTCGTTTTCTGCAGATGCACATGGTAGTGACGGTGGTTCTTCAGAAGGAATATGTGGCGCTGGTTGTTCATTAATTTCTATGCTTTCCAGTTTTGTTGCAGAGTAAAATTCTGTAAGGCGTTGTGTTTTTGCCAAGACAGCAGCATTTTTCTCATTCCTTTCTTTAAAGGCTTTACTCTTCTGAGCTCCAGATAGTGGAACTTTCCGTGGCATTATTGAGTCTGTCTTTTCTGGTTTCTAAATTCTGTACTTTAAACTTTTTATATAAAATACTTCAATAATAAATTGTAAGATTTTCCCAAGTTAGGATATAGCTGCCAGGGTCACGATGACTTTTGGTCTAAATTGTCTGAACCGAAATGACGTCTTACGTCTATTCCAAGCAAGGTCTAAATGTAGAGTTACTCTAAGGTAAAAGAAGAATCTATTATAATGCGGAGTATGTCTTGATCGCCGGGATCGCCCGAACTGCGAACAACAACTTATGACAGTAAGAAGTTTAACAACGTAGCACAAATTAAATATTAGCAATCTAGTATTCAACGTTCACATAAAGAAAACAATTAAACATGAGTAAATTAAGTCGCAAACGGAGTGATTGCTTAGGAAAATTCGATCACATGACAAAACATCAACTTATAAACACCAAAACACGATTACTTATGATATAGTCCAGAGTCCTACACTCCTACGCAAGTTCACTTGACGTATTGTACGATGTACGATAGTACGTTTACCCTAACTGCAGAAAGTACGATAATTTTACTCATACTAAACATTTCATTCAAACAAAAATGATTTTGAATTTGAAACTCAAGTGCCGATTAGTAAAAGAGTAAAACAACACTGTACAGAAAATTATCTCCTGTCGGAGTCAGATTACTGATAGAGGTGTACTACATACTTACTACGTAATACTAGCTTTTTAATTTAATAAACGTTGTGCCGATTCGGCATGGTCACGTTCTTAGTTTTGCAAGGTATTCGAAATTCGAATCGCTATCACTTTCTAGTGCTAACTGTGAAAGACAATTTTCTAAAATCAATTTAATTAAAACTAAACGCCAAGTTCGGTTAATAACGAGGTGTCTCAGTTTTGAACCTAGCGACATAATGATACAATTTGTACAAAAGCAAAAAATCTATCAATACAAATCCAGACCCTAGTAGTCAGTAAGTCAGTAGACCAGGGTGACGAACTGATTTTTGAGGAAGTAAATATAAAATAACAGCTGATGTAATTTTTTTGTCTTATATATTTGTAATTTCGTAGAAGTATGTTTTGTTTTCTTTTATTAAGTACTACCTACATATTATACATATTTATTTTTTATAAACAAAATTTGTACTCATAAAAAATCATGATGTTGGTAAGTTGGGGGCTGCAATTTTAAATAAAATACGTGATCGTACGATAATGTAGGATAATTTCGATGCGCTCCGACGCCGACCATAATTTTTTGCTGACAGTCGGGCAACACTGATTAGTTTAAATGTTATGTCTCAGATTTGAATGGGATGTAGTCATGTAGTTGACACGATAACAAAAAAAAGGCACCTGCATCAGTATATTATCTAGCACTTGAAGAAAAATGCCACTTATCTGAGGAGAGTGTAGGCGTAAGTTTTAAACAAATTCATTTCATGGTAGTCCAGACTCGAGGACCGCGGGACGAACACAAATTATAGCACACACAACCTGTCAAGACACTCGCAGTCCGCGAGGGAGCTCCTCTACCAAGGGGCCCGGGGCAATTGCCCCCCCCCCCCATAAATCCGGTCCTGATCAGTCCACTATTAAAATGATTTAATTAATTATGCATAGTAACTGCAAATACGTTATGAATACATCATCATCAATATATATAACAATAATATTAATTTTAACAACGATACCAACAATTTAAGCAGTGTTTATAATAATTTAATATCCAAAATTGTGAGATAACTATATAGGTTGGATCTATCGTTATTCAGTTTTGTTTATCATTTTATTCTTATCTTTCCCTTGACATTCAACAATTTTTGATTACACAACATTTGTCAATTGTTTGTTGAACGTGTATGTCCTACGTTATATTAAAATTTTAAATATTGACCATTGTATGTTTAATGTTGTATTTATTTTAATTACTAACTCGTAAAGTTGCCAATGTCCTTGGTCGGTGGATTGATCCGCTTGACTTTATTCTGTAAGTTTTATGTGTTAAAAATTATCTGTTAATTTCATTTTGTTGTTACTATGTGTTGACTTACGAGTTCAATAAATTACAGTTGGCCTGAAGAAGTGCTAACCTTCAGCACGAAACGTTGCCATAAAAATAAATTAAAGTGGTTTTATATTGCCCCTCCTAAACGAAGAAGATAGCATTAATTAGTTATGAATACACTAGTAATGATAGCAGTATTAGTAGAAGCAATATTCTATATAAATATCTGAAATACATTTAAAATTTTATAATAAATACCAATCTGGTATTTCTGTTATTTCTTTAGCTAGACATGTAGTAAAATTACAATGGTTTATTCATTAGAATGTGAATAGGTCCGATCTTAAGCGGTCATTTTGGTTGAAGGCGATTGTACCTAGAATATTAGTTATTTGTGTTTTTTTATTTTTTTTATTACTTATGTATGCATTCCTATTTTTGAAAATTGTAATAAACCTTGTCCATTATATTAAGTAGGTTATATTGTGTTTGTTTTCAACATCTTCCGATAATTGCAAGAATTGCGATATATGTTCAATGCTAAAGCTTATATAAAATGTCAATTTTAAAATAATTATTTATAGGTTTTATTTTAATTGTATTTCTAAAGATGACTAATTTTGTTTACGTTTGTATTTTCTTAAAACAAAATATCTTTTATTAAATTATATAATTTTCTTTAGCAAATATCGATTCCATTTTTGAATGGAAATATCTTCCATTGTTCTCTATCTTCGGGTTTTTTTTGCTACATCAAACCTGTGTGTTTCTTTTCTTCACGTTGTTGTCTCACATCATGTAAAGTCGTCTCCACTTTCTTTGCCAACCACAGGCATCAGTTTGATATTTGCGAGTACCATTTATCGTCATTATCTTAAGCATTTTATGTGCCACTGTTTTTTTTATCTGCAGATCTTTATTTTTTAAAGTTATCTTTAGTTAGTTTTTCTATATCACGTTTGGTCAACGTCCATGTCTCAGTACTATTAGTTGAAATAAGAAAGACTCAGAATTCGAAGCTAGAAATAGAATTATTTTATAATCAAAAATGCATTTTGTTAGGTTTTTCTTAATTTATTTTAAAAATTAATTTAATTTTAAATATTGTATTTTTTAATTGAATTTAATATTTATTTGACTACATATATGTTTATTCGAACATTGAAATTGTTAAATTGATTAAAAGATAAACAAAATACGTATAGCATAATACATAACACCAGTTCACTGTAAATAACATACGCAAGGATAAACGGTATTAGAGACACATTGACAAACATTATATTCTGTAGTTGAACATATGCGAGAGGATAACTATTGAATTAACAAGCAGAACGTGTTTGAATAACGGATACATGGGTACAACAGTGAAATAAGCTAAAAAAATATAATATAGCGTTAGTGTTTTGCTAATAGTGTGGTCGTTGGGTTCATGATATGATGTTATTATCATGAGTCCCGCAGTGTTATCCGTGTCCGATCTCTATTGAGGGTAACGAAAATTCAACCCCGTGTACATGCTTTACATGATTTACGCTCATCGTATAGTACAAAGTCGTTTGTGTACAGCACATTAATAACAGATAACGAGTAGGGGATATCAAGTAAGTTTGTTGTCACCTATGTGGATAATATCATAACGCCGGCGTCGTTTCGTTAGCGGCTCCAATATTTTTAATAGCGCTTAATGTTTTGTAAGACATCGTCTACATTTACAACGTCTATAAAGATGAAAATTGCAAGGATTATTTTCTCTCTGACGACATTCTTACGCCTAATAAAGTAAAATTATAATTTTTGTTGCGTTAACTTGACGGTATGAGGAACCTACTTTGTCATTAATATTCTTTATCACAATTTATTATAAATATTCTACATTTTAATAAGTTTTTTTACCAACAAACATAAATAGTTTTGATTCAATTTTATTTTATGTTATTGAGTTGTTTTTATTAAAATAGCTTTATATTGTTGTATTTTAATCATACATTTGAACACTATTACACCGATATTGGTATTGCAAAAAAGGATATTTCACTTTTCTTAGATGTACATAACATTAAAAAAATTTTTAAATAATTTTTGATTAAGGTACTTTGTATCACTAACTTATTCGCCAATTACTATACAAAAGCATATTAATTTTCCCATGCTCATTAAGCTTAGGTATCACGTTGTAGAAACTTATTCATTAAGAATTTTAGGCGTTATTTGTTTTTTTTTAAGTTAAATTCATTAAAAGTGAAGTTAAACATTTTTATAGCATGTTTGATTGTTAAATTTGACATTAAACTTAATTTAAAAATGTTAAATCATTTTCTAATTACATTTTGTGTTTTTAATAAATTTTAATTGTTACAAACATACTGTTATTTGCGTTATTTAATTAAATTTATTAATAAATTATACTTTATTAACTATAACTTAATAGCACTAAGTTAACATCTTAACCTTAGGGTATTACAAAAGTTTTTGAAACTTTTGTAAGCAGCGAATTACTAAGAAAGTTAAGTCACATAAATAAATAGTTATTTATTGTTTTAAATATTAAATTTTGTATTAAACAATTTAATTTAATTGTGTTATTTAAGCGTTGACAAAATTTTATTTGTTATAGTTTATTTTATAAATATTAATGTTTTAGTGTAGAATTTCATGACTTAACAAAGCTGTTTTTTTTGTTAATTAAATTCGTAACGTTGACATCAAATAATATAGGTTTCACTCGTTTATTAACATTCACTACGCGTGCATCAAACTTTAACAAAACGTAATTCGATAAATAACATTTACGTCAAGGTATCTAATTCACTTTCTAAAGAAAAAAAACGAAAATGTTGCTTAGTAATAAAAATTGTTAGCTCAGTATTCAATTCTTTAGAACTTTTAAACTATACACTGACGAACGTGTTAATAATTTAAAAAGCTTATGAAATTAATCAAAATAATAATTTATTTACTAAAAGTCGTAATAATGTAATATGTAATTATTAATGGGGCAGATCAGCAGATTTAAAAGAACAAAGTGAGCATTAAAAACAATGTTTTATATTACTTACAAAGAAAAAAATGCGCCATCATAGATATAAAAACGTGATGATCAAAGTTGTAGCTCTGAACACAAATTTTACTAATATTTGTTTGTGTTCGAATACGTAATCAGAAAAGCTGCATTTACTTAATCTAACTATTGGGCTATTAGAAAAATTATTTTTGCATTAGCTTTATCAGTATTTACAGCTTGATATTGGTTTTGTGTGATACAGCATAAAGATGTTTTACAAAATTAAATAATATTTATATATAGGTATTAGATTACACAAATAATTTTCCCTAAAAGGTTGCGAATAGCTTGCAACAGCACGTCCTTTAATAAATTAGTTTTTGTTTTTTTTTTTAATTTTTTTCATTGTAAGAAAAAACATATTCGTTTTTTGTGTACCTTTTTTGATGTTTTTATAGTTTTCTTATTTTTTTATTTTTATAGTTCAGTTTAATAAAATTTGTTATATTTTTTGTTTTTTTTTTGTTTCTTATCAAACTTTTATCTCACTGCTATTTATTTATTAGGAAAAATTATAATCCATATAATTTCTCCAATACAACATATTTATACTCAAATTAGGTTATTTTTTCAAAGTTTGTACAAATCAAACCAATGGGTACTAAGGGCACACATCAAAACATCAGAAATAAAAAATATTAAATATTATTGATTTTTTCAAGGTAAATGTTATACGTTGTGTCCCACGCTTGTGGTACCCCATGGGATTTAACATGGGAAAATTGAAATTATTTTTTTTCTGCTTCCCAAATTAAAAAATCGCAAAAATTTTGACGCAGATTTAAAGTGGCACTTAAAACGTTTCTAAAAACAATTTTTTGATTATAATTTGATAATTAATAAATTAATCGCACATGCGATTCAGATCCGCTGTCTTCGGTTTTTAAAGTAATATGGATGCTAAAATTAAATTGTAGCCCGTCAAATCAACATTATGCAACTTTATTTTTGAGGAAATGGAAATTTGAAGAACAAAGACTAGAAAAATTACATTTGAAAGTTTTTTGTAGGCTAAAAAAACCAAATTGCGCCCGCATTTGCGTGCTAATAAAGCAACTTATGATTCCAAAATAAAATGAACATGAATTATGTTCAAGTAAATAGGTATTAAAAATAAAGTTAGCATTGATTTGTTATCAAACATTTGAAGTGTTGACAGTTTTGATAGAATTGTTTTACAAGCTTTGAAAATGAATGTAGAAGAAAAAATTCTTGTGGTAAAACAATATTTTCGAGGTGTTTCAAAAGTCCAAATTCGAGAAGACTGCTGGTTTTTTCGCAGATAGACCAATACCTTCTTTAAAGAGTATCAAAAAAACGATACAATTATTTGAAACCACTGGCTCCGTAAATCCACCTTGTAAATGTCAGCGCCCACCACCCTTACACGATCATGAAGACAACCCTCAGATGTTGGCAGTTCTTGCAGCTGTAGACCAAGATCCTGATGTTAGTTTGCGAGAAATTGAAATGAATGTAGGTGTTCCTCGGTCGTCAGCATTCAGGTACCTCAAACAGAAGGGCTTTAAGAGTTACCGTTGCCAATGCCATCAAGAATTATTACCACACGATTATTATGCTCGTATGAGATTTTGTGAAATAATCACCGAAATGAACAATACCAATCGCGATTTTGCAAAAAACATTTGTTTTACGGATGAATGTTCATTTGGACTTGATGAAAGACCAAATCGACAAAATAATCGTACATGGTCTCTCGAAAATCCACACAAATTAGTAAATGGACCAAGTCAATGGCGACAAACTGTCAATGTTTGGATGGGCTTGCTGGAAAGTTGTGTTATTGGTCTTTTTTTCATTGAAGGTACACTTACTTCCATAAAATGTCATTACCTTCTACTAGAAGAAGTGTTTCCACAACTAAATGATGTTCTGGGTGAAAATCATCAAGTTTGTTTTATGCAGAATGGTGCTCTAGCCCATACTGCTAGACTAAACACTGGGTTTCTGAATGAAGCATTTCCAAATCAATGGATAGACAAGAATAGTCCCATTACATGGACTGCTAGGTCACCTAATTTAAACCCGTGTTTTTTTTTGTGGAGTTACATAAAAGAAAAATTATTCAAAGGAGGAAAACGGTAGGAAAATAGAGACGCACTAAAAGATGAAATTCAAGTGATATGCCGATCTATTATCATTCGTAAATTAGCCGAAACACGAAAAATATTTGTTGAACGGCTAACTTATTGTACAGTTCAAGCAGGAGGCATTTTTGAACACCTCATACCCAAATAGGTTATTCGCCGTGGTCGTTCCGCCAAGCAACGGATCGACAATGTTAAATAAGCTCTTTACAGGGCCACAAATTCTCAATTGAAATGAATTTTTCTGCACGACGATTATTCGAGCAATCTTCCTGCGTTCGACCTATTGTTACCACGATCAGTGTTCGTAGATACCTATGTAAATGTAAATTTATGTTTGATTAATTTTTTTTTTTCTAGTCTGCTACAGAAAATTTTCAAATGTAATTTCTTTTGTCTTTGTTCTTCAAATTTCTATTTCCTCAAAAATAAAGTTGCATAATGTTGATTTGACGGGCTACAATTTAATTTTAGCATCCATAAAACTTTAAAAACCGAAGACAGCCAATCTAAATCGCATGTGCGAAAAACCTTCAAAATTTCGAATTTCAAATGCCTGTGATTAATTTATTAATTATTACATTATAATCAAAAAATTGTTTTTAGAAACTTTTTAAGTGCCACTTTAAATCAACGTCAAAAATTTTGCGATTTTTTAATTTGGGAAGCAGGAAAAAAATAATTTCAATTTTCCCATGTTAAACCCTATGGGGTACCCCTAGCGTGGGACACAAAGTATATTTATTTAATATAATTTACAAGCTATGTTCTTTGTCTGTGTGAAACTAAGGTAACCAAAAATAAGTAATCGTAAGGAGAACTAGATAATTGACGGAAATTTATTTATCTACAGCTGGAAAGTCTGAAGAAAATCCACCATAAAAACTCTAGACGTAGCTTAAGTTTACTTGGTGGACAAATTAAGATTAGGAAATAACAAGTAACCAGGTGTCAAATAGTTCGTAACCACTGTCTCTGTTGAAATTGTTAGGGTATTTAATAATTTCAATTACGTGCATGTTCGGCAATAGCGGACTTTGTAGCCTGAAGTAAAAAATGTATGTCTAAAATATTGGATAATGTTAGAAATTTGATGTGAGTCGCTAATGACTCGCTAACCAAATAAAGGTATACTAGTATGAGAACACCTTATATACTGACTTTCAGAAAAATTGCAACACCTAGAACTTGTTGAACGATTTTATTTAAATTTTTAGGAAAATTTTATTTTCATGAAACAAAGTGATGATTAAAATTTGAATAAAAATTGGCCGGTAGTTTTTTTTTCCTATTGTTTCCATAGTAATATAGTAACAATAATTTGAACTAGTAGACCATTTAGTAATTCTCATGGTTGCAAATTGTTGTTTGTTCACAATTTAATTCTGAACTTGATAACAATGCCGAGAGTACGTCAACATCAACATTTTGTCCAATTAAGTGATTTTGAACGTGGCCGTATTATTGGTATGAGAGAGGCCGGACTTTCGCTAAGAGAAATTGCTCGTCGTGTAAACCGAAATGTTTCATCGGTATTGAGATGTTGGTCCAAACGGTTCGAGGAAGAGGATCAACATCGTCGCTGTGGATCTGGACGTCCTCGGAGAACTACAGATTGTAAAGAACGTCTCTTAAGAGTTTTGGCCACACGAGACAGATTTTCAACAATTCGATCAATTGCTAATGATTGGATGAAAAGTATAGAAATGTCAATGTCATCTGTTTATCGCCGGATAAGATCTTATGGGTTCCGTTCATATCGTCCATTTTTATGGCCTCCCCATACATCACTTCACCGTCTACGCAGACTAGAGTGGACCAACGAAAGACTTAATTGAGCGCAAGAATGGCATCAAATTCTGTTTAGTGACGAGTCCCGATTTTGCTTGTAGGCCCACGATAGTCGTAGGAGGGTCAAGCGGATGCGTGGAGAACGTAAAAATACAACATTTTTTGTAGAACGCAACACAGCCCTTACTCAAAGAGTTGTGATATGGGGTGCAAGATGTTATGTGCTACAACCAGTTGGGCTTCCATATCTTCGGGAGCTGCAAAATTACATTTTCCAACAGGATAATGGGCGCCCTCATACGGCAAGGGCTACAACACGGTTTTTGGAAAAAGCTAACATTGCCGTTTTCCCATGGCCTGCTCGGTCGCTTGATTTGTTGCCCGTTGAACATGTATGAGATATGATAGGTAGGCGACTGGGTAATTTACCACACCCTCCAGATAACTTACACGATCTCCAGCTACGGATTTAAGAAACTTGGGACGATATACTACAAGCAGCTATAGATCACTTGATTGATATCATGCCAAGACATCTAAATGAGTGCATTACAAATCGTAGCGGAGCAACTCATTATTGAAAAAACTTTTTAAGCTTTTGTTCTTTTGTTTTTAAATTTTAATCCTCACTTTGTTTCATGAAAATAGACGTTTCCTGAAAATTTCAATAAAATCGTTCAACAACTTTTAGGTGTTACACTTTTTCGGGAAATCAGTGTATATAGAAATATTCGATACAAAACTTTGTTATAAAAAATATTATTACAAAAATATTACCGTCGTGAATGAAATACATCGAAATATTTATCATGCAGCGAAACATCACATCTTTGGCAAGACTTAGTAGTTTTATTTTTACATATTGCACACATTCTTCTTTGTTGGCTTAAACGTTGTCTAATTTTAGGAATTGTATATGATTTAGACAATTGACGGCCCGCGCCATTTCAAGTTTTTCCATATTTTTGTAAAATCGCTGTAACAATCTGTCTTCTAAACTAAGTTATCAAGTTTTAGACTATGGCGTCTGGGTAAAACTCATGCATTACTCATAGATACATAAAAATCCATTTATTATTTTTTACTTCGAAAACCTATTCTATAATTAGCTATATTATTATCCATTTTATCAACGCTTCCCATGTATTTGTTATATTGCTTGACCACAAAAGGTTGGATAATTCCTACTTTCTTTTTTTTTCTTTTGTTGAATACATAAAACATTTTTGAATTGGTTCAACTTCATATTCATTCGATAACATTGTCACAACATTGTTTGTTCCATCTCACATAGATGACGTTATTTTGCTTATCAAAAGTACTGTCGTATGTTTCCCTTATCTGCTCTTTTCATTTCCAACTTTTATCCGACAATGCTCAATTCGATCATCTCTGGCAGTACCGGTACCTCCAAAACCTATTTTATGCAAATGACTAATGAGAGCTGCATTATTGAAATAGTTGTAAAAAAATTTTAAAAATTTATATCTGGATAATGTTCTTTCAAGAAATTTGTAAAGTTATAAATAACGCTTCCACCAAGGTTTAGCTTTTCAGGATCTTTACGGTGGATATCACGTCCTTGGTATATAACAAAATTAGGCAGTAACTAACAGGGAATGCTAAGACCTAAACTTTATAGCCAAACCAAACAAGTTTATTTTTAATAAAATGTTTACACCCGTTGCGTCCAAAATATGGTTATATTGACTCATCAATAGACAAATAAAAGCTGATCCGTGCATATCTAACAAATTTTAGTGCTGAAAACACTTATAGGTAGCTTGGTTTAAAAGCTTGTGTAACGAAACGATTAAACGCTCAGATGAAACAAATCTGGAACTTGCGGTGGTGCCCAATTTCACTTCACTTTTTGTATTTTTCGGATGCAATGTTTATTATTATTAAACAAGATATTCTTTATGATTTGTTTTATGTTTTAAAAATATAATAAGTCTTAATTTCACTCAGCAGAGCTGAAAAATAGTTATAGTAATTGCAGAATCAGATCCGCGGGAGCTTCGTCCTTGTACGCTGCAAAAACGGTACAATATAAATGAAAATTGCAGATAAGCATATTTATAGAGCACAAAATTTACTGCAAAAAAACCGCGGGAGGGTATAATCATATCTAATAGATTAAGAGTTACAGAATTTTAATTTAATGCAAGACATTATCGTGTGACTTTGCACACTTGTATCTTCTATAGAAGGTAATTGTACTCTTCCGCGGACTTTTTTTATAGTAAATTTTGTCCTCTATAAAAATGTATATGTGCAACTTTTCTCTATCTTGCAACGTTTTAGGGTAATAGTTTATTTGTTATTCTTATTGGGTTTACTTTATTCAGTCTGATGCTGTAACACTCTCGTTATACTTAGCGACCAATCGCTATTAGATTTTAATGGTCGAAGATAACGATCGACATAACAATCACTAGTAAAATAAGTTTGGTGTATCAGTATTTTAATTATATCAATATGTCACCCACTATTTTGCAATCCTTATTTTGGAAAAAAGTATCGCCTTTAAAAAAACAAAGAGTGCTATACGACCGCCGAACGTATAAGAGTGCCGTCGTAAAACATCTGGCCGATAGATTTTGAAATAGAAAAAATCCAGACTGAAACTACCTGGTATGAAATAAAATTCAAATGTTTGCTAAAACTTCTATTAAGTGACGCACATCATCCCTTGATAGCCTCAATTTTCTATTGAATAATGGTTTTAATTAATACGTAAAATTATAAGCATCTTGTATTAATTCGAATTAAAACTGACTTGCAAAACACACCGTTACATAACTTACATCTTTATTATACATTTTGTTTACGTAGTTACTTCAAACGGGTCGCTGTTTTCGCGTAAAATGCTCCTTTGCCTGTATGAAAGAATACGTTTCTAACATTACTTTCTTAAATACACGGTAAAACTGGAAAGACTTTTTTCTGATTGCATTTTCCAGTTGTTCGTAAAATGCAACGCGCAAAACATCTCCAAAATTCATTTTTTCATATAAAAAAACTCTCAAGCCTATACATCACAATTGTTATGTTTATAACGGTTACCAAAACGCCGCCGTTATATCATAATCGTTATGGTTCAAAATAACGAGAGAGTCAAATCCGTTCCATTCTTTCAATATGCGCTTTTGATTTTGTTTTTTGCGTGTGTATATATTCTTCTATTTTTTCTACTTTGTATATTTATACTTCTTTCTGTTGCTTCTGATGATCAATTTCTTTTAGTGGTGTTGGGCCTGGTTTCCGCTTTTGTATATTCTTGATTTTGTTTTTATACTCAACTGTTTATTTCTCCAAATGGTATCATTTAGACAGTTTGAAATTTTTAACGCTCATTATCTGTAGGGATATTTTATTTTTGACATCGCCGTAACTCGATATTTCTATTCCGAGATACTTGAATAGCTTCTTAGATGTAGTCCTGCATTTAATTTTTTAACAGATATGGTCATCTTGAATTGTCTTGCCGTTATGTTAAAAATCTTTAAATTACTTTGTGAATTGTATTTTTCACCAAATAGTAAGGCATCATAAGCGTAGCAAAAAATCACACATTCTTGACCGCCTATTCTGTAACCATACTACGGCAAACTTTCTTTTTGATTTCGCTCAAAACAATATTTAATAATAATGAGCTTAGCAAATCCCCTTGTCAAATTCCATTGTTTACAGATATTTTGTCGGTAAGGTTTTTCTATTTTGCATGCTGTTTTTGGAGTAGATGTTTTCGATGGTCTCTACTAGATTTGTTAGTATGTCGCGATTGTGTAAAAGATTTATGACATCTTTCAATTACATTTTGCCAAATGCTTTTTGTGTTTTTGGATCACTTGTCTTATAATGAAAACGGCATCTGTGCAAAATCTCTCTGTTCTAAATCTTTGTTGTTGTTTGGCTAGTGCCGTTAGTGATTAATTTTGATAGTAATTAAATTAGTTACAAATTTGAGCATGGTGTTTTTTTGTAGTTCGTTGTTAATTTGCAGTTTCTCTTTTTAAGCATAAAAATCGTCATGCTTGTTTGGCATTCGTTAGCATTTTATGTTTTGTAAATATTTTCTTAATCGTTTTTGTTGTCTTCTTTCTTTTATTGTCTAACAAATTTCTATATTTGTTTTTGCTGCCCATAATAAACTAATTTGAATCTTTTGGAGAGTATTTATGATTGATAATTTTTTTTATTATTATTAAGTATTTTTGTTTTATTTTTCAATCTTCTATATCGTTTTAGTGAGTTCTGCGTTTTAAGAGGTTTATATTGTAAATAGCTATAACGGCAAAAAACTGATTTTACACCTTCGTAATGCAAAATAGTTTTGAATAAAACTGCGGGATAAATCCACAACGCAAAAAAAACATTGAGGGTAAAACAATGTCAATGCAATTGTGCAAATGCTATCAAACTGAGATTGACATTGTTTTATTCTCAATATTTTTTACGTTGTAGTTTTATTCCACAGTTTTATTCAAAACTATTTTGAATTACGCCGGTGTAAAATTAGCTTACAACGTTTTCTGCCATTATAGCTATTTACAGTTATCGTTTATACATAATACCTTATACTATAAGAGGTTTATAGTCTAGATCAGCTTTTTTCTCTTTATATTTTATCTTGATTTCTTTTTTCTAAACCTAGAAGTCTCATTTGTAGTTTGCTTTGTTTTGCTTGTTCTAGTTCCCACTGCTTCTTTGAAAGCTTTTTTATTGTTTTTTTTAGTTTTATCCCAGCTCTCTTCCATGTTATCCTAGAAAGTTATGAGGTTTCTGATACTTTTTGTTTCTACATTAAACTTTTTTTATTGCACATTTTTTCTTTTACTGTGTTTTTTATTATTTATATTCACGTTAACCAAATTTAAAATTATAATATCTAGTAATTAAGACACATACTAATTATGTACTATGTAATCTTTCATAGATTTCTGGTTTCTACTGTTTTCAAAGGTATACTGTATGATCTTTTGTGATTGTAAAAAGTGTTATTAATTTTGAGGTTATTGATTAGGATGAAGTTTCTTATTAATTTGCCGTTGTCGTTAGTTTGTGTTTTGTGGAATTTTTGTTTTATACCCAGTATGACGTCTTTTCTATGTGAGCATCAAAATTTCTCATAATTATTATCGTTTCTTCGGGTGGTGTCGGATTCAGAACGTTCCGTAAATGGTTGGAAAAACTTTTTTTATGCCTTATGGGTTTGTAGATAGAGATTCAGTTTTATTTTTACAATTCTTTCGGAGTAGTAAAAGAATTTTTCAACATAGTTTGTATACTGTTTTTATATAAGAAGACTTACTCCAGCAGCAGCACTTTGTGTTTTTCCACTCTACTATATACGAGTATATACTGTCTTCAACATACAACAATACATGTACTTAAAAGTACATTTTCTAAAGACAGATAACAATCGTGTTGTTTGGTACATGATCATCAACCTTACTTTTCAGAATTCATATTGGAATTTTTTTACATCTAATAGAGATTAAAGTTGTCAAAGTGTCAAAAACAATTTCTCATCTTATTAACTTTATCAAATCTACACAGTAGCAATATTTTCCGATGATTATTAAAAAAAATATATGTGTAAAATAATCTTATCAAAATTACATTTTTAGTTTTTGTGGCAGATATTTTATTTTTATTTGTGCATTTAAGTTTAGGTATTTAATATAGTTTTAATATAAGTTTATAATAGTAACATCTTATTAAAACGCAAAACTTGCCACTTCTATTTAATAATAGTTATTTACGCTTGTTTTTCGTAATTGTGAAACCTATACTTTGTCTCTGCATATGCTGTTCCATGCTGTCGTTGTGGTTGACTTGTTCTAATGTTTAGTTTAAACTGTTAGTTATTTAGTTACATTTATAAATGATTGTTTAGTTTTATGAAGGTAGTTTAAAGTTAGACATATATTAATTTTTCATCACCAACTGTTTACATAGCTGAGCGTAAAAATCTTAATATACGTCTTGATCAAATACAAATTGCAACTTATAAACAGTAACTAAAAAAAACTACAACAAATGTCAATAAATTATGATAGATTTCAAAAAATAACTTTTCAAATACTTCATACACACTCATAAAATCAACAAATTCTAGAAATTTAAAACTAGCAATTAACGGAAAAATAAAGTTAAGAAAAAATGGGTAATACAAAGAAATAAAACCAAACAATAACAACTATAAAACTGACTAAAAACGTTTTAGACTACTGTTTTTGACAAAATTTTTTTGTCTCATACTAAATTTAAAGTAATAAACAAAATCATAGAAATTATCAAATTACTTACAAAACTCAGTAATTTAGAGTACGTTTTATTATGTGTTGATAAGCAACTTAATAATTTTTACTTTCATTTATTTAGAAAAGATTTGGTTTTCCTTTTTCACCAACTCGGTTTTTATCAATTAGATATTTCTCCTACTCTTATTTTACTATGCAATACGTTTTTCAATTTATTTTTAACAATCGATTACAGTTAATTCTGTGCGCATAGCACAAATCTTTTTTTCTTTAATTTGTATAGGTTTTTTGATGTTTTACAATTTTTTATTCTGAATAGTTGCCGTGTGGTCGATTTTCACACAAGCTGAGTTTTTGTTGCAGTGAACATCTTCGTAACCTGAAATAAACTGATTGCAGTCCAAAATTTTTCTTTTACAGACTAGTTTCCGATCGATAAATCTGGTTTCCAAATATCCGGCACAGGAAAAGTAGAATCTCAGTGAATATTAAGAACAGCGCTTTTTCTAAATCAACCCCACAATTAAAAAAAAGAATTCAATCTTATAACCAAAGCATTAGTCGTAAACAACTGTAGTAGAAAAACTATTACACGATGTATTATAAAGTTTGATTCTGCCAAACCAAGAATAAAAACGGAAGGTTGTCTATCGCTTATGTAGCCTATCTCAAAGGTACTACGGATCGTATCAAAAATATGTTATTGAAACACTACATTATTACTCGATTTTTTACTCTTTCTAAATTGGACAAATTTTTAAATCCTGTGAAAAATGTTAACTCTTTTAAATCTGACGCGTGAAGCATAGGTATTCGTATTAAAGAACATAAAAAAAACGATCTTCTAAGTTAGCAGTAGTAGAGCACATGTTAAAAACAAATTTTTTTTTTTTATTAAACTGTTATAAAAACTAGTTCGAAAGAACTAACAATCTGTTTTAATTTAACAATATATTAAAACTGTATTAAGCAAAGTTTTCCCATTGAATTTCTTAGTTGTCGTCTCACTGGTTGGCTAATTCGAGTGGTTTAGTTTGCCTGAGTTGTCTGGTTAGATTCCTCACATTTAATAGCTTGGACGCTTCTCCATCAACGTGATGTTGGAGGCGATTTACATGAGAGTTAGCATATCTTGTGATCTTTTGATGATAGATGCGACTGTTTCCACTCCGAGTTCTCGATGGATGTCGTTGTTACATGCATACCATGGCGCATTAACTATGTATCTTAAAACTTTGTTCTGGTATCGTTGTATCGCATCAGTGTCCAGGTGGCAATAATGTCTGCTGCTTGTTGCAGTTTTTTTGTTGAGTGTTCGATTGAATTTCCAGTTGCTATCACCGCTGTGTCGTCTGCAAATGTAGCAATCGTGCAATTCTTTGTTTTATACATGTCACTGATATACAACAAATACAGCACTGGACCCAAGACACTTCCTTGGGGTACCCCGGCTTGGACTTCTCTTAATTTTGACTACGCACCTTTATCTTTAATGCAAAATTTTCGCTCGCTTAGGTACGATTTACTAAGTTTATAATATGGATAGGGGAGAATTGATTTTAATTTGTGTAGCAGACCGGTGTGTCTATAAATATTCCAGAACATACTTTTTTATCTTTAAGTGATTTTTCTATAACGTCAGTTATTCTGTGGATCTGGTCGATAATTCAATGATTACAACGAAAACCAAACTAATGTGTTGGGATAAGTTGATTTTTCGATAATGGGTTTGAGACGTTTCAGAATTAGCTTTTCAAACAGTTTCCACATAATTGGTAATCGTGAAATTGGCCGATATAATTCTACCTTATGGCTTTTGTCAGGTTTTGGTAGCATAATTACATCATATACTTTAACCGGATTGAAGTATTAATTAATGTAGTTAGTTTTACCAAAACTTTTTTTTTGAAATTTCTTAAGTAGAGCTTCAGTTATCAGGTTAAAGCCAGCTGCTTGCTTTGGACTGAAGTTTGCTCGAATTTCTTTAGCAACTTTTTGTAATGTGACCAGTGGAATTGTGTTGTTGTACTCATTTGGAGTTAGTTCAAATAAGTTGTCTTTTTTTGTGTTTGGAAGAAATTTTTTTTCAAGGTGGTTCGCAAACGTATTGGCTTTATCACTATCATTACGATTGACTTTTCTAATAGGAGGTATTTTTAAAATGGGACGCTTTAGCTGTTTTGTGGTTTTCCAGAAAGAATATTCGGTGTTGCTATCTACTGGCAGGTCTGTTAGGAATTTGTTAATTGTGGAGTTTTTTAACATTTTTATTTCTTGGGTCAGTTGTCGTGTCAATTTATTTAAGTTTGTTTTATTTTGCTGCGCTTGGGTTTGGTGTCAACGCCGTCTTAATTTGCGTTATTCGGCAATTATATTTTTATTTTTTTTTAGATAGTTTAATCTCTTGAGTTTTTTTTAATGATTGGTTTACTTTTCTATGCAGCTTGCTGAATGACTGTGGTAAAGTTGTGCATTTCATTTTCAATTTGGTCCATTGTTTTAAGTGGGACACTTAAGTTAATAATGTTCTCTTACATAAGATTAAAGTAGTTCCAGTCCGTGTGTTTATTTATTAAGACAGGGTTTTGCTATGATCACTGATTGTTAATAACATAAATGAATGATCGAAGTTCAGATCATGGCCTTCTTCAATTTTGATGTAATTTGTTGAGACTTTTTTGGTGACAAAGATGTCGATCAAGTCTGGTATCTAGTTTGGGCCAGTTGGCCAGTGTGTAGGCTTTTGCATAGACACGAATTTATATCCGTATTCTGTAGCAGCTTGATGTAGCTTAATCCTTGATAAACCTGTATCTCCAGTGGATGTGCTTTGCGTTGAAGTTACTTCAAATGATAAAGCGACCGTTTAATTTTTGGAAGAATTGTAAATACCAATCTGCGTAGATATTGTATTGCGGTGGACAGTATATTGCACTTACCGTTAGTATTTGTTCAGTAGTCACTGTTGTCACAGTTGTTGCTTGAATGTCGGGAGTCTTCGTCATAGTAATTTATGTTTTCTCTAATTATGATAGCACTTCTATCACAAGTTCTAAAACTTAATATGGGATTCACTTGTAAAGTGAGTTTCCGACATCAGGCAAATGTCTATGTTTTCTATACTTAGAATTGCTTGCAGTTCATATTTGGGTTGCAACAGTCCATTTACGTTCCATTCCATGATATGTAGAAAATAATCATTAACAATATTACCTTTGAGTTGAGCTGTAGTAGTTGCTACAATATTGTTTCGATTGGGTTTTGTTATATTTTCTTAGCCACCTGTCGGTCTGATTGGTTTTGAGGTTGTTGATTTAGGTTTTAAGGAACTAGTTTTGACTTTTTTTTTGACGTGTTTGACTCGACATTTGCTTTTTGTCATAGTTGTTTTTAAATTTCAGATGATTTTTGTAGATCTCGCAACCGGTTCTGCTTGGTGAGGTTTGCTGCATTGGTTTGTAAATTGTTACTTGCTGCATTTTACGCACGTTAGCGTTTTGTGACAGAAGTTTTAGGCGTGGTCATACTTTTGGCAGCGTTTGCATTGAGATATCATTTTATTTTTTTGTAGTTCTTTTTTTTTTACTTTAGAATTCATCACCGTTTTGATGCTATATATCTTATTAATGTCTGTTTCTCTGTCAAATGACACAATTATCATATCTAATCGCACCACTTGTTGTAGTCCTTCTTTTCTTTGTTCTTGTTTTTGTTTTGCACTAATCCATTTTTGTTTATTTGTTGCATTTTTCGCTTTTTTTCTCTTTTGATTTAGGTGAGCGATAATGTCAATCGGATCGATAGTGTGATGCAAATCCTTGATAATAAGTTTAATATCTTGCGTTTGTCTTCGAATGAGTGCCACTGCATTTCTGTACTATTCAACAACGCAGTGATTGCTTGATACACTTTTGGTTTGGTTGAATTATTTTTGGCTTCGTTGTTATTGAGTAGCTTGCTAAGGTAGCAGTTTGCTGGGATTTCTGCGAATACGTTAAGCATTTTTGGATTTTCCATGTTGTATTTTTTCTTCGTCACTCACCTGGTTTGTAAACGCCGGTTGATTTTGTTTCGGATACGTTAGTTTTGGTAAGCTTTCTCTTTTTCCTGTTTTGTATAGCCTCGCACCCATTTAATTTTGCGGGCGAGCTCTTCATCTGTTTCATATGTAGTAGTATTGGCATTGTATTTGTCGTTTTCATCTTTTGAAGTAATATTGTGTTGTTTATTTGTGTTTTAAGACTAAGTAATAATTTCATTATTATTTTAAGGTTTTTTCTTGCATTTTTTTATTCATACCACGCATTGTATAATGCTTGTTCATTCTGAGATCTCTGTGCACTTTCCGCAAACAGATTTTGATTTTGTTGCATTAACTGTTGCTCCACTAAGGTTTTTAGTGTTAAATACTGCGTCATTTGTTGTTGCATTATTATTTTATTACTAACGTTTATTGTTCGTAGCATGTGATTAGTTAATTCGTATCCTACACTATCCGCGGTAGCACGCATACACGCGCGGCGAAATCACGGAATATCGTTTCTGTTTTTGGAGTTTTATTACATTATCGCGGTTATTGGCTTAGTGGCTATCAATTTTTTTTTTTTGAAAATACTAACGTTTTAGCTAATGTTTCTAACTGTCACCAAAAATTAGGGAATCTATTGAAATATTTAAAATCCTTTTAATATTATTCGAGGTTGTAGTTTTCCTCTAGCTGATATTTGTAAATCAGTTTTTTGAATCACAGGCCAGTTTATAAAAGTGGGATTTTAAGACGCAAAAGTAACCAGTAGGAACTTAAGTTCTACAATTTTTCAATTTCTATTTCAATAGTCTTTATCAATTGTCTTGGTAATATTAACTCAAGTGTTTGCTTTCTTTGATTTGCAAGTCAAAAACATAGTAAAATCTTGTTTTAGGGTAATTGGTGTATTATTTATTTATAATAATATAAATGCGACCTTTCGAACTTGGTCTAAGTACCTGATACCATTCTTGACGATTCATATGTAAAATGACCTCCTGAATCCAAAAATGAGCTCCGTTTTTACCCATCACCTACCTATTTTGGGGGACGCCGTTTTTATTTTATTTTTTGCATTTTTTTTTTAATTTTAACTTATAGCCGTTAAACATCTCAAAACAGGTAACTAAATTTATACCAAAGTATATGGCAAAAGTTTTGCTATAAAATGTATATAGAAACAACAATAAAATACAAATATATAAGAACAGTAAAAAAATATTAATAAACAGTTAGGAAGATTCACTGCACGACGCTGGCGATCTCAATACCACATGCAGGTTTGAACAGGAATTTTCGACAGGCTTGAACTTGCATTACTCTTCTCATTATAGTTATATTACATTGTTTGCTTAACTGCTTCGATTGGTACATCTATAGCTGTTGCAGAGTTAACTTGTCGACGTTTTAAACGTGCTGAATTTTGTGTTCATTTTTGTTCATTTGTGTAAAACAGTAAAACTACTTTTACTCCGGATTTTTTCAAGTGACTAAGTGTGATTTGTGGTTAATGTCGGGTGTTGAATTACTGTTTAATTATGCCATGTGAGTCGAAAAATCATCCCGATAGCTTCTGTTATGTCTGCGGAGAATTAACTTTAAAAGCGCAACGAAAACCCTTTTCTCCGCTTGTTAAAACAGCTTATAAATTGTACTTTGTGTCATCTTACAGATTGTTACTTTTGTATGACTTCCACTGTCGGATTTTCGAGCAAAAGTAAGCATACAATTCAGTATCCCAATATTCCGTCAGCTCTAAGACCTGTTCCTCATAAAGATACTTTGCCAATCCCAGAGCCCCCAAACACTTATACTCTAGAGGCGGAAATTCATTTAAAAGACTCTGAGCCGCAACCTGGGGCTTCGAATGATACGTTCAATGATGATGAAGAGTATTCCGCAGATTTAGTTTCTCGGCAACCTCACCTTCTCACTCAATAGGAATTAAATAATCTTGTCAGTTACCCAAGACTAAACCTCAGCTCCTAGGATTGCGATTTGAACAGTGGAATCTCTTAGAAAAGGGAGTAAAAATATCTTCTTACAGGACCAGACAAGCAACCCTAAAATGTCTTTTCTCAGAAGATAAAGGTTTAGTGTTCTGCCCTAATGCAAATTTATTGATGACAGAGCTACAGATGCCATGTGACCCAGACAAATAGAGACTGTTTATAGACTCATCAAAAACAAGCTTAAAAGTTGTCCTGTTGGCAAATGGGAATGACTTCCCATTAGTTCCAGTTGCATACTCTGTTGATATGAAGGAAACATCAAAATCCTTGATAAAATTAGTTATCATGATTATAAGTGGAAACTTTGCGCTGACTTCAAAGTAGTTGCTCTACTCACGGGTCTGCAATCAGGATTCACAAAATATTGCTTCCTTTGTGAATGGGATAGCCGAGCCCGAGATAAATATTACATCGTACGGGACTGGCCTCTGCGAGAAAATCTTATTCCTGGTCAGAAAAATGTCGCCCACAATCTTTTGGTTCCGAAGGAAAATATTTACTTACTACCTTTACACATCAAACTTGGATTGATCAAGCAGTTTGTAAAAGCAGTGGACAAGACAGGTGGCGCATTTCAATTTTTAAAAACTAAATTTCCTCGTCTTAGCAAAGCTAAAATCAAAGAAGGCGTTTTTGTTGGTCCCCAGATTAAACAACTCTTCCAAGATTCGACGTTTATTGAACACCTAAATCTAAAAGAAAAACGAGCTTGGTTTGCATTTCAAAACGTTTGTAAGAACTTCGTGGGTAACTACAAAAGTGAAGATTATGCCGCTCACGTCGAGGAATTGCTTTTAGCGTACAAAAACATAGGATGTAACATGTCTCTTAAAGTTCACTTCCTTCACTCGCATCTGGACTTTTTCCCTGAAAATTTAGGAGCAGTCTTGGATGAACACGGGAAACAGTTCCATCCAGACATCGCTAAGCTGGAGAAGACATTTTCAGGGAAGTGGAATGCAAGCATGTTGGTGGAGTACTGCTATTTTTTGAAACGAGAGAGCTGTACCTCAGGGTATAAAAGGAAAGCAAGCACCAAGTAACGATGAATATCTTTTTATTTATTACTGTTTATAGCTAAAATAGTTCTTTTTCCCATTTAAATTAAATTCATGTCCATATATTTACTACTATAATAATTATTATTATCGTTCGATAAATAAATTATAATTAATTTATCCAAAAGTGGTAAAATTAGAGATTTGGGGCTCCCTTGAAAATGGTGGACGATGGAAGAAAGCGGAAGACATATTTGAATTCAGGACGTCATTTTACATAAGAATCACCCGGAATAGTGTCAGGGCTCGATAAAAAATTTTTTTTGCAGACCAGTGTAATAAGCGCAAGTTTATTTAGCTACAGCATTTGCTCGAAGGTCTAAAGAAAAACCACCATAAAAACTCTAGACGTAGCTTAAGTGTAAATGGTGGACAAATTAAGATTAAGAAATAACAGGTAACCATGTGTCAGAAAGTTTGTAACCACTCTCTCTATTGAAATTGTTAGGATGTTTAATAATTTTAATAGCTTCTCTAATCTTACTTGATTTCCAGTTCTTTATTTTAAAAATTGTTTTAGTTTTTTGAAAGTTTATATCATGAAGAGTGTCAAGTGCACGTTCGGCAATGGCAGACTTAGTAGGTTGGAGTAAAGGAAGATGTCTTTTATACTAACATTAGAATGTCTTCCGGGTTTGGACCAAACCCGGAAGACATTCTAATGTTAGTATAGATTCCGGCCGTGGAAGCCTTCGCTATTACAAGATGTCTTTTATGTTCTTTTAATTTCGTATCTATAGTTCTACCAGTTTTGCCAATATATACCTTGCCACAAGTGGATAGGACTTGGTACACTCCACAGGTATTGTAAGGTATTTTGTGTTTTATAGGATTCAACAAATTTTTAATTTTAGTAGTAGTATTATGAGATACTTTTATCTTATGTTTACTTAGTATTCTTCCAATTTTGTCACTTATGTTGGAAACAAAAGGTAGAATAACAAAGTTTTGGTTAATAGTTGAATCATCTGTTAAAATAGGTCTTGTCTTTGGTCTAACTTTTAATTTGTTGTTGTTTTTAATGTGTTCTTTATTAAAACCATTTCTTATAAAAACTTTTTTAAGGTGTTCTAATTCTTCTTGTAATTTATCTTGGTGACAAATTATTGTTGCACGATTATATAATGTGCGAATCGTTCACAAGTTTTTGAGCTGGGCGATGATGAGAATTTGCGTTTATGTATTGATCTGTATGTGCTGGTATTCGATAAACTGAATGTATTAAAGTACCATCTGGTTTTCTTTCTATTTTTACATGAAGAAAAGGTAAGGTACCATTAATTTCTTTTTTAACACTAAATTTTATTTATGTTTGGATGTCGATTATTAAGGTATTGAATAAACATTTGTAGTTCATCTACACCATAAGACCAAATCGCAAATATATCATCTACATATCTAAGCCATAATTTTTGTTTTTTAGATGCAGATTTTAAGGCTTCTTCTTCAAAAAATTATGGCTTAGATATGTAGATCATATTTTTGCGATTTGGTCTCATGGTGTAGATGAACTACAAATGTTTCTTCAATACCTCAACAATCGACATCCAAACATAAAATTTAGTATTGAAAAAGAAATTAATGGTACCTTACCTTTTCTTGATGTAAAAATAGAAAGAAAACCAGATGGTACTTTAATACATTCAGTTTATCAAAAACCAACACATACAAATCAATACATAAACGCAAATTCTCACCTACTTTAATAGATGGTTCAACTATTAACCAAAACTTTGTTATTCTACCTTTTGTTTCCAACATAAGTGACAAAATTGGAAGAATACTAAGTAAACATAAGATAAAAGTAGCTTATATTACTACTACTAAGATTAAAAATTTGTTTAACCCTATAAAAGACAAAATACCTTACAATACCTGTGGAGTGTACCAATTCCTATGCACCTGTGGCAAGGAATATATTCGCAAAACTGGTAGAACTATAGATACGAGATTAAAAGAACATAGAAGACATCTTCGTTTACTCCAACCTACTAAGTCTGCCATTGCCGAACATGTACTTGACACTCTTCATGATATAAACTTTGAGATAACTAAAACAATTTCTAAAATAAAGAACTGGAAATCAAGAAAAATTAAAGAAGCTATTGAAATTATTAAACATCCTAACAATTTCAATAGAGACAGTGGTTACAAACTTTCTGACACATGGTTACCTGTTATTTCTTAACCTTAATTTGTCCACCATTTACACTTAAGCTATGTCTAGAGTTTTTATGGTGGCTTTCCTTTAGACCTTCGAGCAAATGCTGTAGCTAAATAAACAATTTACAATTGTCAAATTAATTTAATTGTGCTTGACGAAGAACTTAGACCAAGTTCGAAAGCTCGCATTTATATTATTCTAAATAAATATCACACCAATTACCCTAAAAAATAATATTTTAATATGTTTTATGGTGAAAGTTTTATGTCTCAAAAACACATTTTTGACACAGAAAAAAGAAAAAGATACTGAAAAAATTATAAAAAAAGTAATACAGACATTGATTGCTAGAAAACTAATTAAGAAAACTATTCAAAATTTTACAAAATATTATGAGTTGGTTATAAAACGGCCTTAAAATTCGATGGAAGAATAGTATTTTTTGATAATTTATAATTTATCTACTTTAATTCGTATTTTATTGTAAATGTAAATATTGTTTCAATTTTGATATTTAAAATAACATGTTTTTATTTTAATATTTATGTTAAACTAAATGTTAATAGTTTAATTAGTTGACTTTTCACGTAAAGTAATGACTTCAATTTTAAATTTGTAAATGATTATAGAGTACACGTGCCTACATTTACTTTTATTTAATTTTTTTTATTTGCCTTAAATGTACAACTGAATAAACATATTAAATAAACAAGAACTGAAAATCTATTTAAAAATGACGTATATATAAATTTATTAGATCGTATTTAAATGTTAAGACGCAAAAAACATGAACAAAACGTTATAAATTAAATAATAAAAAACTGAAATTTATTATAAAAATACGTCGTAAAGATACTAAAACGTTATAAAAACTGCACTGCTATTTTTAATTAATGGCTGCATAATGTTATACATTTACAAACTCGATCGGAATATGTAACTGTATCATGTTTTTACTATTTCCAATTTTCATCGTTCAAATTTATTTCCAACAGGATGTCATGAATTAAACAAGTAACTCCCACAAATGCTTTTACGATACCCTTGAGTCTTCTATCCCGAATGTAGTGTAACTTGCATTGATTGGTGATTAGAATCCTATTGAAAACCGAGGTGATATAATTCAATATTGACGTAATGTATATTTCTGATAGTGCTGAATTGTGACCTTTTGATAACGTATACACATTTAAAAAAGAATTATTTCTATTAAAGTCGTCACTTCTATTTTCTCTATTTTCATATAAAATTGAATAACATTTGTGGTGAAATTGCTGATGGAGGAGATAATGTTTGTTAGTGTATTAAATGTATCTCTAGCGAATATACACGTATACTAAACTACACTAAATTTTATTTATAATCATAACTCTATTTTATGCTATTATTAGACTGTTTTATTATTGACTTTTTTTAATCAAGATTAGGGTATTGAACGGCATAGAGAAAATAGAACAAAGATGTCATAATGTCAACTACGAGTCTACATATGTTTTGTAGTCTTGACAAAGCCTTTGACAGTGTTCAACTAATCGATACCCTCCAGGCTTTAACAATGGAAATTACAACTTGCATTGGAATAAAAACAGTTCAATAACAGTAGAAGTACAAGCATCTGACAAAAAGGATTTGTGTTTTTATTACTTTTTGATACAAAACCGTTTTAATCTGTACATAAAAGACCTTTTCTAAATTGAAATAAATCAGTTAATTTCACACGTGATTTTGTTTACTTACAATTATTGTTAAAAGAATAGTTTTGCAAGTGTAATTGATTATTTACTTTATGTTGTTTTCCGCCAATTTTTTGTTCAAAAACCTTTATTTTTTATCACTAGAATAATATAACACTAATTTTAAAATCCACAACAACATACAATTTATTAACAATAATTTTGTAATTTTTATATAAAACTTATTTTATTTAAAAGATAAAGCAAAATTACAATTTTGTTATACTATTATTTTGGTAAACTTAGACAATTACTTAATTTTCATTCTAAAACATATGAAAATGATTAAAAGAAACGATGAAAAGCAATTTGTTTAACAACAGCAAAAATTAACTATTGTAAATCTTGCATAATAAACAGAAACGTTTATACTTAAAGCGCTTTTCTCATTTTGTATGAAAATACTGTAAGATTTTTACCTTGTCGAGTCTCTTAGATCGTTTAATGCTACTTGATTTTCATAACAAGAATTTGATTTAGTTATACACAACAGCAATTTGTAAAGGTTGGATAATAGTCGTTTTAGAAGTGTAATAACCCAATGTTTCATTTACGTTAATGGTTTTATTTTACGTGAACTTATTTTTTGCTAAATACTACAACTAATTTTGTTACAAATATATCGAAATGGCCTTCGTTACGTAAGGTAAAAACAAATTTTGTTTTACAAAAAAAGTTATAAAATTTTAGTATTATTTATAATAATGAAAAAATAAATAGCAAATATACAATCATAAACAGGAGAAATATACAAATCAGCAACAAAAATAACAGATTTATTTTTTTAGTGTTAATATGAACCTTACCAAAACGTACAAAAAATTTAGTAGATTATCTGTCTAACATAAATACTGTTTATAAAATTTATTTTAATGGATTACATTATTTGTAATTTTTATATAAAAATTTTTAAATTCGTCATTTGGAGATATAATAGCCATAATCTCTCAAGCTAGTTAGACGGGTTGGAAGATAAAAAAATGAATGAATTAGATCTCCCAAATGCTCTTAGAGCATCAGGGTGGGAAGAGAAGGGCTGTTGATCAAGAGATATCAATAAAAAACGAGAAAAAGAAGAGACCTAACGCAAGACAAGTTGAAGCAAAGTGAACATCTACCTAAGGTAACTTGCGTTTGCCGCGCCTGTATTCACAAGATGTGAGTTCTCAACCAATAATTGTTAAGCGAAGAGTGAAGCTAGGCAATTAGATCTAAATACATTCTCATAAAAGATAAAATAAATCTATGAAAGACCAAACTTCGCACAACACAAAGTGCAATAAAAAAAACTTATGTTGGGTCTTCAAAATCGAATAGGAAATGAGAAAATTAGACGACTAGCAAAGGTAGAGGATGTGATAAAACGTTTCGCCACTATAGAATGATCTTGGGTTGGAAAAACAAAAAACATCGTGTAGCGAAGACTAACAGCCGTATTCATACTCGTTCACTGGCGATTCTCCATTCCCCAGAAAAGAATTTTAATGCATTATTGTTCGCCAGCAATGACGCACATGTGCTTCATTACAAACTGTGATGAAAAGCTGGCGACTCGCCGGCGAACGGTTGGAGGTAGTCGATAGCATCTCTCCCAATGCGTTGATTTTATACAGAATAGATTGTAATTGCCAATGTTTGTGATTTGTAACAGTAAAATCAAATTTAATTTATATATGACATATAATGCAAATATAGACGTTATAGATTTGATAAAGAAACTGGTATTAACTATTAAATTACTGCATGTATCATGTTTAAGTAAAACAGCAAAGTGTGATTTTAACTTTTATAATTATTTGAGTCTTAAATACTCTTTCGTGATTAATTTAGAAATTTCAAAACAAAAATGAATACCTATATAAAAATTATTAAACAAAAACAAAGTCAACGTTTGTTGCAAAATACGTCTGGTATAAATCTGTAGCGTTAAACCAGAGGTTCCCAAAACTTTTTTGTATCGTAGGCCCCTTGACATATTTTCCGGTTTTGGGTAGACCCCCTACTTACCTGATACTCATTTTTTATAAATTTCTAACTGTAGTGAAGCTTAGTGTTAAAAAATTAAAGCAAAAACACATGTTAAGTTTTAAACATTTATTAATTGAATTTAAATTAAAACTACTCAAAATAAAATTTTGTATCTGTTATATAAAATATACGTAACATAAAATAAACATAAAATAAACTAAGCATTAAGTAAATGTTTTTAGTGAGGATGAACTTGATGCTTTAATAATAAATTATCAACATTTGGCGTCAATTTTGTAAGGTTTAATCTTAAATCTCCTCTGCTAATGATGTCCAGTCTGTTTCTTTTTTTCGTTAGGAGATTGGTAACAGCGTTGATAAAATGGACTTTGTTTTAATCAAATTTAGACGGTCGCATTGTAACTGCAAATTAATCATATTAAATTTTGTAAACAAATCTGTTAAATAGGCAATGCCTGTTTTCCAATTCATTAAATCGTTTTTTCAAATTTTATCTTTAGTATCCAGAAATTCTAAAAGAGTCTCAAAAAGTGCAAAAAATCTTGTCAAACATAAGCCTTTCGACAGCCAGCGTACTTAAGTGTGAAGGAGTAATTGATGAAAGTGTTCGTCATTTTTTTTACACAACAGCGCAAATAACCGCGTATTCAACGCGTTGCTTTGGATTCGGTTTATTGCATCAATGACTAATTGAAGAGATTCATGCAATCTAACACTCAAATTTTTAACAACTAAATGTTGTCGATGGATGACGCAATGTATTGCTAACACCTCTGACACGTTTTGTTTTAAATAGCTTATAAATCCACGATAACGTCCAACCATGACAGGTGCTCCATTTGTATGCCATGTGTAATGTAATGTATGTGCAACGCGTAAATAAATGAAATGCGCATAGTCAGAACGCGAATCCTTTGCCGGCAAGGCGAATGGCGGGAGAACGACTATGTAACACAAATCATGTCTTGGCCTATCGCCGACAAAACCTCCAGTAAAAGCACCAGCAAATAGCTGGCGAGTCGCCTGCGATCGACTATACATACGGCATAGTGACAGGTCGTAACTGGTATTGAAAAGCACTAAACAGAGATGAGTGAAAAAAAGACCTACATCCAAGAGTGGATGTCAAAATACTAACAAAAAGTAAGAATCTACATTTTATTAGAAACAGTAAGATTTTAAACAATTTAATATTTTTAGTTTTAGTTTATTTTGTCAAAAACAAAAAAAACCGAAAGGACAGTATTTAAATACAAATTGAAACTTGCTTTAGTTAAATTGTTGTTGTAATTGTGATCATTGTACCATTAAAATTTAACTTTCTTTTTATTATAAAACATATCAAATATATACTAACATAGATAAACGCAATCAATTTCTTTTCGAAGCTTTGGCGTCTGAGTAATTTTATAGTATTTTTTTCTCCGATCGGGTTTAGTCTTGATTCTACTTCTACAATTTCTATTTGGATAATTATCCAAACACAATCTTTTGTTTGCACTATAAGATACACCGAATTGAGAAAAGTGTGTTTTAATTGTAGAGCAAACATGTAAAAACTGATAAATCTTTATTATCTAATTTTGGGCAGAAAACTTGTACAACGTAATCCCAAAAGAACTTAAAAAATTTTAAAATCAAAAAATACTATTCATGGTGCATATAATATAATCCTAACTTTTTTATCTTTAATTTTCTTTTATGTTTTTGAATGAAATCAGATATATTATTTGTCTGAACTTTAGACTCCAATGGAGGTTAAATAGTGGATTTTGTCACTGGATCTGTCCCTATATATATATTTTTTTTTGATACTGTTGGATGGAAAAAAAAACAAAATAGTACAGACAAATATTTTTATTGTCGGGTGCGTTCAACAAAACAAAAGCATTTTAAACAAAACATCTTAGTAACAAAAATCAAATTAAACACGAATATGTTTTTTTATCAAAATTAAATATGAACAGCTTGTTCCTCTTTAAGGCAGTCACACGTACCATCCTCCTCATCAATACAATCCTCCTCATTAATTTGAGAATGATCTTCATTTCTAGTCGAAGGATTTTCATGTATAGTAATGCCCGATACCAGCAAAAATCCTGTAGTTCTTCCCAACTTTAATCAAACTGGTGATGTAGTTTTTCATCTTTCCTGAATGACTCGTGTCAAATCTTTTTCTAAGTCGATATCAAAAAAATTTAGATTTAAGTAATTTTTCATTTTTTTCCAAACCAGTTGTAAATTAAAAGTTTTCAAATGTGGATATTTTTATAAATCTTCCACCATTCAATTTTTGTAGAATTATCTTCTTTATTTCTGAAAGTCCTTTAACTTTTTTCAATTTAATTTGAAGTTGTTTTAAATCAAACAGTCTCAAATCAGCGACTATTATTTTACCACTCCTACTTTCTCCTTAAATGTTTTATACTCCTCTCTAGAGAAGAGAAGAGAAGCTTTTTACCCTCCCGAATACCCGGTCGGCTAGTAAAAACGAGTGACCTTTCACTGGAAATACAAGTAATATTTGTGTGACTTGAATTAGAGCTTTAAATCTAAGCCAGTGTATATGCAAGTTTTTGTTCTGCCCGGTGCATCCGTCGCAGAAAAAGCAGTGTTGCAATATTTTTTAAAACCTGTTTGATTTTCAGTCCATGTAAAAAAGGTTGAATATTTGAATTCACTATCGACGCAACAAAACACGTACATGTTAAATTGTTATGGATAAAACCCATTGCTAATAGGCATTTTGGGCTAAAGCTGAACCTGCTGCAAGTCAAATCAACTCTGTTCTCTTTTCTGTTTAATTCTTTCCTGATCTTGCATTTGAGTATAGTATATTTTGCACACACGTCTACTGCTAGACTTCAAATAAAATCAAATATTAAATTCATTCACGAATATTCTCTTAAACATGGAAAATTTCATACTGTGTTCAACATTGTATTCACTGAGGTATGTAACTTTTGTATATTTAAATCAGCGGCCAAATACATTCTTTTTTACTTTTTTTATTATAATGACTTTCTCTTTTTTTTTAGTTTACTAATAAACTATCTTACTTTATTTTTTTTTACTTTAGCGGACACAAATGATCACTGCCTCAATTTTCTTTGGAAACATTCTTTTCTGACAATGTCGTAGCATTGTGATTTATTCGGTATGTTTTTATATTTATACATTGCAACACAAACGCTTGACATACTTACATCTTTTTCTTGCTGACTTTTTTTGACAGTAAATAGTGTACACAAAAATTACAGAGCCTGGATTGTCTTCTCATTTTCAGTCTTTCTCTTTGGGTTGTTACTACGGATGTGTAGTGACACAATTTGGTATTCTATTCTGCTCATTGCGTAAATCATTGAGCAACTGTTTTAAGAAAACCCAGATAACACAAAATATATTCAACATTTTTGTTGCTTGTTTTGGTTTTCCAAGCCTTTACATGCACTTAAAAACAATAAACGTCTGAGGTAAATCGACAGTAGGTAAAGTTGGGTTTGGAATTATTTTTGACATATTGCTATTAATATGTTAAAAGAACATTTTTTAAAATTAGTTTAATTATATTTAAATTTGATCTCGTATTTAATGGTTCGCGAATAATTATAGCCGTTGTTTTGTTTTATCATTTTGTATTTTGTTGTGCCTAATCAATTACGTATAATTTTAAGTAAATTACTGTTTGCTTTGAGATTTAATGAGAAATAATGAAAAATGAATTGATTGTAAAGTTTAAAACAAAGCTTGAAAACTGAGTAATTGTTGATGTCGTTAGATTAATTTGGGCCCTGGTGTGATAATGTGCTTAAATAACACAGTAAATGCTTATTTAACGTTTTTACTAGTAGTGTTAAAGATTTGCCAAGCCAAGTAGGTTGACTTAAAACGCAAAAGCTTCAGCTTAATCTTGAAAGTCAAGCTATAATTAAATAATTATAATAATTATTATAATAATAAATATATGGACATGAATTTAATTTAAATGAGAAAAAGAACTATTTTAGCTATAAACAGTAATAAATAAAAAGATATTCATCGTTACTTGGTGCTTGCTTTTCTTTTATACCCTGAGGTACAGTTCTCTCGTTTCAAAAACCAGCAGTACTCCGCCAACATGCTTGCATTCCACTTCCCTGAAAATCTCTTTTCCAGTTTAGCGATGTCTTGATAGAACCGTTCCCCGTGTTCATCCGAGACTGCTCCTAAATTTTTAGGGAAAAAGTCCAGATGCGAGTGAAGGAAGTGAACTTTAAGAGACATGTTACATCCTATGTCCTTGTACACTAAAAGCAGTTCCTCGACGTGAGCGACATAATCTTCACTTTTGTGGTTACCCAGGAAGTTCTTACAAACGTTTTGAAATGCAAGTTAAGCTCGTTTTTCTTTTCGATTTAGGTGTTCAATAAACGTCGAATCTTGGAAGAGTTGTCTAATCTGGGGACCAACAAAAACGCCTTCTTTGATTTTAGCTTCGCTAAGACGAGGAAATTTAGTTTTCAAAAATTGAAATGCGCCACTTGTCTTGTCCACTGCTTTCACAAACTGCTTGATCAATCCACATTTGATTTGTAAAGGTGGTAAGTAAATATTTTCCTTCGGAACCAAATGATTGTGGGCGACATTTTTCTGACCAGGAATAAGATTTTCTCGCAGAGGCCAGTCCCGTACGATGTAATGTTTATCTCGGGCTCGGCTATCCGATTCACAAAGGAAGCAGCAATATTTTGTGAATCCTGATTGCAGACCCGTGAGTAGAGCAACAACTTTTAAGTCAGCGCAAAGTTTCCACTTATAATCATGATAACTAATTTTATCAAGGATTCTGAAGATGTTTTCGTACGTTTCCTTCATATTAACAGAGTATGCAACTGGAACTGATGGGAAGTCATTCCCATTTGCCAACAGGACAACTTTTAAGCTTGTTTTTGATGAGTCTATAAACAGTCTCCATTTGTCTAGGTCACATGGCATCTGTAGCTCTGTCATCAATAAATTTGCATTAGGGCAGAACACTAAACCTTTATCTTCTGAGAAAAGACATTTCAGGGTTGCTTGTCTGGTCTTGTAAGAAGATATTTTTACTCCCTTTTCTAAGAGATTCCACTGATCCTAGGAGCTGAGATTTAGTCTTGGGTAACTGCAAATCCCTGACAATATCATTTAATTCCTATTTAGTGAAGAGGTGAGGTTGCCAAGAAACTAAATCTGCGGAATACTCTTCATCATCATTGAACGTATCATTCGAAGCCCCAGGTTGTGGCTCAGAGTCTTTTAAATCAATTTCCGGCTCTAGAGTATAAGTGTTTGCGGGCTCTGGGATTGGCAAAGTATCCTTATGAAGAACAGGTCTTATAGCTGACGGAATATTGGGATACTGAATTGTATGCTTACTTTTGTTCGAAAACCCGACGGTGGAAGTCATACAAAAGTAACAATCTGTAAGATGACAGCGAGGTTCACGCCAAACCATGGGCACCGCAAATGGCATTGATTTACGGGTACTTTTGAGCCATTTGGTCAAACTACTGTAACAAGTCGTACAGCAAACTGATGGACCCCAAGTCTTGTCCTGGTCGCCAACTTGACAATCAAAGTACAGTACAATCTATAAGCTGTTTTAACAAGCGGAGAAAGGGGTTTTCGTTGCTCTTTTAAAGTTAATTCCCCGCAGACATAGCAGAAGCTATCGGGATGATTTTTACACTCGCGTGGCATAATTAAGCAGTAATTCAACGCTCGATATTAACCACAAATCACACTTAGTCACTTGAAAAAATCCTGAGTTAAAGTAGTTTTACTGTTTTACACAAATGAACAAAAATGAACACAAAATCCAACACGTTTAAAACGTCGACAAGTTAACTCTGCAACAGCTATAGATGTACTGATCGAAGCAGTTAAGCAAACAATGTAATATAGTATAATGAGAAGAGTAATGCAAGTTCAAGCCTGTCGAAAATTCCTGTTCAAACCTGCATGTGGTATTGAGTTCGCCAGCGTCGTGCAGTGAATCTTCCTAACTGTTTATTGATATTTTTTTACTGTTCTTATATATTTGTATTTTATTGTTATTTCTATATACATTTTATAGCAAAACTTTTTCCATATACTTTGGTATAAATTTTCTTACCTGCTTTGGGATGTTTAACGGCTATAAGTTAAAATTCTAAAAAAAAAATGCAAAAAATAAAATAAAAATGGGGTCCCCCCAAAATAGGTGGGTGATGGGTAAAAACGGAGCTCATTTTTGGATTCAGGAGGTCATTTTACATAAGAATCGTCAAGAATGGTATCAGGGCCGATTTTCATGCAAACCAGAGTTATCAGTTGAGAGATTGTCAGACTTATACCTATGTTTTCTACAGGTCTTTTTAAGGCTGTGTTGCTTAACTGTGTTTTGATTTCATTTGTCAATGCACTATTTCATACTACATTTTTATAAAATTGTTATATTAGTTTTTTTTTGTTCTACATATAGTATTGCTTAGTGTAAATTTGTTTAAAAAGACTTTCAATAAAATTTTTTGAAATTAAACTCGCAGTAAAAACGCTTTAGGTTTGATTCGACAGCTAAAGACGATATGAACAAGTATATCCGAGATTTAATTCAAATTACTAATATTTTAAAAATAATAAAATTTAATAAGTTGCATATTTTAAATTTAATATTTTGAGATGCATTTTTTCTTTTGAATCAATGGACTACACAGCAAAAACCGTAGTTAATTTTAATTCAATTTAATTTAAGCATCAGAAATATATTTAGAACACGTTTTAAATTTATTTAATCATAAAATTGTTAACGATAACATCTAACATAAAAAAAACTATTTTGTTAATGTCATATAATAATACACATTATATACATATGTTTCTGAGTATCGTGAAAAAATGATGAGGTTTGTTATTCGTGCAGAGAACACAATAGGTTCGAGATTTTAATTTTGATTTTTGTGAACCAATTTTTCTTTAATATTCTGTTTCAACCGCAATTATCTACATATGTAACAAACATGATCGTTTGTTACAAGTATGTTAAATTATAATGATTTATGTTAAAAAGCAAGTTTATGTATGCATTATACCAAAACAATTTCAAAATTAAAATTAATTATTTACAGCAATTTTTGAAATCTGTCATATTGTTTAAATAAAAAATGAGTGCAATTACTGTTTATAGCATTAGGTTAATGTGAAACTATTATTGTTTTTGTTTGTGTTGAGTGAGTAATAAATTAAATCGCATTGCATAACAAAAACTAAATTATTTTTTAAAAATTCTATTGTTACAATAATTATTACGACGTCTATTTATAGTAAAATAATAGTAATAAATTATTTTAAACAATGTTTTAATTACTTAAAAGTATATAAAACGACTTACCTAAAATGTTTGTATTTTTGTTGCAGTTTCCCCAATGATTTGGGTTCCCAATCAACTGGTAGGTGCTCCGGCAGGTACGGATGTAACAATTGATTGTCATACTGAAGCATATCCAAGAGCCATAAGTTATTGGGTGTACGATAATGTCATGTTATTGCCTACCAAAAAATACGGCACTGACACGGCTGAAAATAGCTATCGGGCCCACATGAAACTGACGGTGCGCAACCTTCAGCCTGGGGACTTTGGCAACTATCGATGCATCTCGAAGAACTCTCTTGGGGAAACGGAAGGATCCATCAGACTCTACGGTAAATAAAATATTTGTGCTCAAGTTCAAAACGAAATTTGTGCCATTCGCTTGTGTATCCGTCTTCAACATCACATTGAACGAATCTTACTTCCAATAAAATAGAATAAAAAATTAGATGCTTTCAAAAAGAAATTGAAAAATTATTTCGTTATTTTACTTATACAATTTGCATAACTGTGATTTTTTAATTTTGCACGAGCTTGTCTCCACAATAATCGGCATTAAGTCAATCAAATTAAACATAGTTTCTTAGAGCAAATAGTTTGGCATTTCTAATTAGTTTTATACGCACATTATATAATTAGGAATTACTTAGTTAAAACTTTATGTGGTTTGCATATAACTGACAGTATTATTTAAACAAGGATTTATATAATAAAGTTTATTTTATCTAAAATTTGCAATAACACTACGAAATAACGACATATTTACATAATAACGTGAGAAACTGGTAACAATAAATAGATTTATTTCTAACATAAAAAAATCTCAAAAAAAAAATCAACTTAAGAAATTGAAAGTGGCTTGAATGCAATTACAAGCGCTTAAAAAATTGTATAGAATTCAAACTGTCTGATATTTAAACAATAAGAAAGACAGTTGCAACAACTTTTAAATGTTAATAATTCCAAATCATTTACAAGAATTTAAGTAGGTGGCAATTAACAACTTTAATAATTACCTTGTTTTTAAATTTTAATAAAGAATACCATATCTTTTTTAAGTTGATTTTAATGGTTGTTAACACATTTTGAATATTATGAGAGTTAAGTTCACAAAACGTTTATAGGTTTTTTATTTATTGCTGATAAAAAATAATAATAATAATGCGTATGTTTTAAGTTGAAAGCTTTTATCATAATGCATATTATACTAAAATTCAGGGTAGCATTCGTAATACAATTTTTCATTCTGGAAGATTTTCTAGTTGTCGTTTTCACACAAACTGAGCTTTAGTCACACGTCACAGTAAATATTTTCAGAGCCCAAAACAAACTTATTGATTGCGCCATAAAATCTTGCTTTTATAAACCGGACTGCAATCGATAAAACTAGTTTCCAAATCTCCAGTAAAAGAAAACCAAAATTCTAGTTTTCCTGAAACCGTAAAGAATTTTTTAAAACTTTTTCTTTAATAAAACGCGAAAAGGTTGATAGATAAAAAGAAAAAAAAACAAACAGATAAAGAAAACTTTTAGCACAGCAAAAAAATTAACAGTGCAAATATAAACATCATAATGATGAGCAGACGTAGAACAGCGGCTTAATAGTAACTACGCAGAGGTCGACAATTAACGCACATTACGTTACGTATCTCAAAAACAAGTCAGTAACAAAAGAAAGGTTAAAATCAGATAAAATGGGTGCAATAAATTAAGCATAAACAACGTTTAATAACAAAGGAAACTTTTTTGTTTCCAGCTACATAAACTTATCTTTAAAAAAAATTTTGCAAAAATAATAAAAAAAAAAAACGTTTAAAATGTGAAATTTTTGGTAAATCAAGTGAGTGGCCAGAAAATACAGTAAATGAAAAAGTTAAAAGTTTGTAAGCGACACTAACAAAAAATATTCTTGACAAGACACATTACACAGCACGAGTACCGTAAAACGGGGTGAATAGAGTCCCCGGGGTGAATAGGATAAAAAAGAGGGAATTTCTTAAATGTTGCCATAAAAACTTCAAATTTCAAATGTAGTGATAAAATGTTGGCACGTTGGCAAGTATACATTATAGAGAACTGAAATATAGTACTATTAATTTCCTAGGTATTGGCATGCCTGTTTCTTAGAACCCAACCTGTGAGTATTGTTCAAGTGACGGTTTGTGAGTGTACAGTGTGAGTTATAAATCTTCAGCATTGAGTGTTATTTTGTATTATATTTGTGTACCTTATCCCTATAGTATTGCCATTAATATTCCCGAAACAAATTATTTTAAATGTAGGTAAAATAACCTAAAAAAATAAATTGCTTCTATGTTTTTTTAACATTACAGTGGGGTGAAAAGGATCACAAATTTCAACATGCCTAGGAAATACACACCGAAAGTAGGTGGGACACATTATAAGAAAATCGATCCTTTAAAACTGCAGCAAGCTAAAAATGAGTTAAAGGAAGGTCACAGTATACGAGGAACTTCCAAAAAGTATAGTATAGCATACGCTGTTTTGTATAGACATATGAAAAATCCAGATATTAAAACTCAAGGAGGACAAACTGTATTAAGTTGTGAAGAAGAAAAACATATAGCAAACAATTTACTTATTTGCAGTGAGTGGGGATATCCTCTTGATACAGATTACTTTAATCACCTTTCACAGGAGTTAGAGAGAATTCCATCGAGCAATGTGGTGAATTATGATGAGGGTAATCTTTGTGACGACCCAGGTCGTAAGAAAGTGATATCATCATCAATCATAGGAAAAGCTCCACATCGATAATGTTTGCAGCATCAGGTAGTGGTAATTTATTACCGTGCTATGTCGTGTACAAGGCTACACATATTTACAGCTCTTGGACAGTAGGAGATCCTCCACGTACCAGGTATAATAGAAGCAAGTCCGGCTAGTTTGATAGTTTTTGTTTTGATGACTGAATTTTGTCAATAGCAATTCCTTATCTAAAAAAATTTTAATTGGCGACACCTTTCCATTAAATCAATTAAGCAATGCAAAGAGCATAATATATCCTTTATCTTCCTGCCCAGCAATTCGACACACATCACTCAACCGCTAGATGTAGCCTTTTTCACTCTTTTAAAAATGGCGTGGCAAAAAATTGTCGAAGATTATAAAAAAGGACCTGGAAGAAATATGAGCCGTATCCCAAAAGACATTTTTCCAACCCTTTTGCAGAAATGACTTCTTGTTATTGAACCCAACAAGGAAGCCAATATACTTGCAGGATTTAATAAGTGTGTTATTATAACTTTAAACCCCAATCGAGTTTTAGATATGCTACCACTAGAAGATGGACTTTCAAAGAATGACGGAGATGAGAATACAAACAAAGACATTGAAAATACGGTTGTGGATTTATTAAAATCTATGCGGTATGATTGTGCCCCATGAAGCAGAGAAGGAAAAAAATACAAGTTCCTGCTGGCAAAAGCGTTGCGATTGATGATTTTGAATCTTCTGACGAAGACATGGATGATCATTTTAGCACCCACGACACTGACACAGATATGGATCCCATGTCTGAATTTAAATATGACAATGAGGATTTAATGGAAAATGAGACTGTTTCAGTATCCAATAAATGTAAAGCTGTTTCTAACTCATCCGATAATAAGCATTTGACAAATAAAATAAATGAAAATGATGATTGTGACAATCTTAATAATGTTTTACCTATAAACCAAAAAGATATACAGCTTAATGACTGGTTGCTTGTAAGGTTCAACGACCAAATTGATAAACCTAGCACATCAAGAGCCAAAACTTCCGCAAAATTTGTACGATTTTTATTGCCCAAGTAGTGGCAGTTGATCTAGAATCGTTAACAGGAAATTTTTTGAGGGAAAAACGCACCAGAGATTTTTCCGGTCACATCTACACATTTCCAGATGTAGAAGACAGATACGAATTTTGTTATAACCAAGTTATTGGAAAGCTAGAAGGTCCAAGCAAGTTTCGTTTCAATATAAATCTATCTCAGTATAGGAACAAAGTTTGTATCAATAAATGATATTTTATACTGTTCTATGTTTAAAAAACCAATAAAATATAAATCATAATAGGTATAATTATTGTCCTAAACAAATTTTAACAACAAAAATTGTGCATTTTAACTTTTAAAAACATTTTCTTTGATCCTATACACTCGGTGTTTGATATAATAGAATAATTCTTTAGAAAAGCTAAGTTATTTCATTGACCCCACTAAGGGGGGAATCGGATCACTAACTAAAATATTTTTTTTAAAGAAATAGAATTTTTTTTTGAAAATTTTTGCTGCTAATGTTGTTACCGAAGGACACATCTAACTTTTAGGATATTTATTAATTTAGTGCAATGGATAGTAATTGCTCAGTAACAGCAAGAACATGAAAAATTCCTAAACATTGATTCTATTCATCCCGTTTTACGGTACGTGATGAAAACAACTTTAAAAGATACCGTAAAACAAGAGAATGTTTAAGACAGAATAAGGTAGGAATGCACATATCCAATTAAAGTTACTAATTGTCTTCTACTTACTACCAAAAAATATAATTAGAAATCGCATTATATAGAGGTAGCTTCAAACAAATCTTATAATTCATCACTAGAAGAACAACACAAGAACAAATTCAAATTTTAATTTTTAACTTTTTTTATAAACGGTGAAATGCTTATCAATAGAAGTTTAGGTCAATTACACACTATAATTTTTTTGTACGTCAAATTACATTTGGATACTAGAGGAAAACAGGTTTGTCGTTTTTGTTGACCATACCACGTCACATTCATATTGTCGTAGAGTTAAGTATAGGTAAATATAAATAAAATAATCAGTTCAGCAATCCCAACCCGCAACATACAAACGTTCACATCGGTACATAAATATATTATATGTAATATAAGTCAGCCAATTAACAAACAACAAATTAAAAACATATAAATGCTAACACAATAGAGGTACTTACAGTTTACACTCATGTCTACTAGATTGGTTTATAATTATATATCCCTAAAAGCTAAAACTAAATGTAACCAACAAGTATCACAAATAATTATTTTAAACACAAACCTGTTCTTCATATCAAACAAAAAATACATCCGATTTTCTAATCATTTTAGACAAATTATTCTACATAGTGTTGCATTGATAGACCGTTTAGGTAAGAGTAAAATTATTCAGCAAGTTCCAATTGATTTTTTATATAAATTTTTTGAACACGTTTAATGCGTTACATATGTGCGGTTGCTGCAAAATACTTATTTCTTAACAGATTTTTGGATTTCTGGAACGAAATATAATGTTTCGTTGTGGTGAATATAGACATGTCGGTTCAGTTGCGTGGCATGGTTTGGTTCTAACCGATCTAGTCATTCGGCACGAAAAACAAGTTCGTATTTTTTTGCCTTTGTTAACGTATGTTAGTTTTGTGTCATCTAAACGACTGCTCCATGTCTAACCTTACTGTTAAAATGCTCCAATTAGCTACTAAAAAGTTAAACAAGGATGCTGAATTAAAAACAGATTACTCTATAGATTCTGAACAAGTAAGCGGTATGTCAACACCCAATGAGGCATGACAGCAGTGTATGGGAGAAAATTTCAATATTTAAAGTAAATTTTGATTTACTCAATGACAATGGTAAGTTACAACTGGAAGTTAATAAAAACACAGTAAAGCGAACAGTTAACGTTATCCTGCATAGATCGGTACCTTTTACTTTTAAGGTTTTTTTTACATTTTGCGGATAATGAGACAGCTGATACGAATAATAAAAGTTTATAAACATTTTAAAGCCAGGAAAAGAGCTAATTATCGAATCACTAGTGCCTTTCAGAGGTCGTCTGCACTTTCCACAATATATTCTTAATTAAAACCCATAAGTATGAAAAAAATTGTACAAATTTTGTTCTTCTAATATAGGTTTACATCAATCCTTGACTGGGCTATTTAGACTGTAGTGCTTGATTTACTTCAGCTTCAGCTACTAAATACACAAAATGGTTATATGCTGTTTGCTGAAAATTTTTATTCCAGCATTTAACTAACTGAAAAATTATTAGAAAAGAAAATTGTGTATTGTGACACTCTCCGAATAAATCGCAAAGGAGTTTCTAAAAAATTTTCACAGAAAATGAAAAAAGAACAAATTCGCGGAAGGCAGAGAAGAAATATAAAGACTATAAAGTGGGTTAATAAGGCGCCAGTCTTAATGCTAACAAGTGACTCGTCACACCTTGACAAATTTACTGGAAAAATAATAGAAAGATGGAAAAGCTTCTGAACACAAAATGTGTAGTTAAAAACAATAAGGCTAAGAACAGAGTAAACGTTAGATGTCATCATAGTGTAAGAAAAAGTTTGAAGTGCTGTCGGAAAGTAGTACTCAAAATCTTGCTAGGCACAACTGTTGTTAATTCGTGGAATGTATACCACATGAGTGCTGATACGAAAATTACAATACTAGAATTCAGAAGGCAACTAATAAACGACCAAATGCTGCCACAAACCAACTCTTCAAAAATTAAAACAGGGAAAAAAACACGCACATGCGTAAAACCGTAAAGACTAGGGAGAAAGAAGCCTTGAAAATGATGTTATGAAGATTTAAGTCCAGTCGCCAAACGAATAAAAAGGTTTGTCGCATCATAAGTTATTACAACAAATGGTTTAGTCAACCAGGGTACTGCCTACCTTGTGTACTTTCAATTATGTTGCAGTATCATAAACTATGTTTTTGTGTAACCTATAACACCTTTTGTTTGTGCTGTATTACTTTGTTTTATTTTTTTGAAACTAATACGATTTAAAGTTGAGTACACAATTTTTAATAATCCTAAACAAAAACGCCCAGGATCTATAGTGCACTGTAGTATTCGCAAAACCACAAATTATCCTGATAACAAAAAACCAATTGGTTAAATGCATTTTTTAAAACCCAAAGTACATATTTCCAATGATATATAACGAATACAAGGAATCGCTAAGTACAGGTCCCCTGGTATCTGTAACGCACACAAATTGAAAACATAAAAATTCGTGCCGCAGTGAATAATGTGGCAAGTAACGGATGTAGACAACCAGTATGTAGAGTAATTCTCCGATTCATAAAATCGGAAAGCACGAGCACAACCGTTAAGAAAGAAGAACCTCACACGTGGTATTAATGTGCTCAAAACAACTATTACATAATGTAACAGCGAAGGCTTCCACGGCCGGAGTCTATACTAAAATAAAATGTCTTCCGGGTTTGGACCGTGTCATTTTTGTAACCGAAGTTGCCGACTATTACATATATACCACAAGGTTAATAAACGTGTTGCATAGCGTGCTGCAATCATACAGAAAATTACTTTCATAACCACAACCAAAATTTAATCTTACTTTGGCAAGATTTGTATTCATTTCCAAAACACTTAATCAACTAACTAAACGAAACTATATAATAAAAAATACGTTATGTCAAAATGAGCTTTACAGTCTTAACCTTCAGTTTACCAAGCAATTTTTGAGGCGCCGATTACCAAGTTTTTCTTCTTATTTTGTAAAGAAAACCCGATTAATTTGTAATGGTAACCTTTATTAATATTTTAAAATAACATTAGATTTCATATAAACTAATAAAAATATAAAAATAAAATGTAAACATAAATTAGTGAGGGCAACAACTATTACATATTATTGTAGTTTTTTTCTGGCAATGCTGTTTACATACAAAGAGTTTGCACTTTTCACATGTTTCCGAAAATTTTTTGTCATTTGCTCTTGAACATATCTTACAACGACCTCTTTTTGGGCGAGCGATAGTTTTGTCTAGCGGTCCCACTTCCTCTGGTTCTGTGTCTGCCAAAACTATCGCTCTTGCATTCTGCACATGTCTTGGTAATCCTTGAAGTGTACGTTTTTTGATATGTGAGATTACTAATTCAAACCCAAGTTTTTGCAAAAATAATCTCCTTCGGGATGTTTTCCCTTTTTCAAAATTTCCAAATTTTGTAGTGTATAGAATAAATGCATTCATAGCAACAATGTCAAGAAAATTAAAAAAATAGAACAAAAGGCCAGCGATTTGTATTTCTTCTGCATGAGTATTCGTTCACTATTTCGTCGACGCTGTCCACAGCTCCTTTGCAGCTATTATAGTCCAAGATAACTTGTGGTTTGTAACTCAGGTCTTCTCCGGACAATTCCAAATCTTGGTGTTGCGTTGAAAGTAGCATAACGCTTTTATATTTTTTAGGTACGTAAGATACTAAAATTTTGTCTTCTCCATATAGAATTTCGCTTGAGTATTATGCTCGATTTCTTTTTGGCAAAATTCTTTGGGTATTTCTCTACATGTTTTCCGAATTGTTCCGGTCAAGGTTTTTGATTGCTGCAGTAGCTCCTTCGCCAAAGACATAGGCGTAAAAAAATTATCTGTGGTAATACCATAACCCTCTCTCAAACCCTCAACCAAATCCAAAACTACCCGCTTCTCTAGAAATGAAATTTTATACTCGTGCATAAAACGATAAAATTGTGTTTTACCTTTTTCCCGTCCTGGAGCGTTGTCTAAAATTCCAGTATATATTTGGAAATTCCAGCAATATCTGTTACTAACATCGCATAAAACCCAGATTTTAATTCCGTATTTATCTGGCTTCGACTTCATATACACTCGAAAAGGACATTTTCCACGGAAAGGAACAAGTTGTTCATCAATACATACTTCAGCATTAGGGTTATTCGATTTTTTGCAATTTGCAGCGAGAATATCGTGAGTGTTACGAATAGCTGCTAATTTATCTGTTGCCCGTCGTTCTTCTCGGGTGTCCATATCGTCAAATTGAATGTATTTCAAAAGGTCTCTCATTCGATTACGAGACATTGCAGCACAAAAAATTGGTCTATGGAGAGACATGTATTTCGTACCCCACAGCTCCAATATTGGTTCTTGGCGTACTTTTAAACCACCAGCTAGAAGCAGTAATCCAAAAAATGCATGTAACTCATCCGCATCTACTGGTTTCCACGTATCGCTTATAATTCTTCTAGCTCCAATGTTTGTTTCTCTAAGTATTATGTCCATAATGTCTTCTGAGATAAATAAATAGAAAGCATCTAGGCATGTTGAAATATGTTCACTGAATTTTGTTAATCCTGGCGGTGTTTTTAGAATATTTCGCTGATTTCGTCTTCTAACATGAGGCTTATCTTTTTTCCATATGGAACCAGCTTTACCCACCAGTATATCTTTATCATTGGATCACTGTCATCGTCTTCAAACTTCTTCAAATTCGGCATCACTATCGTCAGATAAAATTTAATCTTCAATTTCATTCAGTAAATTAATATTGCTAGCTATTTCTTCTACTTCACGCTAAGACAAATATTTTCTAGCCATAATTCAACAACAACTATTTCCAATCAAATGTAAAAACACAGCAGACACACTTTTCAACTGATTCGAACAAATTCACCGAATGTAATGACTAAAGACGGAATGGTAGTAATCATGATTGAGACGAATAACACGTTGAAACACGTTGAAACAAGCAGATTAGATGACAAATGCAGACAAAATATTAGAATTACTTTTTAGAACGTCGGTTACCAAGTGGGGTCAAATATGACCCCAACGACAATATTTTTTTACGTCGCAAAACAAATAACAATTGAAAAATGTGTTATGTATTATTAAACATTGTTGAAAGAAACTCAGCTAAAAAAATATTGGGACAGTTTTAAAAAAAAACTTAAAAAAAGACAACAAAAACAACACGTCTGGGGTCAAAAAAGACCCCAATGGTAATCGAAAAGTTAAATTATCTTATTTCTTGTACAAAATAATTTGAAAGTATAATGCCATACTTGACCCGTTGACGAACAAATTGTTTTGTTATTGCAGATGCACTATATTATTCGGAAGAATTACAACGTAAATTTTGTTTTCACATCTTCCAAGTTAACGGAAGTATTTTTCTTTCTCTTAGTACACAGACAGAAAAAATAATAATTATTGTTTCTCGGTTTTTCTTGCGAATTTTTGAACACTAATGTTGATTGATACGCCTTTCCAGTGATGGATATTAGTTTTATGCGTTTTTAAAAAACAGTATCGTGTTTGTGTGTTGCTGCGGATGTTAACAGCTATAAGCGAAGCTACTAGCGACGTTGTACCACACATAAATTTCAGTAGATTCTATTTTCAATTTCTTGGCGTTATTTGCAAAAATTGAATTGTTTTCGATAATTTATTTTTCTAAATTTTTTTGTAGCAGAGTTATTTTTTTAAATTAATTTTTTTTCCAATATTATTTAAAACCCCGAAAAAAATTTCCAAAAAATATCTGTGTATATAGTTGACGATTATTTTTTTAAGTATTTTGGCAGTATTCTGAAATTTTTTTGAGGTGAAATAGCACAGTACAACATTATAAAATTTAAATAGAACGCAAACTATGTAATTTTTAAGTTAATCTAAGTAACAACACAACAAAAATCATTAACTCATTTAACCCAAAATAAATCGATTTGAAAAGACCTTTGTACGCATATTAAACTATGACTTCTTAGGACAGTAAAAAAATAATAATAAAATAACTACTTAAACGCTAATCATATTAGTTTTTAAACTCAATAACGACTATAACATAACTATAAATTGTCGTAAAAGAATAAATTGTCAATCGATAAATAGCATAAAACTTGAATTGGAACGGTATTGGAACCTTGATGGTGAAGATTGAATTGTGAATCCAAAGACTTAACGGCACATAACACAATTTGACGGTAATTATTGTAGGCTGGATTTACTTGAAATAAAGTTGGATCGCAAACATATCGCAAAACAGAGCATAGCTCTTCGTAATTTTTGGTAAACTAATTTAAAATACTCAAACGGAATGCACCTCCGACAATTAACACAGGGCTAATACCCTTTGTGTAGCATGACTACGACTCAAAGATACTCAACTAATTAATAATCTACTTTTTCTCAGTAATGACACAGTTATACATTTCGGTTGCACCAAGTTTTATCCGAAATTTGGTAAAGAAAACAATAAATCAAACAAGGACACAACTAAGAAGCATGCCGCAATCAAAAATAGGTACAAGAGAGTTAGGTACCAAAATGTTTCTATGCACTAAAGTGTTTCTTGAAAGTAATTAAATCTAAAAAAAAATAACAAACTCAAAATTGTTCGTTTAGCAGCTGACAAAAATAAATGTCCTTATATAATTTATGGTTTCTAAGATACTTAGAATTTAAACGTATTTAAAATTTAAAATATCAGTAATTTGAAATACGTCAATATACTTCCAAAATACAACACAAAGCCATAAATTACTTGAAAACAAAAATTATTTAAAACTTGAAATAACTAGCAAGTTTCTTAGAAGAACTCAATAAATGACAAATGCGAATGTCATATTAAAACGAACGTTAATACAAGTCAATAGTACAAAAATCAAACGATCGTTACAACTTTACACTATTAATACTACGTTAAGTTTTTTATGAAGTTTACTACTTTTCGTCTGAGTGTCTATGGTAATATCTTTTGCACTTCTCTATGAAACAAACAACAAAAACATTTGTAGTGTAGTGCTAGGTCAACAACAGCTTAAATTGTAAACAAGTTTACTTACGAAATTTATCTGTAATGAAAATTATAATAAAAGTATCGCTCATGAAAACTTGAATTCTACTATATTATATAATTTTTTGTATAAACTACTGTGTTTTATTTAAATATTTCTTTTAAACTACTTGTAATATTTTTTTAAACAAAAACTGTTTAATTAGTAAAATAACTAATGATAGAAAAACACATTTTATTTACTATGTAGCTTTATTGTTTAAGAACAAACTTTAAGCACAAATTGAAAAGAAAAAGTCTTGTTAAAAATGTTTAATAGTTTTTAGGTAATTAATTTTAACTTTTAAAGAATAGTATTTTACAATTACGTTTATTAAAAAAAAATGTTTTAATTCTAGTCACACTTTTTTATAGGTTCTTTAATGTGTTTTAATACAAATAAAATCCTTTACTATACCATTAAAATCTATCCGTAAAACGTTTGTTGAAATTTTTACTTTTTACTGATTTTTTCGAACTTATTATTAAAAAACGCTAAAAAAATTGATTTTAAAATTAATATTGTGTTAAACTTTTGGATAAACTCAAACACAGAATTTATCGCAACTAAAAATTAACATTTTTTTAATCTGTGTACGAATTGTGCGAAGCTTTTAAATATGTCCTAAACTCATCATTACTTAATAAATTTTAGTGAGTTGTGTACGTTAAAAATAATAATTTTCAATATCAGGAAACGCACACATTTTTACCCGTTTTGCTGAAACATTTACAGTTAGATGGCGTTATAATCGCTTTACATTGCAACCAGATGATAATTGATTATACAGCTCATATTATCGTTTATTATTACTTACGTAATTGAATTAGAGGTTGCCAAAAGAGAACTTTGTATCAATTTAATAATTAATATAACAGTGAAATTGATGAGTATAATTCCAAGCATTCAATGATTACACTTTTATTCTAGTTTTTGTATGTACCTTTTCAAAATAATTAAACTGAAACATGTCAAACGTTTTTATTGATCACATTTTGGTTACAGAAGAGACTGTAATGTAATTTGAACTTTGAACAAATTTTTTTTCTTAATTTTTTGTTTGTTTTCTATAGAAGTCAATTTTTCAGCATGACAGTCGTAGGTTTGTTTTGTCAAAACTTTTTATAAGCATAACTTTTTACATACTTCGTTGTAACGTTTATACGTATCTTCTAGAATGAATCAATTCTTAAACGTCCGTTTATTAATATTTTTATTAGATTAATTTATGTCAATTTAATTAATCTTGATTGTATTAATTTTTTTTGTTTTAGAAAAAGTTAATATTATTCTAATTTGATTCATTTAACTAAACACTTAACAATATCCTAAAGACCGCTATCGCTTATAGTAAGAACCTTTAATTAACACGATCCTAATTATTTATTCATTAATAAATTTTGGCGTAGTTGACCTGCTTTTAACTACCTTTCCAAGAATGTCGTCAGGGTCAAGATAAATACCCTTTATCATATAATTACTTAAGACAAATTTTGCTGTGAAATACTGATAACCGCAACGTCTTCTTAATATATATATAAATTATTACTAATTTCTTATCCAAATGTTTTGATTTATTACAGGTATTATATTTAGTTTTAATTAAATGCTTAGTATTAACATTTAACAACCAATTAAATTCATGGTTAGTTATTTTATCTAAAAAATTATACTTGGTTTAAGGTTTAATTTTTGAGCTTTTGTTATAAAATTATGTAACTGAAATTGAAAAAAAATTTTTTTTTTAAACAATTGGACTAAAAACAATTTCAGTTTAATTACAAGTGAATAAAAATATTTGCTAACAACGTTTATTCATTATTATTTATATTTAAATTTTTGAATAAACTACTACAACTGTTACTTTTGGAAATTAGTTTATTTACTTGCTCTTTTTAAATAATACAAAAATTAGATTTTTTTTGAGTTATTAAAAGAAATGAAATTACACACGTTTATTTTTACTAATCTGTTTGCGGCAGAAATGACACACGTGTGCTTTTTTCCCGTCTTGGCACACATTTCATACTCCCAAAAGTTACAAAGGAGATACTGTATTTAAGTTTGGTTTTTTTATCTTGAAGAAAAACCAGCTAGAAAATACATTCTGTATCTGCAGACGCTGTTTGATGTTTAGAAAAATTCTTTCTTATTGGTCGATAAAAAAACTTTACATCAGAAAAATAATAATCCAGTTTTTATACATTTTTAGTATTCTTAACGTTGGATTTTTTCTACTTAAACCAGCTACTGCAAGGAACCTACCCATTTTTTCTTTAGATATCTTTATTTTTGTTTGTTTTTTTTTTTTTTTTTTTTTGATTTAGTGTTTTCTACTAAGATAAGAACGTCTTCCGGGTTTGGACCGTGTCATTGTTGTAACCAAAGTTGCCAACGTTACGCCCACTTTTGTAACGGGCTTCATCAGGGCGTGAGATAAATCGAAGAACTTAAACAAGCAACCGAAATTTAACTAAAAACTTCTCAAAAGTTAGGTAATAAACTTGTGAACCAAGCCAGATTCTAAACTCTGAAAAGCTAATTTTAGATAATTCAAGGATTTTGCCAGTGTTAATACGAATGGGATCTGAGATGTGGAAAGGAAGATGTCTTATAGAAGACTCGAATACGTTTAGGAGCAACAGCAAAATTCAAACCCTTAGATAGCAGCGATTTCTGTTCTCAAGCGAGGACCAAACTAGGTAAATTAACAACCGTCTTTAAGGAGTTAGTAGTGGATGAAACTTTACGATCATTGGATTACAATAATTAAAACTTTGAGAGATGAGCTTCAGTGGTTAGTCGTGGAGTGGTATCAGACTGCTGGTAAGTAATGTTGTCAAAGAGATTCCAATCATCCGGGGAAAGAGTGTTGGCCAACTCAAGATGAAGATAAAATAGTTGTTTCGAAATGGTGTCTAACTCTCGTCTAGTTTGTTTAATCCGTTCGCGTATCAACGTTAGACTAGCACGGTGTAAGATGTTTTTAGAAGAACGTGTCTGAATGTTGAACTTGATTCTGGAAATGCAGGAATGACGTTGTGGTCACGACGGCGACTAAAAAAGGTTAAAGTGCACAAAAGTTTGACGAGTTTGTGGCGAAGTTTGGAAAATACGGAGGTTAGAAGAATATTTCTCCCCGTAGAGATTGTTAATGTAATAGCGAAGGCTATACTAAAATAAGAACGTATTCCGAGTTTGGACCGTGTCATTGTTGTAACCGAAGTTGGCAACGTTTTGCCCACTTTCGTAAGGGTTTCGTCAGGGCGTGAGAGAAATCGAAGAACTCAAACAATCAACACTTGGATATCAAATTTACTATGGAAATCGAAGGTAATGGTTCTCTCTCATTTCTTGACGTTCTTGTGACTTGTAAGCCCGACGGATTTCTGGGCTATTCTGTTTATTGCAAACCCACCCATACTGATAGATACCTTCATGGACCATGGAAAAATTTTCTACACTTTCATCTCAAGGTGTATACCTAATTTCTTGTTCATGTGGTTTAGTCTACATTGGTGAGACCGGTCGTTCCGCCATTACTCGCATTTCAGAACATGGTCGTTGTATAAAGAAAAGGCATATTTCTAAGTCTGCGGTTGCTGAACATCATTTCACTACAGGTCACAAGATAGATTTTGATAACGTTTCGGTGATTGCCAAATCTCCATTCTTTTTTAACAGGAAATTTCGAGAGAGCATAGAAATCATCAAACACCCCAATAACTTTAATCGTGATCATGGTTTCGAGCTATTCTCTCTTTGGTTCCCGGTGATTAGTCCTTTATCGAAAACAATCAGAGTTGAGCTTAACCAGCCGTGACGATACTTCTTCTTTATATACGGAGACTATTTCTTTTTAAGTCACTTTTATGGATTGGTTCACAAGTTGATTACCTAACTCTGTAGTGGTTCTTTGTTAGATTTTCGTTTGCTTTTTCAAGTTTATCGGTTTCGTTCTTAGTTTTTCAGAATTTAGAATCTGGCTTGTTTCACAAGTTGATTACTTAACTTTTGAGAAGTTTTTAGTTAGATTTCGGTTGCTTGTTTAAGTTCTTCGATTTCTCTCACGCCCTGATAAAGCCCGTTACGAAAGTGGGCAAAACTTTGGTTACAAGAATGACACTGTCCAAACCCGGAAGACGTTCTTATCTTAGTATAGACTCCGGCCGTGGAAGCCTTTGCTATTACATTCAGTGTTTTAGTTAATAACTCCTTTAATTTCCTTTTATTAGGATTTTATTTTATCAGAGTCAGCGCTGTCTAGTCCTTTTTTTTAATTAAAAATGATTAAATATCTTTATGCAAAATCAACTGAAGGTTTGTTTGTTGCTGGTCGCTACACATCAACAATCTGTTTTTTTTTTCTAGCGGTTGATGATTTTCTGTGGTGCTTAAAATATTTAAGTTTTTTTGCGTCTCTGCAAAGAAAATCTTGTTTGAAAATAGATAGCTGTTTCGTAGAAACATTTGTTTTTCTAATTCCATTTACAGTTTTTTTTATGAAAAAACTCAGTGTGCAAATACCATTTGTTTAAATATTTCTGTATTTTAGCTTTTTTTTAATGTCATTTAACTTAGGCAATAGTTGTTAATGATTATTTAAATATACTATGGGAAAAAGGCAAAAAGCTTAAGACGATTTTTTTTAGACTGATTTTTAATGCATTTTATGCGATTAGATATACTTAAGTTGGGTATATTAAAAAAATCAAAACCCGAAGATGTCTACTTCTACGTGTGACAAAAGCTCAACTTGTGAGAAATCGACTGCACAGGAATTATCCGGAATTGAAAATTGTAATACAAAAGTACCCCGTGGAAATCTAAACTATATATAATGATGTTCGATGTTTTTTGGAGGTATAATATTTTAATTGTGTCTAAAGAACTTGTTACATGCATAGCTTTTTAACTTGACCTAAAAATATTCTTCTGTGCAGTAGGTATGTCTTGCTATTTGTATTGATTTTAGGCAAGTTTTTCTCTTCGTCACTAAAGTTTAAGTCCAAGTCTTTGTAAAGGTTTTTTTGTTAAAGGTTTCATCATCGTCGGAAGAACTTTCGTCAATTTTTGTTTCTGTTTTTAATCTTAATTTTAGTTTTCTAACAGTGCCTTATCTTGCTTTTAATTTTTTTTTGTTTTAATTTTTATTAGTTCGGTCGTTTCAACAATCACTCTAATTCTTCCTGGCGTTCGACCAGTATTTTTCTTTATTCGCGGTGCTGTTTTGGAAAAGGGTAATACAGTTTCAAAGTTACGGTTACAAGCGACTTTTGGTTTAGACCGTATCGTAGTTTTTAGGCTTGGTTATAGTTTTTCCTTGAGAGTCAAAAGAAGAAATAGACCTTTGCCTTTGTCGTATTGTCGTTTGTGAACCCAAACAAACTGACATTTTGCAAAACATTGCAGTTGGAATTTTCGAACAAGCGAATTTCACTGAAGGAAAAAGTGTAAGTGATGGTATTATATCATTAGCAATTAGGTAATTAATGGACTGTCACTTTTCCGTTACCGCTTAACTGACATTATTCGAAATAAGAATTTGTGTCAGAAGGTTATCTTAGAGAGTGTAATACTAGTAGCCAAGATTTGCTAAAGCTTAAACCGTTTTTCGGTTCATATTATATAGAAGTTTTTCTATTTCTATAGTTTTGCAGATTATTTTGGAAAAGTAAAAAGGAGTTCTAGCCAACACTTGGTCAAAGTATAACTTCTGTCTTTGGTTCTACACGTGTTATTCCACTGCTGATTTTGTAACTCTGCTGTGCTTGTAGTCAGCCATATAGTTTATTACTCTACCTTCAATTAAGCGTCTTGTCTGTTCGATATAACTGGATTCACAAGAACAATAGATTTTGTCAATCCCGGAATGTTTTAAAGTCCCTTCTTTGTTTTTACCAGATCTAAACCAATTGTTCAGAGTATCCTTAGTCGTAAAGACATTTTTGATAATATGTTTCATTACCAATCTGCTTGTTTAATCTGTTGAATCCATACAGTATAGTAAATACGGCTAGTAGAAAGTGGTAACCCTTTTTGACTTTTGAATAAACGGTTTTTTTAAAGCTTTTTGGATCTTTTTGAACCCGTATTCAGATTGTTGTAGAGATTCCAACGGTGCTTTCTTTTTCTTTTGTAGATTTTTATTATTTCACACACGTATAGCTCTCGGAAGATTGTTGCAACCGTCTACAGAGAAACCCTTTAAATTCTCTATGCACTAAAGTAAACTCCGTCATTAAGAACTCTGCTACTAAAGACATTAACAAAAAACAAGGTTTGATTGTCAAACAATTATATTACGAATCTAGAGGTTTCCCAAGGTACACAAAGAAGGAGTCCCCCTTCTACCCATAGTTTGCCGTTGACAAGAAATACATAAACTCACATTAAAGATTCTACCGAGTACGTAGAGAAAATTCAGAACTTACGTATAATAAAAAAAGATATCTTAGGCAGTTTGGCGTAGTACCTCTTTTTACGAAAGTCATAATCGACGAAGTGTTCTTTTTGCTCAAGGAATTACTGAAGTAGTTTTGCTCATCGAATTTTGTACAAAAACAAGAATATTTTCAAACTGCAATTATAAAGAATGTTGAATTAAAACCAAAAATTTAATTTAGATATGTTGATGATACGTTTATTGTATGGCCTCATAGCAAAGATAAAAACACCGCAGAGTTACAAAATCAGCAGTGACAGAACACGTGTGGAACCAAATAAAAAAACATCCATATTATATGAACCGGCAAGGCGGTATAAATCTTGGCTACCAGCACTACACCCTCTAACACAAAGATCAAGCTTTTGAAAAGGACACAAACTCCGAGTAATAACTCCTTCAGTGAAATTTACCACTCCGAAGATGCAAGCTGAATCTTGCAAAACGTCAGTTTGTTTGTGTTCACAAACGACAGCACGACAAAGCCAATATTCTACTTCTCGTTTTGAATCTCAAGGAGAGACTTAGACTAAACGTAAAATGTCTGAATGTTCAACTATGATGCGGTCTAAACCAAAACTTCCTTATAATCGCACCCAAGAAAACCTTGAAAGCTTGAGATTCTATATATAAAAAAGTTTTTGAGTTATCAATCTTTTCTGAAACAATCTGTCACATAGGCCCTTAAAAGAGTTTTATCCGAAAATATATTTTTATGAAATCGGTAAATACAGGTCTGCTTAAAACCACTAACAATATTTAACGGTGTACGTGCTTTTTCTATGGCCTCTTTCGTAAGTTCTAGTATGTCATATACTTGGATAGCTTTACCTGGTTGTCCTAGCATTAGACTATCTGCAGCTGCTTCATAGTATGATTTAACTGGGCTGTAAACAGTAAGGCCAAGACCTCAAAGTTTATGACTACTGTGTGGTCGTAAAAGCATATTCTTTTGTGCTGCATTTAGAAGGTCCATTTGGATATGACTATCGTAATTGTCAAAAATTATTAATTTACGTCTATTTTTGAACGGTTTGGCGTATTTGAAAAATGTTTAAAAAAAGCTAAAAAGTTGTCTTTAACTAACTATTAGGATGGGCGTTTTCCTTGCAGCTAGTTGAGCCTCCTGAAAAAAGAGTATTTTTAAGATTGAGCTACTATAAAACATTAATTTAATTTTATCTTTTAACATTGACTGTTGGGAATATTAAAAAATAAAGGATGGATTGTTCAATGGCGTTAACTCTGCAGCAAGCAGTGACCAAAGAACCACGTTCTCTTAACGTCATCTGTCCCACTTGCATTCTTTCTGAGTTAAAACGTTTTTCGTTTTTTTAAATGATCGTAGAACTGATCAACACTAAACTAGTTGACCTGTCTAAATTTATGGTATCTCTGAGATATGTTGGGGTTTCAGGTATAAAACCTTCACAACCAATTTCCTATTAGACTTTTGTCTTCATCTCAGGCTTTTGGATATTCAATTTAATTGCTTTTTGCAAAATTATATACTAATTTTAGAGTTGTTTTCTTATTTAACTAATAGTGCAATGCTTAAGTGTAATAATTTGCCAACATGGTTTCTCCAGTCTTGTAAAAATTTGTTTACTCGAATGCTTAGTTAAATAATCACTTCTTTTAAAAATGTCGTTTGATGACAATCTTAACAAAGTGTTTTTTGGAATATTGTTGATCCTATACCATTTTTATTTATAGCTTCATCGACAAAGTTTTGAGGCAAAACTTTTCGATTGCCCCTTTTTTACGTACTTATGTGCTATTTTGAACAAGCTGAATTAAATAAAAAGAAGTATCTTAATAACACCAGTGGCGGCTCGTGAGGTCGGGCTTAAAGTAGACTACATTTTTCAAAATGTTTGTAGATAATGTGAACGGTTTTAGATACCATTAAAGCATTAAGTAAGTAACTACAAAAATCTTTTGGAGTTAGCAAATAAATTTCGTTGAGCAATGTATATGGCATGCATATGAGGTTGGAAACCTATTTGTCTCAGTTTTGTGATTTTACTAGTGGCAGACCTATTAAAGACAAGAAAAATGCATTTAAATTTTTTTTTAATAGTTGAAAAGTTTTGCATTTTGCCAGTAAAGCAATAATAATTCGTTTTTTTTTATTTACTACTTTTAACCGGAAACTACGGATTTTTGTTTTGTAGGAATTGAGATTTGATATTAATAAAGCTGCTAAAAAGACGATTGCTGATTAAAAATAAACGTAAAATAAAATTAGAATGTGTGTAGAAGTTCAAAAATACTAGTATCGTCTACTATGATTTAACGGATATCCTACGATCAACTTCATTTTATTGTTTTGTTTTCGATAAAACTGCAATGCGGTATTTTTATAGCTTTCTGAAAGATATTATTTCAACTTTCAACGACAGCCTTACAAATTAATTTTTTTTTAAATAATACAGTACTTTTTTGCATTTTTTGAAAATTACGTACGACAAATATACCGTTTCACTTACAATACGTCGTGTAACTCCTATTGCTTCATGATTACTAAATTGAAATACTGTGATTGAAACCATCGCGGGCTACAACCGCGCGAGCCTTTTTCCATGTTAAAACTCCATATAAAATCTCATACCCTATAAATATGCTTAAATATTTTAATTCATAATAATTTGTACCGTTTTTTTTGTTTTAATAAACGTTTGGGGGGCTCGCGCCCTAGTGCCCTTATGAAATAGCCGGCACCGAATAACACACTATCTATGGGTGGTTTGGAACAATAGGAAGATTTGGAACATTGCTCCAAAATACAACTAACATATGCCACTACCTAACAACGACACGTTTGTGTCTTTATTTCACATAACTTTATTAAAACTTTAACTGCCATATCGAAAAAAAAAGTCTGACAGTGGGGCCATATAGCTAATTTATGTTTTCTGGGTTTAATATTATCTAAACTAACTAAATAAATAAAGTTTGCATAAAATTTAGTTTTTGATATTTGATTTACTGGCGCGAGTTAAATATAACTGACATAAGCATAGTCTCGGTGCAGTCTTGCTTCAACTTGTTTCGACTTGCATTTTATATTGAATTTGTATTTACTAAAATCAATTACTTGTTTGACTGTCGTGCTTGTAGGAGGTTGTGTTTGTTATTCTAAAGTCTAAAACATTTCAAGATGTGTTCTTATGAAGCAGAAATAAAGAGACTGCAGGGGTTTATAGATGAACTTGACATGAGTAACGAAGATGTTGCAAATCCGTTTGCTGATAACTCAGAAAATGAGTATGTCGTTAGTGAAAGTGAATTCCTGGAAAGTTTCGAAAAGTTGCAAAATTATCTAAAAAAGTGTCCGGCACCACAGACTTAGTTAGCGAGACAATAGAAGCAGTGGTTGCAGACTATGGCGACACGACTAGTATTGATGAAGAAACTGAAAATACAGTTGCTTCTGATGCAGACATCATTTGGAATGATGTTACTGGTATGTACCTGAAAGATTTTCCTTACAATGCAGTGAATACAGGCATACCAGGTGAAGTAATTGGTGAATTATCAGAAAAGTTTCCGTATATTTTTTTATAATATTTTATTACCACTGATATAATCAATTACATGGTAATAGAAACAAATAGATATGCTTGTCAAAAAATCCTCTAAAAAGTACTTTCCGGTAAATCGCGACTAAAGCAACGGAAAGACGTGAATGCTTTAGAATTAGAAAAGTTTTTAGGCATACAGATTTGGATGGGTCTGTGTAAGATGCCAAAACTGACAGATTATTGGACGAAAAATCTTCTGTACAAAAATTATATAAAAAATGTCATGTCTAGAAATAGATTTGAGTTGTTGTTACGGATGTGGCATTTTTTGGATAATGAGGTTTGTCCTCCCAATGATCGCCTGTTCAAAATACAGTCGCTTGTCGATTTACTACTTAAAAGATTTCGACGTTGTAATATTCCTGGCAAAGAAGTGTGTATTGATGAAACTATTGTTCCTTTTCGAGGACGATTATCATTCAAACAATACATAAAAAATATGCGGAGTAAATTTCGAATCAAACTGTTCAAACTGTGTATAAAAGATGGCTATACATACAACATCAAAATTTATTGTGGAAGGGAAGCTGAATTGCGAATTCCAGTTTCATCCTTGGTAGTCATGACATTGATGGAAAATTTATTGGACTGTAGAAGAATTTTATTTACCGACAACTACTATACAAGTCTTCATTTGGCTTATAAACTTCTTGCTAGATCAACTCATCTGCTGGGAACGCTTAGAGGCAATCGAAAATAGAATCCAAAGGAAGTTGTAAGCTGAAAATTGTGCAAAGGTCAACAAATGGCACAGAAAAGTAACTCAGGGGTCGTGGTGCTAAAGTGGAAGGACAAAAGGGATGTTTTGGTTTTAAGTACAATACACACAGAACGTCGAAAGCAATTACAAAATGGAACCAAAAACCCCGAAATAATAGTTGACTATAACAACAGAAAAGCTTTTATAGATCTTTCAGATCAAATGAAGTCATATTCAACTGCTTTACGAAGAGGAATTAAGTGGTTTAGAAAACTAGCTGTTGAGATAATTACAGGTTCTGCACTAGTAAATGCTCACATTTTATATAAAAATATAACAGGAAAAAACTTAGTATTACCAAATTCAAAGAAGAAGTAACTCTAAAACTTCTACATGTGGAGGAGACCGTCGGAAATGTGGAAGTAACTACTTCAGTAGCAAATTCCGCAGCCCAGTACGAAAAGTTGAAAGAAGAACATGGACGTTTATATAATGTAACAAATTTTTAAAATGACCAATGGAATTATAAACTTCTTCAAAATCTGTTGAGTTTTGAATTTGCAATGCACCATTCCAAATTTTTCTTGTAGTTTCTTGACGTTGTTTACTCGCTCCCCATAAACCAATTGTTTTATGTATCCACACACATAAAAGTTCAGTGGAAGTAGATCAGGAGACCTTGCAGGCCATTCCACTATTACCAATCCATTTATTATTAAAATTATTGTTGAGCCATCCAATTACATTTTGCTTAGCATCAGGAGGTGCTCCGTATTGCTGGTAATATATCCTGAAACATAAGGCCATTGTTATCCAGTAAATTCTGCGTATAAATTAGCCTTTAAGCGGGAATATTTGAATTGGCTATTATTTGTTCATTAAAAACACGACACCATGTGTTAACTGAAAATCTTTGTTGGTAAGCTTTGTGCGAATTTTCCAAGAACCAAATTGACATTGAGAAAACCCAAGTCAGTGTGCTGCGTCGCCTTATTGTAGGTGTTGAACTTATTGATAATGATATGGATAAAAATTTTCGTTATTAAGAGTTTTCCAAACAAATTTTTTAGATATTTGTATATGTAAACAGGTGGAAACTCGCCTGGGTCATCAAGAACTGCGTCAACTATTTATTCCTTTTCTGCCACCGTGTGTTGTTGATGTGGACCTCCACTTAGACTATTTCTAGTTTCAAATTTACAAATTCTTTGAGATGCGTAGGAAAATACTTAAAGAGTAAGTCTGTCAGAAAAAATTAAATAATACAACATGCAGCTGAAGCATTACCATTACAGAATCCATAGACAAAAATATTATTTGCATATTCTTTGTTGATAAACTGCATTTTTTATCGAATTTTATTTACAGAACTAGAAAAGCAAAAGCAACTGTTCTGGCAAGAAACTCAGCAATGTGATGCGAGTACATGTTGCGAACGTGTGGTGACCAGGTATTTTACTGTCTCTTATTGCAATTGTTTTGTTACAAGCATCTTTTGTGATTAATTTTTGCCGAATAAAATTTTTGCTAAACAATGTTTTTCGATTATCTCCGAGAATAAACAAAGTAGGTAAAAAATGTATTTAGATTTTTTGTTTGAAATTAAAAGATTTATACGCCGTTTTATTTTTGTCTCCAGTTATAAAACACTCTGTATAGTGTTGACCACAGACTAAATGTTTAGAAATTATCGTAAATATACGACTTAATGCCACCTGGTGTGTGAGTATGAAATTTAATTATAATTTAAATGTGTCCCAAACCTCCCGTTTTTCTTCTAATAATTTCATTTTAATTTGTTTCAAAAACTACTGACGCGTTACACCTCTTCCCTTTGCTGTCAATTGTTATTCTGTTATCTTGAATCAATAATTTTAAACGTGATAACTAACGAAATATTAAATTAATTACGGGGTAAAAAATATCTGTATATTCTTTGTGCACAGAATAATAAATTGTCAATTCTAAATTAGACACGTTACTTGAAATATCCATATTTATTGACGTTAGGTTTGCATTAAGTTTAACTTAATATTTTTTTCCCTTTTTTTATAAAACCAATTTGAATGCATTTAAAAGAATTTAGGTTGCATTTGTAATGATTATAAATTTTAATCATATTAAGAACATTCGTTTGGTTACAAGAAATAATTGTAAAAAATAAAAAAAGTGCAAACGGTTTATAGCTTAATAAATGATTGCTTGAACTTAAGATTGTCGTAAATTTTGCCAAGTGGAAAAAAATCGTAAAAATCTTCATGTTGGATACTAATTTAGTCATTTCTTTTTTTCAAATGTCATCTCCTTACTTTTAATGTATTTAAAAATTGTAGTTGGTATAACATAACTAAAATTTAATGTTTTTAAACGTATAAATAAAATTGGTTACAGACTTGAAATTAAGCTATATTGTAATAATTCTACAAAACCCGTTCCAAAAGACTGAATGCAGTAGAACACATTATTTCTAAGCCTAACAGGATTTCTCTTTTTCAAGTTTAATTTGGTGTACGGAAGGTTTTAAAATAAAACCATTTTTTAAGAAAATGTGTCGTATTTTAAATAAAATTATATGCAGGAATATAAAAAAAGTGAATTTAATACCAGTTATTATTTTTTTTAATTAAAGATTGTATTTATTTGTTTAAAATTTTTGATAATTTATTTATTTAAAAATTGCACAGCAGGAATTTGCGTTCCTTTTACACTTAGTACACACACGTAAAAAACTATTTGAACAATCTATAAATAATTAACTAAAGTATGTTACAAACTCTAATTACACTTTAAATCTTACAGAGAAATAAAAACACATTTTTCGTTTTAATTTGTTTTTGAAAAAATAACTATAATTTTTAGATTTAAAAACATAATGAGGCAATGGTTTAATTTTAAAATGTAATTTTGAATTTTAACACTATATCTGAAGGATGAATAATCAAAAACGTCGGTGAAGTTATTGCTTATTATACAGAGCTTTTTTATTACTTCATTAATAATTTGACAACCAATTATGTACTCGACGAGAGAAAAATTTTACGTTTAACACAATTTTTGAAATCACATTGTTGATATTTATTAGTTTTTTAAAATTTACCTTGTGTGTGTTAGCTTTTTTAATTAAATTTTACTAAATTTTGTTGTAATTAAAAGTTTATAACTATAAACTGTATGTAATGTAAACTACATACTTAATTAGTATTAATGTAGAATTCTTTTGTTTAACTTTTGTTAATATTAATATAAACTGATACTTGCGTCAAAAATATAAATTTCTTGATATTTTTTTCCGTTTTCGAATTTATAATTTTACTCAATACAGTTATTTGTTTGTTTTTCTTAATTAAATAATCACAATCACAATTTGTCAGGTAAGTCGCTACACATCGACTCCTTTTTGTTGTAAGTTTTAGGTATTGCCACAACTGTTTATTATTAATTGAGAACAAAAAATTCTATAAAAAACGTTAAATTTTTTCTTTTATTTTTAGAGTAAAGTAAGAAAAATGTCCTCGTGCGGAATAAAACGTGCAAACAATTACGAAAAAACTCGAAAGGTTAAGTTTTTTGGCACAAGAGAATTGAATAAAACTATTACATAGATAAAATCACACAAATCCTTTAGAAGGATTTCTAAGCTAATATATGAGCTTTAGGCTATTGATAAGAAAGTTATTGGTATAACCGTTAGGGTTAATATCGGGAAAGTTATAATAAATGCAAATAGAGTATATAGGTTATGTTATATACTATCTAACATAAATATTTTCAGAAATTCCTATGCCATCGACACCTCCACGTGCTACTGAGATGAAGAGCAGTTCAAATAAAGAGAGTAAGCTGTTGTTTGTTTATTTGTTTATTGTAGTTAGTGCATTTAGATTTAGTTGTTTTTTTCGCATTTTGTTAAATTATAATTTACTACAAAACACGACGCTTTTAGCAAATCTCTCATTTGCATTGTTTAAAGTAATTATGATAAATGGCGCTTGACTTGTTGAAAATGTGTCATCACCATATTGTACCGTGATGACTGAGAAAGAACATTATTTTTAGTTAATGACCAATGTTGAATAGTGTCGGCAGTATTCCAACGCCACTTTAATTTTTTAAGAATATTGTACACGATAGAAAAAGCAATTAAATTGTATGCTCACGTAATAAACGTGTAACAAAGCACGTGAGTGCAATTTAGAATAACAAGAGTGACATTTTATCCTTTATTGGTTGGTGAATTTTGTGTAAATGCTTTATTAACAACACCATTAGATTTTCGAAAATATATAGCTCTTAGAGTAGCTCTTGAAAACACTCAACTTTCCAGTCTTCCGTTTTCAGCGCTTTGCACAAGAGTCGTTAAGATAAAGAGCTGGTTCATCTTGACATTCCTATCAACACATTAGAATAAGTAAAATGCACATCATTTTAATGTTCAAACGAGTACGTAACAACATTTAAATACATTTAAATAATTTTATAATATATATTTACTACACTTATGCGCAATTGGTCAAGCGTGTAGGATGTAAGTCAAAATGAAACGTTCTGTAAATAATAACATTGTTTCTGAATTCATTTTGAATCCTATAATAGTGTGTAGTCAACTAATACGCAATTCATTCTACTGTACAGAAAACGTTAGTTATATACATATATACATTTCAGCATCAATACAAGTAAAAGTTTGTTTTATTTTCTGAAGTTTTAGTTTTTCAATGTTTTTGTAAAGTGTAATATACATTTCTGATTTTTCTATTTTAGTGCTATTATTAACTAGAACTTGAAGTTATGCACATTTTACAAAAGAAATTTTAATTTTTACGTCTAGATTTTAGTATTTGATTAGTTATTATTAAAAATTAATTATAATTTAAAATATTAGGAAAGGTCGTATTATTTTAAATAAAAACAAGAATTATTTTGATAATTGGGTCTTAGTAATATTTGAAATTTAAACATTTAATTAATCAAACAATTGCTTCTGTTTGCTTCGCTTATTTGTCTAAAATTATCAGGGAAAAAATTAAGATGGGCATACAAAAAGTGAATTTTGACGCTAATAAATTTTCCAGCACATTTTTAACGATTTTTTCATAATCCTATGACTTACGGTTTTCCAAAAAGTTGTTTTTTTATACTTTTAAAAGCAATTCAGCTTCCTGTTCAACATCAGTCATAGTATTTTCAGACTGTCCAAAACCAATTTTTATCTGCTTTCACAAAACTTTTATGTACAATATTTGTTTATCTCAATGTAGATTGTGTTTCTTGGATTACTGTTTCTTTGTTCAATGCAGAACTTTGGCTCTAGGATCCAATTCACAAATAAAACAGGGCGTTTTAGTGTACTTACCTTGATGGCTTAACAACATATATAAAACTTTTAAATCTCCACATAGTAGCCATTTGGGGTTTTCATATTAATTTTTTCTCAATAGCACCTTTAGATTGTCTTACGTTTCCTTTGAGTGAACTGAATGAATAACTGGCACAGATGCGTACTTATCTCTATTGTATAAAAGAACACCTTTTAAACTAGTTTTAGAAGAGTTTATAAACATATTCCATTTACTACGAACATACGCTGGAGCACTTAAGGCACGTATTAAACCAGAGATATCACTGCTGTATACAAGAGAATCTTTTTATAAAAAAAGTGCTATATAAACTGAGCTGGAGCAAGTTCAGCAGAATACTTTGGACACCTCACGTCTCGTACTAAATCGTTACGTTTGGGTTGAATGAATTTCTGTGGTATTAAACTATTTTGACAACATTGTTCTTCCGTATCATCTGCTTCCTTAGATATCTGCAATTTTTCCGTTGATACATCGTTGAAAAAATGCTACTTAGAAATACCAAAAAAAGTGAGATTTCACTTGACAGTTTTGAAAGAATTAGCAAATAACCTAGTTTGGGGACACTATGTTAGCCCTTAAAATTAAACTGTAAAAAACTTTCCAAATTGATTCATATTTACAACAAAAAAATAATACCAAAAATTACAAAAACCAAATTGACAGACCTCCATCTATCTTTTTACACCCGGTCACTCCAACGGCAAAAATGTAAATTACATCACTTACTTATGATACATTGATAGAAATGTCTTTAAAAATGCTATTCAGATGCATTCTACTTGGTAGTTTTGAAATAATTACCAAATAATGAAGCTTGGGAATATGCTGTCATCCCTTAAAAGTACCTGTGAAATCTTATTTGGAAACGTAATTACAAGAACTGTTAAAAAGGTTTTTTGTTTTCTTCTAAATAGAAAAATAGTTAAAATTCAACATCTTGTCTCACTTTATGGAATGTCTCACGAGTGATGGGACGACAAATGTTGATAATTCGTTGCTACAAGTCTTGTAGATCAGCTGGGTTTGTCTTATAAACAATTGATTTGATGTAGCCTCGTTAAAAGAAATTTAACCGTGTCAGATTAGGCAATCACTATGGCCACTTGATTGCTCTTTTATGACTAATCCATTTTCCTGGATAATGTTCATCTAGCCACTGTCTGGTTTGCACGGCGTAATGCGGTGCAGCAGATTTTCATCTAATCGCGGTTCGCTATCTATTATATCTTTAAAAGTTTGAACAATTAACGGCTATATTGTGTAAGTTCACAAAAATATCACTTGTAAGGTTTCCATTCAAAAACAAAGGTCCAACTATTTTATTTCTTAGAATGTCATCCCAAACATTTCGTTCCTAAATATATTGTGTGTGGCTCTTTCGTAGAATATACAGATTCTCATTATCCCCATAATTACATGTACATTTATCAGAAAAACAGATGTTTTTTAAAATGTTAGGATATCATTCAAGCTTTTTAATTATTGCCATAAAACTGCATTTGTCTATCAGGATCATCGTCTCCTAATTCGTAAAGAATGTGCATTTTGTAAGGAAAAAACTTATGTTCTTTTAAGACTTTTGAACCGATTCATGTAACACTCCCGTTAATTTTGCAACTTTGCAAAGTTGGACACATGGCGACTTGATCCAAAATTTCAATTTGCACTTCTTCATCTAGAATTCTTGGTGGTTTTAATTTAATATTTGCTACAAAACCAGTGGCTTCAAATTTCCACATAAAAAGTCGCAGGTAAATATCACTGGCATTTTTATCCAAATATCTTGTATTGAAAGCAGCAGCCGCTTGTAAAACACATTAATTTTACTTGAAATAAAACTCATTGTATTGTACGAGAGTATCACACCCAATACCCTCAAAAATAATTGCCTTAGATATTCTAGTAGATACTATATGTAACTATCCCAAAAATAAAAACTTTTCTTCACAAACAGCATTCCAAACTTTATTATTTGCTAGTTATTTCAAAACTGTTATGTAAAATGTCACAATTTTTGGTATTTCTAAATAGCATCGTAAAAATCTTTTCAACAATGTATCATAAGTGGAGTAATGCAATTGACATTTTTCAAGTTGGGGAGGTCTGTGGTAAAAGGGTAGGTACTTTAGTTCTCTTTTCGTATTGTCAAAACAGGTTTTTGTAGTTTTTTATGTTATTTTTTGTTGTAAATATATTCCCAACCCAAAGTTTTCAAATTGACACACTGTACGTAGTTAGTTCCTGTTAAGCAGAGGAAACAAATTTTTCTTGTCACTTCCGTTCAAGTCGTCAATGGGAAAACGTTTTCTTAAGGTTAACACCGGAGTTGGGGTAAATCAATTATCATTCGATGTTACTACGGTGATTATCACAAAACTTGTTTGTTTAAAATTATCTTTGTTAATTTAATTAATCTATAAAACATTTATATGTCCTTGCCATTCAAATTTATTATACAGATTGTGAGTTACCGATGCTTCCGGCGTTCTTATAACCAACATTGTATAGCTACTAAATTTGATACTTATTTGTTGTTGATTCCATTTATTAAAACGATATTATTCTAAGATAAGTAAATCGAATTTGATGTTAACGGTTTAGTTTACTTCTTAGTTTTTCCAACTTTACGGACCTTCAATATTTTAATGCAAGCTTCGAACTTTGAGATCTGGTGCCTATTAAAAAAATCTTATCACACGGACCTTCTCTTTCTCCGAATAGGAATTGTTTCAAATTTCTAAATTACGATTACGAACCTTGCACGGTCACTAAAAATTTTATGAGTGCAGTTAAACAACAGTTTAGAAAGTTCCGAGTTACTTGTAATTCTGAGATTCTAGTAAGAAAGTCTAACACAGACGAAGAGTTACCGCCCGAAATAAAAATAGTTTTTGTATTTTTGATAGTATTCATGATTATAAATTTCTGTGATAAATATGTTTCAGCAACAGCAACATCCACATTTGATACAAAAAATGTATGCCAGGAATTTTATTAGAGCAAAAATCGAACATTGCTTCTAAGGTTAATATATGATGATCACATGAGCTTTTGTCGTAAGAAGTAGCAAAAAATGTCTTTCAATGCCAAACAATGATAAAGAGACACTGGTGTCAGTTAAAAATCACGAAAAATAAGTTTAAAAAATTTGTTTTCAGCAGCGTGTCATTATTGAGCGGTATGGACTCAGTTGTGCACAGAAAAACTATCATCTTTACCCTTTAAAAACCCGTTTTGAACGTATGGTGATTACTATTAGAAAAAAAAATTAGAACCAAAGAGAATAAAGCAAAAAAATAACGTTTTTGGTCAGACAAAGGCTTATAAAAATCAATTGTAAGTAGATTTCCTTTTTTAGAACCTTAAAAAAAATTCTCTCAAAATTTAACCAAAATCTAAAATTAGTCGGTTTGCCAATTAAACGGTTTTATATTTTATATAAAATGAGTTTTAAAAAAAGAAAAAATAATTGGGAACCAAATAAAAATTTTAATACAATGATTATTATTTGTCGCTCTTTGAGTAAGCAAGTACTGCACCAAAGTACTTTCTTCCGGATTATGCACTGGTTTTTGAGTTTTCATTAAGATGTTGTTGATCATGCCTTCAGCTTTTTTAGAAGTTGTTGACTTCTGGTCTTCGTATCTGGTTGTAGTTGGTCTATCAACGGTTACGGTTTTTGTTCAATGTTGTCAGTTTCTAGATTTACGTTTTATGGTATTTTCATAATTTTAAGAAATTTTCTGATATTTATTGAGTAGAAACGTGTTTCTGGCTAACACTTTATACAGTACTTTTGTGTTTGAATTCAGCTACAGCAGATTTAGAGGCATTTTGAAATTAAACAGTGTTAAAAATGAATTTTTGGAAATGTTTGTATTAAGGGTCAATACATTTATAAAAAACTGTGATTTTGCACAAATGTTACATTAACAAATAATTATTTTCAGGTTTTGAACCGCGTTCCATATTTACACTTTTCACAAAATTTATAAAACTTACAAACTTTGAAAAATTTTTTCGACAGTGATGTCGCTGTCTTCTTTAGAAAAAACTGAAACTGAAGATATAGGATCCTGACAAGCTTTTATATTACGCCGTTTGGGTCAGTGGTTTGTGACGGTTCCGTTTCATTAGTTTTCCGGAACATGTTTTTCTATATTGACGCTAGATCGATTCCTTTATCCCTATTAAAATTGTCGTACTTCTGGATTTCAATGGCTTCCTTGTATAGTCTAGGCCAGAAGTTTTGGGATTTAGCCAACATTGTTGCCTCTTCACATTTTATCGTGTGACCGGTTCTAACAAGTGTTCCGCAACAGCAGATCTTGTGTTATGTTTCTTTGTATCCGCCTTATGTTCTTTTAATCTGGTAGCTATGTTAGGTCCCGTTTGTCCTATGTAAGCCAGCCCACACGAACAAGGGATGTAATAGACCCCTGGTTCCTCGAGTGGTGCTTTTGTTTCTTTTGATTTTGAGAAATTGGCGGCTATTTTATTTGTTGCAGTGAAGTTCACTTTTATATTTTTCCCTCTAAGTATCCTGGCTATTTTATCCGTGCAGCCTTTTATGTAAGAAAGGAAGGAATTTGTCACGGGTTCCTCCTTCTTATTTTCCTTATTGTGATTGTTAATTGCTCGATATATGTCTGCTTTTCTGAAACCGTTTTTTATTAAGGCGTTTGCTAGGTGATCGCCTTGGCCCTGTGTACTAAAGTTTTTAGAACTGCAAACTTCTGAGCTGGATGATGATGTGATTCGGCGTTGATGTATCTGTCAGTATGTGTCGGTTTTCTATACTTGATGTCCCAAATTGTTGTCCATATTTTGAGTGACCAGTATGTCCAAGAACGGAATGCTTCTGTTTGTTTGCTTTTCCATGGTGAATTTGATGTTGAAATCTAACTGGTTGATGTGATCCAAAAAGTTGTGTAGTGTTTCTGTTCCATGAGACCAAATTACAAATGTATTGTCCACATAACGTAGCCAGCATTTTGGTTTGAGGGTAGTAGTTTTTAATGCTCTTTCTTCAAAATCCTTCATAAATATATTGGCTGGAGAAAGTGGTGATCCCATGGCAACCCCTTCAATTTGTTTGTATACAATATTGTTGAATCAGAAGTACGTGGACTTTAAGCATAGCTCAATAAGTCCGTTAAGCTCCTTATCCAAATCTGCTTTTCTTAATTCGGTCTTGATGATCTCCAGTGCTGTTTGTAGTGGCACTTTTGGGAAGAGATATGTCACATCAAAACTGACTAAAATGTCTTCTGGTTCCAATTTAATTTCTTTAATTCTTGAGACGAAGTGCTGGGAAATCTTTACGTGATGGATGCTTTTTCCCGTAAGCGGTTGTAAAATGGTACATAAGTATCTAGCCAGAAGATGAGTGGCTGAACCTGTAGCACTCACAATTGGGCAAAGCGGTACCCCTGGTTTGTGGATGTTTGGAAAGCCGTAAAGGTGCGGCATCCAGTGTCTGTAAGAATTAGTCGTCTCTTTTGATGTTCCGAGATCGTGCTTGCGGATTTTACAGCGGCCGAAATCTTTCTTTCTAGAGGTTTTATTGGATTCCTCTTCAAATGATTTGTACGCCGAATCTTGTAGCAAAGTATAGATTTTTTCCATGAAGTCGTTGGTCATGATTACAGAAGCATTTCCTTTATCAGCTAGTAATACAGTGATTTCTTTGTTAGCGTTAAATTCCCTTAGAGCATTTTTTTCCTCTCGATTTATGTTGGATTTTGGTGCTGTAAATTTCTTCAGAATATCGGCTGCTTTGACCCTCGCCTCTTCTTGAATATGTTGTGGTAGAGTTTTGAGTGTGCTCTCCAATGAACTCACTATTTATTCCTTTGTTATAAATTTTGGTGTGATAGCAAAATTAATTCCTTTTGATAAAATGGCAGTTGCTGGTCCACTGAGTGTGGTGGAAGACATATTGATGATGATCCGGTCTGTCTCTAATTGCGGCGGTGAAAGATGTTGTACTTCCTGTAACTTCGCCATTTGTATTTTCTTTACTTTTTTGGCGATCTCGTCGGTTTTTTCCGTAGATAGTTTGTTGATCAAATCCCAGATTGTCGAATCTATTGTGTTAATCAGTCGTGAATGGACTGAAAATAACTCAGTAGTTTTCTGGTCTAATTGGCGTCTAGTTTCGTGTATCCTCTCTCTTAACAAGGCTCGGCTGGCTCTTTGCAGTATATGCTTTCCCGTTCTAGTCTTGATGTGATGTTGTATTGCAGAAAACCTGGGACAATGTCCTAGTCTCTATATCTGCTCAAAAATGCTAATTGAGCAAGCAGACGTTGCCGTTTGATCCTGAGTGTCTGCAATTGCCGTACGATTTTAAAAACTTCCTTCCCGTAGAGTCGGGTAATTTTATTTTTGAGGCTTTCGCGGCCATGATTTTTTAACAAATAGTTATTTTTGGGTTTTGAACCGGGTTCCATATTTACACTTTTCACAAAATTTATAAAACTTAGAAAACTTTACAATGTTTGACGTTTCGACAGTCATGTCGCTGTTCTTCTTCAGAAAAAACTGAAACTGAAGATATAGGATCCTGACAAGCTTTTATATTACGACGTTCGGGTCAGTGGTTCGTGACGGTTCCGATTCAGTAGTTTTCCGGAACATGTTTTTCTATATTGGCGCTAGATCGATTCCATTATCCCTATTAAAATTGTCGTACTTCTGAATTTCAATGGCTTCCTTGTATAGTCTAGGTCAGAAGTTTTGGGATTTAGCTAACATTGTTGCCTCTTCACATTTTATCGTGTATCCGGTGTCTAACAAGTGTTCCGCAACAGCAGATCTTGTGTTATGTTTCTTTGTATTTGTCTTATGTTCTTTTAATCTGGTAGCTATGTTTCGTCCCGTTTGTCCTATGTAAGCCAGCCCACACGAGCAAGGGATGTGGTAGACCCCTGGTTCCTTGAGTGGTGCTTTTGTTTCTTTTGATTTTTTAGAAATTGATAGCTATTTTATTTTGTAAATTATTGTAAATGTTTTAAAGTTTTATTTTTCTAAGTTTTATAAATTTTCCGAAAAGTGTAAATATGGAACACGGTTCAAAACCCGAAAATAATCATTTGTTAAAAAATCATGGCCGCGAAAGCTTCAAAAATAAAAATGTTACATTGTTAAATTATGTATTTGCTTCACCTAACATAAACAATCAAAAAATAAAATAAAATGTCATTGTATTTATAGTTTTATATTTTTCAAATTACTGTTTTGTTCGTCTTAAAATACAACTAGAAAGTTGTTATAAAAAGTTGATTTGAACATGTAATATTAACTGTTTATCAAAAATAATAATTTTTTTGTTAATATTTATATTAAATAAAATGCTTTAGTTAAAATTAAAATATTTAATAAGTTTTTGAATTTTGGGTTTTTTGTGTAATGCATCTTTTTTTTAAACAAATATATTTTGATTATTGTAATAAATTCAAACGGCTAGTAATTAGTATTTAAACTTTATAAAATTATAGAAAGTTTTATCATTATTGTTGCATTCGTTTTTTGTTAGGGCTATGTTTATGTTAAAAGTGGAAAAATTATAAAAAATTAATTAAAAGTTTCTAAACTTTAAATATCAGAGAACAAAGTTTGCGCGTTTAGATTTTTTTGTACACATCATTAGGACGTTATCCTGTTTTTGACGTATAGAGATCTACAACTTTGCTTGTAGTTAATTATGTTGGAAGTTAGTATAAATATAGTTTATTTAAAATTGCATTTTAAATTTTAATAAAATTGTTTAAAGCGCGCAGTTTTAACGTTAATGTTATGCATTACGCCGTATTCGTAAAAGCGGCTCGGGTTGTACGAAAATTTCTCAAACAGCGGGCTTTATATAAGTATTCCTCAAAAATCTCCTTAATTATGTAGGTGCAAAAAGGAAACGGTAGTGTAGTGCGTCAGTATTCTTATTTTAAAATGTTTAATTAATTCTTTAGTTGATACTCGGTTTTTATTGCGTTTTTTGTTTTCTTCTTTTTCTACGTGCGATTAAATCATGAGTTCTATATTTCGGTTAAGTTGCTCTAGAGAAAATGGCCATCACGAGTGCAGTTTTAGTTTGCTCGTATTCATTGCTTTATTTTAGAGGGCAAATTTATGACGTCACTTAATTAGATGTTTCCAGCTCGCGAACATTAATCTTGTGCTAATACTAATGGCGTGGGTCCGTGTGGACGCGCAGCCCTCGTTTTAATCGTATAAAAACACTGCCACAGTGCTGCATTAAAATGTCCCATTTATTATTTTTCTTTACACATCCTTCAGTATAACTGACAAACGTTGTTCTTCGGAAAGTAAGCTTGTATAAAAGGTGACAGTATGTTTTCTACGATTTGAATTCACGAAGAGCATCAATTTTGTTACAATGTTGTGTTAAGGATGCAATGCATTTTATCTTGCTGTTTGGTATTCAGATTGCATGTGCGATGTCGTATCGTAGCGTAAACAATAAGCTACACGAACGGCGTAGAGGTGAAGCCCTTAAATTCTTTTAGTAATAAAGGATGCTATTCTTTTAAATCGTGGGGCACGTTTTGCGCGTTATTCAATGCCTAGAATAATTTAAAAACGGTATAAAACGAAATAACTTCATTAATCGTCGTTGAACTTTAAGTTTTGCAAGAATTGCTGTGTTACAGAATTGCTTTTTAAAGAAACAACCAATATGCCAGGTATAAGCCGCAATAAATCTTCAGCCGTGTAGGGAAAGAAGCAACTTCGGTATTACAATAACGCGTTGTCATAATGGCTAAAGTTAGGGTTAAAACAGGGCGCAACTTATTCTCTGCGGTGATATTCAGTAACACAATGAGAGCGTAGTTTTTGTAAGCCTACCTTGCCCGAAGCGAGTATAACAGAGTTTAAAGTGTGTTTCTATTCTCCAGGGCAGTGCCTTCTAACTTCCAAGACGTTTTAAGCTAAGAACTGAACAATATATTTGGTCTCGGTTTTTCACGAGAGTACTAAACACAAAATGTATACTTCCGCAACAGTTTTTGTTTAGCTTTTAATTAATTTATAAAAGTATTTCCGGCATCTTTAGTGTTTATGTGAATGGAGGAGGCGGTAGACGGTGTTGACGGGTGGTTCTCATTGCAGGCGTAGGAAAACGCAACTCTACCAGACCCGTTATGCAAGATGAACGCCCCAAGGTGGTGATGGTGTCGTCATCAGATAAGCGCGACTCTCAACCAGACCCCGCCGTGGAATCCGGCCTTGGGTCACTTGCTCCACCGGGCCCTCAGGGATCAGGTACATATCGTGGCTTGTTTGCACTATCGCACGCTGCTCTTCTCCCTAAAGCACTTTGCACCTGTATACATTATGTATGCACAACACCAATGCATCAGTATTCATATGTCACAACTTACTATATAAACGGTAGATAATCCCAAACGCGCACACCCGGTGCGGATATTGATCTTCGAAAATTATCCATATCTCTTGTCGTTCGGTGTGTTGCTTGTAAACCACTGTAATTTGAACCACCTGTTACACTAACGTGCACAAACTTCGATTTGGATCTTTTTCCTTCCTCAATGTTTCGTTGTTGGCAATCGACAAAGTTGCTCGCGTCCGCCTTGCACGAGTGCACAACTCCTTTTCATCACAGTTAGCATTTATGAAGTCGGTTAGTTACCTACAAACGATAACGTTATAGCACCGTGAAATCATACGGTCCATAAGCAAGTTGGTGAAGCTTTATCACGAACTTTGTAAAGTAATAGCGAACGAACGAACGAACCTGCGGGCTCCCGTTGTGGAGTCAACTCGTGTTTGTTTTACTACGACTACAAATTAGCATCGCGACGCACTACTCTATTTTTCAATTGGAAGTGTACTAATTTTTTACACGTTTGTATACTTTTTCACATTTTTTTAATAATGCGGTAACGATTTTGAAGTTGCCGTCATATACATAAAAAATAAAGGGCGTCAGATCGCGATATTCGCGTGAACTGCAGCGCATACCGCATACTGACAATCTTACGATCAGAATACATTAACGCAACGCAAGGATGCATAATAAATCAATTTCGAAGTAGGAACACAAGTCATCCATTGACATCTCGGTCTTTTATATTACTTATATTTAAATCATTCGCTTTGCATTTAAATGCAGCTTACCGATGTGCTCGAGTTCGGTTCCGAGCGGAGATGGACTTTTAAATGGTCTCTTAACATCTTCAACGTAAACGCTCAAAGAGTGACACTTAGTGGCGGCTGAATACTGCGAAAAGTAACCCTCTGCATAAATAGTACCAAACCATTTCTTATTGAAGGCGTTAATTTGCATAAATCGCAAATGACTTGTTTTTTGTTCTGTTTCAGGATGTGTATGCATATCAAGATGGGCAGCACCACAATTGGCCATCGTAACACTGCACTTCGTCCTTTCGGGGCCCGTTATAATTCATAATTAAGTACATCAAAGAATGACTGGTAATTGCTTTAGTTTAATTTACTCATTTAGACATACTTACGATTATTTTTTCTAAGCACGTTGTTGCTTTTCGATATTGTTACACTTTTGGCACATGTGTATCTTATACATTAATGATGCAACATGTGAAAATAAGTCGGCGATAAGAATGTAAAATGTGTAACTGTTGGTTACGGTGCAGGAATATTAAATCAGTTCTGAAATTCTCATTGCGGTTTATGAGATACTTAAATACAAGCTCGAAGTTGGATGTCATCCTGAATATCGAATTAACATATCACTCTTTGTTATAATTTTGTGACAACAAAATTTTTATTGTTTAATTCGTTTGAAGGATAAGAGCCGAATCAAATTTGCATTTTAAAATTCGAGTATGCTTTTTAAAAATATTCGTTATCTATCTCTAAAGCACTAATTATAACAGAAGCCGTCAGAAACAACATATCTTTAAAGCCCTAGCGAGGCAGTTCACTATTTGTAAATCCCAAAGTGACATATATTTTAAGATGTGCGTACACTTCCGTGGTCGAACTAAAAACAACACTCCAAGCACCGCGGTTTAGTTAATTTTGAGTAAGTGAAGTGTGCTCATTCGATATTGCTTAAAGTAATCTATGTGTTAGTTCTCTACACCTCTCCATTTGTACATAATTACCGCTTATTGTAAAATACATGTAACTAGTTCATACACTGCGGATTAAGAAAATATAACATTGTTATAATTATAATTTTCTTAACGCGTAGAGTATTTATATATATATTGTGTTTATGTATAAATTGTTAAAAATTATTTAAAAGTGCCAAAAATTTTAATCTAGTGTTTCAATCGTATTATTTAAGTACAACGAGCCGTACTTTCCATTATAGGGACATTTAAAAAGTCAGTTAGACACCATCCGACCTATTTAAAATTAAACAACAAATGGAACGAACATGAGCATACTCGCGTAAAAAACGTTATCCTTTATAAAAAATTACTGACTTTGTAAATGTCCGCTAACAAATTAGTTTCACGATCATCATCTATTTGTCAACGTACACTTAATCAGTATTCTGTATCTTCGTGAAACTTTTATGTCCTGTTATTTTTTTAAGCTTAGTGTAGATATTGATTTAAAATTTATCGAAACATATGTCACTTGTGTGAGAACCTTGCATTGATTGTATATATTAAAAAAAAATCATGAAAGAGTTCTGTTTTATTGTAAATTCCCTAATCGCAATTTTGCATTTAAAAATCCAAACACGCTAATTGTTGTTATTTTATTTATAAAGTTTTGTTATTTCTAAAAACGTTTTTTATTTATAAATTAGACGAATGTACAAAAAAAGAATAAAATGTTTAACAAATACGATTTTGTACAAATCACTTGGTTAACTACAAGAACTACCAATTGTAAAAACGAATTTTTTTAGTTAATGTGGAAAACAATTTGGTTTCGATTTGTTATCAAAGATTTTTAAAAACAGGTGTTGTGGCATTGTTAGGAAGAATTTAAAATATGTTGATAACGAAACCAGAATTAGTGCAACTAAGCAACCTGCTAGTGATAAATGAATCTTGTAATAATACATATTAGTACGATTTGAACTGTGTCGTTATTAAAACCGTGTGCTTAATGTGTACCAATCGTTGCTAATGGTAAGTGATTTTTATCAGTACTTAGTATTTTTTTTAAAATAGAAACAAATTCATAAAATCAACATAGTTAAAGATGCGACAAAAAGATTCTGATAAACAGCATATTTATTTATAATTTTGCAAGAATCTTATTCAAATTTTAATTGTTTTTATTATATTATGTATTATACAACCAGCTTTGACTTTTACATAAGGTAAGTGCCTAAGTTTTTAATAAAAGTTAACATATGTAAATACATTTTTTTATCTTTAATCATTGTTTTTATAACACCATCATATGTATAATCAAATTTGTGAACATGTAAAAACATTCACTTTTTATAATATGTACTTTTTTAGATTATTTACTTTACTTGAATAGCTTATAAATAACATTATTATATAAAAACGTTAAAAAATCATAATAGGTTTGAATGTTTTCATCGATGACAAAATGTAAAAACGCATTTTTGATTACTTTTTACATTATGGTCAAAAATAAATGAAATTTTTTTTGGCAAATAAAAAATTGTAAAAATTAAATGCAAATGTATTTAGTTAAAAATATTGATTTTAATTAGAAATTAGATACACAAAATTTTATTTGTTTTAGTTTTGATTTACATAAATCACTTGATCTAATTTAAAAAGTTTAGAATATCTTTTTTTGGCACTTTTTTAATAACTAAACCTTTTTATTTTTATTAAGTATTTGGTGGTTACGTCAAAAATTGTAGTTTCAACATAACAATTTTATTAAGAATAAAACTTTACAAAAAAGTTTTAACGTTAACCCATTAGCGCCGAAATTAATTTTTTTTCATCATTTTTCAAATTAGGCACTTGTGAGCTAAAAAGCGACTTAAATAATAATAATAATAATAATAATAATTAAGTATCAAAGAAAAACACTGATGCCATATGGTATCCGTAGGTGTTAGGAAACCTTTTTATTGCAAAAAAATGTCTAATACTTATAATTAAATTCTTATATAGAATATGTAAAAACTGTATTCATTTTGTGTGATACATAGACCCACATTACACTTTTGACACATTTTTCTTCCAAATGATGAACACTCTACTCCAGCACATTTTCGTCTGCTGCACGAAATCACAAAATGATCCATTCGATCAAATCTAATATCTGGAATTATATTTTTTGTTAGACTTATCCGTCTAGGAGCTTTGATAGGCGTTATTTTGTGAGATATACTTGCGCTATCTCTCTTCTAAAATTCAATGCTGGTATTTTCCCATTTTTACGGCTCAGATACCAGGCATTGTGCATTGCTACGTCAATAAGCCATGTGAAAATTGGCCAGTACCATTTCTTTCCAATGTCAATGCGATAATTAGCAATTCCCTGATCCATCAGATCGGTTCCACCCATGTTCCGATTGTAAGCAGCCACGCAGTCTGGACGAGGAATCATTACATGCTTCCTTTCTTTTTGGCAGTACCTTTTCACCGTTCCTTTTGGCTGAACAGCGGCACTTGTTGAGGCCATTGTTGCAACGGAACTGTCCATCTACCGTACTAAGAGAATGCCGTCATTTTTTTCAATGACATGTTCGTTATACCCCCGCTTCTTTTTTTTTAAATCTTGTTTTCTGGTCAGAGGGCAGGATTTTCTTATTCGATTTTCTCGAATTGTGCCAATTGCCTTGTAGCCTAAAGTTCGAAGAAAAGCCAACAAATTCATACCGGTAAACAAGTTATCAATATAAATAACATAGGGCAAGTTTCGCACTGGTATTTCTTTCAACATCAGTATCAACGGTGCCGCACATTTCCCAACTAACTCGTCTTCTCGAGGGTCATTTTTAGAATTCAACGACTATATCTTGTAGCCTAAGCGGATCGGCTTGCCAGGTACTTCTACCAAAATCTCATAAGAAATTATAAATGTATGTAAATTATTTAGTATTTCATAGGAGAGGTCAAATTTTACTTACGTTATCAGGCCTGTCGTATCTATTACATTCTCCAGTTCTCTCTCCATTTAGTAATTTTATTTCAGCAGGAGCACACAACTGACGACCTGCAACGTAAAAAATAAAATGTGGATAAAATTCATACATCTATTTTATTTTCTTACTATATTACCATTGAAGTTGCAAACCATTCCCCCTTCATCTTCGTCCGCAGAATCCTCATCTGTGTCAACGTTAGGATCGGGGAGTTCTACAAAAATTTCATGTACGTTCGCAAGCAAGTCATCATCTTCCTCCAGCATATCCATGGCTTGGGGAAGCAAAAATCCTTTTCTAGAACGTTAAAAATGATATCAAAATAAAACGTAGTGGTACAGTACTAAAAGGTTCCAAAACGCCTACGGATACCATATGGTATCACTGACATTTGACCTAACATATTGCAATCACATTACATCGAAATAATTTTATTTATTGATAGGCGTATTCTATCATTCATAATTTTGTAACTACCGTATCATAGTCTACAAAAATTAATATAGAAATAAGTAAAAAATACTTACGTCCATCGTATATCCATTACTTCGTGTAGCACAGAATTACCTAATATAAAAACTCTTACAAAACTGCCGTTAACTTTTTTTTAGGTTTTTTCGATTTTTAAAAAATGGAACAGTAGCATAATAAAAACGCTTTATTGGTACATAATCTTTAGTAAAATAAAACTAAAATTTTGATTTAAAAAAAAAAAAACATATCGTAACAACTATGAAATTGTTTAAATCACTGTTCGTGTAAGTTAATTTTACATTTTTCGCAATGTTTTGTAGAGTTTTTCTTACATAATTCACATTGATTTTGTTTAGATGCATTTTCCACGCAGTGATTAATGCGATTAATTCCTCTAAAAATTTCTTATAAGCGTTAACTACTTATTTTAGATAATCTAATATTTCGTTTGCTGTTTTACGAAAAAGTTGTTAAGTTTATGCACCAATGCAAAAGAAAAATGCAGTGAAACATCACTTTTTAGATCGGATAAATATCTTATAACGGTGGATATTTTCATCAATACGATCCTCTCCCTTCGTGTACCTATTATACTGTGAGATTACATTTTTTCTCAGACTTTATCTAGCGTTTTACTTGTCCCACAGCACTGTCACAAGAATTGGCACTGATCACTACTCTATTTTTCTTCTTTTTTGCATTATTACTTTCGTATAAGGAAAGTATAGCGATCCCAATTTTTTTGCAATAAAATTTTTTGCAGTATTTTACGTTTCAAAGTCTCCTGAATCAGAAAAATGTATTTTTGACAACAAAGTTTGAGTGTCTGTGTGTGTGTGTATGTTTTTAACAGTTTTTCTTATATAATTTTGTACGTATGTAAATTATTAGAATTATTATTACAGTTTCTTATAGAGATAACTCTTCTTAACAGAGAGAAATCAAGATACAAAAATTATAAACCTAATTTTGTTGAATTCTCTATATTCTTTTAACTTGGATGTTTTTCTTTAATCTAAAAATAAAAAATATATAAAAATTCCTTATAGAAAAGCCACACAAGTTTTTTACTTTCATATAAGGAAAGTATAGCGATCGCAATTTTTTTTTAAATTTTTTTGCATAATTTTACGTTTTGTCTCCTGAATCAAAAAAATGTAATTTTTGGGTGTCTGTGTGTGTTTGTAACGATGTACCCACGATAACACTCGTACCAAAAATCCCAGTAACTTAAAATTTGGTATGGAGCTGGCTTTTCATATTCTCTCAGTTCTATCAAAAAATGGGTCTGATAAAGAAACCGGAAGTGACTGTATCCGCCATTTTAACAGTTTTTTTTAAATATAATTTTGTACTATGTAAATTATTCGAATTGTTTTTACTGTTTTTTATGGAGATAATTCTTCGTAACTATTTATTTGACCCGTAGTGGTCACACTTTTTAAAAATAACGGTGGTCACACACACTGGGTCTAGTTGACCTCCATAGGAAAAAATTGTTGCTACTTGCGTTCTTTTCAATATTTTCACTCGAGCCGTACGTGAGAGTAATTCTTAACACTTCCGTTGAATAACTCAATCGTTTTTTAATTTTTTTTAAATTGTTTCATTATAAAAAAATGCGAGAAAGTCAAATTTCGAAAAATTTGACTTTTTTTTACTAAAAACTTTTTTAATCATTTTTTAAGTTAAATGAAAATGACCTCCGGGGTTCTACTCCGAATATCGCATAGTTTAAAAAAAAAGTGGTGTCATATCGAGCTTTTCAAAAAGTATATTTATTTGTGCAATTGAAATCATAAATTTTCATGAATCTCAAAAAATGAGATGAACCAACTTTATGGCAGTGAAGTCAATAGAAACACATTTTTAATTCAAAAAACGATATATTTTATGAATAATAATAATAAAAAGTAAAAAATACAAAAAATCAATTATGTCCAGTACAATCAATGCATAAATATGGGCGATGCTCGTCGCAAATCGGTCGCAAACACGACGGACATTAATATTTAGTTTTTCTGTCACTTCCTCGCTTGCACAGAGCGCATAGTTTTCTGCTCGGCAACTCCACTCTTCCTTTATCAACTGGTTCGGTGTTTTTCTTCATAATGGTGTAGATTCCTGCGTACAAAGTGACTGGAAGTTGTGGATCCAAACAACGACGTTCCAAGAATGGCGTGACAAGATGCATGGTTATTTTGTTCAAGCATACTTTCGCTGGCAGTCTCTTGTAAATGCCACTGTTTACCATTTTACGTTTCAGTAATATGCCGGCGTTGATAGCTGCCATGTCAAGCATTCCAAAAAAGACTGACTGGCCAGCGATTGAGCTAAGTGTGTGGGAACGGCACAGACAATTGAAGCAGTCGGTACCTCCTTTTGTATTGTTATAATGCATAATAATTTCAGGTTTCTGATTGTGCATAGCGTCCGTGCATTTATAAGATGAAATTACTAGCACTATTTTTTTTGACGTATATGACACAAGCGTCATACAATCAACGAAGCAGAATTTCGCGGCCGGATACCTTCATTTCCGCTGGTATATCTCGCTTGTTTTTTTTGATAGTGCCAGTAATTTTTATCTGATAAGGTTCGTCTTTCATACGCTTCAATAGAGGTACAGAAGTAAACCAATTGTCGCAGGTGACAGTGCGGTTTGTACCATGAATTGGAACGGTTGTTTTCCGAAAATAATATTCCGTGAGTTGCTCGTCCTCAAGCTTATCGGTTAACTGTATTTTTCCCAAGTATGGAACTGCGTACATTAAGTATAATGTGCTTGGATCGTTCAAAGCAAAAAATTTTAACCCATATTTATCTGGGTTTGATTTTATATACATGCAAAATTTTCAACGGCTTCAAAATCCTAATAAAATTTCGTCTATTGTGCAGTCGCAGCTTGGTTGATAGCAATTAGTGCAATTGGAAATGAAAACCTCTCATATTTCCTAAATGGGCGAAAATCTGTCGTCTTTGTTTCTAGTGCTTTTGTCGTTAAATCGTAGACACGATGATAAAAACATATATCGCGCTCGCGCCATAACAGAGCAATAAAAATTCACTCCATTCTGGTTACTCCATAAATCATGAGTATTCACACCAGCAGATTTCCACGCACCACTATAATATAATACACTATGTACGCTCGCATTTCTTTGTTATCGGTATGATAATGATAGGTTTGTGTATCTCCGCCTCTCTAGAGTGATAAGACTGTCCCAAAAATGCTTGATACTTTCTAAATTTTTAGCTGCGCCAGTGGGTCCTGGTATATAAACAAGATCAACATCACTTAGACGACCTACCGAAAAAAGGAAAAGAAACGAAAAATTAAAAAAATGATACTGCTATCATAAATAAGAATAAAATTATAAATATAAGGTATTCTTCATCAAGAATGCAAACATATTTTTGGCCGATTCATTATTTATATATTTTATTTTTTTATGTATTTATGAGTCATTATTCTTTTAGTAACCTGCTACAAAATATCAGTATTAGTGAAGCTAATACTGTGATTTATTTATATCGTATTCTATGTTGTAGGCCCTTACATATACGTGCACACACCTTATATATGTATACTGGTTTTTACCTGACTGACGCTGTGGCATTCTCGTATCCCAAGCAAAGCCATTCTTCCCTTTGAGTTTTGTTCTGGGCCGACCTCGAGCGTTGGAATCTAACAGACGCTGATCTAACGATGATTTTTCCCAGTCACACTCCATCATCTTGTCGGTATCGCTGCTTTCACATTCAACTTCGTATGCATCCGACTCCTCTAAATTCTCCGAAACATTGTCGCCACTTTCGGAATCGTCTCCGTCTAAAACTTCGACTTTCTCATCATTCCGGAAGGACGCAGCAATTTATCGTTGTCGCAAATTGTATGACATCTATATTAACGTAATAAAAATTATTTTCTAACTAAGAAAAAAAATTTAACATGAAATGCATTGATACTTACGTTATTGCGTACAATTAACGATATAAAAAATATTTTCCACACCCTTGTTTTTTCAAAGATTTGCCACACTATGGTAACACTGGGTCTACCTGACCCCACTAAAAAAACGTTCACACACTTTGAAGTCTAGTGAGGCACTGATGACACGCAGGTTTTTAGAAACTCTTCAGGGTTATTTTAGTACCTTCAAACAATAATAGATGGTACCACAGATGCCATTTTAAATGATATCTTTGAAGCAAGAGCAACTCAAAAATTGCATGCGATCATCTAAACCCCTAATGACCACTACGGGTTAAATAAAAAAAAATTCTAACATTAACAGTTTATTAGATATTTGATTTATAATTTAAAATGAATTCCATATATAATCTAGGTACGAATTCTACCTGCCCTATTTCACATCTTATAGGGAAAGCAAGATACGTTAAAAATAATAATTTTTACTGATTTACTAAAAAGGAAAGCAATATTGAGGCACACAAATATAGGAGTAGGATAACAAATGTTTAAATAAAAACTGTCTAATGTCTAATACTTAGTACTTTTCGTATTATTTCTTTTGAGCAAATAAACTTATAAACCTAAGTATTCTGAATTTTCTTTCGACTTTTTTTTTCTTCAATTTCAAATAAAAAATATGTAGAAATTTGTTGTAGAAAAATCGTGTGGCGACAACACCAGTTTTTTTAACGGCTGTAAGAAGGCATTGTTTAATTTGGTTTGTCGTAATGGATTTTTTGTAACCATATCCTATTTGTTGGAGGCGAATTATCAACTTGAGAGATGTAAAGTCGAAATGCCGAAATTATATTTGCAAAATTATTTAAAAAGTATTAGTTATGTCAAGGTTTTAACTATTAATGTATTTTATTGAAATGTGTGTTCTGATAGTCACATTATTTTTGTATGTAGGATGTATAAACCTGGCTTATCAGACCCGGAGTAATGTTTGGTTATAAGAATATGCAGCGTTTGTTACTATAATTTATAAACAGTTTTTCTAATATAATAATTAATAAGTAACAACGATACTTGTTTTTTGTTATAAAATAACTGTTTACTTTTTCAATTTCTTAATTTGAATGTTGGTCCGGTTTATGTAAAAGTATTATACCGGATATGCATCCTAGAGTTAAGCGGATTAACAAATACCTCACTTATTAATAATGTGTTGTCAATGAAAGTGCGGTAATGCTCATTTTAACGACATTTAATAGTATTGATCGTATTGACATCTATAAATATACCTTGAGGTTATGGCTTTTTGTTTGTCGTATAAATACAAAAAAAAGTGATTACCATTATTAAATTGTATATGTGTATCTTAAAATCATACGAGGAGACTTAAAAATTACTCTGAAACAAGCGTTTTATAAAACCACAACTGTTTTTATGTTTTTGTGCAAATTAATAAACAATTCTACCGGATATGCATCTTAGGATTAAGCGGACTAATAAATACCTCACTTATTAATGAGTTTCATAATTACTTTTTTGTAAATATATCATAAAGTTATGGCCTTTTGTTGTATAAATATAAATTTCTCATTTACAAAATTGTAATATAAATGGGAGTTCCTAGTGGTAACATCATTGATGATGTGATTATAATATTTTGTGAATATGCCTTGAAGATTAAGACAAATGGATTCTACCTTAGAATTACAAGGAAGTACTGTTGGGATGGCACAAGCAAGAATGTCACCTCGAACAATATCACAACATGTTGACTTATCGGTAAGCATTTTTCTAAAGTATATTTTTTACATTGCATTGCAACACAGTCAGCATGTTTTAAATATGATCACTAACAATACTATTTTATAAGATATTGGAATCTATTAAATTGACGTCAAATTTTTAAATACATATATAATGTATAATGGCTTTTAATATAGTACTAATGATAAATGTAATCTAATACTAAGAACTTAACACTTTGTAGATGAAACAAATCCGGCGATGGATTACAAAAGGTCAGAAAGTTGGTAATAGGCCACTTGTAAGCAACAGACCACCTAAGCCTAAAATTACTTCTCGGCAAGAAGATGCGGACATACTCGGCTATACATTACAAAATCCTTTTACAACTTGCCAAAAAATAAAGGAAACGCTGAATATTAATTGCTCTGTTTTCACCATGCATTTACACGAATTAAATTTACATTGTAGAAAACCGGCAAGTAAACCTAACAACACAGAGCGTCATGCTGCAGCTTGGTTGCGCTTTTGTCGCCAATATTTAAATTTGGATTGGAGTACTGTTATCTTTACAGATGAAAAAGTATTTTCTAGCACTGATCAATGTCCAACTACAGTGTGGAGACCACAAAACACTCGTTACAATATAGAACATGTTTTGCCCAATAGGCAAAGTGATAGAGTGACAGCTGGAGTCTGGAGATGGATATCTCAAGCGGGTCCAGGAAAGTTAGTGCAAGTGACACCACCTTGAATTACTTCAGAGCCATACCTGAATATTTCAGATAATATCTTGATACCTTCTGTGAGAAGAATATTTCCACAAGATGAGCTGGAAATTATTCAAGTAGTCTAGGATAATTCTTCTATTCATAAAGCAAGAATTGTTAGGGACTGAATTGAAGATCAAAACGAAGTTGAAATAATTGAATGGCCAACGAGATCACCAGATTTGAACCCAATTGAAAATATGTGGGGTGCAATGATCAGAAACTGGGATAGTAATATTCAATTTAGAACACCGGAAAATATTATCCAACATTCACAATTAGTTTGGGAACGTTTTCGGAGATCACAGTTGTATGAAAATTTAGTAAACTCTATGCAGTCTAGATTAGAAACATGCATACAAAATAATGGTTATTACACAAAGTATTAATTATTTCTATAAAACTTTTGTATTGTTGTTGTTTTTTATATGATATGTTTTTTTTATTTGATTATATTATTAAAATAAACTACAGCATGAACTGTAATTATAAACGTATGCTTATTTATTAACATTTTATTAACGCAAAAGTGAGTAATACCTAAATAATTATTATTAAAATAAAAATAATATTAATGAATACGAAAATGTAATTATGATTCTCATTAATAAGTGAAGTATTTAACCGCTTAAACAAAAAAAAAGGATGTGACTATGTGAACAAAAATTTAAATAAGTTACATTATATTGGCACAAATATTTATTCTTACACCGGAAAATTCTGTTTGATAATATCATTTATATTTAAACGAAATTAAAGTATAAAAATTTCTCTTTATTTATAAATAATTTTGCACATACAACGAAATATTAATAGTACCTATGTAAAAGTGTTTTTATAAAATCAGTAATTAGAATATTATTTACAATTTACCTTAATTTTATACGTTCAAAATTTTGCTATCAATATGTATGTATCTAAAATTATAGAAAGAAATGTGTGTTTTTTTATTAGCATAAAAATATTAATACGGTCATAAAAGTAATGCTATTTTTTTATGGTTTGAGAAATACATGTAAAATTTAGTAATGGTAATCCCTTTTTCATTTACAAGACAAAAGGACACAAACCCAAGGTATATTTACAAGTATAAATACTGGTAATACTATTAGAATGTGACTGAAAATGCGGTAATGTTCATTTTGGGAACATTTCCAATGACTATGGCTGTACCTCAATGAAAAAATATTTGTATGGCTTATGGCTTGTACTTGTAAAATGTAAAAATGAAAGTTAAATTACGAAAATACTTTTTAAAATTATTTCAATAGTGGATAATAATACCTAACTTAACCCGTATCTGTACTTACATATGAACGTAATACAAATTTGGGGCGTTATTTTAAATTTGCACAAGGGCGCCAAAAATGCTAGGCACGGGCCTGATTAACGGACTCTTGATACTGTATTGTGACTATGAGCTTAATGTATTTAATGAAATGAGTGACTGGTGCAACAAAAACAATTTAATATTAAATGGCAAAAAAAAACTGTGATAGTTAATTACTGCAGAAAAATATGAATCAGAGTATTTACGCAATTATGGAAAAAAATTGTAAACTTCAGTGTCGTTACAAAATTCCTGGGAATAGAAATGGATAAGGAGCTAAAATGGAAGTCCCATTGTGATCTTGTGGTAAAAAAGCTGTCCATTTAGCAATGAAAAGATTGTTTATGGTCTTATAAACACCTACTATGGGATAGGATAATCAATAACAGAAATACTAATACTAATATCCAGTATTTTTCCACTTTTTTGTAAGTAATTTAATAGTTTTGTTTAGTAGAAACTTTAAGTCTTATTTTTTATGCTACGTATTGAAATACTTCGTATAAAATTTATAGTTATAATTACTAATATATCTAATGCAAAATCAGTTAAAAGAACTAAATCAAAACATACCAAATTTTAAAAAATTGCACAATAAGTTAGCACGCTCCATAAGAACTTATCTCAACATAACTTTAAATAGGTAATGACGCGTAATAAGTATTACTGCAGCAAACTAACGACGGTTTCAAAATAATACGAAAACGTGAGGTTAAATCACTCCGGCTGAAGTTTTAAAATTTAATTAAGTTTTTATTTTACTAAACCTTTAAATAATTAAAATTATTGTTGACACTGCTGATTGCTTACGTTGATGGTAAGTTTATTTAGTTGTTTCTAATTATAAAAATGTCGTATTTAGCATAGCTTTTTAAATGCAAGAAAACGATGCAATGATGGTGTTTAGTATAATAACTAAAAATTTTTTAAATAAAATCTTACTGTTGTTAATTAAATTAATTCATTATATTTGCTTTTCGTTTATAAAACATCATTCAAATATTCCATGTTTCAATATTAACATTTTTTTATTATTTTGTAACGTATTTTCTAAATTGTTATAAAGGTTAATAGTCGAGTAAGTTCAAAGAGATAATTTTCTACAAAGCAAGAAACATATAAGAACATTAAATCGTTAAAGCAAACATTTAAAATTTATGATACGTGGTTGCTCTCTAATAACCATCTCATTATATTTCAAATAGGAACTTAACCAAAAATAAAATGTTGAATATAATAAATCATTTTGAACGTTTTTAACCAAATTCGTTACTTTTTATAGCCTCATCAAATTTAATACCTTACTATTAATGGGATACTGTACAAACGAAACAATTTTGTGGTTATTCAAAATACGTCCAATTAATTATATAACGATATCATATAAATTTATAATTTCACATAAAAGTAGAATATTTTTTAGTATTAGCTGTATTTATTTCTTTTTCATACAAATTAAACCTTATTTTGCTGTAATTAAATTTAATATTTTTGTAAAAATATCAAGAATCAAATTAAAGGATAATAATAAATTAGATGTGTGATTATTTTTCTCTAAATTAAGATTACAATATACAGTGCAAGCCGCTTAATAGAATTATGTTAAGACTTGGGATTTTTGATAACAATAACTGAATGACAACAATATCCGAAAAAAATAGAAATAAATGTTTATGGTTAGAAAGGAGTTATTGCATACAGTCTCTGATTAATATGTTGTTAATTTAGAAGGTAAAATCATAGCATATATCTAAGCAAAAAATGTCAAAATAAAAATTCTTATAAAACGTTTGAAAAAACAAAATTTTGAACCAAATAAATCGAATATTACGAACCTTGTAGCATTAAACAATTTGTTGGCGCCAATAATAAAAAAAATCAAAAACATTGGTATAATGTTTAATTCACTGTTGTCAGAACTACACATTTCTTCTCAGTAATTGCTGACACTAAAAATAAAAATAAATACAAAATAACGTTATCACATACGATGTAGTTAAATTAAGTTGTTATTCTAAGAAGTTCGCATCTTTTTAAGTACACTAACTTAAAGATAACGTATTTACAGATGTTAAAATAAAGTCAGTAAAAATGCGTGCTTGAATAAATAAATAATACTGTAAAAATAAAGTGAAATATGCAAAACAGATTTTAATTATTCTAATTATGACACAGTTAATAAAATATTAATTATTAAATTTTAATTTATTTCAAGTAAATAAATTTATCTAGTATTGTTTGTCGCTGATGATCTCTGAGTAAATGATTTATGAAATGCTCATAATTTTACTGGATTTTAAAATCGGACGATTTTTGCTGTACACCACGCCGCTAAATATCCAGCGCTTTTTTCATTTTGCTGTTTTTATAGGTTGCAACGATTCCTCATTTATATCTGCCTCCTCATCTTCAACTAATAAAGTTACACTTTACAGTACACTTGCACAAATGTCTTTATTCATTAAATTCTCTCTATGTTATCTATCGCCATTCAGTCTTCGTATTCGCTAGTCTAATAAATTTTTTTGCCATTCATTTTCGATCCAGTTTTGTGCATTATTAAAGTCAGCATCTTTTTCGTTTGTATACGATGTTTTCCTTTTCCTTCCAACGATGAAATCATCCTTCCAATGCAACAAATATATCTTTTGCTACACATTTGTTTCACGAACATTTGCAAACCACAGTTTCAATGCAGATTCCACTTGATTGTCTTTCCCAGTGCAGTTTCTTTAGTGTTTAAATTCTCATTTTGTACTGCAACGTTTTCGATTTTGACAGAGTTTTTTAAAATTCTATATAAAACTGGCTGCGAAATTTTTAATTGTTCAGCAGCATTCCGTTCACCTATTTTTGGCAAATTATCGTATTGTTGTAAGATTTTATTTTTTTCTTTTAAACTAAGTCTTTTTATTGCGTCAGCCATTGCAAAGTGTTAAAAAAACTGATTCAAGCAACTAAGATAAGTTAGTGAGTGGGTTCATGCTCGGCGCGTGCAAATTTTAGACAGCACATAGTCGCCAAACCCACGATAACTAGTAAATAGTTTTAGACCATATTAATTTACACACAAAAAGAGATCCGATATCACTTGCAAATAAACAAAACATGTTTTTCTTTTTAATTGAATTCACATTCACCGAATAAACTTTGATTAAAAATTAATGTAAAATAGGTTAATGTTTATGTATAGAAACAAACTTGAGAAGAAAATTGATATCACTAACCGAAATTATGATTACTATAAGCGATGTTTTTTCTATGCAGTAGTATACGTCATTACCGTGATTCTAATAAAGAGCATGCACTGTGTCATGCAAAATTGCTTACAGACTACAATTAAAATATCAATATTAGAAAACTAATTTTTCAAATACGTTTAAAAAAAACTTTTATTGTACCAATATAAAACATTAATATATTATCTAGTTTTATTAATATGGAGTATTCTAAACAACTCCAGGTATATTTTCGAAAATAATAGTTCGTACTTTTTATTTTCAGTAAGATATATAAACACAAAAATTGTTTCACAGACTAAAATACACTTGAATATACTATAAAATATGTCTAATAATTCATATATCATGATATTATATTATATTCAGGTGTTAGGTTTTAACGCAAGTAAATAACATGCAAAAAAACAACACTCTCTGGACTAATAAATAAATAACAAATCGCAAAGATGACAGATGCTTTCACTTGTACAAATTTGCACACTGTAAGGGTTTAAAGTTTTTTAATGCCACGTCAAAGATTGACCAGTACTAGCTTGCAGAGCGAAATTTCTTTGGAGTTGAAGAATTATCTGTAGATTTGCTGAACACTCTCTTTTTGTTTTTTGCTACTTTCTTTACTGTCATTGTTTATAAAGATGTCACTGTCTCTTGCAATTAAGTGCATTTTTCTTTGTTTTTCTTTTTCTATGTATTCGGTGTGACTAGAATGTCAGAAATAGAAGTTTGATTGACATTTTTGTCATCTTTAGAATTACTAAAGTCTCATGGAAATGATTTTTACGTTCTGCAGGGGTTGAGGTAGACGGATGTTTCATCCCAAGCTCTGTGTTGGCAGGTTTAACTGCTGGGTGTACCGACAGTAGAAGATTGTGCAAATGATTTTTTCTGAAATAGCGTGAAGGTCAAACAGATATATTCTAGCAGTTTTCAAACCACTCATAATATTCTGAAGGGTTACAAATTAATTCAACACTTTGTGAAATATTTCAACAAATCACTTTTTTATGTTAGTTGATTGAATCCTGTCAAAAAGAGTGTGTTTCCACATCCCAGTATGATTCAAAAGACCTAAAAAACAATTTTTTAAAAGCTGCAACTTATGGGTTGTATTGCCAAATAACCAATACAAAATTATGTCATGTTCATTAGTAGTTTTCTCTATGTTAGCATCTAAGTAGGATGTTGCACCATCAGCAAGATTTTTTCAGCACACTTGTAACAAGAAAATGTTCCAGCCATTGAATAAGTGTTAGTGTTTTTATGATTCCTGTTGCGACAACAAATTTTCAGGGGGTAAATTTGTTTTCACTCCAATTTGAGGCACAAATGACATTTTTTACGCGTGCAATGAGATGAAGTTGTTTAAAACCTGTACGAGATGATTATTGTAATTTATTGATAGTTTGCACCCCCTATTTTATCAATGTGTTGTAGAATAGTTTACGTTTAAATATTAGCTTCCGTTCCCTTAATATAGAACCACAAAAAAAACCATGATTGCAAGTGAACTACATTCAATTTCATTCAACATTCAATCACTTTTGGCATATCTCTTAAAAATATTTTCTTATTACTTGAACTGCGAGAGTTTACCAAATATTGTGTTTTTTTTTGTCTGTAGCAGTTCAGCAACATTAATAAATAAAGAATGGCACCCCACGAATAAACATTATTTTCAAAAAATTTGGTATAACATTCGAGTTGTCTAATGCAAAAATTTGCGAAAAAATATTTGTTGGTTCACAAACTTGGCAGCTTTTTAAAGATAAAAGCTTTGAAAGTACCATGAATGATTTATAGCTGGCAGCAAAGACTTCTTTGAAAACTGTTTGCAAACATTTTCTGGGAATTTAAAAGAATAGAAACCGTTACTAATTTGCTAAAAAACTATAAAATCTTAAGATAAAAGTTCATTTTTTGCAGCAAGTTCCTGCTACTTTAGGAAAGATGAGTGATCAGGACGAAATATTCCATCAAAATATTTTAAAAATGGAAAAACCATGTTAGTGTAAATGGGATCCCGTCATGATAGGACATTATTACTATTACATTAGAAAAGTCAACAGTCAACATAAAAAAAGAAATAATTTTATTTATGCAGAACTTTAATGTCGGCAATTTTTTTTGTGTACAGTTAAGTGTTTTTGTATGTGTGATACTAATTAAAAATGTATAGTGTTTATGTCAAAAATGGAAAAGATACCACAAAAACAGACGATTATATCTTCATATACAGCGAAAAAGAAACAGTTAGCTGCAAGTGTAGATGTGTCGGTATACTCCTACGTACAGAACTCAACCAACTGACTACACAAACTCAAGAATACTAAAATTAAAACGAGAGATACAAGACAAGCTTATTTAAATCTTTAGTGTATACGCCCCAGTTATATCAAGAAAACCCAGACAAGAAAAAAAATTCTATGATAAGTTACAGCAACAGTTAGATTGTATTCTCCAAAACCAAAGAATAATAATAATGAAAGATCTAAATGTCCGCATACGAAATGATATAATACCACAGGTGAAACAAATAATGACCACAGAGAACTATTGGTTGAATTTTGTGCACAAAATAGCCGTAGAATTAATATCTATTTTAGTCACAAGATGCACTAAAAACACATATTTGCAGAACACTATCACAGTTTGCAAATATAACACAAAATCGCTAAACCATGAAGCTGCAGAAGACTTATACCGTAAAGAACTACAACAAAAGCTAATAAAAAAATTCAGAGCGATGACGTAGACGAAGCGTAGGAAAATCTGAAAACGAACATAATGCAAACAGCGGACGAAGCAGTAGAAATACGAAAAGTAAATTGTTCACTGAAGATAACAAAAAAACAAGAAAAATCAAAATCAGAAATATGAAACAGATAAAACTAAAGACATGGAAAACATATGTATGCAAAATGTCAGCAAAAATTAATCGAATAAAAAAAGAACAATGGGAATATTACTTTAAAGAAATCGATAAAAATGCGCATATAATTTATTATAAATGCTGCAGAAAAACATGAAGGAAATGACAACATAAATCAAATAACTCACGAAAATGTAAGAAACTTAATACAACATTTAAAAAATAAATATGCAACCGGAGTATATGTATAATTCGACGAATTCCTACAATATGACAAAGAATAGTTAACACATTACAAAATTATTCAACATTATTCTCACAAAATCAAGAATACACTACAATTTTTAAGGTCTCTAACTACATTTTCAAACGACGAATATAATACTACTATATATCCAAGGATGTTAAAACTTTTATCATCGCTTCAGGGTCTGAGCTTTTTCTTTGAGGCGATTGTACGCCAGATAGAAGAGAAAGAATCAAATATTCATGTGTGTTGTGTTTTGACAAAAGCCTTCGATCAAGTGCAACTATTGGATATATTAAACACAATAGAAGAAAAAGGCATACTACATGATATAATTAACATAATAAAAGATCTCAACACAGTCACTAAAACTAAAGTGGAAGTAGATGCAGAATACACAGCAGAAATGAAAACTACAAAAAGAATAAGACAGGGGGACTCTTTAATTTCTATACTTTTTAATTTAGCTATGGATATCACTAAAATTATTAGACCTTTAGCAGGATACAGATTAGAAGACAAAAACATTAAAAAACTATTTAAAACCATTGCTAGACACGTTTGTTACCACAGCAAAAAAGTACAATATGACTGTGTAAATTAATAAAACTAAATCATTAACAATATCTAAAAATGCACTACGTTGCAAACGGGAAATTTATTGATTTCAATCACCTTGGCACAACAATTACTAGTGATAAAAATTTAAATGACAAAGTGAGAAAACAAACACAAAAAAAGAGCTAGAGTAGCAGGAAATCTTAAGGATATAATCTGGAAAAACAAATGTACGACGATCGAAAGTAAAATCAAAGTAGAGAAGACGATTGTGAGACCACTATCGACTTACGAAGCAGAGACACGAGCAGACACCAATAAAACAAAACATATGCTGAGAATTTCAGAAATGAACATGCTGAGACCCATAACAAGAAAAACAAATGCAAATCGAGTTAAAGATTAGATAATAAGAGAAGAATTCTGAGTAACAGATAGCGAAATACGAAAGGAATAGAACGACCATGTAGAAAGGACGAAACCGTTAAATAAGAATATAGTAGAGACCCTTATATAGACGATTACCTTAAAAGTCGCCGAAGAGGTGGGTCAACAACTGAAAAACATCAGACTTAGTGTCTATGTAAAAGAAGAAGTTATGTCAAGATTTTGTATCTATTTTTGTACAGCTTTTGTTTAACAAAGGTTGTAAATACAATTATTATTATATAAATCTAATATTAAAATTAACACTATTTTGAATAATAATAATAAAAATTACTCTATTATTATTATAATTTTTGATTATAATAACAATTATATAACAAGACAGTTTCTTTAAATTATTAAAATGGAACGACACATTGTTACATTCTATGTAGTTAAAACAATAAAACGCAACAGTAAACTTTCAAAGTGAGCAATAATTACGTAGCGGCTTAAATCAAATCGTTTGCCAAAGGATTAATAACGGCACAGTGAATGTTCAAAAGGTTTATGACATATGCAACTTTAAAGGCTGAATCTAAAGTTGTTAATAACTGCTATAAAGCGTTCATAAGTGCATTGCTATATCATTGAACTTCAAAACCACTCTACAATCTAACTTCATACGCTCAAATTTATTTTTAACAAAACCATTTAATACCTGCGATATTTTCTTATAATAGACATTTAATTTTAATTTAGTTTTAACTTTAACTAATAAATCTTTAAAAACAATTGTTTTGTTGTTTTTCATAAATTTATATTACTGATTATCATTACTTTTTGTACTATTAATAACGAATGTAAACATAACAAATATACGTGTATATATGTAAATATATAAAAGTTTAAAGACATCAGTTTAATTAAATACTTTAAAAACAAAAAAAAAGATTACTACAGCAGAAAAACTATAAAAGTTTCAAGATACATCAACTTTATATTTAACTTTTTAATATTAAAAAAAAATTTTTTTGTTTGTGAAATATTAATTTTTTGTGTTTTGTTGCGAGGTAGAATAGACTATTTTTACTTAATTTTTGCATTACAAAATACTTTATAACGTTAAAGTAATACATTCTTAAAGTGGAGTATAGATATAAAATTAAATTATTTGTCTCAAAGTCTTTTCCACAAAATATTTTTGTTTTAATTTATTTTATTTTAAACATGTTTCGACATTATAAAATGTCATGGTCAGTAACTCTACAAATAGTACAAAATATTAAAAATACAGCTAACAAATAAATTATAAAAAAGCACACCTATTAATAGTATTAAATTGACAAATGTCAAAAATAACAAATTGAAACTATCAATAAACACACAGCCAGAAATGATAAAAATAAATTTAAATATAAAAAATAGAAAAGTAAAGTTAGAATTTAGGATTAAGAAGAGGAGAAGTGCTTATATCGAGAAGTTCATTGAGACACGTAGAAGAATTATCATTAGAAAGACGATGAATTTCTAAAATTTCAAGATTGTTGAGATAATGGCCTTTATTACAAAAATGAAGAAATTTAATATTAAGATCAGGAGAAAAAGAATGACTAGTAGACAAATTGTGATTAGCAAAGGCAGAACAGGTATTAGAGGTATCAGTATTTAAATTTCTATTAATAAAATAAATATGTAGTAATAATATTTACCGTTCTATTCCTTAGTTCAGTCCTTCTTGTTTTTTTCTTTAAAAATTTGTTTAAATAATTTAACGTTTTTATTTCTTTTTTTACAAATAATAATTTAAAATTTTATATTGCTAATAATAAAGATCCTATTTTTTCTTTAGATAAATCTGGTGTTTACAAAATTTCGTGTTCTTCTTGTAATTCTTCTTATGTCGGCCAAACAAGAAGAAAGTTCAAAATTAGATTAAAAGAAGATATTTATTTTATTAATAGAAATTTAAATACTGATATCTCTAATACCTGTTCTGCGTTTGCTAATCACATTTTGTCTACTATTCATTCTTTTTCTCCTGATCTTAATATTAAATTTCTTCATTTTTGTAATAAAGGCCAGTATCTCAACTGTGTGTTTATTGATAGTTTCAATTCGTTATTTTTGACATTTGTTAATTTAATAATATTAATAGGTATGCTCTTATATAATTTATTTGTTAGCTATATTTTTAATATTTTGTACTATTTGTAGAGTTACTAACGATGACATTTTATAATGTCGAAACATGTTTAAAGTAAAATAAATTAAAACCAAAATATTTTGTGGAAAAGACTTTGAGACAAATAATTTAATTTTATGTTTTAAATAATTAATTATTTTAATATTTTGCTAAAAGCAACCGATAATTTTTTATGATTTTTACTGTGGTTTTTATTTTATTTACTTGCGCATGGTTATTATTATTTTTTAATTTTTTTAGATAAATGCTTTTAATTTAGGTGACCGATTTTTTGTAGGTAACTATTTAATTCTCGTTTTTTACATGTTTTTAAGAAATATGATAGCGTTTTATTTTGATTTTTTTTTGCGTTTTTGTTTAGTTACATTGTTTGTAAATTTAAAAAAAATTTTAAATAACAATTTTTTTTTGTATTGTAATTCTGCGTTTATAAAATTTCTTTAACGTGTTAGTTTGTCCAATACTTTCAGTGTGTTACGTACTTACAATGTGTGTGTATATATATATATATATATATTTGCCTATTTGAAAACGCCATGTTTTTAGTTAAATATATATTTAAAATTTTATTAAAAGCGACAGACACGGTTCTGGTAATTGAATAATCTACAAATGTTAATGGATTAAGGTCGTTGGGATTTCCACTTAGTGGTGACGATGGTCTTGAGTTAAATACCGCGACAATTTGTGTAAACAAAACACCTTCTTTGCAAAATGAATGTACGTAAAATTGCTAATTTATTTTTTTTGTTTTGTTTACATTTTTTTATTAATTATTTTAAGTAAACAATAAAAAATATTTTTTAAAAATTCTACACGTTTTTTTATCGTAGAAACCATCTTATATTATTTTAAATTGTTTTTTCGATAAATAATAGTGCTAATGTTTTAAAATTTCATACTTAAAAACAGAAAGTAACAAAATTACAAACTAATTTAAAAATATTAAAATAATAATAGCTTTAAAAATTGAATCAATTTAAATGGTCTGCTCTCTATTATATAAGAATTACATCTATAAAAGCTAATAATAACAAACATTAGACACTAAATAAAATTACAGATGTTATTTTAGACATAAAACTTTCACCATAAAACATATTAAAATATTTTTTAGGGTAATTGGTGTATTATTTATTTAGAATAATATAATGCGAGCTTTCGAACTTGGTCTAAGTTATTCGTCAGGCAAAATTAAATTAATTTGACAATTGTAAAAACTAAGGTAACTAAAAACAATAACTATAACGGAACTAGATGATAAGCGCAAGTTTATTTAGCTACAGCATTTGCTCGAAGGTCTAAAGAAAAACCACCATAAAAACTCTAGACGTAGCTTAGTGTAATTGGTGGACAAATTAAGATTAAGAAATAACAGGTAACCATGTGTCAGAAAGTTTGTAACCACTGTCTCTATTGAAATTGTTAGGATGTTTAATAATTTCAATAGCTTCTCTAATCTTTCTTAATTTCCAGTTCTTTATTTTAGAAATTGTTTTAGTTTTATCAAAGTTTATATCATGAAGAGTGTCAAGTGCATGTTCGGCAATTGCAGACTTCGTAGGTTGGATTAAACGAAGATGTCTGCTATTTTTTTTAAATCTCGTATCTATAGTTCTACCAGTTTCGCCAATATATACCTTGCTACAGGTGCATGGGACTTGGTACACTCCACAGGTATTGTAAGGTATTTTGTCTTTTATTGGATTCAACAAATTTTTAATTTTAGTAGGAGTATTATAAGCTACTTTATCTTATGTTTACTTAGTATTCTTCCAATTTTGTCATTTATGTTGGAAACAAAAGGTAGAATAACAAAGTTTTGGTTAATAGTTGAATCATCTGTTAAAGTAGGTCTTGTTTTTGGTCTAAGAAACTTTTTAATTTGTTCTTTAATAAAACCATTTCTTATAAAAACTTTCTTAAGGTGTTCTAATTCTTCTTGTAATTTATCTTGGTGACACATTATTGTTGCACGATTATATAATGTGCGAATCGTCCCAAGTTTCTGAGCTGGGTGATGATGAGAATTTGCGTTTATGTATTGATCTGTATGTGTTGGTTTTTGATAAACTGAATGTATTAAAGAACCATCTGGTTTTCTTTCTATTTTTACATCGAGAAAAGGTAAGGTACCATTAATTTCTTTTTCAATACTAAATTTTACGTTTGGATGTCGATTGTTAAGGTATTGAAGAAACATTTGTAGTTCATCTAAACCATGAGACCAAATCGCAAAAATATTATCTACATATCTAAGCCATAATTTTGGTTTTTTAGATGCAGATTTTAAGGCTTCTTCTTCAAAATGTTCCATATAATAATTAGCAATAGATGGAGAAATTGGCGATTCCATTGCTACATTATCTATCTGTTTGTAGTACTCACCATTAAACAAAAAAAATGATGTCAAACAATGTTTAAATAACTTGATGATATTATTATCAAACTGTCGTTGTAAAAGATGTAAAGTATCATGTATTGGTACTTTAGTGAACAACGAGGAAACATCAAAACTAACCATTAAATCATTTAAAGATCATTTATGTTTACTGATTACTTCAATAAACTGTTTTGTGTTCTTTATAAATGAACTACTCAAGCTAATATAAGGTTTCAATATAGCATTTAAATACTTAGATAGTTCACAAGTTGTCGATCCAATACAGCTATCAATTGGTCGAAGAGATGAATTTGGCTTATGTATTTATGGTAATCTATAGAACCTTGGAATAAGAGGATCTTGTGGTGTTAGTTTCTCTATGGTTTTTGTTGATAAATTACTTTCTTTTAATAACCTTGTTGTTAATAATTTGAACTTGTTATTTGGATTTTCAAGAAGTTTTATGTAAGTGGTGGGATCATTAAGTAAGTTGTTAGCTTGGTTAATGTATTCCTTTTTATCCATTAACACAGTAGCTTTTCCTTTGTCGGCTGGTGCAATTATGAGATTATTGTTAATTTTCAAATCTTTTAATGCTTGGTATTCTAAACTGGTTAGATTCTTCTGTGGAAGTTTTGCTCTTTGGAGTATCCTAGTAGTTTCAAATCTGATGTCGGATGCTTCACGATCTGGAAGATGGCTGATGCTGGCTTCAATATTGGAGATAATGTCCTCAACGGGAATTCTTAAAGGAGCAACAGCAAAATCCAAACCTTTAAACAAAACAGAACGAGCATTATCGGATAGTTGATAAGAGCTTAAATTAACAACCAGTTTGTAATTTTTATAATGAATGTTTTTATATGAATTGGTAACCTGTTTGTTAAATAAATTATTAAATTTACTTATCTTTTTCGATCTGGTACCATTTTCATGATTTTTCAATCTGCGGTACAAAAGATCTTCAAGAAATTTCCAGTCATCATTTGATAACACTGGTCTGCATGAATATCGGACCTGATACCATTCTTGATGATTCTTATGTAAAATTACCTCCTAAATCAAAAAATGAGCTCCGTTTTTACCCATCACCCACCTATTTTGGAGGGACCCCATTTTTATTTTTCTTTTTGCATTTTTTTTAGAATTTTAACTTATAGCCGTTAAACATCCCAAAGCAGGTAATAAAATTTATACCAAAGTATATAGCAAAAGTTTTGCTATAAAAAGTATATAGAAACAACAGTAAAATACAAATATATAAGAACAGTAAAAAAATATCAATAAACAGTTAGAAAGATTCACTGCACTACGCTGGCGATCTCAATCCCGCATGCAGGTTTGAACAGGAATTTTCGACAGGCTTGAACTTGCATTACTTTTCTCATTATAGTAAATAACATTGTTTGCTTAACTGATTCGATCAGTACATCTATAGCTGTTGCAGAGTTAACTTGTCGACGTTTTAAACGTGCTGGATTTTGTATTCATTTTTGTTCATTTGTGTAAAACTACTTTTACTCCGGATTTTTTCAAGTGACTAAGTGTGATTTGTGGTTAATGTCGGGCGTTGAATTATTGTTTAATTATGCCACGCAAGTGTAAAAATCATCCCGATAGCTTCTGCTATGTCTGCGGGGAATTAACTTTAAAAGCGCAACGAAAACCCATTTCTCCGCTTGTTAAAACAGCTTATAAATTGTACTTTGATTGTCAAGTTGGCAACCAGGACAAGACTTGGGCTCCATCAATTTGCTGTACGATTTGTTACAGTAGTTTGGCCAAATGGCTCAAAGGTACCCGTAAATCAATGCCATTTGCTGTGCCCATGGTTTGGCGTGAACCTCGCTGTCATCTTACAGATTGTTACTTTTGTATGACTTCCACCGTCGGGTTTTCGAGCAAAAGCAAGCATACAGTTCAGTATCCCAACATTCCGTCAGCTCTAAGACCTGTTCCTCATAACGATACTTTGCCAATCCCAGAGCCCCCAAACACTTATACTCTAGAGTCGAAAATTGATTTAAAAACTCTGAGCCACAACCTGGGGCTTCGAATGATACGTTCAATGATGATGAAGAGTATTCCCCAGATTTAGTTTCTCGGCAACCTCACCTCCTCACTCAATCGGAACTAAATGATCTTGTCAGGGATTTGCAGTTACCCAAGACTAAATCTCAGCTCCTAGGATCGCGAATTCAACAGTGGAATCTCTTAGGAAAGGAAGTAAAAACATCTTTTTACAGAACCAGACAAGCAACCCTGAAATGTCTTTTCTCAGAAGATAAAGGTTTAGTGTTCTGCCCTAATGCAAATTTATTGATAACAGAGCTACAGATGCCATGTGACCCAGACAAATGGAGACTGTTTATAGACTCATTAAAAACAAGCTTAAAAGTTGTCCTGTTGGCAAATGGGAATTACTTCCCATCAGTTTCAGTTGCATACTCTGTTGATATGAAGGAAACGTACGAAAACATCTTCAGAATCCTTGATAAAATTAGTTATCATGATTATAAGTGGAAACTTTGCGTTGACTTAAAAGTTGTTGCTCTACTCACGGGCCTGCAATCAGGATTCACAAAATATTGCTGCCTCCTTTGTGAATGAAATAGCCGAGTCCGAGATAAACATTACATCGTACGGGACTGGCCTCTGCGAGAAAATCTTATTCCTGATCAGAAAAATGTCGCCCACAATCCTTTGGTTCCGAAGGAAAATATTTACTTACCACTTTTACACATCAAACTTGGATTGATCAAGCAGTTTGTGAAAGCAGTGGACAAGACAAGTGGCGCATTTCAATTTTTGAAAACTAAATTTCCTCCACTTAGCGAAGCTAAAATCAAAGAAGGCGTTTTTGTTGGTCCCCAGATTAGACAACTCTTTAAGGTTCGACGTTTATTGAACACCTAAATCGAAAAGAAAAACGAGCTTGGCTTGCATTTCAAAACGTTTGTAAGAACTTCCTGAGTAACCACAAAAGTGAAGATTATGTCGCTCACGTCGAGGAACTGCTTTTAGCGTATAAGGACATAGGATGTAACATGTCTCTTAAAGTTCACTTCCTTCAGTCGCATTTGGACTTTTTCCCTGAAAATTTAGGAACAGTCTCGGATGAACACGGAGAACGGTTCCATCAAGACATCGCTCAGCTAGAGAAGAGAATTTCAGGGAAGTGGAATGCAAGCATGTTGACGGAGTACTGCTGATTTTTGAAACGAGAGAGCTGTACCTCAAGGTATAAAAAGAAAGCAAGCACCGAGTAACGATGAATATCTTTTTATTTATTACTGTTTATAGCTAAAATAGTTCTTTTTTCCATTAAAATTAAATTCATGTCTATATATTTATTATTATAATAATAATCATTATAATTATAAATAATTTATAATTAATTTATCGAAAAGTGGTAAAATTAGAGATTTGGGGCCCCTTCGAAAATGGTGGGTGATGGAAGAAAACGGAAAACATATTTGGATTCAGGACGTCATTTTACATAAGAATCACCCGGAATAGTGTCAGGGCTCGATAAAAAATATTTTTTTGCAGACCAGTGAATTGTTTACGTAAGCGGATTTCCAAGTCATTAACTTGTTTATCAATTTCATAAAGTTTATTTCTAGTAGTATTCTTATTCCAAGGTTCTATGGATTACCAAAAATACATAATCCAAATTCACGTCTTCGACCAATTGTTAGCTGTATTGGATCGACAACTTATGAACTATCTAAGTATTTAAATGCTATATTGAAACCTTATATTGACTTGAGTAGTTCATTTATAAAGAACACAAAACATTTTATTGGAGTAATTAGTAAACAGAAATGATCTTCAAATGATTTAATGGTTAGTTTTGATGTTTCCTCGTTGTTCACTAAAGTACCAATACTTGATACTTTACATCTTTTACAACGACAGTTTGATAATAATACCATCAAGTTATTTGAACATTGTTTGACAAAATCATTCTTTTTGTTTAATGGCGAATACTTCAAACAGATAGATGGTGTAGCAATGGGATCGCCAATTTCTCCATCTATTGCTAATTATTATATGAAGCATTTTGAAGAAGAAGCCTTAAAATCTGCATCTAAAATACCAAAATTATGGCTTAAATATGTAGATGATATTTTTGCGATTTGGTCTCATGGTGTAGATGAACTACAAATGTTTCAATACCTTAACAATCGACATCCAAACATAAAATTTAGTATTGAAAAAGAAATTAATGGTACCTAACCTTTTCTCGATGTAAAAATAGAAAGAAAACCAGATGGTACTTTAATACATTCAGTTTATCGAAAACCAACACATACAGATCAATACATAAACGCAAATTCTCATCATCACCCAGCTCAAAAACTTGGGACGATTCGCACATTATATAATCGTGCAACAATAATTTGTCACCATAAATTACAAGAAGAATTAAAACACCTTAAGAAAGTTTTTATAAGAAATGGTTTTAATAAAGAACAAATTAAAAAGTTTCTTAGACCAAAGAGAAGACCTACTTTAACAGATGATTCAACTATTAACCAAAACTTTGTTGTTTTACCTTTTGTTTCCAACATAAGTGACAAAATTGGAAGAATACTAAGTAAACATAAGATAAAAGTAGTTTATAATACTCCTACTAAAATTTAAAATTTGTTGAATCCTATAAAAGACAAAATACCTTACAATACCTGTGGAGTGTACCAAGTCCCATGCACCTGTAGCAAGGTATATATTGGCGAAACTGGTAGAACTATAGATACGAGGTTAAAAGAACATAAAAGACATCTTTGTTTACTACAACCTACGAAGTCTGCCATTACCGAACATGCACTTGACACTCTTCATGATATAAACTTTGAGAAAACTAAAACAAAGAACTGGTAATCAAGAAAGATTAGAGAAGCTATTGAAATCATTGAACATCCTAATAATTTCAATAGAGACAGTGGTTACAAATTTTCTGACACATGGTTACCTGTTATTTCTTAATCTTAATTTGTCCACCAATTACACTTAAGCTACGTCTAGAGTTTTTATGGTGGTTTTCCTTTAGACCTTCGAGCAAATGCTGTAGCTAAATAAACTTGCGGTTATTATCTAGTTCCCTTATAGTTATTGTTTTTAGTTACCTTAGTTTTACAATTGTCAAATAAATTAATTTAATTTTGCCTGACGAAGAACTTAGACCAAGTTCGAAAGCTCGCATTATATTATTCTAAATAAATAATACACCAATTACCCTAAAAAAATATTTTATTACGTATTTTAATTTTTTTTAATGCAATAATTTATTTATTACATAGTAAACTACAAATAACTATAAAATATTTTTTTGTAATATCCATGCTATTTTAAAACGTAATCAATTTTAAAATTGGAATATTTAATGACATTTCAGGAACAGTGCATTTGAAGCGTTGTTTCTGCCAAGTTATGCGACACCCGTAAAACTTTATAAATCTACTGTAATATGAATATGAATGATATGAAATATGAACCTTACATAAAAATGAAGAAGTATGTATGAGTATATGTTATCTTAGTATGAAGAAATGCATTTTTTATATTTTATACGTTTGATTGCGTGTAAGAAAACGTATTTTTAAAGATCTAATACAATTTTAATGCATTTAACATAAAAATTATACTTTTAGAAATATAAACACGCATTGTTTAGTTCAATATTTGTAATTATTTATTTTGTAGAGTTAGTTTAAGAGCATCTAATTTAATTTTTAGATAACTCAACTATAAAATTAATTTGTGTTTTTGGTTAAACAACTAAACATTAAAAAAACAATAAACAAAATAGTAGTTTTGTAATAATATATATTTTTGTAACTGCAAAAGTTTCATTGTGTTTAATACGTTTTACTAATGTTAGATTTATAATTAACTTTAAAGTACGTTTTTAATAACATTTTTAAATAATTAGATTCGTTAAGTATTTAGTTTGTTGCATTTGGTCAAAAGCAACTGTTAGTTTGTATATAATAAAAATTCAAAAAGCTTATTTATGCGTTAGAAATTGATTATTCAAATTTTAATCTAAATTCGAATATGTTTGCTTAATGTAATCTTTTGATGTTTAACCACAGAAATAGCATTTCATACACGAAGTTGTATCTATATTGTAAATAATAACTTACGATGAATTTCAATGCTTCAGTCATCGATTTCGCACAATGACTGTACAGGAATATATCCGGTCTTCTGTGTAATCCTTTCTCTTTTAAAAAAATTATTTAAATTTTACATAAATCAAAATTTTTCTGTTGCGAACAATAAGTATTTGAGTACGTAAGTACAAAAAGAAATATAACAAAGAAGTTTTCTCAGTTTCTCGGATATTGTATCAATTAGAAGAAAATTTATTTTACTTACATTTCTTAGAAATCATACAAACATTAATAGCAAAATAAACAGGATTAATATCAAAATAATTTTTATATTTAACGATTAGTTAACAACGATTTACATTTGATTTCAAACGTTACAATTTTATAAAAATAAGTCTCAAAATATTTTGTTTTTATAGTTGCATTATTTCAAAAATAATCTAATTGAGTAATGTGATATTTTTAATAACTACTATACTTAACTTTGTTATTGGGTTTTAAGCATAATTCACTAAACAAATTAAGAGCAAAGCTTAATGCAGAGTATAAGTTACTATGTATAATCAATAACTGTAAATAGCTATAAAGGTTTTAACCCATCAGTGCATAAGGTTTATGGGAGACATTGTACAACGATTTTTTGCTTCATTAGGATAGTAGTGGGACTTGAAACCAAAATCAAAAACAAAAACAAAAAAAAGTTTATTTTCACAAAAGTTATAGACCGTCCCTTTAAGGGGACTGTATGCTCAGAAGTTGCTATAAGATATGATATTGCGTAAAACAATTTTTGGGATGTAGTCCCACATTACACTTGATACAAATAAAATTGGCCTTTTTGCCACACGTGGCACATCTACGATCCGTTGGACAATAATCGACAATATGAATCCTCTCGTCATACCTTACTTCTCAGATAGGTTTAGGAGGTTGTTTACCCTTAACAGACTTCATACCGTATGTGTTTAATAGAATCAAACACTGTTTCTCCTAAAATTAAGTAAACTTTTAGACACCGAATTGTTAGAATGAATTTTACGCATTAGTAGCCAGGCATTTACAACACTGACGTCAAATAAATATGCAAATATTGGCCACCACCATTTCCGTTGTCGGATCCTGGTTCTGTAATTTGCTACCATTCCAATTTATCAACTCCCCCCATTCCTTTATTATAACTATTTATAATGTTTGGTTGGGGCAAAGCTATTTTTGATTTCTCGTTTCTAGAATATCGTAGGACACTCTTTGTTTCAATACTATCAAAATTTGTTGTAGCACAAACGATTTTATTGTCCTTCCACTGAACCACGGCCACCTTCTTAGAAAAGTTATACTCAAAATGACCCTGCTCTCTTGCTTTCCACATCTTATTTTGGTTTAAACCGTTCAGCGGATAGTTTCCTAAACGATTATCACGGAGTGTTCCGCGGGCACAATATCCATCATCGGCAAGATGACTCAATAAATTGTAACATCACACAAATAATCGGTGCCAAATATGTAACATACAAATAAATGAATGCACCAGCCAGCTCACAAAAATATTTATTCAAAACACACATTAAAAACAAAATACATAAGAGCAATGAGATAATTTCAGATTTATTTAAATTAGAGTCGTGGGAATTCTTACGTTACTTAAGATTAATAATTTTGAATTTGATAAATACAAAAGATTTTATAAGTTGGACGCCACAATATTTTTTATATATAAAATGGTTAAATATTGAAACCAAAAGATTAACACATTAACATAATATCAAAAAACATATTTACATATTTTGACAGTATCGAAGGTCAAATATAAATTTAAAGTTACCTGCTTTCAAACTTTAATGCGCAAGTCGAATTGGTGAGGTCAGTGACGCGTTCTCATCTAATTTATGCGATGATGCAACATTACGAAATTCTTGAAATGCATATCTCCATAATTTCCGTATTTATCCTGATTGATCTAATATTCGTACAGATCCATTAACCAGAATATCGTAAAACAAACGTAACGTATGATAATCATTCGCAACATCCAATTCAAATTTTATCAGACGTAACATGAATAATTATCGATTTTTACTCATAAAAACCATAATTCGTAACGGAAAATTCTTCGTAAAGCGACGTTGTGACTAACATCAAACGTGCAGCGTAAACCATAATTTCATATCGCATTTCAAACATCAAACTCGTAAAAAGGCGTACGTATCCAAACGAAATTTTCGTAACCATAACGAATTTAAACGTACACAAATCCAAAAAAGCATCGAATAAATCAGAAAGCGTAGTCGTAAAAGCAAAAACTTCCAATTCGAACGTAGATAAAATTATTGCGCCACTTTGTATTTAGGCGTGGCCATCATATGATTCATTGAAATGACGCAATATTATGCAATCTTCGTAAATCATATTCTTAATTCTTTTTCGTAGATTTGAAACTAAGTACCATATAGAAAAAACTAAAACGTAAATTGCGATGTATTACCAATTCGGATCAAAACAAAATGACTTACCCCTTCTAATTTACGGGTTTTTATTCTATACAACAAAATGCCATGCTACGAACAAATGCGAAGCTACGAACAAATGCAGGCTTAAATAATTTGCCCCATTACGCAAAAATTCACAAACACAAATTACATAAGTGGTAATTCCACTTTTTGCAGCACGCAAAAAAATGTCCGCTCACTACTTCATTGCGAACGTAAGATGGCGAAGAATGACTTCGTACTTAAGAAGGAAGCTCAAAACGCATGTGCGTGCGTCAACTGCTTGCGCAAAAGAATTTTATATCAACAGTGAATACAAAAATGTTAATTAAAAACAGACTTATTCAAACGTAAAAAATGTACACGTTACAAAATTCACAGATGTAAAATAGTTGTCGAAGTAGAGCTTGTATCCTTTATTGGCAGGTATATTTGCAAGCTCTGCTAAAGAAAGAACTAGTTGGTCACCTAATCCAAAATCATATTTACTGGTTTCTGTTGATTTCCCAGTATATAAATCATGTACCACCATATATCCGTTGTCAGTACACAAGGCCCAGTTTTTAAAGCCGAACCTGATGGGCTTTCCTTTGATATATTGCTTTGCGTAATGTTTACCATAATACGGAATCATACTCTCGTCTATGCTCAGATTCTCTTCTAATCCACCAAACTTTTTTTTTAGTTTATAAAGTTTATCATTTTTGTTAATTTTAGAATTATCGTTGAGGTGCAAATTTCGTAATATCAATTCAAACCTATTCAGCCGCATAGTGTCTGATAAAATTTTTGGAACATCATCTTCTCGAGCCGAATACATTCTCTTGTTAGTGTATTTTCCCTAACCAGACAATAGCAGACCACCAAAGAAAACGTACAACTCTTCTTTGGTTAAGTTTAAGGGTTGATTTGCGTTTTTTCCAAAGCATATACATTGTTTTGCTTTAATGTGCTCCAAAATGTTGTCGTTAAAAAAAAGAGAAAAGAATTCTACAGATGACTGTTTATTGTGCACATCTGCTGGTGGACCTTTGGGCAAACAGTGAGTATTCAACGCAAAGTGAGGTTCCCGTTCGTTCTATTTGATTTCTTCTTTCTTTGGTGGCTCTCTTTTATTAGTTGTGGTAGTAACTAATTTGTTCTTCTTCGCTAATTTTCTCTTCTTTGCTCCTTGTTCTTCTGGTAAGGTAGATTTTGGCTGTACAAAAGATAGGAGGGGCAAGTCATCATCACTTGAGTCTTACATGTCGTAAGGTAAGCTTTCTGGCTGAATTGAACCTGTTCCAGGTTGTGAGTTATGATATAAAATAAATAAAAAGTAGTCATTATGCCCCTTTATGTCCCTTTAAAGGGACACAAACTTTAGGGCTCAATTAAGTCACATTAGAAGGAACAAATGATCTCAGTGCGTTAGTAATGCAATATTACAGTACTTTAGCAATATTTTAAGATAAGGATTTGACACTTCTAACCTATGAATTGTTGATAATTTCAAATAAACTTACCTTCCGCGCCTTGTGCTGTAGAAGCTTTGGTCTATTTTTTGTTTAAGTTGGAATATCTAATAAGCAAGAAGTGTATTTAAAACACTGAAAGTCACCAATAAACACACACACTTCAAATACACATAAAAGCCGGTTTGAAGATAGGTTAGTCGTTGTACACGCCGACTAGAACCACAAATACCGCTGTCCCTTTTAAGGGACTGTATGCACTAATGGGTTAAGTTGATTTTACACCCGCGTAATTAAAAATAGTTCTGTAAATGTCACTATAACAAACTACTTAACGATCTTGCCTTTTTGGGGGTCATCAGCAGTAGGAGACATACTCTAATGTATTTCCACAATTACATCGACAAACCTTATAGTCTTATATTTATATACGACAAAGATAACCATTAACAAAGTTTGATTGCAAAACCATATTATACATATACACCGGAGACGCTATGCCGATACGACAACATCCACGCAGATTTCCTTTGGCAAAAAGAGCAGAAGCCGAATAAATAATTACGGATATGGAGAGAGAAGGCGTGATTGAACCTTCAAGTAGCGCATAGGCATCCCCAGTGGTACTCGTAAAGAAGAAGGATGGATCAACGAGGTTTTGCGTAGACTACAAACAGCTAAACGACGTGACGAAAAAGGACATTTACCCTTTACCTAGAATTGACGATACGTTAGACACCCTGTCAGGATCCCAGTGATTTTCTACGTTAGATTTAAAGAGTGGATACTGGCAGGTAAAATTAAAAGCCAAGGATCGTGAAAAAACAGCTTTTACAATCGGAACTGGGTTGTGGCAGTTTACTGTGATGCCTTTCGGCCTGTGTAACACTCCTGCAACATTCGAGCGTTTGATGGAGACCATCTTGCGCGGATTGTCTTAGAAGACGTGATTGGTTTACCTGAACGACGTGATCGTGGTTGGAAGCTCATTTGAAAAACACTTGAACAACTTGAAGGAAGTGTTCCAGCGACTACGTGGGCTAACCTCAAACTGAGCCCAAAGAAGTGCCACGTATTTAAGAAAGAAGTGCAATACCTTGGCCACGTACCCATTTGTACCCGGATTTGTTAATATTGCCAAACCTTTGACGAAATTGACGGAAGAAAGAGCAGAATTTAGATGGAATGAAGACTGCAAAAATTCTTTCCATCAACTAAAACAGGCCCGCCGATTTTTAGTTATCCAAGAGAAGATGGAAAATTTGTTTTGGATACCGACGCAAGCAAACTGGCCATAGGCGCGGTCCTTTCGCAAGTTCAAGATGGACAAAAAAAAGTTATCGCGTGTTTTAGCAAGGTTTTGTCCAGGCTAGAAAGGAATTATTGCGTGACTAGAAGGGGGCTGTTAGCAGTCGTCAAGTCCATCAAACATTTCTACAAATATTTGTATAGACGAAAATTTTTACTGAGAACAGACTACGCCGCTTTAAAATGGCTACTGCAGTTCCGTAACCCAGAAAGACAAGTGGCAAGACTATGACACAGAACACCGTGCCGAAAGCAGTCATTGGAACGCTCATGCCTTGTCCAGAATACCATGTCCGGCGGACTGCAGCTATTGTTCGCGACTAGAAAAAAAGGTTGAATGCCTTCGGAGAACTGCTATGGTTGATGATGAGTGGGAAGCTGAGCAGTTACATCGCGAACAAGAAGACGATCCTAAAATAAGACTACTCCTGGACTGGAAAAAAAGCGGCCGACGACCAACCTGGGAAGAAATGAGTGCTTTGGGCAGAAACATCAAAGCGTTACTGAGCGCAGTGGGACTCCTCGATAGTAGAAGACGGTCTTCTTAAACGATCCCTAAAAAGTGCCGAGAGCACGGGAAACAGATTACAGTTGGTAGTGCCAAAGAGCAGGGTGTCAGAAGTCCACGATGACCCATCAGGAGGACACTTTGGCATTTAGAAGACGTTGGGTAAAGTGCGAGAACGATTCTACAGGATGAACTGCAAAGAGGACGTCATGAAATGGTGCCGTAAATGCACGGTTTGCGCATCAGGAAATGGTCCTGCGAGAAAACGCAAAGCACCCATGCAGCAATACAACGTAGGAAGCCCTTTGAAAAGAGAAAAGAGATTGACATCGCAGAGCCGTTCCCAGAATCCGATTCGGGAAATAAATACATCCTGGTGGCGATGGATTATTTTACGAAATGGACGGAGGCTTACGCCATACCCAATCAGGAAGCAGCTACAGTCGCAGACGTATTATTAAAAGAGTTTTTCTGCCGGTTTGGAATTCCGTTGAAGTTACAGTTCGATTAAGGCTGCAATTTTTAGTCTGGGCTGTTTCAAGAAGTTTGCCGACTGTTGGAAATTAAGAAAACTAGGACGACGACTCTCCATCCTCAATCTGATGACATGGTTGAACGGATGAATCGAACTTAGCCAAGGTAGTGTCCGAACACCAAAGAGACTGGGATCAGTACTTGCAGCGACAGGATAAAGACTAAATATGACGTCAAGGCACAAAATGGTGGGTTTCAACCTGGCGATATGGTCTGGTTGTATAATCCTCAAAGGAGACGTGGTTTGTCGCCGAAGCTGCAAAGGCAATGGGAGGGACCCTATGAAGTCATGCAGCGTATTAATGACGTCATATATCGCATCCAAAAACCGCCCAGAAGCAAGCCAAAAGTGGTCCACGTCGATGGTCTAGCCCCGTTTGCTGGCGATAACCACAATACGCAATTTCAGGTCCAAACCAGAGTAATAAGCAGCAGAACCAGGAATCAAATTGAAGCAATGGAATTCGAGAAGTTTATGAACTTATACGGAGGTTCTGGAAAACCCAAGTTTGGAGTTACCACCAAAGAACAGCAAGACCTGTTCCAGACACAAAAAGATTACGCCATCGCACATTGTGTGAGCGGGGATCTTGACATGTCCAGAGGGGTTGCAATCGTGTTTAAAAAGAAGTTTGAGCAGCTAGATGAATTACGAAGACAGCAGTCAGAAAAGTTTTAGGACTACGTGGTGACAGACGCTTCGTTTTCTATCTGGTCATCAAGAAATACTCACGTATCAAACCGTTATACAAAAATCTGTGGCAAAAATTGTGGAATCTCAAGGGAGAATTGGAGTTCCATCATGTTAAGAAATTGGCAGTACCCAAGCTTGGTTGTGGCTTAGATCAACTAAATTGGAAGACAATTCGAAACATGTTGGAGGTTGTCTTTCGAGAAACAGGCATTCAAGTGTTGGTCTGTAGTTACCAACCAAGAAGAATATCAGGTCAGGAAAAGTCCATTGACTGTTACTTTTATGGTCAAGGAAGTTGCCGAAATGGAAAAGGCTGCCGCTATCGCCACGATTTTTTTACAGGTGTCGCATTCAGTTTCCTGTTCAGGGACAGAACAGTACTAAGAAAGGGGCAGTGAAACGTTCAAGAAGTTATTCGCAACTTCGAGAACCTTCGAGGTTTTCTAGAACGTTCACCAAAGGATGCAGAGCATACGGAAACGTTCTGTCACAATGTATAAATACTGAACAAACAAATCGTAGGTCAGTTATTTCCGTAATGCGAAGACAGCAGTGTTAACAAGATTATTCAAGTCTAAATAAATAAGTCGTTAGCGCGCGTGTGTAGATAAATATACAGAGAATAATCTTGTACGTGACTTGAGTATAAACTAGTGTGTGAAGCTATCCGCTGACTTTATCTTATCTTCGTGTAAGTGATATAAATTAGTGTAAGTGGTTTTATTAAATATTATTAGATTTAATTAATTCGGTTAATTTAAAAGTGTACATATTTTTAGTATAAATAAAAATATTTTTAGTAGTTTAAATAAATTAGTTTTAATAATAAAATTCGCTAAAATACGTTAAGTACAGAGAAATTTTATACCCGCGTAATTCAAATCAGTTGTAAATAAATCTTTGGATGAAACCACATCGTATAAACATTATAAAGTAACAATCCATTATCCATAAGCTCATGATTTCCGTTACGTAAGTTTTTTATTGGCATTTTTAGGTTAAAAACACGTTGGAATTTTCTTCAGTAAGTGAATTCTCTATAGAATTGATCTCATTGATGTGTCCTCGATCTGTCTTTTGAGGAAATAGTTATACTTTTTAAGTGATGATATTTCAAGCTGCAATTCTACATTGTGATCCATGATTGCCGTAGATATTTAATGAAATTTATTTAATAAATTTTTTATTTGAATGATAAAAATTGGAAATATCTCAAGTATAAATAAACAACTGTATTAACAATTATATTTGTAGAAGCAATAAACCAATTTATTTAGCATTATGTGGCCAATTGCACTAATATACTATTTAGTGTTATTTATTTTAGTTTATTCTTTACTTGACTTAAAAAGTGTTGTTTTTGTAATTGTTTTTACTTTTAACTATAGTTTATCATCTACTGCTTATAGTTACAAATTTTACCTATAAATTAATTTTTAATCAGACATTTTGGTACAAATGTTTATATATTAATAAGTAAACATTATTTAATGCTAAAAAAACTATATTTTTTTAGAACCGAAAAATGATTCGAAACAAAACCAAAGAAAACTTAATAACAAGTTGATGCAATGTTTATATTAATACATGTCACTACTAAGACTACAATACGCGTATACATCTGTGATAATTATAATTTTCTGGAGTACATCTTTTAGTCTCTGTTAATTCTTATTTTTCAAAAAGATTCTACTTTTTCTTGCTATTTTTTGTTTGAAACACCTTACAAATATAGTTAAAGAAAAACAAATTTTTAGAAAAAAATTTTCTAAATAAATTTGTTAATTAAGTATTTAGTAAGAAAAACTAAACGCGTAATTAAAAAAAATATTAAACATAAACTACATATCTCTATTTGTATTACGTATAAAAATCTAAAATTTACATTTTTTGTAAAATGGTTAATGAACATTTGTTTTATACAGTCAAAGTTATTCTTTTATTATTTACCAAAAACTAAATTTTAAACGTGCATTAAAATAAAGTTTTTATTTCAAGTTTATTATATAAGATTACGAAAAGCAATTTGCTTGCATTTAAAATGTTTGCGTTTAAATAAACAATTTGTAAAATAATTTATTAAAGTATCCTATAAATAAAGTAATAATTTTTAAACATTTAAGTAAGTACCAATTTAGTAAAAGTTTAGTGTCATAATTAAATGTTAACTTTTATTTTGTACACCATGTTTTAGAAAAATATTTTTTGTTTAACTTGATTTATCTGAGCAATATAAGATTTATATAAAAAGAGTATTCTTCTTTATAGTCAATTATCAAACAATGGAAATCGCCGAAATCGATTCGATTAATTGAGTCTCAATGCAATGGATTGGATGAGGAAGTTAAATCGGTCTTTATCACGTGATCGGTTTCTAAATTGATCTGTTTTATCTTTTTGGTTTTGTTCTTTATAAAATAGTCTAATTTAAGTTAGAATACTCTATCGAAAGTTAATTACAAGATTTTTGTACTTTATAAAAGCAACGATTGCGTTTTTAATTTTGCATTGAAACGTACTACAAAAAGTAAGCGATTGTCGCTGGTTGACTTTGTCCTTCAAATGAAACATTATGAAACACTCGTCGACATCCTTTTAAGGCTATGTAGCTTCCTCTACTGTGTCTGATCATTCAGAAAGGCAGAAAACAGTCAATATACTGCTTGAACTACGCTATAATCTCGCGTCGATCAAACAGTCTGTGTTCATCTGAATGCTTCCAGTCTTTTTTGATCGGAAACTTTTCCTTTTCCTACATTTAAATCCTTCAATAATTATTGTATTTTGTGTCAAGTTTCTTTGAAAAAGTTTTAAACAGGAATTTCTTTCAATTTTGTTCTTTAAAAATCATCACTAATTATACAATTTTCGTGGTAGTTTATCAACTTAATCGACCATTTAAAGAAAAGGTAACCTATATAGTAAATTACATTCGAATCTCATTCCTGTAACAAAAGATCATTCTTTTATTCATGGGGGATTGATCTAACTAAACTGCGTCTCAATTAGCCGATGTAGTCCCTTGACGAACAAAGGATGGAGCGAAACTCGTACGGCCGAGTAGAAATCCAATACAAAGGACGTTTGTGTTTGTCGTTATGAATAATCCAATACTTACAAATTAGGTTATATCAAATTTCCATAATTTGCATTCTACGCTGTCACAAATAATTTAATCATACAAACTTTTCTCATTACAATGACTTAATCTTACCTCAGGTTGTGCAATTGTTTAAAGTACTACGTCTATCGTTCAGATACAATTCCAAAAGGATTTCTTTCAAAATATTCATTTGTAAACTATACTTCTCAAAATTGTTTAGAGAAACCCCGAATACTCTGTATAATTTTATAGCTTTTACATTTACCTACACATTACCTTCTCGAGCTTCTTGACGAATAACTGCATATTACAGAAACCAGGCCAAACTATTATTCTTTATACAAGATGGCAATAATGTAAAGCTCAACGCATTCAAATAAACATAACTTTAATTTATGCTACCTACTAACAATAATGTTTTAAGTTTTATGTACATTAACGAAGAAAACTTTTCGGAGTTTATTAAAAATGAATATCCTCAATCTCATTTTCTTTATTTTAGTTTATTAACTGTTTCTAACATAATTTTAGTTTTTATAAATATATGCGTTATAAAATATGAATCTGTTTTAATTTATTAGTAATTACTGGCGTTATACAATCTTCTTTATAATTTACAAACTAAATTGCAAACTTTTTAACTTTGATCTGTGTACCTTTCGTGAAAATTAATAAATTTTAATTAATTTATTGCTATTTAGCGTTTTGTTTATTACAAAATTAATTTGTTGATAATACTGAAACGTCTCATTTAAACTAAGTGAAAAGAAATTTATGATAGAGAATTGATCTTTCATAAAATAAAATATTTTTTAACAGCTACTCTGACTATTTTTGATTACGCTACGTTACAAGCTTTGAGTTTCAATTTAAACATTTTTTTATACTATTTCTTAAATGGTTCATTTTTTGACTATACGTTGAAAATTTGTATTAAATATACTCTGTGGCATAAAAATGTGAATTAAACAAAAGATAAAGGCATTTTTTTATTAATAATGTGTCGGACCGTCCCTATTAGTTTCACACTCTCGCATCTTTTTTGAAATGGATTCCACCAAGTGATCAATTTTTTACTGAGGTATTGGATCCCAGACAATTTGTAATTTATGCCAGAAAGCTTCTACTGTCTGTGAAAGATTGGCTAATTGTTTGAGTTCTTTACACATGAGGTCCTACACATGTTCGATAAGCCAAAGGTCTGGAGATCTGAGTGGCCACGGTAAGATATTGGCGTTAGCCACTTCGAAACGGTCTATAAAATGCCTTGCAATGTGGGGACAGGCATTACCTTGTTGGAAAATCCGGTCCTCCAGCTCCTGAAGGAAAAGAAAGATATAGGGTTCTACTAGGACTGTAAAGATCCGCGAATTTTATGGATCCGGGTATCGGATCTACAGAATTGGGGGATAAATCCGGATCTACGGATCTAAGGATTAGCGAGATAAATCCGGACCTGCAATTCTATTAATTTCTAGCCTTCTAGCTATAAAGATATTTTTAATTATTCATTTACTGTAATAATGTTTCATTTTAATAACTTCTAAATAATACGAATTATGAAGTTCATTTTATACATCAACAACAGAATTCACGTATAATCGAATTTTGGTTCCGGTTATGCAGATCCGGTTAAACAAATCCGTGGATCCGGATCTTAAAGATCCGAATTGTGTATGAGGTCCGGAGAAATCCGGATCCGGATATATCGTAGCTGGAGATCCAGAGAAGATCCGGATCCATGCCGGATCTCGTTTTGGATCCGGAACCGTTTTACACCCCTAGGTTCTACCATGTCATCAACATATCGGTGGGTATTCATATTGCCTCGGATGATTACCAACTGCAACCTGCTTCCATAAACAATAGCACCCTATAGCATAACCCCCACAGTGTGGTAAACATGCCGATTAACAGAAAACTGCACATTGCGACGTTCTCCACGTCTACGTCTGACCATCATGCAACTATTGTGCATTCCCAAAGAATCGGACGTTGCTGTCGATGACAAACCGTCAGCGGAAACTCCAAATGTGAACTGCAAGCCAAAAGCTCTAATTCGAAGGTAAACTGTACGAAGGCTTACAGGACGTTCTTCGTTTTGAAACCAATGATAGTGTACTTAAAAATCGGCTTAGCGATCCTGAAACGCATTTGTATGTCATGACTGTCCACTTCCTCGTCTACGACGTTCTTGACCTTTTCTAGACCATGCTTGATAACACCATACTACAGATGATTGATTACGGTTATGACGGTTAGCAGTTTTTTTGAATGAACAACCATCTTCACGTAAGCCAATGGACTTAATATCTTAAAAAATATAACCGATATATCTACTTGTAACAACAAGTAAATCGTCAAATATTCTGCGGTTACTGGATTATTTTGATTCAAGTTTTAATCAATTACTACCTTTGACTGCCAAGTTTGGTCCTAAAATTCTAACACTTTCTTGGTATTGCAATTTTATGTACATGTCTTTCTACCAGCATGAATAATGTATATAATATTGTTATTATTTTACATGAAATAGTAATAGAGAGTAGAAAAACGTCAATTTAACTTCAATCACAAAAAAAGTATATTTAGTTTTAATACATAAAATAACTAAATAATTATAAAACTACGTTACTCTAAATAAACTAAATTTAAGCTAATTCTTAGTGTTTCAAACTATCATCAAAATTTTAATTAGAATGTACTTTAACTTAAACATACCATCTTTTTATATATAGGGCACCTTAGTGGCGGCCTTAGAAACTAACAGTAAATACAGGAGGTCTCTCTTCTGAACAGTTAGTGACCATCATGCTCAAATATATTCTAAGAACTACATTAACACCAGGAAAGGTATCAGCAAGTTCTTTATCATGGAGTAATACTGCCTGTTGAGACGGCGTAAGACACGACCTAAGTTTGGCAAAGGCTGCAAACTGAACTATTTCTTCTATAAACACATAAATGAAATCACGAGGGAAAGCAGTTGTAAGTTTTTCAGCTTCAATTCGTAACTCTGCATCTGATAGACTGCATAAGTTAATGATTACTTTGAATTTGTCATATACTGATTGGTATGCTACTTTACGTTCTTGTAGGGCCACAGATAGCTGATCTAAAATGATATTGAAAGTTCCACATCTAAATTTTTTTCGAGGAGAGAGGGCAACTTCTGATGCTGATGTTAGCATCGCATCATAACGTTTGTTTATCTTCCTTGGTCTGCTTGTAGCGGCTTTGTAATCTGTGTTTCCACAAAAGCTCCTGGCATCTAATTCCAGCTTTTCGTACCTATTACGAAGTAATTCTAGAAACCTTTCCAGAGAATCGATTAAATCTACCACTTTCTTTAGATCAATTTCAACTCCTTGAAAAGCTATATTTGTGCTGTTAAAGCGCACCAAAATTAAATTCCAAATTTTGACCATCAGAGCAGTTTCGAGGTTGTCCATTTTATCTGCTAAAGTCCGGGCTTCATGTCTTGCTTTAGGTGTTTGCTCCAAGTCACTTTCAATATCTCCGAGGGCATTTTGAATTTGGTTGTATCCTTCTACAAGGGTTTCAGTAGCATCAACTCTTGCTGACCAACGAGTGTCAGACAATGACTTCACAGTTAGAATTCTTTTATTCCCTTCTAAAGATTTCGTTAAAATTGCCCATCTGTGTGTTGACGCAGAAAAAAAGGTGTATAACCTTTGTATGAAGCCAAAATAACTGACAGCTTCAACACAGCAAGAGGCAGCAGGCTGTTCAACAAGATTCAATGAGTGAACTGCACAAGGAATAAAAACTGCTACTGGGTTTTTATCCTTGAGTCTGCTTTGCATTCCTGTGTAGCGTCCAGACATACTGTTGGCATTGTCGTATGACTGTCCTCTGCAGTTGTCATAATCAATACCTTCTTTTTCTAGAAATTCTAGAAGAGATGTAGCTAGTACTTCAGCTTTGTGAGAGCCCGTCTGCAAGAAAGTTAAAAACCTTTCTACGGGCTTCCCAGAAACAACATATCGCACAATGACTGTTAACTGGTCGACATGAGCCAGGTCTCGTGTTGAATCAACGGAAACTGAAAAGTGCTTGGCAGTTTTAAGTTCTTTCACAATATAATTCTTGACTTGCTTTGCCATCAGCAAAATAATTTCTTCATAGATGGTTGGTGATAAGTATGACTGCTTACCACTTCCAGGATTGCCAAATTCTTTAAGGTGACCCATCAGAAACGGATTAAATTGTGCAATAAATTCCATAATACCTAAAAAAATTTCCATTATGTTTAGATCCTATGATCCCTTGACTACCCCTAAATTCCAGGCCTTTCTCATCTAGAAAGATTGTCACGGCTACAACGCGACGCAATATTTCAGTCCAGTATTTCTTATTTTCTTGCACTTGCTTTTCAAACACTTTGTCAACATGAGAAGATTCTCTAAATCGAAAACTAAATTTCAGCACAGAATCTCGGTGGCCTTGGCTTCGTTCGTGAGTCTTCATTTTTTCCTCTGCTTTTTTCCAGTCATTAAAACCGTCCAGAGTCTTACACTCCTACGCAAGTTCACTTGACGTACTGTACGATGTACGATAGTACGTTTACCATAATTGCAGAAAGTACGATAGTTTTAATCATACTAAGCATTTCATTCAAACAAAAATGATTTTGAATTTGAAGCTTAAGTGCCGATTAGTAAAATAGTAAAACAGCACTGTATAAAAAATTATCTTCTGTCGGAATCAGGTTACTGATAGAGGTGTACTACATATGTACTTACTACGTAATACTAGCTTTTTAATTTGATAAACGTTTTGCCGATTCGGCATGGTCACGTTCTTAGTTTTGCAAGGTATTCGAAATTCGAATCGCTATCACTTTCTAGCGCTAACTGTGAAAGACAATTTTCTAAAATCAATTTAATTAAAACTAAACGCCAAATTCGGTTAATAACGAGGTGTGTCAGTTTTGAATCTAGCGACATAATGATACAATTTGTACGAAAGCAAAAAATCTATCAATACAAATCCAGACCCTAGTAGTCAGTAAGTCAGTAGACCATGGTGACGAACTGATTTTTGAGGAAGTAAATATAGAATAACAACTGATTATGTAATTTGTCTTATATATTTGTAATTTCGTAGAAATATGTTTTGTTTTCTTTTATAGTACTACCTACATATTATACATATTTATTTTTTGTAAACAAAATTTGTACTCATAAAAAATCATGATGTTGGTAAGTTGGGAGCTGCAATTTTAAATAAAATACGTCATCGTACGATCATGTACGATAATTTCGATGCGCTCCGACGCCGACCATAGTTTTTTGCTGACAGTCGGGCAACACTGATTAGTTTAAATGTTATGTCTCGGTTTTAAATGGGATGTAGTCATGTAGTCCACACGATAACAAAAAAAAGGCACCTACATCAGTATATTATCTAGCACTTGTGTTAACAAGAAAAATGTCACTTATCTGAGGAGAGTGTAGATAATCTTGCTGTGTTGTTTTAAACAAAGTCATTTCATGGTAGTCCAGACTCGAGGACCGCGGGACGAACACAAATTATAGCACACACAACCTGTCAAAACACTCGCAATCCGCGAGGGAGCTCCTCTACCAGGAGGCCCGGGGCAATTGCCCTTTTTGCTCCCCCATAAATCCGGCCCTAAATGGAGAAAAAGTTTACTCCTTCTTTCTGAGTTAAGCCTTTAGCCACTAATCTAGCGGAATATGTTTTTTTCTGTTTTCGCTATCAATCTTCACTTTATAAGCTCACTTGCAATCGACTACAGGAAGTGCACCAGAATGTTTCGCCATATCTCATGTTTTGTTATGTTGTAATTTTTTTATTTTGTTGAACTCAAGTATGTGACATAATCTTTATATGTTTTTTTGTCTATGAATTTTTTTTACTTCAGTATATTGATTTTGATTTTTTTTGAAATTCTGGATGACAATCATAATCAATCAACTATATAAATAAATTATTTTATTAAAGCATTGTTGGCATTCATACGTCCGAATAAATTTATTGTCTTATGTATCAAATGACGGTCTTAGTTGTGTTGAACAATCTTTAATAAATTTATGGTAAAAGGTCTAAAAATTGTCTTGCATTTTTTTTCTTAGTTAGAACTGGAAAATTTTTAATGCCTGTAAATTGTCAGTTAAAGGTTTAATTTTTTTCTGATTAACAATATGCCTCAGATATTTGAAAAATTTGCGTGTAAATTTATATTTAGTTAATTTAAATTACATAAAAAAATAAAATCTTGTTTCCTGTTATTCGTTTTATGGTTTTATAATTATTATTATATTAAATTCAATGACACTAAAATGTAAGTGCACTTGTTTAGTTTTATAATCCTATGGCATTATTAATTTTTTGAAATAGATTTTTATTTGTTCCATTTTTTCGGTTTTGGGAAATGGAAATTTGTGAACAACAGCATTTTTTTCTCTATATTGGTTTCTACTTTTTTTCTAAAATAATTAGAAAAGCAAATAATTCAACATTAAAGGTTGAGCATTGACATCACTATGCTGCGTTTTTCAAGTCACCACCCTGTATAGTAAATATAAAACTGTAGAACATTTTTTCAAACTTATTTTGTTTGCAGTAAAATAATATTATGTAAGCATTAAAATTAAATAGCATTTCTTTAAATCAGACATACTCTTATCAACCTAACAATTATCTAAATTTAGGTTTGTGTGAATCTATCCACAGACATAAAAATTTGTTTTTTATGTAATCAAAATAATTGTAAAAAATAAATTTACGGAAATTAAATGTAAAGGAATACTTTCTCTTAAAATCAAAAACTACACAAATTTATACAAATAAATGCGCAATAAAAACAAAGCTGAAGCTAATCAATTGGAACATTTGTATTAAAATTTCAGGCTATAAACTTTAAAATTATTAAAAATACAAAAATTGTTTGCGATAATAACATAACACAGCAGCAAAACACCACTAATTGTGTGAAAAGTCATTGTAGAACAAAATTAGCAAATATTTCTTATCTTGCTAGAACACTCTGCATATACATTTTAATTCTTAAATTTCTTGTATACAAAAATTATTTAAAATTGTGTAATTTAATAAAACAATCAGCATTGTATATATAAGACAATAATGTTAAACAACTTACAACATTGACTTGTATTTAGAACTTTTGGTCGTCTACATTTTGCTCTGATCTATAATTTACGATTTCTTCGAGTTTTATGCCAAGTGAAGTATTTTTCGCACGTTTGTTGTAACAATACAAGTTTTTTTAATTAAACTGAATGTTAGTATTTATACATACTGAATCTACTTTGCTAAAGCATTTCTTCTTGCCAATTTGTGCATTAGAATCAAACTTTCATACTAATTAATTAATTTTTATTTGTTTTCCGATTATAAACAGTACTAACAAATTTTTGACATCAAAATAAACAAATATAATTTGTTAACATTTAAACAAACTTTTTTAATAAAATGATTTGGTTATATCAACGCAACTATAAAGTTTTAAAAATAACGTCTTACATATGTTCTAAAACGACTAATAAAAAAATACCTTACGTCAAACTAATTTATAAATCTTATTAATTTTTTTATTAAGTTTATTTAACCGCGATATTTAATATTAAACTTTGATTTTGGCGCTTGCAGGATTTTACCACAACTTAAACAAAGCTTCGATACACAAAATACTTTTCTAGTAAATAATGTTTAACGATAACAAACTTAGAGATTGTTAGATAAACAATAAGTTTGTAAATGCAAGATGTAAAATAATGAGCAGCAAGGTTTCCTAATTGCTTACATACCATAAATATAAACTAAATGTTTACTATTATTTTAAAAATATATTATTTGATATACAAGTTGCTAACTGGTCGTTTAAACTTTATTGTAATTTTAGTATAAGTAATTCTTAATTATGCTTTTGTACGTGTTAAAAGTATTTTATACACCGTCACATTACGTATTAATTTATTAATTTTAATAGTTTCTTTTGTTTACTTTGCAACAATTTAGTAACGCTTAGTTTACAAATTTAAGTTTTATCTGATATTGACTAATTGTGTTAATTTAAATTTTTTCCTATAACATGCAGATATATCACAATTTAATAAACAAAAAGTATCGATTTGATTTAATAAGGAAAATTTATTAGATTACAATGTTATTACAAAAACAAATACATACCGTTTGTTTGTAGGCTTTCGTGGCCTCGGGTTGGTTGCCACGTCGTCGGTTTATGACTCCTGACGTTTCGAGAGTCATGTGGCTCTCTTCTTCAAAAGTTGTCAAACTTTCACTTTTAATTTAATGTAAACGCTTAATTTATTAAAAATTTATTTTTTTGTTTAAAAAGACCGTTTAATAGTCTTTTTTTTAATGCACAAAGCAGTCCCGTGCTGTAGATAAGGGCAAAGTCGTGTGGTGCAAGCAACAAACAACATTGTCAAAACGAAATTTATAATGATAAAAAAACCTTTTGAAAATTTAGTTTTTTGTAGTTTTACAGACTTTATAGTGATGTGTTTTGTGTTGTGAATTAAGGTGAGTTTATCTAAAATTTATTTTTTATTTTAGATTTATTAAAACATTAAAAGTCAAAAACTTGCATCTCAAAAATCCTTTCATATTTGATTATATAAACATCATTGTTAATTAAAGTAAATTCAGACAGAACAATTGATAAGCACTAATATTACTATTTATAAAAATTTATAAATTTTGAAATAACTTGAAATAAGTAATGTTGAGAAAATAGTTTCGAGTTTGAGTTTGAGACGTCGAAACATTTCCATTTTTTATGAATAATTTTTCAATTTGCCAGAAAAAACAAAGAAATTGTCTAGATACCAAAATTTGCTAAATAAAAGCAAAAGAGAGGAAGAACTGGAAAACCATGAAAAATTACGCATTTTTTTTAAACCCGAGTCTACTTTGCCCAATATTAATAACAACAATAATACAGCTGAGTCCCAATATTCTGAACCTGTACTTGAAACAAGTATCAGCAGCAGACAAAAAACTGATCTTCTAGAAAGCAATCCATCAACATCTTCAAATTCCGCTGATAATGAGAAATCAACACTTTCAAAAATTATCAGAACAGAAATATGAGTCAACTTTCTAAAGATGCTGCACTATGGTCAATGAAATTACGTCCTAATAATATTCAAGAATTAGTAGAACGTGGCCCTGCTCATTATCAAAACAAAAAGGATATTTATCTGAGAGATAGTTCGGAGTCGGGACGTAAGTTTTCCAATAGTTGAAGAATTTTACCAAAAAAGAAAAAATTAAGCGTTTTTGGTTGTTGTATTCTGAAACAAAAAATTCACTTTACTGCTTCTGTTGAAAAATTTTTAATGACAGGGATTTGAAATCCGTTCGTCTTAGTGATGAACCTGGTTACAGTGACTGGCAGTATTTAAGTGAACATTTAAACATTCATGAAAAGAGCAAGTTACATATCGAAAATGTTTTAAAATTCCTAGCTGTTTTAATAAAAATGAAATAATTGATTCTAAAATTCAAAACGTAATAAACAGAGAAACTAAATACTGGCAAGCTGTTATAGAAAGAATTTTTTACGTGATTCAGTTTTTAGGTCAGCAAAATTTAGCTTGTCGTGGAAATAGTAATAAGTTGTTTGAGAAAAACAATGGTAACTTTTTAAAATACATAGAAATGATTTCCAAATTCGACCCGATTATGTCAGAACATACAAAACGCTCTCAAATAAAAGATTACAAAAACCAGCTCGGAGATAAAATACACAATGAAGTAATCAACTTGTAAATATCAAATCCAAAATTTTAGAACTAACCAAAGGCAAAATATTATTCTATATGATTAAACTGCACTCCTGACTCTAGTCACCAAGAACAAATTTCAGTATGTATAAGATTTGTTAATTTAAATAGCACGGGAATTAGTATAGAAGTACATTTTTTATTATTTTGTCCTATAGATGATGTGTCGGGTAAAGGCTTGACAAAATTTCTTTTGTCGGCGTTAGAGAAAGAAGGCTTAAATATCAACGATTTCCGGGGTCAGGGTTTCGACCATGGGGCAGATATGCGTAGTAGGCATACAAAAAAAAATTTGGATTTCAATCCGCGAGCTTTCTTTGTTCCTTGTTGCAATCATACCCTAAATTTAGTCGTCAATGATTCTGAAAAATCGAATACTTTGAGCATCAATTTTTTTTCTTTAGTTCAAGAACTGTTTATATTTTTTTCAGCTTCTACTAAATGCTGGTCAATTCTGAAACCTAATTTATCTAATGTAACAAATTTAACTTTAAAACCTTTATCGGATACTCGATGGTCTAGTAGAATAAATGCAATAACTCCTTTAAGGTATTAACTTGAAGAGGTTTATGATGCTCTGTTTGAAATAAGCAAAGAAAACTTTGAAAATAACGTAAAAAATTTAGCTGCATCGTTGGCCAAAATATTGCAAAATTTTGAGTTCATTTGCATTCTTATATTGTGGATATTTTAAGTAAAATTAACATTTTAGTAAAATTATTCAAAAACCGAACTTTGATGTTGCTCGGTATTGTATTCATTTAAACAGTTTGAATAATTTTTTAAAGGCTTATCGCTTTGATACAGGTTTTAATGATGTATTGATTGATAGAAATAGCACCCAGCTTAGACATAGGACTTAAATTCAAAAACAAAGAGGTTTAAGACCGCGAAAAAAAAACATTTTAATTGTGAATATGACGATGAACCGATCCACGACGAAACTTTAAAGTTCAAAGTTGATTGTTTTTTTAATGCTCTAGATCAGGCGCGGGCAAATACTTTTAAGCGCGGGCCAAAATGAAATTTTCAAAATGTCTCACGAGCCGGAGGACTATACCGCGTACGTACAAAATCGCATAAAAGAGATTAAAAAATTGCTTGCGGGATTTTTCAACGGGCCGGATAAAGTAAGCAAAGGGGCCGGATGCGGCCCGCGGGCCGGCTTTTGCCCACCCCTGCTCTAGATGTAATCATAACATCAGTGGATGAAAGATTCCAATTACTTTCTTCTTACTCTAATAATTTCGCGTTTTTATGGAATATTGATAAATTTAAAAATTATTATAAAAACGAACAATTAGAATTATGTCAAAAAGTTGAAAATTTATTAAACAACAAAACTCGCAATGAACGAGACATAACTGCCGTGGAACTTGTTAAAGAATTGCAATATTTACAAAATTTTGATGAAAAAGTTATTACGTCTCCAGAAGAAACTTTAAATTATATAATAATTAACAACTTAGTGGATTCTTTTCCTAATACGAGCATAATACTTTGTATTTTATTAACAATGCCGGTTTTTGTTGCTACCGCAGAACGATCTTTTTCAAAACTCAAAATAAGAAAAAAATATTTAAGGTCGACCATGGGGCAAAACCGACTAAGTAATCTTGCTATCATTTCAATAGAAACGGATTAGCTAAAAGAATTAGACACCGATGATTTAATTAAACAATTTGCAAAAATTAAAGTACAGAAAGCCCAATTCATTTTGTATTTCACCTTCCTTGGTACTTCTGTTCCGTTTCTGTCCTGATCAAACTGTTTTACTTATTCTTTGATTATTTGTTTAAGAATGTCGGGAAAAAAATTTAGATGGGAATGCAAAAAGTAAATTTTTGCGAAGCTTTTCTAGCATAATTTTAACAATTTTTTTATAATTTTGTGATTTACGAAACGTTGTTCATTACATTTTTTAAAGCAACCCAAGTTACGCTTCTAACAGCAGTCAGCATTTCTAATCTGACTGTCCAAAACCAATATTCTAATTAGGTGACCAATAAAAGTAGGGTAGAGGCACCACTTATAGCCATTACCCTGCTTATGGCCACTCTACTATAATTGGTTAAATAATAAACATGGTGTTTATCTACCAATGACCTTGTAGCTACTAAAATGTCATTTCAGTCAATATTAAGTCGATACAGTGACAGAAATGTATCTAAGCTGCATGTTAGCTTTATTGCAGCAGTTCGAGTAGTAGTGTCTTGCATGTGTGAAGAAAAATAACAACTTTTGTTAAGAAAGTGATCTTAAATCATCGTTTTGAATCTCCTACTAACGTTTTTTTTCTGTACTGGAGTCTGTAATTAAGGTAAGCAGATATTTTTTGTTGAATATTTTTCATTGTTCGTTACACTTAACAGTATGATATTTGTATAATGACAGTGGCCGTTACTGGAATCAATAATTCACTAGTTACCAACTTATGGCCATCCTGCTGGCCATAAGTAGATACGCAAAAACTACTTTTGGCCAGATTACTTTTTTGTTTAAATAAATACCTAGTGTAATATATTTACATAAATTTGTAATATTTCTTTCAGTTAAAATGCCAAAAGCACTATATAAAACCCATAAAGGCCGAGTAGAAAAGCTGAAAAGGGCAAAATTTCAGTATTCTCCTACAAAACTTAATCTTGCTTTAAATGCCATTTCTGACGGAATGGCTGTTGCCAAAACAAGTCGTGAATTTGATGTACCAAGAACTACTTTGCGTAATAAAGTATCAGGAAAGTCTCCAAGAGATTCAAGGCACTACGGATTCGAGTCTCACTTGGAAAAGGATACTGAAAACCAGTTGGTTGAATAGATACTTGCTTGTGCAAAAATGGGATTTCCAATTGATAAAGATGGTTACTGACTTCAATACAAAAATTGGTACGAGAAGCAAATATTAAAACGCCTTTCGTCAACGATCGTCCGGGAAAAAAATGGTATTACAGCTTCCTTAATCGCCGTAAACAACTTTCCTAAAAGAAAGCCGAATACATTCACGGTGGAAGAGGTGCAGTAACTGAAGAGAAAATCTGCAAGTGGTTTGACGAGATTCAAACAAGTTTAAGCGAAATTAATGCCACCAGTCTATTAGAAAATCCACACAGGATTTTTAATATGGATGAAACATGTTTCCGTTTAGCTCCAAAAAGTGGTACTGTTATTGGATTACGAGGAAAACATGTCTACGATGAACGACTATCATCAGACAAGGAAAATGTAACAACACTGTTCACAGTTAATGCAGCAGAGAAATTCGTTCCTCCGTTAACAATCTTTAAATATGACCGAATTCCATCTGCTGTGTCTAAAGCAGCTCTTAAGGGTTGGGGGACTGGCAAAAGTAAAAAAGGCTGGATGACTGCAGAATGTTTCTACGAATACTTCTCCAATGTCTTTGTACCATACCTTAAGGAGTCTCAAATCGAGTTACGCGTTATCATCTTTTTAGATGGACACGCATCTCATTTGACTCTCCATTTAAGTAAGTTCTGCAGAGAAAATGTAGTAATATTAATAACACTGGTCCCTAATGCTACTCACATCCTTCAACCGTTGGATGTCGCTGTGTTTGCGGCTTTAATAATAATAATAATAATAATAATAATAATAATAATGTTTATTGTATACAGGAAAATTATCCTTTTACAAGAAGTTGAGTAATTCTAAATATAATTAACATAATAAGAATAACATAAGTTTAGATTCAAAAACTGAAACAAATTATTAGTCAGCATTTAATCGTTCATAAAGAAACTACGCATTTTTAACACATTTGCAATATAAAAATATAAATTATTAATTTTTTCTACGTTTAAGTCTGTGAGAAATAAGTGAAGTTCAAGTTCTGTTTGTCGAATGGTCGGGATATAGTTTCTTAAATATTGACGTCTAAGTGGTTCATAAAGTGTTTGCGGTTTTAAAGAAAAAGTGATATATAAATATAAATAAATATAAGATAGAGAACAATGGTCAAGAGATCACCAAATTAAATTTGCCCATGATAATGTCTCAGTTGATTGAAGATCCAAAAATGACATCAAACATAATATCAGGATTTAGAGCAACAGGCCTTTATCCTTCTTCATCAAATAATGTGGATTATAGTAAAATTATTCTGAGGAAACCCGAAACATACCAAACCCGAGATATTGACGCAGCAGCTGCAGATTGTTTGAAGTACCTAGAATCAAAAATTGATGTGGTTTTGCTAAATGAATTCAAGCAAACAAAAAGACGAAACTACCAATGGGAAGGTAATACTGAGGATAAGAGTTTGTACAATGTTTAGCATCAAATTGCAAGTGATGTAGAAGGTCTACCAAAGTTAGTGAGCGAGGATACCGCACTTGAAAATGATCTCCAAACCCCTCCAGTACCTTCTCTAGATGCTAGCATTTTAACTGATATGCTCCTAGTTGATAAACCAAAAGAAGTTCCGGCCACATCAAATTATAGTAATACTGCATTGGCTACTACATCTCGTCCAGATAGGGTAAAACAAGTAACACGTAATATTTGCTTTGCTCAAAAAACAATATGTTTTAAAGTATTTTATAATGTACTTCCTTATCCTAAAGAAAATAATACTGACAAAGAAGAAAAGAAAAAAAACATACACACCAAGTGTTATTACATTTGATAAATAGGTGGAGTATCACGAAGAATGCGAGAGGCTCAAAATGGAGAAGGAACGAAAAAAGCAAGAAAGGAAACAGGCTCGAGAGAGTAAGAAACAGATGATGGCTAAAAAAAAGACGAAAAACTTAAACAGAAGCTAACAAAACATCAAAAACAAGACATAGATTCAGGCTCTTCCTCACAGGACCTTGAAGACTAGGTGCAAAGTGGTAGCAGTGGAGACGATATTGACTTCACGGTATTTGAACAGGAAGACATTGAAATCTTCGAACCCAAAGATCTCAATTTGGGAAATTTTGTACGTATAGATATGTGGCTAAAATTCTAGAAATTTTATCATCAGAAGAATATGAAATACAATGTTATAAGACTGCCAATGATGAAAAGACTGTTTTTTATCCTATAGAAAATGAGATTTCTACCATAAATCAATGCGATATTTTAAGGAAACTATCCGAGCCCACTGTTGAAGACAAGGGGAGAAAGTTCAAGACAATTTTTCCAGGTCAAGTAGACATTTCTGAACAGATATAGTTTAATAATGTAACAAACGTTGTTTATAAACTTTTCTCTTATGTTACTTACCTATTTGTACCAGAAATTTATTTTTGTTTCATCTATAGCTTTGTATTTCAATAAATATGTAGGGTTGTACCTATACTTGCAAAAATTGTATTTCGCGTTTTAATAATTTTCGAATGGCCTAAAGTAGGGAAAATGTATGGCCAAATGTAGAAACAGATAGCCAAAAGTAGGGAATTTCATGGTTCAAAATATAAAGCGTTGTAATATTTTTAAATTATATTTAATCTTTAATATCAATTGATTTTCTAAAAGAGCAGATTTTGAAGCATAAAGTGACATTAAGAAAAAACGTGTTTTTCCATTTCAATATTTTTTTCAATGCAATAATAATTAAAAAGTTCTTAAAGTGGCCATAAGTGGTGCCTCTACCGTACCTTTTTTAAGTTTTGCGACAGATAAACTGAGAAATTTACTGCAAAGATACTGAAGTAGGTCCATACTTATTCAGTTTTTTTACAAATTGCTTCATTATACCTAAATTCATATGCAATGTTGGTAAAGGTATTTTATTTGTTTTTACTAAACTTTTAGATTGTGCTTCAAAACCCACGTTTCTTTGTCCAATGCAGAGCTTTGGCTCTACTACCCTATTCACAAATAAAGCAGAACCTACTCTGCTTGCTTAACAACATACGTGACACTTTTAAATCTCTACGTGGTCTTCATATTTAATTTTTTCCGACAGCAACTTTAGATTGTCATGCATTTTTTTAAAGTGAATTTAATGAGCAACTGGCACAGATGGAAACTTATGTCTATTATATAAGAGAACACTTTCTAAACTAGTTTTAGTAGAATCTGTACTTAGTCTCTATTTACAAGGAACATACACTAGAGCACCTAAGACACGTATTAAACCAAAGATATCACCGCAATATACAAAAGAACCATCTTGTATAAAGTACTGTAGAAACTGACGTTTACAATTTTTGTACCATGTGAACGATGTACTTTGAGCAAAATCTCCCTAAAACGTATCTGATACATTTTTGTCATTGAGTTTATATGTCTCAGAGATATTTTTTTAACACTTGTGATATAAATGAGACTTCTTTGAAATATTTTTATGCTTGTTCAAGATCTCTCAAATATGTCTCAAATACAGTTTTTCGTTAAGAAATTCAAAAAATTAAATGCAGTAATATTAAAGAAATTTTATTGAAATAAACGTTGGCACTATATAAAAAATAGTTAAAGAAATTGTGAATATACAAAACTACAGATTATAGGTAAAACAGACGCACAAAATAATATAAACAAATTTTCACAAAAAAAATTTCAAATCGTGTAAATTACCTGCATACTAGAAAAAAACACATACAAATAATTGTTAGATGCAGCTTTTTCATTGTCTTTTTCGGATTTCTTTTCTAATCTAAACTTGCCTAATCACAACTAACTTCTGAAATTTCTTGGTACGTTGTCATCTCTTGTCCTTTTTAGCTTCGAATGGTATCTAAATTTTAACACAATGTTAAACAAATAATACATAAATGTTGGTTACTTCTACCTTTAATGACTTTCACCAATTCCAAGGATGAAAAAATGTTTTTTTTCCTTTGCTCCGAACCAACTATATTGGAAAGCAACATTTAATTTTTTCTATTAAAAGTTGACTGCGTGACGTCTGCAAATAATTGAAAATATTAACATGTATTGCTGATACATATTGATAAAAGTTCTTGTTTTTCCTGAATACTGTTCTATATGCGACAGTTGTGTCAAACTTGATTATAAGAAAGCTGTTTTCAAACAACTTTTACTCTTTTTATATTGGTTTTCCGCGCCTGATGGTTTTCATTTTTATATAGAAAATTTTCGGTTTTAAAATTCTACCATACGTAATGATTTAGAAAAATTGCTCTTCTTTTAGCATTCGTAGAACCTACAAATTAAAATAATATATCAGTAGCAATAAAAATTAACTTATGTAATTTTACCTACTCAATTGAGCACAATGATTTTGTGGAAAGTAAGGATGGTGGTGCTAGTAAACTTGATGTCAGCATTTTGCCTTTTTCACTTGCCTCAGTCCATAATGGAAATCATCTCCAATAGATAAATTTTAAAAATAATTTGCAATTTTTACTCAAAATAACCGATCCAATACAATATCCTAACATATTTACAAATCCTAGTCTAATGATTTTCTTCCAGTGACATAATTGTTTCTACAGTTTTATTCTATTTCAAAAATTACTGAAAATTTGGGCAATAGGCCATGCTATATTAGTGTATCATACAAATTACTCCTTTTGATTCATCGAGAAGAAAAATTGTCTCTGGACTTGAAATACCCAAATAATTTAAAAATTTAATTCACTTGATAAAGTGAAGTTACATGTAAACTTAAAGAATTAAAACTTTGGTTTATTTAAAATAACTTATTACAAGTTACCCTATGTTAAAAAAAAATAGATAAGTCTAAAGTGTGAATCTGTAGATTCTATATTGTGACGTTACTACTAATTGTGCACGTGTAGTTAATGTTAAATAAAACATGTTTAAAAGAAACTTACCTATATCATTACTTGTCGATTTTCGATATAACTAATAATATAATAACAGCAATTGCTACAATACACCAAAATTAAAGCATTTTTAGACACTAAAATGTAGTATTAAATTCTGAGCATTCTCACACAAAGATAATGTTTCTGACAAACACACTATGCGCCAAAGCTAATGCGCGTACACTATTCCCACTGTCCACAGAGATGCACCATTCAGGGAACAAATTTTAAACAATACAAAACCGAAAAGAGGTTAAAACCCAATAAAAATTTACTTTTGTACTACGATATGCACCTACATTTTGTTTCCTATTTTTTTTTTAATTTATAATTATTTTGATTGAAGTTTTCATAAACAGGACGTATATGAGACATTTCAGAGATATATACAACGGGTCAAAATATTTGTAGAAAGTGTGATATCTCTGAGACCAACTATAGATGTTTAACGTTTTCACACTTAACCTTTAATTCACTTTAGTATGTCTCAGAGATATTTCATAAATATCTCATTTTTCTGAGACATTGTGATCAATTTGAGATCAGTTTGAGATATCTATGAGATATTCGATGTTGTGTGGGAAGGTTATTGTGCTATAACTATGCTTCAGTTGCCTAACAGATAGAAATAAATCCATCCCACTAAAGAGAGGTTGATTAATATTAAGTCAGATTTACATACACGAATAATTAGAATGTACAACGTCTACTCAATATGCATACGTGTATTGTTGGTTGCTTATACAAGATTGATGTGTATAATTACATTTAACAGAATTATATAGCTTTTGTCTGATAGAAATTATTAGAAAACAAAATTGATATAAATTTTCTCGTCTTGGCGACGAGATTTGCAAAATGGCCGTAAAAACAAGCAACCTGTCAAAATAACATAATGCAGAATTATCATAGTACGCACTCTTGCAATTTTTTGTGAAATGTTTATCCAGAATGAACGATGTCCGGCACATTTTTCTATAAACGTTCGAGAGTATTTAGACCAAACATATCCTAATAGATGAATAGGCCGTGCAAGTCTATTTCATTGGCCAGCCAGGTCTACAAATTTTATTAGTGAGCACGAGTAAAAAACCTTGTTTTTATCAACAGACCAATTACAACAGACAATATGATCGAGGTGAGAAGAAATGCTATGCAAACCATTTCAATGGCAGAAGTTGAGACTTCCATTTTTGTATAGAAAATGTTGGAGCACATTTTGAACACCTGGGGTGCCACTAACTATAGTTATAGCTTTAACTCTTAGTTTTACTTTTTCAATTTGTAATTTATAAAAATTTAAGATTTCAACTTTGTTTTCTAATAACTTTTGCTAGATAAAAGTTATGTAATTGCGGTTTTTAATAAACTTTTAACCTTCTAATTGACTATTTAATTTTTTATTGAAAATCACATTTTTGACAAAAATTAGATTTTTTCTTATTTGCGAGAAGTACTTTGGAAAAATAACGACGTTATCTGGTTTTCAATAGGATTCTGACAGTTTTATCTGTTTGCTTGGTCACAGCGTTGACAATAAAATATGAAGCAACATTAATTTTGCAAAAAAAATTAATTTAAATTAAAACAAAATACAATAAGATAAGGTCACTTGAAAAACAATTAAATGTATGTAATTGTGCAGGCATTTTAATAATGAGACGCGTAACGACCACACAATAATAATCTCAACACTACGGCACCTCTTAAGATAAGCAAGGTCTTCATAGCAGCACTGGAAAAATGAGCAGCTTGTATATAGGATTTTACAGTTTTGGTCTAAATTCTTTTTGGTTAATTGTGTTTCGGTAATCTTTCTTTTCGGTCAAATTTCTGTCGATAAACTTTTTTTGGTACTGTTTTCGGAAAACTTTCCTAAATAAACTTTTGTATATCCCGAAGGAATTTTCTTCACACCATATTATTTTTTGCAAGTAGCATACTATTGCAATTTTTGTTTCCGTACCTATAAAATAATGTATGTTTGTAACGTAGTTACTTTAAGGTTTAGCAATTCGTTAATGCAAATCATAACTTTTTGTACTGTTGGTGGTTCGTTACGTAAAAAGAACAAATACACAATACGCTTAGGTGCTTTACATTCCATCCGTAATATTATCTAATATTGGTTTTGACATACGGTATACTTTTGGAAAAACTATTTTAAAACAAACATAAAAAATACTGACAAAAGTCAACAAAACTCTGAAATACAAAGGTCATGAGTACACAATAATTTTGAGTGTATCAGACTTTTAATCTAATTTTCCTTTGTATTTTAACCCTTAACCGGTGAGGTGTACATTTTGGAACACTATCGGTGAGGTACGGTCATCATGACCACATTTTTTAAATGGTGTTTTATAAGAAAAAATAAAAGAAAATAAAATTAGAAATATTGTGACAATACATTTTATTTCAATACAAATACAAAAAAAATATTTTGCAAAACTTATATAGCTCCCATTAATTGTAAGCGATCAGTGATCAGAAACATGTGAAAAACAAGAACTGTTCTACATAATGGCATTATTTTTTTTAATAAAAAAAGTTTTGTCTAATTTTTGACAAAAATGGAAAATAAACATGTAATTCTAAATAAAAAACATATAAATGATAAGAGAAGCCGCTTTTGTCAACAAAACTACAATAGACCGATTTTTGTATATTTACTCGCACTCATTACATACCATTTTCGCACATTCGTTGCAAATTGGCTTGCGACATGCGTAACACAGATGAAATGTTTTTCTTTTTATTCTGGGTAGACATGTAGAACATGTTTCACGCTTTTCTAACTTCAAAGTTGCATCAACTGTAGCAGTACTATCTTCGACAACACCCAAAACACGCCGCATGTACAGTCTCACTTCCTTTGATATCCGCACATTCTCTAACCGTCGTAACATGTGAGGTTTCACCAATATGTCTGCCAATTTTTTAACAAAATTAGCCTTTTCTATTTGGGGATTATTTTTATATGAACTATACAGCACATGTGAATTTACGGCGCTAATATCCAGCAGTCTGAAAAATATTGACATTGGCTATCTACGCGTTCTTCTACTAGTAGTATGTTTTGAACATTTTTCATCCAGTGCGTCCACACCTGCTTTTGTTCCGTTGTAAAACAAAATGATCTCTGGTTTATTAATGCTTCTATTTGTGGCGTTGGTATGGTGCATAGTTGAAACTATTACAACAGCACGATTTCGTCTTGGAACATAGGACAGTAAAGTCATTGTATTTGTAAAACCATATATATGTGATCCAATCTCTTTCGATTTATTAGGCAAAAATTCCGAAGGTATCTCTTTCTTATTCTTCTTAAGGGTTCCTAAATATGTAAGTCCTCTATTTTTCAGTTCATCAACTAGCGTAATAGATGAAAACCAATTATCCGCAGTAACATTTCGGTTAGTGTTTTCAATTGGTTTGCATAACCGAATAACTGCTTGGGTAAGTTTGTCAAATTTTTGCTCCAAAACTTTTAAACCTCGTCCATCGGAATTTTTTCTTGTATATAAATAAGCGTTATACAAATAATGAGTTTTTGAATCAACCAAACACATTATTTTAAGGCTATACTTTGCCGGTTTATTCGGCATGTACATCTTAAATTTACATCTTCCCCTAAAGGACACTAACATCTTGTCAATGCAGGTCATTGGACCAAGTGAATAAACTCTCTGTGAGTTAGTTATTAATTGATCAAACAATTGAGATATAGCTGCCGCAGGATTGTTCAGACTCCTCATAATGCGATCTTCTGGATTATCGAAACGAAAACAATAAAGAATAATGGCAAATCGCTTCTGATTCATAACGCAACGAAAGATATCTCGCCCTGTACCATCGGTAGCGAAGAGACGTTCTATTTTTTTATGATTCGAATTAAAAACATAAGTATAAAAAAGGAGTCTTAAGAAGCCTTCTAATTCAATAAGGTCTAGATCTTGAAGATCGCATCTGTTCGAATCTTTATATTTTTGTCTGGCACTGCTAAGTTTTAGATTGACGACTGTAAAATCTTATTCAGCATTTCAGAGAAGAGAAGTTTCCATGCCTCTCTAGCACTACAAGCAGTACTACAAATTAGCAGAAGGCCGTAAGCCGGGAAGCTGAACAATAATATTATGCTGCCGAGGTCGAAATCTTCTATTAAATGCGGTTTTCGAGCATTTAAATCTATTCTTGCCATAATAACTTTTTCTCGCAAGTTCTGGGGAGTTCTGGAGATTTTCTTTATCAGAACTTTCTTCTCCATCTGCATCAGGCGTGTCATCGTCCTCTAAGGCACTCATTTCAACATTGTCATCTACTTTGTTGTCCGATAAAGCTGAATCTGAATCATTATCACTTGTCTCGTATTCATCAGTCTGGCAATCATCGATGTCGCTGTTACTTTTTTTCTCGTACCATTTTATAAATTTCTCATAATCTGCATCCCTATAACGAACTCTCTTAGAGGGTCCTGGTATTTCATCCATTTTGTTTATTTTTATTTTTGAAATATTTAATAATATAAACGGTGAGCTGAGGTCACTATGACCACTAATCGACAATAGATGAGGGTAATAAATAACTGACTTCAACCACACACTTCAAACGCTTATAGCACACTAATCTGGTAGTAAACATAAGGTACATGAGCTGGCGGCGATGTCAGATTAATAAGTGGGGGGGATACACGGGTTTGAAATACGGCTGCGGTCATCCTGACTTCACATCTCCGGTTAAGGGTTAAATTAACCAGTTACAAAAGCATTTGTGGGAGAGACTAATTTCCATCTGTTGGGCAACTAAAGTATAATGTTTCAAATATTTTAATTATTTTACGCAATCAATATTTACATTGCACATTTTTGGTTGTCATTATTCTTAAAACGAATCTTTTCGTTTAATTGCATGTTAAAAATTCTTTTTAATATTAAACTCTTTTTACTTAAAAATACATAGTAAAAAGTGGTTTGTAATGTTGTTGCACAGTAATTTTTAACGCAGTTTAATATGTATGTAATAAATTAAACAAAACAAAGTTTAGATCACACTAAAGAAAAAAATTGAATAAATTGTCTTTCTAATTTTGTTTCCGATAAAATTTAATGTTTAAAAAATTGTCTTAAAAATTTAATTCCTTGACGCGTATTAGGTGTATTAGCTAAAACTCGTGCAGTTTTTAAGTTAAGTTTGTTGTTGGAACTTGACGCAGTTGTATGAGCGCAACTAATCCTTATTATTTTTTTCTAAAAAAATTATGTAAAAAATTATGCAAATTTGCTACTGAAACAAGACCATGTTCTACATTATTAAAAATAATTGTAACAAGGTAAATTTAAAGCGATACATACAAAACTAATTTGTAATTCAATCCGTGTATTTTTATTAATGCAATTGTTTTAATAAATTAACAGTTTATATTTCTTGTTTAAATTTTTTCGTGAAGATGCTAGTAAATAAATATTACCTAACTAAATTTATTGGTGCAGTGTACGTTAAATATTTGATTACAGTTTTTTTTTTAACTATGTTAATTAATTTCATAATTTTACATTATAGCAGAATGGCTAAAATAATAACTTTATTTTAACAGCACTATGCTTTTAATTTGATTGTGTCTATTTAAATTTATGGAATTTCACATAAACCATGTTGCAGCATTACGCGTTTTCTGAACTAAATAATCCTTCAATTACACGTACACATATGTTTCTGCTTTATCATTCCATGTAATTGTAATTTTATAATATAACATTTTCTTTATAAAAATTAAATTACGTACTTAATTATACCCTGTACGTTAGTGTTAAAAGATCATTAACCTTTAATAATTCTATAAGATTTAACTGTTCAATATATTACAATAAAAAATTGCAATTTAATAGTTTGCTTAAATATATTAATTAGAATTAATAATGTAGTAATAACATTTGTTTTACTTAATTTACTTAAACAAATGTGCAATGTTAAATAATAATGACTAACAAATTTCAATTTTGACTGTGCTGTAGTATGATTTATACAAATTTTAAGAAAAAACATAAAAACATCTATTTATTAAATAGCGGATGACAAACCGTAGTATTGCTTTGATTTTAAATACTTTTTTTTTATTTTAAACTATTAGTTTTGCAAAACTTTTATTAAGAGTGTTAAGACCCAAAACTGGAAATTTTTGACAAGTTTATAACTAAAAATAATACCCCAGTTTACGATAACTTATACGTGGCAACGTTTTGTCTGTGTATTTGAACTACGTCCAAAAAAATGTTTTTTTCTACAAGAGGACAATCAAAAAAGTTCCAGGTACTTTCTCAATTTAGTTTTTTGCTAAAACTAGTATATCTGTGCAATATATTTAACAAATTAAAGTCTTAAACCGATATTTGCAAAGTGCACGTTTTAAAACTTTTGGAGAAGAAAGTTATGGCGTTTATAAAATCTTAAGTTTTCGCGGTTGTTATGTTTATGATTATAAGCGACTTTCCACGGAGAGAAATATTATGCTGAATTTAATCATTACAATTTCATATTTAAAGCATTTGCTTTTTTTCTAAAATTGATTCACATTCAAATAAAATTAAACCTACATGTTCTAAAACTTAAATTAAATTTCTTATTGCACTCCAAACATGTTTTTATTAAATCATTCATAATTATAATGATACAAGTAAAAAATTTTTGTTAAAATTAAGACTACAAATTGATAAAATTCAACTAATTATTATAAGAAATCATATCAGCGATTAAAGTACGTAATAAATTACTAAGAAACCACAAGTAGGAATTTCAAGTAAGCATTTATGTTATCACTATTTGTTCCACGCTGGTCTAAAATAAGGTATCAGCAATTTAATTTACGTTAAGGTTTGCAATATGTGCTAAACTTTTTGCTAAAGCTGTGGCAAAGATAATATACGTGTACCGTGACTCCGACAGTTTTCGTTTGGAACTATACGACATGGATCCATCATTTTATAACAAGTTGCTTGCAGCATATAATCTATAACTCACTACATCAATTAGTGAATTATTGGAAACTATCAAAAACTTACAAGTAAGTATTGACTCTGATTTTGAATATCGTTCACTGCCGTTATATGTTAGAATTATGTCGCAAAGCTTGCACATTTTTTGGCATGTATGACTTAGTTTTTTGCAATGAAATGAAATTATCGTGCATTTGCTTTTCTTTTAGAACAAGAAATTGATGTTACATCCCTTGTGTGCCTAACGGAAAATAATTTGGACATATTGAAAGAAGGTGAATTTGGGTTGATTGTTAAGTTTAGTAGTTGGAGAACCCTTTGACAGAAAAAAATAACTTTCCAAAAGTTACAAGAAGATTATTTAACTCGGATGGTGTAGATTCGACTAATATTCTAAGTGTTACATACTATTAATGCTGATGCGTGTACATTTGGGTGTCAAGGACAGTATCATTTGGATCGGTAATATTATCTACCAATAATTATAAATTTTAATGTAGATTAAACCATAAACTGTAGTGATGATAAAAATATAGCACATTTATTTTGAATTTAGCAAATAAATACGTTTAAACTATGTGTATATTTACTGAGATCATTCATACCCTGAAGCTGCACAAAAGCAAACATTATGACACTGCGTGCTTAAATTAATACGAAGTGTTATTACTATTAAACCTATTTATGATAAAACGCAACAATCAACAGAGATAAGAAAAAGCAGTACTTGTCATAACTATGGTTCTTCTCTACGATCACATTAAGCAACTTTTGAATGATAAAAGAAAACAATGTTTTCTTAAATTGATATATTATAAAATCTATACAATTCTTTTTCAAAATATTTGTTGTAATAAAATGAAAGCTTTATTTAAGCGTACATCGGCATGACTCAAAACCAACAGCCTATTTGCATGAAATATAGCTGTTTTTGCTTTATTACAGTAAACTTTTCTCTCCGTGTCGGCTTAGACCGCGTCGTAGTCAAACACCCAGACTTAGGCTTGGTCCTAGTCTCTTCTTGAGAGTCAAAACAAGAATTAGAATTTGACCTTTGCCGTATTGTCGTTCGTGAACCCAAACAAACTGACGTTTTGCAAGACATTGCAGCTTGCATCTTCAGAGAGGTAAATTTCACTGAAGTGACGATATTTGTATCAATAGCGATTAGCGTAATTAACGTACCTTATCTTTTCGTTGCCGCTTGACTGACTTTGTTATTACTCGGAGTAAGTGTTTGTGTTATTTCCTTTTTTAGATGAGTCTTAAACCATCTTCTCGGTTTATATTACATGGATGTTTTTCTATTTTCACAGCTTCGCGGATTAGTCTGGAAAAGTAGAAAGGAGTTCTAGCCAACACTTTAGTTTTGTCAAAGTTTAGCGTGTGTCTTTGGTTCTACACGTGTTCTGCCACTGCTGATTTAGTAACTCTGCGGTGTTTACAGTCAGCCATATATTTTTTTACTCTAACTTTAATAGAGCGTCTGTCTTATATAATTTGATCCACAGAAACAAAGATTTTTCTAAACTCCGGCATATTTTAGAGCCCCTTGTTTGTCTTTAACAGATATAAACCAAGTGTTCAGGGCATCCTTAGTCGTAAAGACAGTTTTGATATTATGTTTCTTTAGCACCCTGCTTATTTTGTCTGTCGAACCCATACAGTATGGTAAATAAGCGGTGCTAGTAGGAAGTGATAAGTCTTCTTTGACTTTTGGATTTATTGCTCTTTTCCATGCGTTTTGGATCTCCTTGAACCCGTATCCATTTTGTTGTAATATGAGCCGAGAAGACGGTTTAAATCTTAGCTACTAGTATTATATATCTAAGACAAAGATCAACCTTCTTGGAAAGGACAGAAACACTTACTCCGAGTAGTAGTAATAACGAAGTCAGTCAAGCGGTAACAAAAAGATAAGGTCCGTTAATTACGCTAATCGCTATTGATATAAATATCGTCACTTATACTTTTTCCTTCAGTGACGTTTACCACTCTAAAGATGCAAGCTGCAATGTCTTGCAAAACGTCAGTTTGTTTGGGTTCACAAACGACAATACAGCAAAGGCCAAATTCTTCTTATTTTAGGTCTCAAGGAGAGACTAGGACCAAGCCTAGGTGTTTACTACGGGATGAGGACGTTTTGTCCTCGCCGTTTAGCCGCCACTGTTTGGCCCTCGCCGTTTCGCCCCCATACCGTTTCACCCGCGACCCTTACGCCCCCGAAAGTAATAGAAAGTTTTGAAAAAAATATTTATTAAATAATACATTTTACAAAATATTTTAAAATTCAAAATTATGAGCAATTCCTAACAATTAGTCCATAGTATCTATCCTACCATAAGCTTCTACAATATTTTTAATTCTTGTTGAAGTAGCACTATATTTTTTGTTAATTATACCTTATAATCTTATAATAATTGAGAAATTTCATATTTGTGTGAAGACTGTTGTTTTTTCAAACTATTTGTAAATTGAAATAGATTTGGAAATAAATTACCGCAAGTACTTTGAAAACCGCGATGCCAGCCTTCTATGTTATTATTCGTCCTGTGGCGATCAGTTAAGGTTCTGTTATAGACATTCCACATTTCAATAGAAAATTGAGGAGTTCGCTTTGTCTTCTGTTTCTTCGTCCTATATAACAATCCTCAAAATAATCCATAATGGGCAGTGCATCTTGTAAAAAATTCTCGTCTTCTATGAGCGCGTCAAATTGATCCGCTACTAATTCGACCGGTATAAAAGCGAGTGCAGCCATTTTTCGAATCCATAGAGCGAATTCATGTGATTCATTATATTGTACCTGAGAACAGAAAAATAAAATTGTAATTGTTACACAAGTTTTATTTATAATTTTATAGCGGGCTTTTTTTTCTTTATTGCACATTACATTTTTCCTATGTGTAATTAAAAAAAATTGTCAAATACATTTTATTTTATTGAATAGACATTTAAATCATGGACAGGTACAACAAAGATGAAAAAGTGGAAATGATAACGTGGTACCAGAACAATAATAGTTTGAAAAGCGTTCGCGACCTGTTTTCAGTCCATTTTCGTGAAAGGCCCATACGAAATACGTCACCTGTGCATTGAAAATTCTTTTTTAATTGCACTAATGGAAAATGTAATGTGTAATAAAGAAAAAAAGCCCGGTATGTATAAATGTAAGTGTAAATATTCGGTATTTGGTAGTTGGGTACTTTTTTCCTGTATCCGACCCAGCTCTGATATGCATATGTATTATTAAAAAGAAAAGATTTATTAAACTAACTTGTAGACCTTCGCTTTAAACACGGCGGTAAATACTCTAACACAATTGAAAAAAGCATTCTTCCACTTGTATTCCAGGAAACTCTTCTTGAAATGCTGATATTGCTGCCTGTTGGAAATCCATTAAAACTGTGGTTGGGTGCAATCCTGGTCGAAGGTTTTTAATCTCTTGTAACAACTTTTTGTACGACGCTTTTGTCTTATTTGAAATTAAGACATATATAACAGGTAGCACAGTATCGGACTGTCTAACATGTATTGAATATAACTGATCAAAAAGGTTTGGCAATGTACTAAATGTGCCATCAACGTACCAGTTTTTGCTAGCACATAGCAATTTTAAATTTTCTTGGGTTGAAAATATTAAAATTCTCTGAGGAAAGAATTCGTTTTGTGAATCATAGAGAAGAAATTGTTCTATGTGTCCATCCGTTTCAATAGTTTGATAGCCCTGAGGTATAATTAAGTTTTCCAATTCCGTAGGCACTGGGAGCATGCTTTCATCTTTTCTCTTTCTCTGAATGACTTTTCTAAGGGAATCTTTTTCTGGGAGTAGTGTTGACACATTAGCATGTACGTTTTCTAAAACAGTCGTCATGATCTGCTGTGGATTCTTACGATTATTCTGAGCTCGATCTTTCATTTCTGATAAAACGCGAATTGCCGCTGGTCTTCCGGCTTGGGCTGCATGCGTATGTCCGGTAACAATCTTTGCAACGTTAATGGAGTTGCCAATAGTCCAAACTTTACCATTACATTCGTTACGTTTTTCACATATCCATATTGAATGATTTCTGTCGCTCGTGTATTTCGAAAAAACATAAATGTAGTTTTCTTCGTCAACAAATTTTCTTCCTCTTCGCTTTGAAAAAACCAAACTCATCTTGTCACTATAATTTAATGCACTACACTCAATAAATAACATTAAAGGACTGATCGTTTTGGGTAAGATTTGAACGTATTTATACTTAGTGTGGCACTAAACATTTTATTTTCACAAAGTAATTTACCTAAATGATCTTGCTTGATGAGCAATATCAATAGCCCCTTATTAACAGTAATCACTAATCTCGTAATTCAGAAAATGCCTATTATGTAACGGATTTCTACCGCACATTGAAAGACAATGGGCCGAATTCATTTACGTTAATTAGCATTTAAAGACGTCCTTCAAATTTTATACCTACGATTTTGGTTATTAATTAAAAAAAAGATTAATTTATTAAAATTTAAGGTAATGAATACCTATATTAAAGAAATGAAAAAAATTCGGATTAATGTTATTAAATTTTACTGATTAAATTGGCTAAATGGGTCGAGGGCGAATCGGTACCAGAGACGAAACGGCGGGGGCGAAACAGTGGAAGCGAAACGGTGGCGGCCAAACGGTTGGGGCGAAACGTCACATAACCGTTTACTACGCCGCAGTTTATAGCGTTTAGAAAAAAGCTACATTGTCAGTGCTTGTCACTTAGGTAGTTTTTTGTTTGTACATTATGATTATTAGAGACTCTCTTATTTTAGTCTTTTATTTGATATTTATTTGCTTTATTTTTTGCGGACATATTATTTATAATAAAAAATATTTTGAAACATCATATTCATTGCTCATCAAATATTTATTTTATAAGATTCTACGTCAACTTATAGTTTTTCTAAGTTTCGAAAGTTAGTGCGGCGTAATTTTCTACTTATACTGCTAAAGTACAAAATTTATAGTGTTCGTGAAAAGTTAAGTTTGGAATAGAGAGGACAGTTCAACGCCATTGTTAGGATTAAACTTGTTGTGGTGTTTGATAATTTCTATGCTTTCTTGAACTTTCCTATTGAAGACATGACAGACAATGGAGATTGCGATAACCAAGAAATTATCAAAATGTATTTTATGGCCTGTAGAAAATAATGTTTAGCAACAACAGATTTAGAAATATGTTTTTTTAATATAACAATTTTGTTCTGAAATACGTGTGAAGGCGAAACGACCAGTTTTACCAATATAAATTAAACTACATGAACAAGAAATTTGTTATACACTATCAGACAAACATGTAGAAAATTTGTCTTTGGAAGAAAGAATAATTTAAGAGATTTTACTTGTTGAATTGAATATGAGTTTAATACCATTCTTACAATAAAGTTTCCTATTTGATCTTTGACCTTATATGTGTAACATAAAATGCCAATTTTGGATTGGAATTGAAAATAGAAATGTCTTTAGGTACTTAAATACGGAGATGTTTTGGCTCTCAAAGAGAGACTAGGACCAAGCCTAAGTCTGGGTGTTTAACTACGACGCGGTCTAAGCCGAAAGTCGCTTATAATCATAAACAAAGAACCGCGAAAGATTTTATATGATACATACTTTCAATAAAAGCTACAAAATTCACATCTTTGTCATGGTGAGACAGAATTTGCTCGATGATAATAAGCAAATATTTAATAGGAACTTGAGTAGAAAATTAAATGACATCAAAACTCACAAAAAGATCCTGGGGTTTGTATTATAGATTTTAAACGTTGAATGAAATTATGAGAGTTGAGGATGTAAAAAGAAATTTTACCTGTAAATTTAGAAAGAATGTTAAATCAAAACTTGACTAGCTTGTAAGAAAAAGAAGAAGAAGATTGGATAGTACTGAAGATTGGCCTAAATTGTATACCTTGTTTGTAAACTTTAGGAAATTCGTATAGACGTAGTGGTTTAAAAACTGAAGGAGTAAATTGACTTTGGGTTTTAGAAAGTGGATCTAATCTAATGATTTCGCTGACCTCCTGTTTAATTGTTGAAGTAGAATTACAAGTTAAATGAGCGTACGTATCCTCTGACAGATTATAATGAATTTTTTCAACGTATTCCGTTTGGTTCAAAATAGGAATTTGGTATGTGGCGAGGAACGTGTTCTGTAAAAGACTCAAGAGCACATGAAATGTTTTTTTAGTAATTCTGAATTTTGTTTTAAAATAAAAGTCAAACTAGATAGATTGACTACCGTTTTCACGAAACCAGTAGTTGAAGAAACTGTTTAAACTACACGATGTTGTACATTTACTTTACAGTACACAAGTACCTTACAATTTAATTAAGGTCATAGAAAACGTATATAGTGCTAACAAAATACAAGGCAGAATCGATGGAGAACTCACCGAGTCAATTCTCGTAGAGAAAGGGATACGACAAGGCGATTCCCTAAATCCATTACTTTTTAATATGATTATGAACGAGATTATAAGGCAAGTACGCCGTTTGAAGAGATACAAAGTGAATAACCGCAATATAACAATTCTTTGTTACGCCGATGATGTTGTGCTTGTTGCAGAAAACGAAGACGATCTCCAGAGATTGCTGTATTGCTTTAACTATGTAGCCAAGTCTTTGAACATGGTTATTTCTGCTTCCAAAACAAAAAGCTCGACAACATCTAAAATATCTCTCAGATGCAAACTTGTTGGCAATGGTCAAATTATACAACAAAAAATGAAATTTAAATACCTAGGCATAGAACTCTCCGGATATGGTGATGTCGAGTCAAAAATAAGACAACAAACAAACCAAGCACTGAGGGTGGTTGGGTGTTTAAATGACAGAATATATAAAAACAAATACCTACATACTGATACTAAGGCACAAATATATAAAACTGTTATAAGACTTATAATGACATACACAGCAGAAACCCGACCAGATACAGCAAAAACCAAAACGTTATTGGAAGTTAACGAAATGAAAATCTTACGAAAGATTGATGGAAAAACTTTAATAAACCAAGAACAAAGTGACAACATAAGACGAACGTGTAGAGTGGACAATATTAACAATCGGGTGTTAGGTAGAAAAAAGAAGTAGAATGAACATATAAATCGAATGGGGCAACAAACAATAGTAAGAATAGCACGTGACAAATCACCTATAGAGAGAAGAAGTGCAGGAAGATCACGAAAGAGATGGAGCAATAATCTCACCGTCAATCAATACTAGGAATAGAATAAACAGGCAGTTACCTACAATAAAGAAGGAAGAATAAAAGAAGAATTGTCTACACTTTCGTTTCAAAGTGTATACCAAATTCCTTGTTTATGTGGTTTAGTTTATTGTTGTTGTATTAAGAAAAGACATATTTCTAAGTCTGCTGTTGCTAAACATTATTTCTCGACGAGCTACAACATATATTTTAATAACGCTTGGTTATTGCGAAATCTTTAATAGGAAAGTCTCGATTATTACTGGTTTATCAAAAACGCGCTTTTTTATAAACGTAACGCAATCAGAGTTGAGCTCATCCTACTGCGACAAAACTTCTTTTATAAATACGGAGACAACTTCCATAGAATTTAGAATCTGGCTTTTTTCACAAGTTGATTACTTAACTTTGTAGCGATTCCTTGTTATTTTAACGTTGTAAATTTCGGTTACAAGATAAACATGGTACAAACCTGGAAGACGTTTTAATTTTAGTATAAACAATATAATATTAAGAAGTTTTGATAAGAATTAGAAATACAACAATTTCAACATAAACGTATTCCTGATATTAAGTAAATTACCATCTCAAACGTTGCATTACTTCCCAAACACCAAACTGGTTACTGTTGTAGTCACAAATAAGTTTAAAAAATACCCAGCGAGTCTAATTAGTATTTTTATGAGACTCTTTAGGTACACACTAATTGATACTACAAACAAAAACAAACATTAAAGTTAACCGTAAAACTTAAAAGTGCATCATACATCAACGACTCTTTGTATAAACATCGGTTACATCTACAATCAAAATTTATTATAAATTGACTGTATGATGATTGATTCAAAAATTCCGCTGAGCTACATGTGTTCACTTTGAAGTTTGCGTGTAAACTGACACAAACGTGAATCCAAAAAAAATGAGCTTTAACGCTACCAACTAAATTTAAAGATGCGAAATATACCGACAAAACAAATATTTTTTAGTGTTGAAAACATTTATAGGGAGCTGGATTCGAAGGCTCGTGTAACGAAACAATGAAACGCTCAGATGAAACAAATCTGGAACTTGCGGTGGTGCCCAATTTCACTTAATTTTTCGTATTTTTCAGATGCAGTGTTTGTTATTATTAAACAAGATATTCCTTATAATTCGTTTTATGTTTTAAAAATACAATGTCTTAATTTCACTCAACAGTGATGAAAAATGATTATAGTAATTGCAGAATTAGATCCGCGTGAGCTTCCGCCTAGTACGCTGCAAAAACGGTAAAATATAGATGAAAATTGCACATAAACAATTTATTGAGCACAAAATTTACTGCAAAAAAGTCTGCGGGAGTGTATAATTATATCTAATAGTTTAAGAGTTACAGAATTTTAATGTAATTTTTGTGCAACTTTGCACACGTGTATCTTATAAACTATTGAAGGTAATTGTACCCTTCCGCTGATTTTTTTTATAGTAAACTTTGTCCTCTAGAAAAATGTTTATGTGAAACTTTTTTCTATCTTGCACCGTTTTACGGTAATAGTTTATTGGTTTTTTAAGTTATTAAGCAGATCATTTCAATACAAAAATTGTGGCGGTTTCGATGCAGGCATAATTTACATAATTTACTCTTACGAAACTACCCTTAGTTGCAAAAAAGCAACTCGATCGAAACACAGATAAAAACTATCAGCAATTACTGGTTTAAGTCATAAACAATTTCACTGTAAAGTTATCAACATAGAACGAAAGCATATAAAATAAAATTTAAGTAAATTTTGAATGTTGAAATTGTATCAACAGTCAAGCAATTGTTAATATTATTAGCGTTATAAATCAGTTAAGACTAGAGAGACGATTTATGTTATAGTAAAGTTCATTTATTTAATGTTTTTATAGTCAGTAGCGCATTTGTTTAATATTAATAGGAGAAAAAATTATAGAATCGGTAAATTTTTAAATTGTTAAGGAGATTCATTGTTATTGGTTAATTTTGAAATTATTCAAATTACCAGTTCACCAATAATAAATTCGTTAATTTTCAAAATGTATTTTTTACATATGTTTCGAGCTTTAAAATAATGAAGCTCTTCTTCAAAAAAGTCTAGAAAAATATTTACAACTTATAAAAAGTTAAGATTACAAAAAAAATTTTAACTTACATGTTTGAAAAATGTCAAATATGAAAATATGTAACTAGATAATTAAAAAATCTAAGTTTTACAAAATGTTAAATGTAAATTATTTTAAAAAAGAAAGATGGTGCAATTTAGAAACCAATTTAAGAAAATTTAAGTTCAAAATCATAATTGTAATTGGTTTGATCGTTCAACAAAAAAAAATTTTTTGATATTTTAATATAAATCAACTCTAGTAATTTAAGAATTTGTTTGTTATTGATGTTATTAAAAAGATGAAACAAGTTGTAAGAAAAAAGAGTATGACGAGTATGACGATTATCCAAAACATATTGTGCAAATGTAGATTTTACTGAATTTCGATTAAAAAATAGTTCAAAATACATTAATAGTATACATTCTTATTTTTGAAAATTGTGATAAACCTTGTTCATTATATGTATATACACTTGAGATGCTAGTTTGATTTAATATAACATTTTTGTTTTTTTGCATTACCTTGTGCATTATTTGTTAAACCTACTGTATATATTTTAAACTAATTTACCGGCAATTTTAAATTACTAAGAAGTAGAATAATTACAATTAAATGTTTAATTAATTAATGTGAATAACATAAAACTAAGATTTTTTTTAATTTTTTCGTTTGTTTTTAGGAATTATTTTCTATTAATTAAGTTAAATACGTAAATGTTTATTTTTTTACTGATACTTTGTTTTTAAATTTATGTACTCTTAAGATCATTATAAAACAGATTATTAGCCGAAAAAGCTTTTGCAGATTTAGAGTTTAAACAAAACAATTTATAATAACAACCAATTACGAAAACATCTACAAATAATTGGAGCACAAAAACGTGTTCATTTATTTTTTTTTAAATACACAAATATAATTTATTTATGATGAATAGAACTTTCAAAAAGCAAAATTAAGCATATGTTAAAAAAGCAACAATATTTTGTAATTTTATCAATAATTTTAAGTAACTTTTACCAAGACGAAGTCGCGTTTAATTTATTCTTTTTGATAGTATTTAAAGATCAATTATTAAAAACTACACTCCAATTACTTAGTTTATGAATTTGATGAATCAATTAATATTACAAGTAAGTAAATATTCCTAAAATTAAGTTTTTAATAGTAGTAATAATAATTTTTTCGTTAAATACATAAAATATGTAATACAGTAATATGTGTTTTATTATGAAACACGTTAAGTAACACAGTTTTAGTCAAAATAGGATAAAAAAATAAATTAAACTTAATTCAATAAATTCTGTTTCGAAATTCACTTAAAATGTTTCTTAGAGTTGTACATCAAAACTGCTATAGGGATAACACGTTTTCAGTAATTAGAAATAGTAGTCCCAGATCGAAGGGTTTGCTAAATATTCAGGATCGGCGACACCTATACATCAGAGCTATACCCTCTTCGGTGTGTTCTGCATACGAAACTCATTTTCCATCATCGCCCCCCTTTGCCACTCAAAGTAATCGACTATTTTAATGACAATTTAGTAGTTTTTTTTTAAACAAACTTGTGTATTCATCAGTCATGCAGACGCTGAACACACTCTTTGATCTTGATTTGCGATGGAGAATAGTTTAACTTACTTTATTTACTTGTTACTCTGTTAAAACTTGAGACTAGTTTTAAATATTCATTAACTAACCGTGATGTATTTAAATTTGAGTGGAGTTTAGACCAACAAACATTATCACCATTAACTATCTGAAAAGATGTAAAGAATAAATAGTTTGTACAGAAACTGTTTTTCATTACGTTATTTTTTTACAAGTGTAAAATTCTCTCATTTTAATTATGTGTAGTACTTTTTTGTACTTAAACTACTAAAAAATAAAAGTAATCAGGAAAACTCAGATAATATACACTTAAAGAATCTTAAAACACTCAATGAAAACAATCAATATATGCACTAAAAATATGCTTTTTTTTAATATACATATATGCATATGTTCTAAGTTATCTAAAAAAAAATAAAATTAAAAATTGTAGGCGTCTCACTTCAGAAGACGTCAATAGAACCAATTTAATTCTTTTTTGTTAAAGGTTTTAACTGTAAATTAAAATTGAAGGGTTTGGTGCAAAAAGGGTATAAGTGTATAAGTAGACAATTTGAGTTAGTGCTTTTATTATCGTTTTTGCAAAAAACATTGTGAGGTTTTAGTTTAGTGTGTTATGCTACTTCTCTAAAAATGTCACTGCTAAGATCAAAATGCACTTTGTATGTTTTTTGTACTAACAGAGGGTAGGTTTAACTTGACATATATGCGTTTTAATCAAAAATTTTAAAAAATCACTTGTACCCTTTTTGCACCAGACCCTTCAATTATCATACCCGCAAAAATTCCCTATATTGAGAATACTATTAATACGTACAAATTTTTTTATAACTTTTATCATTTTTAATACGATGCAGAATTTTTTGTAAATTTTATTCTTTTTTCCATGATGCTTAATTTTGTTTTTTACAGTTTCAATACGTCCTGTAAAATATTTTATTTTTGCAGTTTAGTAATTGACGAAGCAATATAAACAATTTTTTTTAAATATGTGCTAAGTGACGTTTCAATTATGGATTTTTTTTAAATCTACACATTTTTTTTATAACAGTAGAACTATCTAAGTCAAAACTGCAAATTACAACTGTAATTCTTTCAAAGTTATCTGTTATGAAATCAACATAATTGGACTACGTTTCCTACCTAGTCATCACAGATTGGGGTAGTAAAAACACATTGTTTAAACATATTTTATACACCTGTAGTCTAAGAGGGACGTTTAAAAATATTTAACACGATTGTATTTACAATCGGAAATTCTATTCTTCAGAAACTCGACAAGTACATGTATTAAGTTAGGAAAAAATGTTTTTAAATTTTGTTTTGTTTTTATCATCCTTAAAAACCTTTTGGCACGGGTTCAGAAAAAATACAGATTTTTGCGTAAAGTTGTTGCAGAAGACACGTATACCTTCTTTGTTAAAAATGATTTTAAAAAAAATGGATTGTACAATTTTGCAATTAGGATATTGCAAAATACCAGCAAACTCCATAAATCCTAGTTGAAATTTTCTTGACTTAAAACCTTGGTTTAGTTTGTAGTGATACGATGCTCCACCAAATCTTAAGGTTTTTTTTTAAATTTTGTGTGTAGCGGTTCTCAAGTGTTAATTAACTTGAAATTTATTTTGCAAATTGTTGTAAAAAAACCTAAAAAGCTTAATCAATGCAATAAAAATACATAAAATCTTAAGCTTTCGCGGTTATGTTTATGATTATAAGCGACTTTTGGCGTAGTTAAACACCCAAACTTAAGCTTGGTCCTAGTCTCTTCTTGAGAGCCAAAACAAGAAGTAGAACTTGGCCTTTGCCGTATTGTCGTTCGTGAACCCAAACAAACTGACGTTTCGCAAGACATTGCAGCTTGCATCTTCAGAGTGGTAAATGTCACTGAAAGAAAAAGTGTAAATGACGATATTTATACCAAAAGCGATTAGCGTGATTAACGGCAGTAGCAGAACACGTGTGGAACCAAGGACACAGGTGAACTTTGACCAAGCGAAAGTGTTGGCTAGAACTCCTTTCTACTAATCCGTAAAGCTGTGGAAATAGAAAAACGTCCATGTAATATGAACCGAGAAGGCGGCTTAAGGCTTCGCAAATATTAGTCTCTTCTTGATCAGGCCCGGTGAGCGCCTCGTAAAAATGCATTTCATCAGCACTCATAGCCAAATTAATGTCGTCACACTCAAATGAAGGTTTTTCTGCAAACGTGTTCAAATTTGATGGTTTTTTATTCGTTGGAACTGTCAATTTTTGTTTTACTAATTGTTTTTGAATTTTTCGAGCAGTCATTAACCTTAACATTTTAAAAAAGTTTAACACCTCATGTAACGTAAATTTTCTTCTGTGATGGCACCCATACACGGTAACCTTTAGCGGTATCCGAGTAACCAACTAACGTGCCTTTTTTGCCTTTAGGCAAAAATTTACTTTTTCTGTGTGACGTTTTGGTACCGAACGCCTGCATGTAACGAACGTGTGGACGCTTGTCCATCCGTAGCTCATAAGGCGTTTTAGTCTTCAATACTTTGGTCGCGCATCGACTCCTAATGTGGTTTGCCATTGCAATCGCTTCAGCCCAGAAGTATTCGAGAAGTCCCGACTCCGTTAACATGCAGCGTTAGATTCAACTAAGGTTCTATTTTTACATTTAATAAAAGTAATTTTTTAACCGATTTTTTACGCTTTGTATATTAGTTTAAAAAATTTGCGCTAGGTGTTTTGCACATGCATTAGATTTTTCTGCATTCTATTTTGCGCAAACTCCAATTTATTTTATGTTTTGACTGGATTAAATTAATAGTTTTTTTTTTATTTCTTTGTTGTGAAAGTGAGTAATTGGTTTTTTTATTTGACAATTTAGTCAAAAAAATTAATTGGTTTATGTTTAAATTCTTAAATTTGAGTTTGCAGCAGGTGTATATTAAAAATTTTTTTGAGTTTGAGTCAGTCGTCAATTTTTTGTTTAGTTTAGCTTAGTATCTCCTGCTGCTGATGAGCCTCAAAAAGGCGAAACGGCCGTCCAGTAGTTCACTCTGGTGGCATTTGCACCATTGCATTGACATTGCTTTAACCTAATGTCCTTTAGGTTGTGGTTTTATTTTGCAGTTCTATTCAAAGCTATTTTGAATTACGCGTGTGTAAACCTAACCTACATCGTTTACCACCTTTGTAGCTATTTACACTTAGATGTTAATTTTTTACTATTATGTGTTCATATAGAATTTTAAGCTTTTACTGTTTTTTTTTTGTTTAGATTAGAAACGAGTTTTGTCTTAGGTTGCATTAAAATGGGACACTCATTCTATATAACGTGTCTAAGATAAGAATGCACAGCAGAGAAAACAAGAAAAAATACAAAGTGACTTAAATTAAATTTATTTAAGGTATGCATACATGCCGGTTGCAAAACGTTGAACAATAATACATTTTGCGACCGGCATGTAAATATACTTTAAATAACAACTTTTTTCTAATTTAAACCACTCTGTATCTTTTACCGTTTACAAAATCCCTATGCACTCTTGGATACGTTGTATAGGCCGGTACGCGACATTTGGGAGCCAGCGATTGGGCGACGGCGTTTGGGCACCAGCCGTTTCGGCGCCGGGCGTTTGGGCGCCAGGCGTTTCGGCGCTAGAAAAAACTTGAATGGAGTGAAAATGAAATGGAAATCTTATGTTATTGGATAACATTTTTTGACATGCGCCAGATCAAAATTTGATGTATGTACTACGTTGGTTAACAAAAAATGTATGTAAGTACAATTTCACTTTCAGTCCATTAAATAAATAATACAATAAAATAAATAACGATGAAAAAAGAATTTATTAACATGCACTATAAAAAATAAACAAAACTAAACGTGTGACATGTACACTTACAAAATCAAAAATTAAATTAGATGTATTAACTACGTTGGTTAACAAAAAAATCATGTAAATAGAATTGCACTTTCACTTCATTAAAAAGTTATGAGAAATGCCTCTGAGATACTCAATAATTGTTCGGTTCTCAAAGTCTTGAACGATTGTGGTAATTTTGTTATCGGCAGCTTGGTACTTTGCCCTTTTATGAGGAGGTGCTTGGCCACCTACAAATTTTTCATATAATGCGTCGCGTCCTTTCTGGACGCTCCGCAGGCCATCGATAAATTTCCACAGCGACGGATGGTCCATACCTAATTGGCACTACAAACTACGATGAGCAGTTTCCGCAAAATTATTGGTACGATCTTTATTATTACGCACTCTTTGGTACACGTTCCAAATATTTGGCGAAAATAGCGCTCTCCTGCGTGTGTGGTTTCTATTTCGCCTTCCAACCTAGTTATCTTCGAACCAGTTTAAAATTGGTTGCAATTCGTTCGGTAATTGTGCAGAAACCTCTTCAATTGCGTCATCAATGTTATCTAGAGGAGTAAAGGCTAATGCAACTATCATCCGTGCAGAAAGAGCAAATTCGGGATTTTGCTTCTTAAAAGATAAAACAGGCAACCTAGTAATCGTGCCGTTGGAAATGCTTTAGCAGCTGATCCAATTACGGCTAGTTCGTAATCCAACAAAACAATTTCAGGTTGAAATTGCGGCCACATTTCTTTTATAATTGAAAGCAGCCGATCGTACCGTTGCCGTTGCTTGTTTGGCAATAAGGCGTACAAAACTGGAAATACGAATCCACCCCTGTTTGCCAAAATATCGTAAATTTGGTGGAATAACGGAGGCGCTTGCCGAAATGTTCCATTCATAAAAATTTGTTTCATGTGCTGGCTCCATCATGCGGTATCTTCCGTTCCAAATAATAATATTCTAAATGGGTCCAGCTGCTCTGATCCGATATCCTTCAATAAGAACATCTCGAATTGTTCAGGAGCACATTCGTATAGTCTGTACGCTTCCGGAATTACTAAGGTTTCCAGATCTATCGGAGTTAGGGGTGCAGCAGCAATACGGTTTTGCGTCCGCTGACACAATTTTCTTATAGCATCCTTGTTGGGCAACTGCCTTTGAACTGCAGGCCCAGTGCCCTCCAGAGCATGGTTAAGTATTTGGGCAAGAGTCTCCATGGTTTGTTCAGCACGTCTTTTAATATCAACTTTGATTTTAGAAACACCTACGCATGCCACATCACTACCATGATTGTGGTTACCCGAGGAGCACAAATATTCGTCAACCACTGTTGTATAGACACGACCTAGGCACTTGTCCGCTTTTCGCTCACATCTCCAAATTTTTTTTCTTCCATCTTTGCTTGCCGTGTCAAAAACGTACATGTAACCATTATAGGACACCTTTTTTTTGTTCCGCTTACTTTGATTATCTTCCATAATTAAATGTAGACTTGGACACTATTACGCTCACAAAATTATGGCAACAAATATCTGTAGACAACTGAAGAGACTGATGTGGAAGAGTAAGTTTAAATACTAAAATTTTCTAAATACAATAATCTTCTTAATTGCTTTCTGAGCACACGACAAAAGCTTTGCAAATAATAATGGGTACGTAATGATTCCAATTATTAGGATTTACACTAATCTTTTTAATTGCTTTCTGATCACAGGACAAGACAATAATTAAAATATTTTTCAGATTAAATGTACTACAATTAAGAAAATACCAATATTGCAAAATTTAAATATTTAATAACATAAAGGGTAATGTAAAGTAGCGTTTTGAAAGTGCGTTGGTAAAACTTTCTGGCATTACATAATTACGGCGCCGAAACGCCCGGCGCCCAAACGCCCGGCGCCCAAACGCCTGGCGCCCAAACGCCCAACCGCCGGCGCCCAAACGTCCTGCTTCGTGTATAGGCTTAGTCCTCGTTTTTCTTTGTAAGCCAAAACAAGGAGTTTAACTTGACTTGTGCCATTTTGTCGTTTGTGAACACGAACAAACTGACGTTTCGCGAAACATTACAGCTTGCATCTTTAAAGAGCTAACTGTCACTTGGCTTTTAATTCAGACGTTTTACTAAACCCGAGTGTTTATTGACACGATCATAAACATAATAGATAACTAATCCAAAGTCTGAATAACAATCTATTTCAGTGCAAACATAAAAATACCTACTTTTAGCTGAAAGTAATAAACCATTCAAATGTTGGTTTTAAAATAGATAATTAAATAAACCATTATTCTTTGTTCTTTTTTCTCATATCAAATCCAATCGTATTTCTAAGTTTGACTATCTATTTTAGAAGCACTTTGTACATGAAAACCTATAATGGATACTTTGTGACTGACACTGTTTTTACTTAAAAGATACAATTCGAACACAATTTAAATAAATTTTATTTGTTTATTAAAATCCATATATTATACAGCAGTTTTAACTGTTTTTAATAAATAATGTAATTCTTTTATTTAAATACATACTACATATTTTAAACTAAATGTGACGCAAAAGGTAGAATTGTATCTATTCACCCGATTAAAGGTTAAGAGTATAGTAATCAGAGTTTGCACCTTGCTTTAAGGCATAAGATAAGTTTTGATCGAGAGTTTGCAACCAATTAATTTGTGAAATTTATCAGCTTTGTGTTTATAATTAGAAGTTTACAAAAAATTAGATAACATACGTGTTCTGTTTATTTTGTAACAAATTGAACTCTGCGAGTTTAGCAAATTCTTTGATCCTTCCTCGTAAATGTTTTATGTTTTTAGCTTTTGTAACTTAAATTATTCGTCGAGAATTTGTTACAAATCGTTATTGATTCTTTCTTCTGGGATAATATTACCCCAAGAGCTTTTTTATTTTGAAATCGTGTAAATTATTTTGATATATGTTTGAATATTTAAAACAAAACATCTTATGTGCTTAAATGCAACCGTTTTTTTTATTGAAAAATTACATTTCGGTTGGATGATTTTGAAAATGTTTTCTAAGATACGTTGCTTAATGTTGCTTTATTTGAAATGTAAATACAAAAAAGTCTATAAAAAAAGCGTAGTTTTAGAAATTGCCGTAAAATAACCTTGTCTAAGGACAGTTCACCCAAAAACGTAACCTGTAACTTATAAGCCTCGCAGGACTGTGCAACTAGTATAAATTTTTGAGCCACCGCAAATTGCATATTAAGTATTGATACAATTTCTGGACGCATTGCCTGAACCGCTGTTTACTGCACTACGGGTGGTTGGCGAACGATTGCCGATGTCGATCCGTATCCGTTCCGAAGCCACAGTTTAGCGACTCCCTATGGATCCCCTTGATTTTTAGCATTCCACTCGTCCGTATGTAGCTTATATTATTCATGCTTACGTGTTCTACGTATCTGAATGCAATGCTGGTTTTACAGACTGCGCTCACATTATTTTTGCGTATAAAAATTCCATGTAATGGCACCTATGAATTTAGACCATATACATCAAAGAGTACAACTTTATTTACTAATTATATTATGCTCAACAACACAATCAGATCAAACTCAATTACATTTGTATTTAAGATCATTTTTGCGTTTACTGTATTTGAAACACTAAGCAGTTTAATTAGAACGCTCTTGATAGTAATCACATTAAATTGGTTACTACGGAAGCATACCTTTGAACGTATTTACCACAATTAATCCTATAAAAGCATTTACCTTGTCAATTTTCTACTGTAAAATAACAAAAAAAATTTCATCAGTCATAAATAACTAAGTGTTTACTGACTATTCGTTTAACAAATAAGAACCGCCAGCAAAAGAACAAGACTTACAGTTGTGTTTAATTATGCTTTAATTCGAATGTACTCTACTTTGCGCTTAAAAGTTCTTGCTTAAATTGAACAAACATTTCTTATTCCATTAGATAATGCTTTGAAATGATGTTGGTTAGAAAAACTATTTAATGGTATATTTACACTTGCTCTTGCTTCTACGCTATAAGAGTGTCTATCACGTATCTCACGAGCCACTTGAAGTTCGTGTAACCCTTTAATGTGGATCGCAACGACGTTTCAAATAAAAATAAGAAATACTTACTTTTTCAACTAAAAGTAGCACTTGTAGGACGCTTTGTGAGTTTTACGTTATACATCATTGTTAAATAGCCAAGACAAATCTTAAAAACGCATTTTTGTAGAATACAGACTATGGCAGTATTTGTTAAAAACTAAACTTAAACGCAAGAACAGGTGCGGCTCCAGCAGTTTATTTTGGGAGGTGGGGGGGAGGCATGTCACATTTTTAAATGATAATATTGCGTTAACATGGGCGTATTCAGATAGTGGCAGGGGTGGGGAAAGCAGACGCCCCCCCTCCCTATAAACAGACAAAAGAATAAATGTTTATAATTTGATAAAACGAAACAATTAGGTAAAGTGATAGCGAAATCTTTTTTTATTTTTATTAGCAATTCATACCGCATGAGTTCTACTTTCCCCACTCACTACGTTGCGCAGCGTGCAACGTAGGAAAAACCCACAAAAATACATATGATTCCTCCCACACATATTTCAAATACTGTCTGTAGGACGAAACCAGTCAGGCGGTTTTCTGTTTCTGATGGGTCTCGTCGCACAATCATGACTAGTGCTTGGAGCATCTGCAATGGTTTCAGCTTCCCAAATAGGTTCCTTAGAACTAACCTTCTCCGTTGCAGGTTCTCCAACCACCTCTAATCTATCGTCGTTATTAACAATGATGTCATTGAGATCAACAATCAAAGGAGGTGTCAAAACATCTAATTCATCATCATAATCATAAGAAGGTCCCTTGATTATTTGATCCGAATGCCTTCTCCAAATAAGATTTTCATTAGTAATCGTTTTATAGTTCCTAGATCCATTCTGTTATTTTCTAATTTTAGCCGGTACCCAACTCGGTTTAGAACGTCTATAATCGCGCACATACACATTTTCACCTTCATGAAACTTTACATTTCTTTTTGTCACTCCCGCACAACTCCTCGGTAGTCTCTTTCTGTAGACAATTCCTTCCTCCTTACGCCAATACTGACAATGAAAGATCAAGCCGCATTCTTAATTTTCTTCCGATTAACTCCCGTACTGGTGTGAATACTATTCCTATAGTGTAGTAGAAATCTGTTTAATGCAGCAAAGATGTCCACCGATTTGTTTCCTTCAATCGCTCTGGATACGTGTCTGATTCCATTCATCCATAGTAAATGTTTGAAAGTTTTTGACACGAATGAACGTCCGTTGTCTGTTACGATTTTAGGTAATTCCCATCGACTAAATATTTCTCGTAACTTGTCCACCGTATTTTATGAGGTAATATTCTTCATATAAATTACTTCCATCCACTTTGAGTACGAATCTATTACAATCATAGACATTTTATTATGTAATGGTCCAAAAAAATCTATATGTATTCGCTCCAAAGGTTGTTCAGTTTTAGGCCAATCCATTACTTCAGTTTTTGGTGGGCTATTTCTGTGTTTTGAACAAGCTACACAACTTTTACAATATTCTTCAACATTTTTGTCGCACGAAGGCCACCAAACAAAAGATCTGGTTAAGGATTTACATTTAACTATACCCATGTGCGTTGAATGTATTTTCTTTAGAATTTCCTTTCTGCAACTGCCTAGAATGATTAATCTGTGTCTCCACATTAGCAGTTCATCTTCAATTTATTGTAATTTGATCTCTTCTAATAAAATAAGGTTTTAGTTCATTTTCTTTACATTCATTTGGCCAACCTTCCAAAACAAAATCGTATAATTTTCGTAACAACTCATAGTTCTTGGTTTCGTTTTGAATCAATTCTTTGTTTAATCTCAACACTTCTTGTTTTTCAATTAAATTCAAATACGTAAAATCTTCATCTTCTCCTATATCATTTTCTAAATTAATTTTAGTTTCATCAATGAGCCTTGACAAACAATCCGCCACATTCTTATCTGATTTAACGTACTCAATGTCGTAATTAAATGCTGATAGAAATAGCGCGTATCGCTGCAAACGACTCGTCGCCATTGTCGGAATTCCCTTTTTCGTCCCAAAAATCGATAAAAAAGGTTTGTAATCCGTCATCAATGTGAAATGACGTCCATACAGATACTGTGTAAATTTTGACACGCCGAAAATGATACTATAGGCTTCTTTGTCAATTTGGGAGTAAACTCTTTGCGTTTTAGTCAACACCTTTGACGCAAAAGCTATAAATCGTTTCTTTCCATTTTTATATTTATGTGTTAAAATTGCACCGACTGCAGTTGATGAAGCATCCAGTATCAATTTGATAGGAATCGTAGGATCGTAATGTGTTAACACAGTGGTAGAAAATATTTTCCTCTTTAATGACTCAAAGCCTTTATCGCAACTTTGATTCCTGTTCCAAGAACTTTCATTTTTCAAAAGGTTGTAAAGGGGTTCACACATAGTAGCAAAATTAAGTATAAAAGAACGTTAATAATTGAACATTCCCAATGCGGATTTCAATTCTGACGCAAACCTTCCTCGTCTATAATAAATCCAAGATAATTCACCAATTTTTGAAAAAAATCGCATTTTTCTTTCCTAATTGTTAAGCCATGTTTCTTTAGTTTCTCGAATACCAAATCCAATCTATGAAGATGCTCTTCTTTATTTCGTCCGGAAATTAAGATATCATCCAAGAAACACGTTACGCCTTTCAACCCAATTAAAAGTTTCTCCATTATCAATTGAAATATTGAGGGGGCTGTTTTAATTCCATAGGGCATTCGGTTATACGCAAATAACCCTAAGTGTGTACTTATGGTGGTTAACGATTTGGATTGGTCGCTCAACAATATTTGTTGATAAGCCGAATTTAAATCAATTTTCGTGAAATATTTCCCACCCGCTAATTTAGAGAACAAATATTCGATACGAGGCAGAGGATAACTGATATTCTCTAAATACGGATTTAGTGTAATCTTGTAGTCACCGCAAATTCGCACCGATCCGTTCGACTTCAGTACAGGAACAGTGGGTGTTCCCCAATCACTCATTACTATAGGGGATAAAATATTTTCAACAACCAGTCTATTAATTTCGCTTTCCACTTTACCTTTCAAGGAAAATGGTAGTGGACGGGGTTTAAAAAATTTTGGTTCTGTGTCCATTTTTATTTTTAAATCGACTACTGCTTCCGTAAATGTCCCTAATTTGTCATTGAAGACATCTGTACGTTCTGTACTGCTTTTAAGATGTGCTGATTTTTGCTGAACCAATCACGAACCAAAATTGGCGGTCCCCCATATTTAATTACAAAAATATGGATTGGCTGCCTTCCATTTGAGCTTTTTTTTATGTCATTAAAACAACACTTAGTGGATTTATGATTTCACTACTGTAAGATTTTAGTTTAATGTCCGTTTTGTTTAAATGCGCGCCGGGGAACAGGTTAATAAATAAAAAGTCATTCATCGCGGATACCGCAGATCCTGTCCAGCTCGAATTGCAGGTACACATCATTTAAACATACGTCCACTAAAATCGGTTCCTCAACACGTAATTTATCTTTCAAATTACTAAGAGGCAACAATTGTTCGTTATCAATGTCTAAACTGTACAAAGTATCCACAAAATGAGAGTTTATTGGTTTACGTTGAGCGTTATTACTACACTACAAACGCTTTGTAAATGTCCTTTTTTCCCACATTTATGGCAATGATAGTTTTTGTAATTACAGTTTGTTGACACATGTGAGTTTTGTCTGCACACATGACATTTACCCTCTTTGCGAGAAGTATTAAAATGTGACTTCTTACCTTTTTGTAGCTTGGTTTTCGTTTCTTTACCTACTTGGTGTACGTCCACAGGTTCCGATTTGATAGCTGCCACCGACGTTGATGGACCTCCCAAACGCCTTTGGAAAAAATCTCCCTGATCGTCACCCTTACGACCTGATCGCGTCGCCTCCAATGTTTCATATGTTTTAGCCTGCTTTTCCGCTTCTTGGAATGTAATGTTTTCGTCGCTCAAAAATAATTTGTCTTTGATTTTACCATCATTATAACCGATAATGAATTTATCGAGCATGATATTATTCAAATTATTTCCGAAAATACAATGTGTGGCTAATCTACGGACTCGCGCCGCCCAATCGCTACATAATTCGTGTTTTGTTTACGCGCACTGTAAAATTGCTTTCTTTCAGCAAATATTGCACGTTTAGGATTAAAATGGTTATTAAATAGTTCAATTAATCCGTCGAACTCTTTTTCTTCCGGTTTTTCCGGCATACAAAGGTCTAATATTAATGTTCAAATCACTTAATGCGTTCAAAAATAAAGCACGCTGCTTACCCGATTGATCGATATTATTGGCAGAATAATATTGTTTCATTTTACGTAAGAAAAGTACCATTGGTGTACATTAGAATCAAATTCATGTAAACTACCATGCACACTCGCGGATACATTGTTACCGTTATCGTTTCTAACTTGCACATATATGTCCGGATTTATATTTAATGTCATTTTAATTCGCACTATTTCACTATCGAACTATCCCATCCTCGTCGCCACTGTTACGTATGTTAATACCATGGATGATTTTTAATTAAACACCGGAAGGATATTTTACACGTTTATTAGCAATTGATACCGCATGAGTTCTACTTTCCCCACTCACTACGTTGCGCAGCGTGCAACATAAGAAAAACCCACAAAAATACATATCATACAGAAACAGGCAAGATCGTAAATACTTGGAAATAATTGATGGTCACAGTTATCTAAAACTTCAACAACAGTTATAGGCAAATAGTTGTTTATCTCTTGTTCTCTTAACCCAGTGATTCCCTAAGTGGTCTATATCGACGCCCAGGGGTCTATATCGACCCCCAGGGGTCTATGACAACCTGCAAGGCAGTGGTGTAGTCGGAGGTATACGCAAGTATACGGCGTATAACAACTTCACAAAAAAAAATTTAGCGTATAACAACTTTTTTCGCATGACTAAAAGAGTATAACCACCTTTTTATTATTGCATGTTCGCTTGTTGGAACGCTGAGCAACGCAATAGGTAGTTTTTAAAATATTTACACTACGGAAATACCATACCCCAATGCTGGTAAACAATTAGCCTAAAAAAGAGTCATCGGAACTGAATTTGACATGCTGACAACAAATTCTTTGTATTGTTAAGTGCATAGGGTATTAGTAGTGGGTGGTAGCCCGTAGCCGACCGATAGATCGGTCGGCTACGGGTAGCCTCCGACACCCTTATAGCTTCTTTTAGGTTCGAAGTTCGACTTGCAGGTTGTAATTTAATATCCCTTTCGTTTGTCTTCTTGGCGGTAATTTTCTTCAGTTAAATGCTGCGTTTTGTGTTGGTTAGTAGTTAGTTGGCTGGTGCTACTGGTTTATTGTTTAGAGATGAAACGGCAAAGAGATTTATTACATTTTCTTAATATAAAATTGCTAAGGCGACAGTCAAATAATAACGATGAAAGTGTGCTACCGGGAGTGCTGAGAATTTAACATCAAACAATACATTTACATTACAACGAGGATCTTTTCAAAATAGTGACAATGAAAATAAAAACCAGCCTATATCCTTCTATTTGGAACGAAAACCAATGGAATACCTGTAAAAACAACAATCCGTGGTTAGAAGCAAATAATGGCAAGCTCGGGTGTCGCATATGTCGCGAAATATCTTCCAAAGGTTTAGGATCTTTTAAGCAACAGGGCCTCAGTTTAGCTCCAGAGTGGTGTGAATGTCACAATTAAGTAATTTGCGGTGCAAGATAAAAATACACGTAGATTACAAAGCCCACAAGTTCGCAATAGAAATAAATGACCAGGCTGCAACAAATGCCTTGGCACATGTAATACACAAGGAGTCAGCGCGTCGATGAAGTCACTAACCGAATTTTTAGAACTGCCTATAATATTGCCAAATCAGATCGCCCTTTTAGCGATCATAAATATCTAATTAAATTACAGAAGTGCAACGGTGGAGACATAGGTATAACTTTACACTCGCGATACAGTGCTTCGCAGATCGTACAACACATTGCAAAAGAAATGAAGCGAAAGATGATTGCCCAAATCGTTCAAAATAATATAAAAATATCGGTATTGATAGACGAATCATCTACTATTGAACGAATCACATCATAAATCGGTTTTTATGTTCTTGGATTTAGTGGAACTTCAAAATCAAGGTGCTAAACACATAACCGAAGTCTTATTAGCAACATTAAAGGAAAATGGATTTTGTTACATGCCAAAGCTAAAACAATGTCACTGCCTGAAATGAGGTAACATAAACGAAGATGTGCCGGTTGCTCAGTGGAGTCGGGGTGGGTTATAATTTAAAATTCCGTGATAACTTGGAAACGAGATTGACATAAAATCGAACTAAAACGGTAAAAGACTCAAAAATCGGTAAGGGCGCCAATCAAGGTCACGATGAGGGTAGCTTCCGGACCCCTGATTACCCGAAAGCTCATCTGGTTGGTTACAACCCCGGAACTTACCTTGAGTTGTAACTATTCTGAAATACACTTAAAAACAAAAATTACGTATGCGGCAGCTGAATGAATAAAAGCTCTTTACAGTTTAACAATTTAACATTTATTGATTGAATATTTAAAAAAAAATAATAATGAATATTAAACAAATTTGATTAAAAGAAATGAAATAAAAATACGTAAGAGAAAACAAACAGAAACAATCTGAATACAAAATTAATATATAAAAGAAAAATAATACAAAAAAAATAGCGTTAACTCGTCTTTTTCAAATCAAACATACTAAAAATAATTTTCAAGGCCTTGACCGCATAAGTAATAAACAATTCAATTAAACTAAAAATACACAAGTTATAAAATATACGTCCGAAACTTTACTTCGAACTAAACGATCCAACAAAATATAGTTTACATATCGTTACATTATTCTTTATGTGTGAGTAAGATTTACTTTTACATACGCACAAAACAAAATTAATTTAATTTAACTTCACGCAAACACCTTTAAGTGTTACTTGAAATAACTAAATTTAACGTTAGTCGTAATTCAATCGGCTCAAATTCAAAGCTTTTACTTCATATCAAACGCGGTTCACTACACGGTAATACAAATTCGTTAAATACCTTTACTCAATTGTAGATTCCAGGTGAACTGCGGGTCACAGTGGTTTCCGAAAGCTACGACTTTAGATTGACTACGGCCGCTCCAGGTGTACCGTAGTCGAATACAAACTCGATGGAACCCCCAAACAATAGAACACCGGCGGAAGATTTATTTCACAGTATAATTTAAGCCGCACAACGGCGAAGAAAAGGATTTTTGCACTCAAAACATCGAAACTAAATCCCTCGATCGTGATTGTTTATTTTTTTTGGAAACCATGAAGTCTATATAAACCGTAAATTACGAAATTTGAAAAATCAAACTTTTCACCACAACACTTAATTTTCACGGTTCCAACTTCCGCGGCATTACATAACGATAGGGTAAAAGTACCCTAATCACTCAACTACATCACGGTATCCGGTACTTCGTAATTGCGACCAACGATTCATCGATTGATCCCCAAAACCAAAATTTTACCACTTTTAAAACTTCGTTTCCCTACTTAATTAATTGAACTTGCGCTGTAAAATCTTTGTAAAAGATAGAACATTAAACAAACGAAGTTAACAAAGATGAAAACTATAATTGGCCATGTGCATCTTGACACGTAGCCCCTCGGCAGAAAACATTTCTCACTAAAAATGCTTAGCTCGCTAAATTGCAGGTGGCTCGTAATCGCGCTTTATAAAAGAACTCAGCCTAAACAAAGTGTAGACACCAAGAAAAATGGATCAACTTACATTCCAAAAGAAAGTCGTAAATTATATAGAATTGTTATTTTACTGAGATAAACAAGTAAAACACTAAATCAAAATCAAAACCACGGGACTTTATGCATTCAAAAAAAATACCAGTAATGATTGTAAAACAACTTGAAATACCAATAACTTAAATCACATGCAATAAAATAAGGAGCAAAACGTTTTTGATGCTAATATTGAACTAAACAAACGTACCAAAATAAAAAAAAAACAGAAAATTCAGCCAGCTGAATCTATTTACGGGGTCTGACATAAAAAGATTACTGCTGAAATCCCAAACGCAGGTTACAATTTACTGAAAATTATCCTTTTCAACACTGGGCTTCTTTTGTTTCTGATGGAGCAAGTGTTATGATTGGCAAAATAAGTGGAGTTGCGACCAGGATAATAGAAACATATCCTTCTGTTCTAAGCTGGCAAGATAAGAGAATGTTAAACAAAGCTTCTAAACAACTAATATTTAAGCATAAAAATTTTAGCATTCAGAATTACCTAGAAAATCCATCTGCTTCCGAACACACAGACTACTCGCTTTGGAAAGAGGTGCGCAAAATAAACGCATCTAATTTCACCAATCAAAAAACGAAAACGGATATTGGGCTCAAAAAGACTCTGAGAAGACTGCTGTTTTGACTAAATATCTAACATCGTTTTCACGCCTTACTCTTTGCAATGTCCTCAAGAAGACCAAAAAGTGAATAATTTCCTGAAATCCCCATTTCTAAAGAGTGTACCACTTAAATCATTTACGGCGAATGAAATGCGCAAAACAATAAATACTAAACCAAGACTAAGAAAGCTTCAAGTTACAATCTGATAACTAGAGACGTTATTAAATAATTGCTTAAAAAAACCATCCATTATTTCACTCAAATCTGCAATGCTATCATGAGAGTAGGTTATTTCCCAAGCCTATAGAAAATAGTCCAAATAGTTATGGTTCCAAAACCAGGTAAATCTCCAAAGGAAGTTTTATCTTATAGTTATAGACTTATTAGTCTTCTTCCAGCGCTCTCAAAAATCTTACCAATCCACCAATTTAGCTTTTGAGACCAACATGGAGCAGTAGAGCAAATATGGTTGACTGGACTGGTTGACAAAATATCCTTTAATTTGGAAAACAGCAGATTTTGTTCAGCTGCATTCTTAGACTCCTCACTTGCTTTTGATAAAGTCTGGCATGCAGGACTATGCTACAAACTAAAAACAACTATTTTCCCAGCAAAGATATACAATCCTTAAATCTTATCTGAATAATAGGCAGTTTTTAGTGAAATATAGAGGTAAATAAACTGATCTTAAGCCAATATCATCTGGCTTCAATACTTTACCTTCTGTACACAGCCAACTTTTCAACTTCACAACAAACCACCTTTGCTTACGACATAGCAATACTAGCATCTCATGTCAAACCTGATACTGCATCTAGATATTTGCAGGCACATTTAAACAGAATTGAACAGTGGCTCAAACTCTGGAAAATTTAAGTTAACAAATCTAAACCCTACCACATTACCTTTACGTTGAAAAGAAGCAACGGACCACTAGTTTTTCTCAATGGACAAAAACTCAAACATTTTGAATCTGTGAAATATTTTGGTGTTCACATTGACCGTAAACTTAATTGGAAAACAAATATCTTTACTAAGCGCACGCAGTTGAGATACAAACTCTAGAAACTTTACTGGCTAATCGGTAATAGTTTTAAAATATCTTTGAACAATAAACTTCTAGTCTACAAAGTCGCCTTAAAACCTATTTAAACATAAAGAATTCGTCTTTGGAGAACAGCGTGCAAATTCAGGGTGAAAATCTTAAAACGTTTTCGAAACAATGTGCTACGTGTGATATGTGATGCCTCGTGGTATGTGCCAAATAAAATGATATTGAATGACTAATTTGTTCCGACAGTGAAAAGCGAAGTACAAAGCTATGCAGCAAAATAAAAATAGATTCAGTGCTTATCCTAATACTCTTGTTCATTCCATAATAGTTAAAAATAACGAACCAATAATACTGAAAAGATTTAGACTCTCAGATTTGCCCTATTGTTTGTTTAATTAACTAATTAATTAATTAGTGATTATTTATTATTCACATTATATGTCTAGTCTAAATCTATTAAAGTAAGCAATATTTTTATTCTTACTTACTTAAGAAATTGTAATGAGAGGGCTCGATGGAACCCTTTTCCACAATTTTATGTATTACAGTTTACGTTCTAATCCAAAAATGCTAAAATATATAAAAAATTTATGAAGTAAAATATACAAAACAGTAAGACAGTGGCGGTGAGGTTGACTTGACTCTTTTTTTCGAGAGCAGCATTAGAATACAGATTAGAATACAGTGTACATCGTTTAACAAAATTACATTGGGATTTAAGGTCTTTAATAACAACCAAATAATAACAAAATCTGATATTTGAAAAAAAAACCAAAACCGAAAAACATGGCAACGGGTCTACGACACAAAAAAGTTTGGAAACTTGATAAATTTTTATTCTTAATCCTAGTTTTTTTGTAATAAAACGATATAGCTTTAGTTTTCTTATACCAGAACTGATTTAATGCATAATTACAAAAATTAAGTTATTTTAAAAAGTATTACCAAAACTTCTACTACCTACTAGCTCGAGATAATTTTTTAGCTAATTTTGTTTTGATAAAAATTTCTATAAATTCAAACAAAATATTGTCACGTTCAAATTCCGAAAAATGAAAAAGACACTGGTAGAAACCATACATTTTTATTTACTTGAAATAAATGTAAAAGATAGAAAGGGTGCCTTTTCAATTACCAAAATTGTTTAGGTATAAAATAACTTGTATTTTTAAAGAAGTAATTTTAAAATGCTACATATTGTTAGTAAAAGAAAAAGAGAATAAACTCGTGACATTTGAAGAGTCGTTTGTGTTTGTTAATTGAATTTCCCAGCTACAGTTGTTGCAATTACACTAAGCGTAAAGGTTAACTTGAATGTTGTAAAAGAAAATTCAATTAGAATTATATGAATAAATAATTAATTTTGAACGAAATGTGTTATTTTTGTAGTAAATTTTTGAAGGTTGAATTTAAAGCAAATGAAGGTATCTTCGATAATTACAAGTTTTTGACAGTTTCGTTATTAGCAATTATAAACTGTATGAAAAAAAGTTAACTAAAGCACTTCTAATAACTTTTAATAATATACAGTTTCGGTCCAGAAGAGCACCATACGTCAGCGAGAAATGGCAATTTAACGAGCACTAAGCAGAATCTATTAGCTGAGTAGACATATTGAACACTTGGAAAGTTTATCTACGATCAAGCCCTTATATTTTACTTCATTTTATACACTTACTGCTTTGCCCTGAGTGGACCTACTTTTCCTCATCCACCTTATTTTATCTGTACGAAATATATAAGTTTTAACAAAATTCAAGATGGCGATAAATTAAGCTCTTGTCACTCTTCCACAGTCACTACGTTTAATTATATATTGTAAAAACAACCTATTACAAACGTTAATTAAAAACGTCTTTAAAAATTAAGATAGAAAACAAAATTTTGTATCAAGTTATTGTCAACTTTCTTTTGAAACGTAACATGTATTGTAAAAAAAATGCGCCTAAAAAGATTTCTTAATAAGTTACGTGTCAAAGGTATCAAAAGAATCTTTTATATGACACACCAATAAAATTGAAGTGATTGCAATCTTTCTAAATTTCGATTACTACCATTTCAATTTCCTAAAAGTGATCATAAATAAAGATGGATACGTAGTTGTCGAGTATTTCGAAGTAATATGCTTAAACTCTGTAGAGGAAGTAAGATGCGGACAACTTTTCAAACTCTTAACTTGACTCTAGACCCGCAACTACATTTTTAAAGGATCAACCACATCTACGTCTGTTATACCTGTAGCCTGTTTCGTTCAAGATGCTTTCAAGAAAATTGGTCGTCTACAAAATGTAAAAAGAACACGAATGTTTTCGATGTTTGGTCTAACTACATATAAACATATTTGTGTCAGGTTAAACTGCACCACAGTCATTTATCAATGAATGTCAACTAAAGAGTCGTGCATATTTTATCATTTTTACTTTCTATATTTTTAAGATACTACATCTGCAAAAAGATAATACATCTATCTTAATGTCGTTTTATAAATATTAAAATTTCTTATTTAGAGAGAACTAGTTTAATTCATATTTTCAGAAAAAGACATTACGTTGTTATATTTATTATAGTCCTCTGACTATACTGCTATTTTTATGCTTTACATATCGCAATTTCAGATATACGCCTGCATATTATTATACTCTAACCTGTCAAATTTTTTATTTTATGTAAAACTTTGCCTACACATTTGTTTCAACTGTCAATAATTTATTCATAATGTACTTTACGTGGTTATTCTAGTAGAAATATTCTATCAAGAATACATGTTTTGTTCAAACGGTTTTACATAAAGGAGAGTTAAACATTTGTACGATTAGCCGCACTTAGGAAAATGTCACTCACTCTATTCTAGATTATCTCCGTACTCTACTATACAAGTAATACGAATTTCTTTCGCGTTTGCGTTGTAAAAGCTACAAAAAATGCTACATTAATTAAAACTGTTGTATATAAACACCAACATGCGTGTTATTTTACATATATATCTCAAAATTTTTCACAATTAAAATAACAATTATGCAGTAACAATTTTTATTTGGTTTTAAACTTTTTCAGAAAACGCAAAAATTTTATGTTTTACAATATCAATGTTAATGATTTGTAAAAAGTTTCATCAAAGCATAAAGAAAATCGATAAAATGTATTAAAAATCTTTAGCAACTAATCCAGTTTAATAATTATTTTTATACTCTGATTAAATTTTTCACAAAAATGTGTAAAACGATGAAAATTTTATTTTTTTTTAGTTATTGAAAAACGTATTCTACTGCAAACCAATACCTGTTTTTGGAAACAATTGATCTGCGGATATATAGTAACCGCATGAGAAACGTCTGAAAACGTAGCAATATACTTCTTTGTAGTATCTGTCCTAACATTGTCTTGACCGTATTTGTAGTAACCTATATTCTGTGCAATAATAATATCAAGGATTTCTAGCATTTGAGATTAATTACATTTAGTACCGCTGTTTTCTATTAATTTTTACAAACTACGTTTGTCCATTATTGTAAAAAAAGCATGTTGCTGTTTTGGTCCTTTTGGAATTACTTTAATCTACATTTTCTTATTGCAGTAGCGTAGGGTCACCTTTAGTCGCCTGGGGCGAAGGTCAAATTTGACACCCAGTTATTTAAGTATTAAAATCTAAAAAGCTCAAAAAACTATAAAATTTCTGATTGTTAATATTGCATAGAATACAAATAACAACAGTTATTTATGATACAGGTGTTAAAAGTGACTTTTTATTTTGTGAGTTTGGAAGTTTACACCACGAGCGATAGCGTGTATCATACACTATTTTTTCTACAAACATACAAAAAATTAGGCTAAATACTATAAAATGCTTATAGTTTTCTCAAAAATATTTCGATTTAATTTTCTCAACCTGTGGGGTGCGCCCTTCTAGGGGGGCGCGACAATTTTGAAACGGGGGCGCGAGCGTATCGAAAAAATAAGAACAAATATTACAAAAACTATTTTTTGAATGAATAAAAAAAAAGCAACAAAATACATTCTGACAAAGTACAACGATAAAAATACTTACATACCTACAAGTTTAATCATATTAATTAGTGGCTTCCTTAGGCCTGTCTTGCAGAGCTAAGTTTCTCGAAAGAAGGTTTAATATTGGAAATTGACACTCTGAGTTCTTTTTCAATATTTAGCTGAAATCTGTATTTTGTCTTTAAAGCAGCCACTGCAGAAAATCCGGTTTCGCAAAGATAGGATGTTGGGAATGGTAATAGTATACGAAATGGCCTTGTTTTCAGTGCAGAAAATGCATTATCTAACCCTGCCCAAAATTCAAACAGTGATTTATTACAAAATTGTTTTTTGATTTCGCTATTTTCCGTGAAATCTATGAACATTTCTTCTTCTGCAGTTGAGAGATCTTTGGGGCTGTTTTGAAATGGGTTCCTAACCCACTCGTAACTTGCTATCAAGTTGTCGTCAGCAAAAAAATACTTCTTAAAATTCTTTGCCAACATAGTTAAATGATTTTCAATAGTTACAAGAACAACTTGAATATGTTTCTCTTCAGCCTTGTAAGCCTTAACAAATTCGTTTACGTTTGCAAACATTTCTAGATTTTTTTGCTTTGTATTTCGGCTCCATAATTCCAGTTTTCTACAAAAAGCATTAACTTTGTCACTCGTATCAAAAATATTTGCGTTTACTCCTTGGAGTTGAAAATTTAAGATATTTAATTTTTTAAATATGTCGACCATGTAGCTCAATTTGATGACAAATAAGCCATCTCGAAACATCTCAGCTTCCGGTCGGTCTTCTTCTTCTAAAAAGATTGCGATTTCGTCTCTTAGTTCACAAACACGTTGCAGAAAATGTCCACGTGATAACCATCTTGCCTCACAATAAAACAGTAACGCGGAATATTCTGCACCCATGTCTTTACAAAGTGCAGAAAAGAGTCTTGATTTTAAGGGTCTCATTTTTATATAATTTAATACAGTTACAACTGTCGTTAGCACAATATTCATACCAGGGCTCATTTTCTTGGAAGCCAGAGCTTCTCGGTGAATCATACAATGTGTCCAAATGCATTGTGGAGGTTTCTGTTTCACAAGTGCTTGTATACTTTGGAATTTTCCAGACATTGTACAAGCACCATCGGTGCATATTCCAACGCAATTTTTCCATTCTATGTTTGCTTCGTTTATAAAATCATTTAAGATATTAAATAATGCAAGTGCTGTTGCTTTGAGTTCTATTGGTTTGCAGAAAAGTAGTTCTTCTATTGCTGACGTACTATCACAAAATCGAACATAGGCAATTAAATGAGAATTTTTATTGCTATCTGTTGCCTCATCAAGCTGAATTGAAAACAATTTGTCGCGCAATTTCTCGAAAACTTGATGCTGTACATCTTCAGTTATATCACCAATTTGACGGGCAACAGTATCATTTGATAGAGGTATGGACTGTAATTGTTTGGCAAAATTATCTCCAAACATAGTTTGCACAATCTCAATTGCAGCTAGAAGAACAAGTTCTTCCCCAATGGTGTGGGGCTTTTTACATCTTGCTATTTTGTATGAAACTTTGTAAGAGGCAAGTAAAGCTTTTTCATTCACAGGCAAAGCTTTTTTCAAACATGATTTTTACTTTTCGTATGATTTTAATTTGAATTCGAAGAATTCTCGGGGTTTGTTAACGTACTCTCTATGAAGCGTTTCCAAATGTCGTTTAAGTTTGTTAGGTTTCATACTGTCAGCTGCTAAAATTGTTGAGCAAATAACACACAGAGGTCTTTCTTCATCATTTACTTCAGTGTAAGTAAACCCAAAATTTAAGTATTCTTGAGAATATTTTCTTGATTTTATCTTCGAAACTACGTCCGAATGTGCACTTGTTGATGCTTCACTATCGTCTAATGTTCGTTTACACCCAGTTAAAAATTTATCCATTTTAAGAAGCAACATGTCTGACACTGTCAGAGTATATTTTCTATGAGACTGAAAAAAATTCAATGCGTGCACAGCAGTACCTATTTATACACGCTTAAATCGGGCCGAAGATCGAAACTTCTCGGGAAGCGGACCTAAGTCAGAGAGCGGAAGAGAGACATTTTTATTTTATCATTACAGCGAATCGGAGTTAATAAATTTCACAAAATTTTACCTATTCTTTTGTAATTTTTAAGATAATTAAGATCGTAGCGTAACCTGAAGGTTAAAATACATATTAATGGAAACTAGTATAACAATTACAACACGATTTCTGTAATAAAATAACCTGAAGGGGGGGGGGCACGACGAGAATTGTAATTTAAAATTGGGTCGTAAATACTAAAAGGTTGAGAAACACTGAATTGGGTCATTTCTAAATCCACGGAAATAACTAAACAATATGTTTTTATTTTGATTGTTTTCTAAACGATTTACTTTTAACACTAGTGTTAAAAAACATTGTTTTATTAACAATAGTTTCAGACAACAACGTTTTTTAACACGCTACTCAATTTGATTCCACTTTTAATGCAAGTGAACCGTGTTGAAAACCACGCAATAAGTTGCACGCCGCTTATTAGAATCACGGATAATATTATCAGTCGGGTAATATTATCATTTTATTAAAAAACGAACCGGACGTATGCTACTACTAGGTTATCAATTTTTTTCTCGGGTTTGTTTCTATACACAACACGATGCATGTAAATTCAATTAAAAAAACCACATTTTTTGTTTATTTGCAAGTTTAAGTAAAATATTACCTTTTTTTCTCTATAAATTAATATGGTTTGAGTCTGATTATTAATTATTGTCGGTGTGACGACTATGTGCCGTCTAAAATTAGCCTGTACCAACTCAACTCACTCAATAATTGGATTGACTTAGTTTTATTTTAACACTTTGCAATGACTGACGCAATGGAAAGACGTGATTTTAGCTTAAAACAATTGCATTTTACGTTTTTTGATAAGTTGCCAAAAATAAGTCAGCGGAATGTTGCTGCGAAATTAAAAATTAACTATGTACCAGTAATTAAAACAGTTTTGCCCGTTTAGCTTTATTTTTGCATGTACAAATTATTTATGCAAGTACGTATTTCCACTGACTTATGTAACATTACTTCATTTAAACATTTGTAAATACTTTCGTTAATTTGTATTTTTAATGTGCTTGGAAAGAATGTGCAGTTCTTTGAATAAAAACTTAGTTTAACTACATCTTATGTGATAGCATTTTTTTTGTTGTCAGCAAGTCACTGAGTAGAAATGTGTAGTCCTTAGAACAGTGAATTAAACATCGTAACATTGTTTTGGTTTATTTTTATTCACGGTGTCAACAAACTTAGTGGACTATTTAATGCAACAAATCCGTAATTTTCAATTTAATTTCACTCAACATTTTTATTTTTTTAAATATTTTATTGGAACTTAACATTTTATTTTATTTTTAATTTTATTGCTGATTTGATTCTGTACTATCACCTTCTAAAACCTGTTAATCAGATACACGCTGTATGTATTTATTCCTTTTTAACTAATCAACATTTATTTGTTTTTTTTTAAATATCAGATTTTGTTATTATTTGGTTGTTGTTATTAAAGACCTTAAATCCCAATGTAATTTTGTTAAACAGTATGCACTGTATTCTAATCTAAAATTATTATTATCATTTATTGTAAAACTTTGCTGCTCTCGAAAAAAAGAGACAAGTCAACCGCACCTTATTATCTTATTGTTTTGTATATTTTACTTCATAAATTTTTTACATATTTATTATTTTATACAATTTCTTAAGTAAGTAAAAATTAAAATATTGCTTACTTTAATAGATTTAGACTAGATATATGAGATGTGGCAGAAAAGTAATGAGACTGATTTTTTAATTTAAAGTTTTTATTTCTTTTAAACACCAATGTTATCTCCTTCAAAGTAGTTCCCTTGGGCAGCTATACACCGATGAAGACGTTGTTCCCACTGTTCGTAGCAGCGCTGGAAGTCTTCAACCGTTATGGTCTTGAGCATGTCCGTTACAGTATTTTGGATGTTTTCTAAAATCCTTTAATGGCTGCCTTTGAGGACATTTTCAGTTTTGGAAAAAGCAAAAAAGTCACAGGGACTGAGGTCAGGGGAATAAGGGGGATGGGGAACCACAGGAATGCCTGTTGAAGTCAAAAATTCTGTTATGGAGAAGGCAGTGTGACATGAGGCGTTGTCATGATGGAGCAACCATTTCTCTGCAATGTCTGATCTCACAAGAGTTCTTACACGTTCGATGTTTTCGTCGGTTTTCGAAGTTGTCGGCCTCCCCGAACGTTGCTCATCTTCAACATTTTTTCGCTTTCCAAAAATGCTTTGTGCCAGCGAAACGTTTGAGCTCGAGATAAAGAATGCTCCCTATAGGCCTGTTTTAACTTTCCAAACGTCACACTTGCCGATTCTCCAAGCTTAACACAAAATTTAATGGCACAACGTTGCTCCAAATTTCGCTGTTCCATTTTGCGTGACGCACAACGAAAACACAATTTCACTAATCGCACTCTTAAAAATCACATAGTTAGCGGACGAAGTAGAAACTCGCTTACAGTATTGCTAGTCTTATTACTTTTCTGCCACACTTCGTATAACGTGAATAATAAATAGTCTAATTAATTAATTAGTTAATTAAACAAATCTGAAGGTCTAAATCTTTTCAGTCTCATTGGTTCGTCATTTTTAACCATTATGGAATGAACAGTATAATGAGTATTAGGGTAAGCACTAAACCTATTTTTATTTTATTGCATAGTTTTGTACTTTGCTTTTCACTGTCGGAACAAATTAGTCATTCAATATCATGTTATTTGGCACATACCACGAGGCATCACATATCACATTGTTTTGAAAACGTTTTAAGATTTTCACCCTAGATTTGCACGCTGTTTTCCAAAGGGGAATTCTTTATGTTCAAATAGGTTTTAAGGCGACTTTGTAGACTAGAAACTTATTGTTCAAAATCATTTTGAAACTTTAACCAATTAGCCAGTAAAGTTTCTAGAGTTTGTATCCCAACTGCGTGCGCTTAGTAAAAGTCAATGTCAATGTAAAAACCAAAGTATTTCACAGATTCTAAAATGTTTCAGTTTCTGTCCATTGAGAAAAACTAGTGGTCAGTTGCTTCTTTTCAACGTAAAGGTAATGTGGTAGGGTTTAGATTAACTTAAATTTTCCAGTGTTTGAGCCACTGTTCAATTCTGTTTAAATGCGCCTGCAAATATCTAGATGCAGTATCTGGTTTGACATGGGATGCTAGTATTGCTATGTCGTCAGCAAAGGTGGTTTGTCGTGAAGTTGGAAAGTTGGCTGTGTACAGGAGGTAAAGTATTGAAGCCATAACTATTTCTTCGCGCGATCCAGATGATATTGGCTTAAGATCAGTGTATTCACCTCTATATTGCACTAAAAATTGCCTATTATTCAGATAAGACTTGAAGATTGTATATCTTTGCTGGGAGAATAATTTTTTTTTTTAGTTTGTAGCATAGTTCTGCATGCCAGACTTTATCAAAAGCAAGTGAGGAGTCTAAGAATGCAGCTGAACAAAATCTGCTGTTTTCAAAATCAGAGGATATTTTGTCAACCAGTCCATATATTTGCTCTACTGCTCTATGTTGGTCTCAAAAGCCAAATTGGTGGATTGGTAAGATTTTTGAGAACGGTGGAAGAAGACTAATAGGTCTATAAGATAAAATTTCTCTTGGAGATTTACCTGGTTTTGGAACCATAACTATTTGAACTATTTTCTATAGGCTTGTTAAATGACCTACTCTAATGATAGCATTGCAAATTTGAGTGAAATAACGGATGGTTTTTTTAAGCAGTTATATAATAACATCTCTAGTTATCAGATTGTAACCTGAAGCTTTTTTAGTCTTGTTTTTAGTATTTATTATTTTGCGCATTTCATTCGCCGTAAATGATTTAAGTGGTACACTCTTTTGAAATGGGGTTTTCAGGAAATTATTAACTTTTTGGTCTTCTTGAGGACATTGTAAAGAGTGAGGCGTGAAAACGTTTGTTAGATAATTAGTCAAGACAGCAGTCTTCTCAGAGTCTTTTTGAGCCCAGAATCCGTTTTCGTTTTTTGATTGGTGAAATTAGCTGCGTTTATTTTGCGCACCTGTTTCCAAAGCGAGTGGTCTGTGTGTTCGGAAGTAGATAGATTTTCTAGGTGATTCTGAATGCTAGAATTTTATGCTTTAGTTTTTTTAGTTGTTTAGCGTTCTCTTATCTGCATCAGATGTGATCCGCTGTCAACGAGCTTTTAGCTGTCTTTTTTTAAAATTTATTCTTTAATCTTAGTCGGACAGTGGCATTGACAGATTTAGTAGATAGTCTAGTCTATCTCAAAAGTAGTTCTAATCAGTGTTCTTATTATATAATGTAGGTTCTTTTTGCATAGTGATTATATTAGAGTTTTTGGTAATTAATATGATTGAATAGTCTACAGCTAATTCAAAGCAAGATTTGATTTGGCATTTATGAGTGGAGATAGCAAAGTCTGGAAGTCTTTTACGGTCGGAAAGACAGTAGGTTCGTTCACCAGTAGATAAGTACTTTAAATTATTTGCTTGTATGACAGCAAATAGCTTTCTTCCATCTGACCTTGTTACACGTGGGTCCCACTGTTCATGTTTGGCATTAAAATTGCCGGCTAGGATAATTTTTTTACCAAGGGTTTTGAAGAAGGTTGTGTAGTCTGCTGTACTGCAAAAGGGGCATATTTATGTTTAATTGCATGTGATTTAGTTGATAATTATCCAGTACATGATGTTTAATGCTACTGCGTATTATTAAGGCTGTAACGCCATGGGCACTGCCCTCTTGGTGATTTGTGTGGTATAAGTTAAATTTAGGGAATTTAAGATAGGTTTGGTTGGTGAAATGCGATTCCGAGATGAGGAGTATGTCGATATTGTTATTATCCATAAACGTTTTAACTTCATGAGCATGTTTATGGCAGTCTATTTCATGCAGCAATTTTTAATAGCGAAGCAATTATTCAAGTTTGTTTATTAAAGTGGTAAGTAGATTCAGGATTGCCCTCATTTGAGTAACGAGAGTTTTTATCATATTGCCTAATTCTGCGTCGTGCGTTTGCTGATGCTCTTGTGGTGTTAAGGTTTGGGGGTTTCTGTTTTCTGTCATGTGAGTATTATTGCGGCGTTGTTCTACGAAAGATTTTCAATCTTTTTTCTTGACTTTGTTGTTAACGAGTTAGTGAGTTGCCGTATATCGTTGTTTAGAGGTACGTCCTAGAAGAAAGAACCTAACGCTTTGTTTTCAGCCGACAACTTCTACTCTGTTACTAAAAATATTTTCTTTAAATGCAGCAACTTATTACATCTAATTAATTAAACTGTAATTTAATACAAAATTTAGAAATTTTTAAAAGTACATACTATAAAATAAGTAAGTCACTAAAATTAATGGAACAGTTTTATTTTTGTTATTAATATAAATGTTAGAAAACAAAATGTAATAAATTTAATAAAATTTAATAATAAAAATAAATAAAATTTAAAGACAAAGTTTTTCACAAAACTAAGTCAGAATATCTAGTAAGGATAAGAAACAAAAGCTAGTTAATAATGGTTTAAAAAAAAATTAAAATAAAAAGTTAATTATATTATGTAATCATAAATACATCGTTCTGGAGTAAACGTTATATTATTTTCTTGTTTGAGTTTTTTTAAACGCTATTAAAAATAGACAAATATAACAAGCAAGTAAAGTTGCTAACTTAAATTAAGTTATAGCTGTTACGTACTTTTAACACTTTGCAAAGACTTTTTTAAAATTAACTTGTTTTAACACGTAGCAGACGATATTTTTTTTGTATTTTTAATGTAACGTAACGTCTAAACGTTTCACTTAAACTCTATATCAACAGCTCTATAATAAATTTCGAAGTGCATACCGTTACTTCTATATATTAGAAAGTTTTAACTTTTTCAAGGACACGTTTTCTAAGCAAAGTTTTACACTTTATTAGAAACATTTTCATAGAAACGAAGGTGTTGATCAGACAAACTAAAACTTCAATTGCCGTTGGGATACTTGAACTGTGTACATCGCTTTGCATAGAAATTTGCAAAGTTAATCTACCGACAAGAAATGTTTATTTTCTTTTTTACAAATTTAGAAGTTTATCATTTACGTAATATATTCATTACTGAAACGAAAACTGTATAACGCTAACAATCAAGTTCTTTGTTTGCATAATTACATTTGTAGCTGTTAAAAGTGATTTAATAGTATTAAAAATAAACTTAATCTAAATGGAATTAGATTACGTTAATAAAAACAAAAAAATGTATATGCAACATTAAATAGCGTTTAAAAAGTTTTAGCTCTAGAAATAGGAAATTGTAATGGAAGCAAAAAAAACTGTAATTGACTTCAAATAGAGTTGTTTCGAAAAAACATGTGCAACGTTTTTATAAAATAGAAATAAGGTACAAAATAAAGCAAAAAAAAATAAAAATTATTAATTTACATTTTTAAATAAATAATAAAGCTTAAATGCAAAATACTGTTGAGTTTAACTTTAGATGCAACTATAAAAATAAATGAATATTTATAAAATTTACAATTTTGTGTTTATTATTTACAAAGCATCTTGTAATACGTAGTAATTTTTATTTTTGATAATTATTTTTGTTTTTAAGACTTATCTCTTTATTTATCTCATAAACAGTAATTTCCAATAAAATAAGTACTGTGTTAATTCTTTTTTTTTGTATAGAACTTAATCAGTAAATTTTATAACTTTAACTTGAAAACTCAAGTTATATAAACTATACTCAAGAAAATCTAAGACTAAAAATTAAAGCTATCAGAAACGCTTCTTCTGTAAAGGAACCACAAAAACTTATAGCATCCTTTGGAAGACCCTTAAAAGGAAAGCAATTAATAATGTTTCTACAACTGGTAAAATGGAACCCGGGGAAGGCAAATAAAAATAAATTAAAGCTGCACAAAAATATGATTTTTTTAGGATGATACCAGATGTTCAAAAGCTCTACTATAGTTTCGCTGAAAGTTTAGATCACATCCGTTATCAGCACCGGCGTTATTTGAAAAACTGAGGGTGTCTCTCTAGGGCGAAGTGAAGGCATGAATCGTCTAGATGTGGGAAATTGTTTTACACTTCTGCAAGAGATACTGGAAAGCAATCATTTTTTTCAGAAACTATTTATAATGATAATTAATTAAATAATCGACCTAGGCACGGTATAGCCGAAAAAAAGCAAAAATGTTGTTGAAATGACAGTGGAAAAGGGTAAAACAATCTCGTGCACAGCTTGCTTTAATGCCGAAAGTTATGACGCCAGTCTGTATATTTAAGAACAAGAAATTAATAACAAATAATTATTTTCGGGTTTTGAACCGCGTTCCATATTTACACTTTTCACAAAATTTATAAAACTTAGAAAACTTACAAATTTTGAAAAATTTACAATGTTTGACGTTTCGACAGTCATGTCGCTGTCTTCTTCAGAAAAAACTGAAACTGAAGATATAGGATCCTGACAACCCTCTATATTACGCCGTTCGGGTAAAAATATCAAAGTGATCTTCACTGCAACAAATAAAATAGCCGCCAATTTCTCAAAATCAAAAGAAACAAAGACACCACTCGAGGAACCAGGGGTCTACCACATCCCTTGTTCGTGTGGGCTGGCTTGGATCGGACAAACGGGACGCAACATAACTACCAGATTAAAAGAACATAAGGCGGATACAAAGAAACATAACACAAGATCTGCTGTTGCGGAACACTTTTTAGACACCGGTCACACGATAAAATTTGAAGAAGTAACAATGTTGGCTAAATCCCAAAACTTCTGGCCTAGACTATACAAGGAAGCCATTGAAATCCAGAAGTACGACAATTTTAATAGGAATAATAGAATCGATCTAGCGCTAATATGAAAAAACATGTTCCGGAAAACTAATGAATCGGAACCGTGACGAACCATTGACCCGAACGGCGTAATATAAAGGCTTGTCAGGATCCTATATCTTCAGTTTCAGTTTTGTCTGACGAAGACAGCGACATGACTGTCGAAACGTCAAACATTGTAAATTTTTCAAAGTTTGTAAGTTTTATAAATTTTGTGAAAAGTGTAAATATGGAACGCGGTTCAAAACCCGAAAATAATTATTTGTTAAAAAATCGTGGCCGCGAAAGCCTCAAAAATAAAAAATTTAATGGCCGAGTGGATATATTATCAGTTTGTTACTGCAACATTTTTTTTAGGTTGCTTTAAAAACAACTTTTTACCACGTAAAAGAGAAGGAAAGATCGTACTAATATTTGACGAGCATGCATTCTTGCGTTAAACTTCTAGAAACAGCTGAAACTAATACCGTTTTATTGTGCCTACCTCCGCGTACGACTCATTATCTACAACTACTGTTAAAGCTTTCTACTATCAAGCTTGCAGAAAATAGATGCAAAATCACCCCAGAAAAAACTAAGGCGATTCCACTTTAGTAAACTTTTAACGAAAAACTGTAGAAAAGCTTCAAAAATACTGAAATATTTCCCCGGAACTCTGATTACATACTCGATCATGCTTACACTGTCTAAAGTTAGAAAACACCTACACAAGTAACGCACATTCAAGATTTGGCCTCTCAAATAAATAACACTAAAACAATACAAAAAACACTTAATGGATGATGTAGTGCAATCTTGTAGCTATGTAGATGCAAAGCCTCAATGTACAATTCTAGTTGAAGACACACTGTTTTCAGACTTGACACCTAAAGAACTGTTAGACTAGATTAATCCTACACTCAAACTCCCGAGCTAATAGTTTCTGCAAAACCAGCGAGCAAAGTTTGTTGTAACTTTATTAACTTTTTCTGAAAACATTGTTATAGAAGATAGATCTGCAAAAAAAATAAACAAAACGGAACGCTCTAGAACAGATAATTGTAGAAAACTCAATTGTTTGAAAAAGAAAACGCTCACAGTTCTGATAAAGAGGAGGAGAATATAGACGTCCAACATAAAGCAAAAGTGATACCCGTTGCAAAGTCAATAAAACCTAATGCACAGGATGTGAAGAAGAAGCTACAACAGCACCCGGAAAAATGCATAATAATGAGGTTTCATGAACATTGTTCTTCTTTTTTGAACGTTTCTCAAAATTGTGGTAAAACCGCGTTTAAAAAAAGAAAATTAATGTTAAAAAAGAATTTCTTTGATAAACCTCCAAACATTTTTACTAACAAAAATAACCGTTTTTCGACTTCATTTTTGTTTGGTGTTAAGCATTTTACTTCTTCCCGAATATCTTCTATTGGTTTATTGTAGGAAGAATCATTAGTCATGGCTGTAGATCTTTACTGTTGTAAGTATTCAATCAGGATATTATTAACAGTTCTTACTTCAACGTATTTTGATAGGACTCGTAAAACTCCGGGTCTAACTATACCAGTGGCTTTAAATGAAGCTATCAAATCTTTTTGACCGCGCCCTTAGAATTTTTCTTCTCCATTTCCAACAACATCATATATGACAGATGTAAAAAATCTTTTTTATCTATAGATGTTACAAAATTATTGGCAGTTTTTCATCTTGTTAGAACTGCTTTTTAAGCATTTTTAAAAAAACCAAAAAATCCAACATCCAAAGATTGAGTAATATGTGTTGAGTTCTTTGGCAGACAAATAATCAAAATATTATTTTCAATACACAACTTTAATACATCGTTAGTGAAATGGGACTAGCAGACCTTCGAGTCTTTTGGCATGCGGCAAAGGTACAAGCAAACTAATCACCCAAAGTTTGGGCATTTATCCAACCAATCGTTTACATTTTCTCGGACTTATAAATAATAACATAAAGTGGTAGGAGCAAATCTGATGTAGAATTACATATCTAATGTATGTTGTACTTTTGGTGAAGCTACAGATGCGTTCAAGATACTAAATTCCTCTGTAAAAAAAGCATTTTTTTTACCTGGATAGTCTTGCAGGTTTGTCTCATCATAATTGAAAACGTGAATTTTGCCCTACAATTTTACTCCATTTCATAGTACCAAAAAGACATTAATAGTAAAAGGTGTAATTTTTTTAAATCTATTGAAAATTTTCTTAATTTTTAAAACGTGATATTATTAGTGACAAATCTTGGATGTTTGAGTACGATCCGGAAACCAAACGCCAGAGAAGTTATGTTATTCAGTAAACAAATTATTAGACAGTAAAAACAATAATGTGTCTTCTCGGTCTCTTTATTTGCTTGATTTTTATTTTTGTGATTTTTTTCTTTCTGAGATTAAATAATTATTTGAAAAAACGGCTGTAGCTGACCAGTTAATAGTTATCCCAGTATTTATGTTCTAACATCGCAATAAAGATTAAAAAGACCATCTCTATAATGTGTAGCTTTTCAAAAAAATATTTTGAAAGAAACAATATTGAATTGTGATTGTATTCAAATAGAACATTGTCTCATTACTTATTTTACACACCGCATACGGTACTGGATGTTAAAACACTATGCTTTGAAAACATCGGTATTGATCATAAAATATTATTAAACAAAATAAGAATATAAATACTATCATCTAAATTTAAAGAACCCATCTGTAAATTTGAAAACCAACAGCAACAGACAGCAGTAAGTCAAATTTATGGCACTGTAATCAGTAACGGCTCGTTAGGTAGGGTTTAAACTGGGCTAAATTTTTTATGTTTGTAGGTAATGTGAACGTTTTCAGATATCATTATGGCATTATGTAGGTAACTTTCAAAATCGACTCTATCGAAATAAATCAATAAACAAGGGAAACAAAACAATACATTTATCGTATCACATCCAGATATACACTTATTTTTCAAACAACTTCAAAAAAAGGAGGCGGTTTTCAATTCGTTCGAATATTTTTTTGGTGTATGTTATGTTAAGCGATCATTCTATGCGACGCTGACCGATTTTGAATATTCTTTTTTTAATCAAAAAGAAGGTAACTTAGTAGTGGTCCCATTTCAATTTGGTCAGTCAAATCAAACTCTCAAATTTACATCAGCATGAAATTCTCTCAAACGATTTTCAATATTTTCAGTGACTATAAAAATTTCGTCATTTAATTGTAACTAAATTAAATTATTTTAGTGTTTAAAAGACTTATAGGGAGCTTAATTCGAAGGATCGTGTAACGAAACGCTGAAACCCTCAGATGAAACAAGTCTGGAACTAGCGGGGGTGCCCAATTTCATTTCATTTTTTGTATTTTTCGGATGCAGTGTATAGTATAATTAAACAAGATATTCTTTATGATTTGTTTAATGTTTGAATAATATAATAAGTCTTAATTTCACTCAGCAGTGATGAAAAATGGTTATAGTAATTGCAGAATTAGATCCGCGCGAGCATCCGCCAGGTACGCTGCAAAAACGGTACAATATAGATGAAAATTGCACATAAACAATTTATTGAGCACAAAATTTACTACAAAAAAGTCCGCGGGAGTGTATAATTATATCTAATAGATAAGAGTTACAGAATTTTAATGTAATTTTCGTGCAACTTTGCACACTTGTATCTTCTAAACTATTGACCGTAAATGTACCCTTCCGCCGACTTTTTTATTGTAAATTTTGTCCTCTATAAAAATGTTTATGTGCAACTTTCTTCTATCTTGCATCGTTTTAAGGTAATAGTTTATTGGTTATTTCGAATTATAAGGCAAATCATTTCAATACAAAAATTGTGGCGGTTTCGATGCTGGTGTAATATTACGACATCGACAAAGCTACCCTTAGTTCAAATTTTAAAATGCGTAAACGAAATAATTTAATAAACCTAATTTATACAGTTTTATAATAAAAACTATCAGTATTTACTAGTTTAAATCAAAAACAACTTCACTGTAAAGCTATCAACATAGGACGAAAGTAGGTAAAATAAAATTTGAGTAAATTTTGTATCAACAGTCAAACAATTATAAAAATTATTAGCGTTATAAATCTGTTAAGACTAGAAAAAGGATTCATGTTAAAGTAAAATTAATCTCTGAATGCACATTTCCAAAGATGAATTCTTCATTTCGCAACTTTTGTGTGGCAACGTAGCTCGAACCGTGTCATAATCTTAGAAGCTGTAGAACTGTGAAGCGCCATAAAACTCGGGTAAAATCCAGTAATCATTAAGTTTTGTTTTTTTTTTAAATGCGCATCAACTAGTTAGAGCGTGGTGAAGTAATTGTCACAAATCATGTGATATAATTGTTTATTTAATCATTGAATGATTTATTTAATCTAAGCTTATTCATTCAAAGTCTGGCTAAATTTCTAAAAGTTCCACTTTGGCTCTAAAATTGATTGTGTTTAAAGAAAATTTTACATTTATCCAAATGCTTTCAAACGTATCTAAGCCAGCAGAAAATGAGTCAGTGAACGTGCATCACAATTTTTCGACCTTTCCTCGCATAACATGCTTATGAGCCCAATATTATTATTTGAGCTTTGCGAAGGTGACTTTTTCCCTTGAAAATATTTTGTGTCAAATAAAGTTTGATGTTTTGAGATTTTGTTGCTTGCTTTGTGTTTCTTACCGTACATCACTTGGAAAAGAGAACCTAAGCGTTACCAACATAGCCCAAATACCCATTTTTGTGCTTCTCTAGAAAATTTTCCATAAAAGATGTACCCTCCAGTTTGTAATCATTTCGCACGAAACTATTGCATACTACTTAAGCTATAATTAGAAAACAACAACCGGGGTTGTTTGGATTTAGAGTTTTTAATACTAATTCAATGCCGAGCACAATTTTCGTTCCTCTTAGAGAGATAAAGGACAATCAAACTAAGCTACAAAAATAACAAAAATTAGTGACGCCGGCCTATTTAGATGCCATGATGTTTGTTTGAATGCATGGATTTAAGATAACGTGATCGGGTTTCTTTTTAGATATGACACTGGAAACTATGTTTTATCAGCGCGCAGCAATTCTTGATAATGAACGGTCTTGCTCATAATTTGTTATGACAAAAAATTTTCTATACGTCATTGGTGTTGCTGATTCATCATCTTCCAACGATGAAAAGGTTATGGAAAACAATTCACAGGCATTTCATAGACAATGTTAAATACAAACAATTGGTGAATGATCATACGACCATATTCTCGTTTAATATGTACAGCCATAGTAATTGGAAATGTCCCTAAAATGAAGATTACCGCACTTTCAGTCACATTCTAATAGTATTACTAGTATTTGTACTTGTAAATATACCTTGAAGTTATGTCCTTTTGTCTTGTAAATAAAAAAGGGATTACCATTACTAAATTTTACATCTATTTCTGAAACCATAAGAAAATAGTATTAATTTTATGACCGTATTTATATTTTTATGCGAATAAAAAAACACACATTTCTTTTTATAATTTTAAATACATACTTATTGATAGTAAAATTTTGAACATATAAAATTAAGGTAAATTGTAAATAATAATCTAATTACTGAACTGACTAACTGACTGAAACAATATTACATAGGTACTATTAATATTTCGCTGTATGTGCAAAATTATTTATAAATAAAGTGAAACTTTTATACTTTAATTTCGTTTAAATATAAATGATACTATCAAACAGAATTTTCCGGTGTAAGAATAAATATCTGTGCCAATATCATGTAATTTATTTAAATTTTTGTTTACATAGTCACATTTTTTTTGTTTAAGCGGTTAAATACTTCACTTATTAATGAGTATCATAATTACATTTTCGTATCCATTAATATTATTTTTATTTTAATAATAATTATTTAGGTATTACTCACTTTTGCGTTAATAAAATGTTAATAAATAAGCATACGTTTATATTTACAGTTCATGCCATAACCATAACCTTAGGATATTTTTAGAGGTAAATACGATTAATACTTTTAGAATGTGACTGAACGTGCGGTGTTGCTCATTTTAGGGACATTTCCAATGACTATGGCTGTACCTAGAATACTAGTTATTTGTGTTTTTGTTTTTTTATTATTTATGTATGCATTCTTATTTTTGAAAATTGTAATAAACCTTGTTCATTATATTACGTAGGTAATATTGTGTTTGTTTTCAACACCTTCCAATAATTGCGATATCTGTGAATTTTTTACTTTTTTCTTTATTTTTTAAAGTTGGCTCCTTTTTTTGTTTATATACTTTTTTATTATAAACTGCACCAGAAAAATGCCGCGTAAAATTACATTTTGCAGTTTTATCAACTTGTTTTAGTACCAAATTTAGAGTAGCCTGTCCGAGAAATTTTATTTCAACCTTTTCTTTTAATGGCAATCTTACAAATTTATTTTAGAAAATAAGTTTTGCATTATTTTTTTGCATCTATCTAAAATTACGTAGGACAATTATACCGTTTCACTTAGAACACGTCGTACACGTTCTAGCAACTAATCAGTATTAAACCGTAGGTTATAACAGCGCGAGCCTTTTACATCTTAAAAATTGTAAGCAAAGCTTTATGTTATCTGCTTTAATGTAGATTTTACTTAAAAACGACAAAAATAAAAGTGAAAATTACTACAGTCAAGGCTTTTCCATCTTACAATTTTTGATTTTTTTTGGGTTTGTTACATGATGCAAAACTACTTAAGTAAACACAATGTTTTGTTAAAAATTTATTGTAATCTTGTCTGCTATGTATGAACAGTGTTTTTGTCAGCTTATTATGAATAAAATATTTGTTTTATGATTTTTTTTACAATTTAATTTTTCTTTACATTAAAAATTACTCTCAAATTGTTTTTATATGTATTTTAATTTTATTTTATTTACTTTGTTAAATTTCAGACATTTCTCTTACCTAAATAAGAGCGGTCTAGTCCTTTCTTTTGTTGCATTACAACTTATTGTGTGTTTTTGTTAGTTTTTATACTTTTTAGATAACTTAAAAGTAATATTTTTGCTGATAATTTAAATTAATAACATAAAATGAATATTTTTTTAAAATTATACTACTGAAAAAAAAATTTAGTTTATTCATTTTGTTTTAATGCAAAATAGTACCTACGCGTTGTGTAATCGAAAATTTTGTATTGGCTGATGTATTTTACAGCCTCTACAAAAAAAACTTTATAGAAATAAACCCTTCAGCAATTTATGTATAGGTTGTTTGTGTTTTTTCTGTCAGCAAATTTAATCAGATATTTTAAATAAAGTTTAACGTTAAAGCATGGGTTAAATTCATTTACTTAAATTCATCAACCTTAATGGTTAATACAAAAGTTGTTACGGAAAACAATACATTGTCGTCGTTTAATTTTTATGGTTTAAAAAACTTTTTCAGTTTATTTACTTTCTTTTAATGCCAAATCAGTGCCCACGCGTTGCGCAATTACAATTTTTGTATTGGTTGATGTATTATACATCCTCTGCAAAAAAATTTATATATAAATTCGAGCAAAACAATATTTATGTATAAGTTTTAGACAATATAATATAAAACGTATTAAAATATTTTTAGGGTAATTGGTGTATTATTTATTTAGAATAATATAAATGCGAGCTTTCGAACTTGTTCTAAGTTCTTCGTCAAACAAAATTTCGAAAGCTCGCATTTATATTATTCTAAATAAATAATACACCAATTACCTTAAAAATATTTTAATATTTATGTACAAGTTGTTTAAGTATTATTTAATTTCTTTTTAATTTAAACGATTGGTGTTTTTTCTGTTAGGAAATTTACTTGCATATTGTAAAATAAAGTTTAACGTAAAACCAAAGTTGTTAAACCATGGGTTAACGCTACTTTAATTCATCAACCATACCGTAAAGGTAAATACAAAAGGTTGTTACGGAAAACAATACACTGACACGGTTCACTTGTTATAGCTGCCCTACGGCTAATCAGTAACTAAAACGAACATACAGAAAAATTAAAAATTATTTTACCTTTATAATTAAATTGCGGCAATCAAGTGAATATACTTTTTAATTAATTTTCTTAAAGTGGTATTTGTACAAAGCTTTTCCGTTTTATTATTAGATTCATTTTATGTTGGTAGCTTGAAATTGAAATTGAAACGTGATTCTCAAATTATTTTTAATGCTAATTTAAATATTTAGGATGTATCTTGTAAGATTTTTTTAAAATGCTCGATTTTTTTTGTTTACAAGATTTATTTTTAATCTATTGGTTTTTATGGTGACTTGCTTCGTCTTAAATTTATGAGCTTATTTCTTAAATTGCTATTAACAACATCTACATTTTGAATGCATAATTTATATCATTTTATATCACTCCCTACAATTTGCAATTAAATTTTGATATCAATATACAGAGATAATAGTATGATATTGCGTTCAAGTACTAATCATGATCGTAAATATGTAGCTAATGATAGCCTCAAGTTAAAGTTTAGCCTCAACAAAGCAATTACCAAATCAATAATAATATATATCATTTCAGTTTGCTTTGCATACATTTGACACGAACACGTTTAAAATCACTCCAAATACGATATCATATAGTGACATCGTACGTAAAATTACAATTCGGCAAGTGTGCTCATCATAAATTAAATTGACTATATAATTTACAAAATAAAAATAATTTAAAAAATGCATACACTAAAATGACACCTAAAAAGCATTTAAATTTATTCTAAAAAAATTTTACCGTTAGTGTTTGTTGATTTACTGATTTTAACAAAGGTTTTGGCGTAGATTTATTTCATTTGTGCGGTTTTTATTTTATTATTTAAGGTTTTGTCTTTGTTTTATTTGACGTAATGATTTAAAAGTTGTTTTATATGAGTACGTGTACTTTTTTTACTAATGTTTATTGAATCATTCTATTATTAATTTTATTTTATAATTTAAAAATTAATTATTTTATTTTTAAGTTTTTTTTTGTTTTTAACTGCAGAATAAAGTTTATAGCTTTAATCATTTCAAAAACAACTAGGTTTTTTTTGGTTTTAATGATTATTTATAATGAGTAAAAGCTCGGGAAATCTGCACTTAAAAATCCTTAAAATATGCACGCAAATATACACTGCATACAATCAAAATAATAACTAAAAACATTTGTTTAATATACAGATGAGCATTTATAAAACAACGAAATAATCAGTTTTTTTACTTTATATTTTTATCGTAAGAACTACGTATATATAAAACACAAAAAACTAAAATAATTAAATAATAATAATATAAAGACTTATTATTACATTTATTATTATTTATTACGGTTGAAACAATATATTATTAGGTATAAGTTATCTCAAATAAAACTTGACTGTCCATCTTGTAACCGTCGTTTGAATTTTGTGCGATTTCCTTTGTAAAGTAGGGGTGACCGGGGTTGGTTGAGCACAGAGGCAGGTTGGTACAGATTTAATAGTTCTGCTAATACTCAACAGATAACGCCACGGTCACGTCAAGACATCCGTTAGGCGTTCAAGTTAATTAGTGCGGAGTGACGGTTGCAGTTGTTTGGCTTGTGCTGAGATACTTCTGTTTATGTGTTTTAAGTGAACGTAAGTAAACATTTTCACGTTCAAGTAATTTTTTATATCTTACTACTGCTGTGACATTTCAAACGACAAAAATGGCCACGGGGCTGGTTGGTACATCTTCAAAAGGGTCAGTTTGTACTGTACCAACCTGCCCCAAAGGTACATTGTTGTTGCATTTTTGTTTGTTAAATGGATAATTACAAGCCTTTATATTATGTATTGTTCAAATTTCAGCATCTGCAGTCATGCGGACGTATAAAAGAAAACCTCATAGAGGATTAACTCCACCTGATGTCATGCTTAGAGCATCAGATATCTATTTTGGTCTTTCTTCAAAGAACGTCAGAACAAAACTTCATCAATCTGTTCTCCGGAAGCTACTAGTCTATCCAGGGCAACCAACTTCAATCAGACCAATGTTAATGCTTTTTTTGACAATCTTGAAACGGTTCTAAGTCCTCTTAAATGTGAACCTGAAGATATGTGGAATACGAATGAAACCGCCATAACAACGGTGCAAAGACCTGATCGAGTTGTTGCTCGTCGGGGTGCTAGACACGTAGGGAGAATAACATCAGCTGAAAGAGGCACGCTTGTTACCATGGCCTTCGCTGTTTCGGCAACCGAAAATATTGTCCTACCATATTTTGTATTTCCTAGAGTTCATTTTAAACAACATTTCCTAAAAGACGGGCCCCTTGGTAGTGTTGGTGGAGCTAATCCGTCCGGGTGGATGAAAGAATATTATTTTATTGACTATGTGAAACACTTTGTGAGACATACTGTCTCAATAGATAGACCAGTTATATTATTACTTGATAACCATTATTCGCATTTGTCCGTCTGGCTAACCAAATTCTTGTCCAACATTCTTTGCAAATTTACAGGTAAAACCTCTTCTCACATACTCAACTCTCAGCATTTTATTCAAGGTCTAGAAACTATAAAACTTGAACCCCAAGATCTTCTTGTGAGCTTTGATGTTACTTCACTTTTTACTAAAGTTCCTATTAAAGATTCGCTTATTATCATCAAACAGATTATGTCTTAACATGGCCAGGACTTGAGTTCCGTTCCTCTTATTGATAAGTGTCTATCGTCTACTTACTTCCAATTTGATAACAAGTTTTACAAACAGGTTTCTAGCGCTGCTATGGGTTCTCTTCTATCACCTGTTGTAGCTAACATTTTTATGGAATCATTTGAAACGGTTGCTTTGGAGTCATCAATATTAAAGCCTAAAGTGTGGTTTAAGTATGTTGACGACACGTTTATTGTTTGGTCTCATGGTCATCTTGAATTGTCTAAGTTTCTTGATTATTTTAACAATTAACACTTAGATATTAAATTTACTATGGAAATCGACAATAATGGTTCTCTTCCATTTCTTGACGTTCTTGTGACTCGTAAACCCGACGGACTTCTAGGTCATTCTGTTTATCGCAAACCCATCCATACGGACAGATACCTTCATGCTTCGTCTCGTCATCATTCTGCACAGAAACGTTCTGTTATTGAATCTTTGGTTCATCGTGCCTTTTCTATTTGCCAACCTGAGAATCTAGACTCGGAACTCTGTCATCTTACTAGAACCTTAGTGAACAATGGTTATGTAAAGCGAGATATTTATATAGTTATTAATCGTCGTCTACATCCACGTACTCGATTACCTAAGGACATTTCTACTCTACTGTAAGCCAAAGGCAACAAATAAAGTTAAACTTATATATACTCCCGATGGCCTGTTTAACCTACAGTCACAAGGTTACAGATCAAATATAGAAACTTCTTCGTAAGAATGGTATTAAACCCATGTTCAACTCGACAGACAAAATCTCTCAGATTCTTCCTTCTCCCAAAGACAAATTTCCTACACTTTCATCTCAAGGTGTATACCAAATTCCTTGTTCAAGTGATTTAGTTTATATTGGTAAAACCGGTCGTTCCGTCATTACTCGCATTTCACAACATGATCGTTGTATAAGAAAAAAGTATATTTCCAAGTCTGCGGTTACTGAACATCATTTTACTACAGGTCACAAGATAGAGTTTGATAATGTTTTGTTGATTGCCAAATCTCCATTCTTTTTTAACAGGAAATTCCGAGAAAGCATAGAAATCATCAAACACGATCATGGTTTTGACCTATTCTCTCTTTGGTTCCCGGTCATTAGTCATTTATCGAAAACACACTCCTTATCAACCGTAAGCCAATCAGAGTCGAGCTTAACCATCCGTGACGATCCTTTTTCTTTATATACGAAGACTATTTTTTCTTAAGTCATTTCTACGGAGTTTAGAATCTGGTTTGGTTCACAAGTTAATTACCTAACTCGGTAGTGGTTCTTTGTTAGATTTTCGTTTGTTTTTTCAAGTTAGCGTTTTCTTTCTTACCTTTTCAGAGTTTAGATTATGGCTTGTTTTACAAAATTTGAGAAGTTCTTAGTTAGATATCGGTTGCTTGTTGGAGTTTTTCCCTGATAAAGACCTTTACGAAAGTGGGCGAAACGTTGGCAACTTCGGTTACAACAACAATGACACGGTCCAAACCCGGAAGACATTCTTTTCTTAATAAAAATTAAGATATTTCTTTTATCACCGTTCAAATGTAAAGCTGTGATTTTAATGTTGCAAATTTTCTGCTATAAAAGCTTTGAATTTAACTGTAAAGTTAACCAAATTGTACATTTGTATACCGTTGTACTAACTCTTAAATCCAGCATTAATTGCTCTTGTAGTCGCGCATACATTGGAGAAACAGGTAGAAGCATAGAAATTCGTATTAAAAAACATAAAAAATGTAGTAGTCTTAAACAATCTTTTAAAGAATCTATTGAAACAAGTGTACATCATTTTAATACTAATCGAGATTTTAATTTTCCTTTAACAAAAAGGTTGAAAACTAGTCAATAGGAAACCGGTTTACCGAGACTTTAAGGCGCAATCAATCAGTAATCATTTTATTCCAGATTCTGAAGTTGTCCACTACGACGTTTGACAAAAGCTCAGCTTGTGTAATAACAACACGGAAATTATCCAGAATAAAAAATTATAAGAAATTTAAACGACATTTTTTTGAATATGTGCCAAGTGACATTTCTATTACAGATTTGTGAAAGCATCTACACATTTTTTATAGCAGAACTATATAAGTCAAAAAAAATTGCTCAAAATTATGTGTGATAAAATTAACACAAAAATCTAGTTACAGGTTCGGGTAGTAAAAGCACATTGGTTAAAAGTTCTTTATAAACCTGTCTTCTAAGAAAGGTTTTTAAAAATACTTTTTTTATGTTTGATACAAGAGTACTTGCGATTGAAAATTCTATCCTTACAAGCAGAGGCGGCTTCTCTATTAGGTCATTTAGTCAATGACTCTCCAAAAATGAATAAGAAAGGTATTTTATTTACTTTAAAATTACTGAAAATTTGCGCTTAAATCAAATTATCAGCGTTTAAATTTCATGCGTTTAAATAATTGTCAATTTAATCGCAACAGATACGAAAGCTTGCCCGAGGCTGACACGTACTTGTGCCCGCATTTACATTATATTACGATGATAGTTATTGTAATCAAGAGTGAGACACACAATACAATTTTATGCGGGTTAGAAAAGAAGATAAGTAAATGTTTAAATGCTTTCGCAGGGTTTTCAGCCGGGCCGCCTACGCCAAAGATAATACTTGTGCAATTATCTTTGCTTACGTGACTTACGTCATCTATCGTTATCTTCGCAGCACGTGTGTGTTAAATACAGATTTCTTATCACATATGACAAACTTTACAATCGATTTTCTTAGTTGATCGATAATATTCATTTGTAAGACGTTAAAAAATGAGTAGCTAATAATTGTTTACACATCTAGAATTTAAATTTAATGCTCGTCCTCAGCCTTTACTTACTTATTACTAAAAAAATTAATTAATTAAAAAATTAAAATTAAGATGAATGTAAAAACGTCAAATACCTTTAAAATTACTATGTACAATTGTGTTAAAATGCCACTAAAAAATATGAAGTAATGATCAGTAACTAAAGCAAAGAAAAATACCAGATCCTTCTCGAAAGTAAACGTACGAAAATCACAAAAAACCTTTTGCATATTTCCCGATCATTACTTTAAGTCTTTTTTGTCACTTTATCTCAAGTAAATGATTATTTTTTACACCATTTTAGCACAAAATACTTGTCTCTTTTTCTTTTTTTGTCTTATCAGTTGTTTTATGTGCTTTTTTTTATAAAATTTTTTTATATAAATTTATCGACGTTTTTTAATTTTTCAAATTTTAATGTTAGACTACTTTGCTTTTAATATTTTTTTTGTTAAGAGTAAATTTAATATTTGTATATGTTTTAAAAATGTATTTTGACAGCTAAGTAGTTTTCTCTAGAGAAATTAACAAACACGACTAGATACAATGTTGCTACATTAAAGTAAACAATTATATTTATTAAGAAAGCGTTTATATAATGTTCAGAAAATACCTACTATGTAAGCACTTCAACAACAGGTACCACAGAAACTAAACTAAAAAGAGAAAATTTGCATTATAAATTTTAATTATATAACTACAATTACATTATATATAAAAGCAAATACAAGAATAAAATAAATTTTATAGCTGGTTTGAAGTACATTTTCGTGTTTTTATTTATTATTGCAATAAACAACATCTTTAGTAATTTACGTTTGATGAACAGAGGTAATAATAAACTTGCTAAAAGAGTTAAATATTTTTAAAAGTTTGGCTTTTTAGTAACTCGACTTTAATTACACAGTCAAAGTTATGGACATCGTTAATCAAAACTTTACAATCGGCTGCTTAAGCATAAATTTTCGAAATCGTTCCTATGAGATGATTACATAAATCAGCAGGAATAGACGAATTTGAAATTACGAGCAGTAGAAATATTTTTTAAAATGTTTAAATATGTCAAACATGTCTATAATTTTGTATTTACAGTTTAACATTTTTTTGCATTATTGAAATAGTACAATAAGTATTTTTTTTAATTAATGATTTATAAAAAACTTTTTACGTTTACAAAATTTTTATTAGAAGTTTTTTAAACTACAATATTACTTGTAAAATTATTTCAAAAATTTTAATAAAACTTCATTAAAACGTTCCAAAACAAAATGCTACGTTAATATGTGAGGCATCTTATTTTATAAGAAATGACTTAAATTTGAATTCAATAAAAGACAAAATAAAGAAGTGCAGTGTCAATTATTTAAATAAACTGCCATATCATCCAGGCGACTACGCAATGAACTTGCTAGGCAACAAGAAACATACAGACTAAAAAAGTTTAAACTTTTCTCATAGATTCTAACGTTTTGGCCAAGTTTAAAACCATACAAACGTGTTTATAACTAAATAACTAAAAAGAAACACTTAGTGGATTGTCTCTCACATGCGTCCAGCATTCCAAAATACGACAGCACAAATTTTCAAATTTGAAAGTTTGGAATCAACGTTTTATTTAAATCAGAAAAGTTAATAGCTATTGTTGACAGAAGCTGCAAAGAACCCAAAAATTTCACCTGTAAAGAATGAGAATATTCGGACACAATAAGTACCAAGGTTTAGGTAATTTTATTATCAACAATCAGTCAAAATCAGATGCAACATTTAATTAATAATCACTGGTCTGCAAAAGAATATTTTTTATCGAGTCCTGACACTATTCCGGGTGATTCTTATGTAAAATGACGCCCTGAATCCAAATATGTCTTCCGTTTTCTTCCATCACCCACCATTTTCGAGGGAGCCCAAAATCTGTAATTTTACCACTTTTTGATAAATTAATTATAATTTATTTATCGAACGATAATAATAATTATAATAATAAATATATGGACATGAATTTAATTTAAATGTGAAAAAGAACTATTTTAGCTATAAACAGTAATAAATAAAGAGATATTCATCGTTACTTGGTGCTTGCTTTCCTTTTATACCCTGAGGTACAGCTCTCTCGTTTCAAAAACCAGCAGTACTCCGCCAACATGCTTGCATTCCATTTCCCTGAAAATCTCTTCTCCAGCTTAGCGATGTCTTGATGGAACCGTTCCCCGTGTTCATCCGAGACTGCTGCTAAATTTTCAGGGAAAAAGTCCAGATGCGAGTGAAGGAAGTGAACTTTAAGAGACATGTTACATCCTATGTCCTTGTACGCTAAAAGCAGTTCCTCCACGTAACGACATAATCTTCACTTTTGTGGTTACCCAGGAAATTCTTACAAACGTTTTGAAATGCAAGCCAAGCTCGTTTTTTTTCGATTTAGGTGTTCAATAAACGTCGAATCTTGGAAGAGTTGTCTAATCTGGGGACCAACAAAAACGCCTTCTTTGATTTTAGCTTCGTTAAGACGAGGAAATTTAGTTTTCAAAAATTGAAATGCGCCACCAGTTTTGTCCACTGCTTTCACAAACTGCTTGATCAATCCAAGTTTGATGTGTAAAGGTGGTGTAAGTAAATATTTTTCTTTGGAACCAAAGAATTGTGGGCGACATTTTTCTGACCAGAAATAAGATTTTCTCGCAGAGGCCAGTCCCGTACGATGTAATGTTTATCTCGGGCTCGGCTATCCCATTCACAAAAGAAGCAGCAATATTTTGTGAATCCTGATTGCAGGCCCGTGAGTAGAGCAACAACTTTTAAGTCAGCGCAAAGTTTCCACTTATAATCATTATAACAAATTTTATCAAGGATTCTGAAAGTGTTTTCGTACGTTTCCTTCATATCAACAGAGTATGCAACTGGAACTGATGGGAAGTCATTCCCATTTGCCAACAGGACAACTTTTAAGCTTGTTTTTGATGAGTCTATAAACAGTCTCCATTTGTCTGGGTCACATGACATCTGTAGCTCTGTCATCAATAAATTTGCATTAGGGCAGAACACTAAACCTTTATCTTCTGAAAAAAGACATTTCAGGGTTGCTTGTCTGGTCCTGTAAGAAGATACTTTTACTCCCTTTTCTAAGAGATTCCACTGTAGAAGTCGCGATCCTAGGAGCTGAGATTTAGTCTTGGGTAACTGCAAATCCCTGACAAGATCATTTAATTCCGATTGAGGGAGGAGGTGAGGTTGCCGAGAAACTAAATCTGCGGAATACTTTTCATTATCATTGAACGTATTATTCGAAGCCCCAGATTGTGGCTCAGAGTCTTTTAAATCAATTTCCGGCTCTAGAGTATAAGTGTTTGGGGACTCTGGGATTGGCAAAGTATCGTTATGAAGAACAGGTCTTAGAGCTGACGGAATATTAGGATACTGAATTGTATGCTTACTTTTGCTCGAAAACCCGACGGTGGAAGTCATACAAAAGTAACAATCTGTAAGATGACAGCGAGATTCACGCCAAACCATAGGCACAGCAAATGGCATTGATTTACGGGTACCTTTGAGCCATTTGGTCAAACTACTGTAACAAGTCGTACAGCAAACTGATAGAGCCCAAGTCTTATCCTGGTCGCTAACTTGACAATCAAAGTACAATTTATAAGCTGTTTTAACAAGCGTAGAAAGGGGTTTTCGTTAAAGTTACAGTAATTCAACGCCCGACATTAACCACAAATCACACTTAGTCACTTGAAAAAATCCGGAGTAAAAGTAGTTTTACACAAATGAACAAAAATGAATACAAAATCCAGCACGTTTAAAACGTCGACAAGTTAACTCTGCAACAGCTATAGATGTACTGATCGAAGCAGTTAAGCAAACAATGTAATATACTATAATGAAAAGAGTAATGCAAGTTCAAGCCTGTCGAAAATGCCTGTTCAAACCTGCATGTGGTATTGAGATCGCCAGCGTCGTGCAGTGAATCTTCTTAACTGTTTATTGATATTTTTTTACTGTTCTTATATATTTGTATTTTATTGTTGTTTCTATATACATTTTATAACAAAACTTTTGTTATATACTTTGGGATAAATTTTATTACTTGCTTTGGGATGTTTAACGGCTATAAGTTAAAATTCTAAAAAAAATGCAAAAAATAAAATAAAAATGGGGCCCCCCCAAAATAGGTCGGTGATGGGTAAAAACGGAGCTCATTTTTGGATTCAGGAGAATCGTCAAGAATGGTATCAGGGCCGATTTTCGTGCAGACCAGTGTAATCTGATAATGCACAAAAATGTGGAACTGTCTTACCATTCATGAACAGAAAACCGAAACTTCACGAGAACTACTATGGCACAAGTTTGATGAATACAAAATGCTTGAAAGCCGCAAAATTGCAGATCATATTGCGGCAATAATGCTTTTAGTCCCACAAAAAAAATATGAACGAAACAGTTATTACAAAAGTCATTAACAGCTTGCCATTTTGGTGATACTTTTAGAACTATCTGGGACTCCGTGAGCACTGAACAACAAACATTTGAAAATTTATTTACTTGATTGTTAAAAGAAAATACTCGTATCTCTCACGATGATTCCAAAATGTCCAAGTTTGCACTTGAAGTTAGGGTTTTTCAGAGTAAATTAGAATTAGTGACAGTAAACAAATCCGAATCTACTTTTTCAAAGAAAAAAAATATAAATGAGCTGAAGAAAAGCACTGTTTGCAATTATTGTAAACAAAACAGCCACTGGAATAGAAAATGTCAAAAAATACTGAGAAACCGTAAGCAAACTCACAAACCAGCTGAAAGTTCATCGTCTAGCTCCGCCTTTATTTGCAGTATTTTTTTCAGTGCAAACTAAAATGTTGAAAAATCACAATGGATTTGTGATTCAAGCGCCAGTGTACACATGACTAGTAGAAAGCTTGGATTACTAAGTATCAAAAAATTGATAAACCATTGTTTGTCCAAATAGCTAACGATAAGCTAATATCTGTGGTTGGAAGAGGTGCAATCGAAATAAAAATTTTTGTAGATAATAAATGGCAAAGTAAAACAATAACAAACGTTTTGTTTATTGTGGAACTATGACGAAATTTCTTTTCAATTGGAGCAATGACCAATAAAAGTTATACTTTTCACTTTCATAAAAATTATTGTGAATTTTGTGATCAGCAACAAAACGTTATTTGTGTTGGGTTAAGAAACAACAACTTTTGGATAATGAAATTTTAACTTAAATCTACATCTTAAATATCAGTACACTCGAAAACAATAAACAGTCGCTTAAACTTTACCATAATCATCGGTCGTGTTACTTGCGATTATATTAAGAAACAGCTGAATTAGTTTCCAGTTTAAAATTCTCTGATAAAGAACCGTTATTTTGTGAAAGTTGTCAATTTGGTAAGCAGTTCAAAGTCTCAAATAGAAGTTTATCGGTAAAAAAAGCAAAAATACTCAGTAAAACAATTCACAGTGACGTATGTGGTAAGATCAACATCAGAATCAGAAGTTCTGGACAAATTTATAGAATAGAAAAGTCTTGTAGAAAACCAGACAAACAAAAAAAGTTTTTAGAAGCGATCGTGAAAGAAAATGCATAAGTAAAGCTTTTACAGATATTAATTAGGGATTTTTCCCAATTTTTCAACTACTTATACACATGAGCAAAATGGTCGCTCAGAACACAAGATACGAATAATATCCGAATGCGCCAGAACTATGCTCCTGTGTCTCCATCTTACTTGTTGTTCATTTATTCACTGTATTTCCGTTTTTGTTCGTTGCTGTTTGTTGTTCTGGGACAGATGGCCTTACTGATTAAATGTATTTTTCCATTTCGTGGGTTATTCGAGATTATAGTAGGTGTTAGATGCACTCATCGCCCGTCGAGCCTCGGTGGTACTGTAATTTAATTTAATACCTGTGATTTATGCTTATTACTACAAAATATATTAGGATTGGTCTAAATAGCTGAAGGATAGTGGACCCTGTCAAATTTTCCAAATGCTTGCAAACAAGTCACCAAGCGAACAAATGCACAGAAATTAATAGAAGCAGGCTATGCCTAAACTGTGGAAAGGAAGGGCAGGCAAGAGCTGCATGTTCAAATGTAAAATTTTGTGCTATATGTAGTACTTAGGGTCATGTCCCTTGGTCTATGGCGTGTAGAAAAGAAATACAAGATATAAGAAACTTCAGGCAGATGCAGAAATAACTCAGTTAACATATAACATCAGTATGGACTACAGAACTAAAAAGTATACTAACATTAAGATTCTGCAAATAAACATTAGGCGTAAAAGAGAAGCACAATTCTTACTCCCTGTTATCACCAAAAAAATTCAGGCTGACGCCGTTCTCATCAGTGAACCAAATATTAAATGGGCTAAAAACACAAATACTTTCATGGACGAAGATCTTCGTACTGTAGTCTACATTAGAGACCGAGTAAGTTCTGGAGCAAAAACTACCTTAAGGAAATATTATACCATACTCCAATTACAGAATATAACCTTTATCAACTGCCCCGTCTCTCCAAACGTAAAAGATCTCGAATTAATTACACTAATCGAAGATATTAACAAAGAAAGAAACAGTTCCGTCGTCATCGTAAGAAACTTTAACGCCGAGGCAACAGAGTGGGACAAAATTGCGACAATTTACTACTAGACTGGATTGCAGCGGAAAACGTAGTCATCTTAAACTCAGGGTGTACACCAACTTTTGACTCGGGCAACAAGAGGTCATGAATAGATGTCACTTTATTCTCAGAATTAGTAGCTCAAAGAGTGAGCCTATCGTCAGTTTTAGACGAAGAAGTCTGAGCGACTACAAATATATTATATTTGAAATTTACAAAAAGGTCCAGAAAATGACCGCATGTCAAAAAATGCCAAAAACCCGTTGAAAAACAAACAATTTAGATAAGAAAATGTTAATTAGAAGACTAGAGGCAAAATGCTTCACAAACAATATAAACGATACCACCTCTCATGCTATGTACTGGTGGTCTAAAGGCCTCAAGCGTTTACGTAAAACTTGCAAGAACAGCTATTGGTTGTTTATAAAAAGCAGGAATAAAGTTTTCCCACACATATGGGAAACTTTTAAAAGAAGCAGGGTTGCGTACAAAATGGCAAAGAAAAAATCCTGGAAAGGCATGTGCAATAAACTTGAAAATAACCCCTGGGGCACCGCGTAATAAAAAATCACAAAAAAACTAAAAATCGGGAAAGACAGATAAGCTCTTAACGTCAAAAAGGCAACAGAAGTGATAACACAATTATTTAAAAAAAAAGATTATAATAACTAAGCACTTTGGTGTCACCACCCCACCACCACCTTTTACTAAATAAGAGCTATAGGAAGCAATCCCAAATGAAGTAATAAAAAATACGGCGACCGAATTTTGGGAACAATTATTAACCATTCTAAATCAACAAATTTGTAAAGGCAGTTTTCCAGACTTGTAAAAATCATCAGATCTATTTCTCATCCAAAAAGGACTAAATAGCTTCTGATCGATATGCCTGATGAACAACATAGTTAAAGTCTACGAACGGTTGCTACTAGTTAGAATTGCGAGCGAAATAGATAGTCATGGTGGACTATCCGATTGCCAATTTGGTTTCACCAAGGGTAAATCTACGATAAATGTTCTTTTTAGAATTAGAAACCTGACAATAGCGGTCAGAACCGGCACGTGGAAAAAGAGGAATATTAGTACCATAGTGCTCTTGGACATAAAAAAACGCCTTGGGTGCTCCTTATTGAAAAAAATGCGGAAAAAAAATATAAATGCTCACTTAATTAAAATTGTTGCTAATTACCTAACAACAACAGTGTACAACATCATATAACGTGCAAAGTTTCTCAAGGTTCTATTCTGGGGTCGACCCTTAAAACATCTTTTACGATGACCTGCTTTATACCCAACTTCTAAGACAAGTTCAACTTAGCGCGTTGATGCGAAATAAACTGCAGGTAACAGTAGAAAAAACTGAAGCCATAGCGTTCACGAGTAAAAAACATCGATCCCATCATCAGAATCCATTCGAAAATATAAAACCCGCTGGGATGAATACTCCAAAGCAGTCTGAACTCGCAAGCTTGTCCCCAACATGGAAGCCTGGAGATTTGGTATCTTAAACTATCACTTTACTCAGACACTAACAGGACACGGTTGCTTTGGTTCCTACCTATGTGGAATAAAAAATAGAAAACCCGAATTGTTTTTTTTTGCAAGGAAGACGTGAACGACGCTCTACACACCATCTTCGTATGCCAAAGATGATCTGCAGACAGAGACTTGCTAGTAAAGAAATACAATTTACATCAAGGAAATCTAATTGGAACAATGATTAGTAATGAAACAGTTTGGCAAGAAATTAGTGCATTCCTCAGTACAGTAATGAGACCAAAGAAGCTGAATGGAAGACTTGGTGTGTACAGGGCGGATTCATGCATTAATTATTAGTGCACTTACTTACTTCTTGAGGTTATGCAAGAGAAAAGAAAGCGGAAACGTATACCACCTTGCATAACTGACTACTAAAAGCCACTGGAGCCAGCTCTGGCTAGCCAACGCCCTAATTTAAAAAAAAATACCTATGGTTTGCGATTTGCTTGCATGAATAATTAATTCGGGGGGTTGGGTGGCGCTGAAGTTTAATGAGTGCGTCGGTTACTATTTATAGCTATTCCTGTGGACTTCAAAATACGTAGATAGATCTATTTCCTTATTAAATATACTGGGTTATGTGCTTTTTTCTTTTATTTTATTTACAGGGTACGGGTGGTGTTAAAAATATCGTGTTTGATGTCTAAGTATTATTTAGTTTAGCGCGCAGAAGATTTTTGATAGTACAAGTTTCTATTGCTACCACAATTCTAAATTAACCCCCGATAACAACTGATGCATCTATGGCATACTTTATGTGGTGCTTACGATTTATTCTGATCGCTCAGTTTTATATCAATAATTAATTTTTTTACGAAATTTGTAATATTGAATTGTTTATATACTTTCTGGTTGCCATACTAAAAAAAACTTAAAACATATAAATATAAAACATTGGTGTATATTTTTATTTAACTGCCAGATACGGTCTAAACTAGTGTTATCTTATTTTTAAAGATTAAGAACTTTGTTTAAATAAATTACATAATTTTACAATGAACATTTTTGTAATTTACATAAATATTTTTTATAACAAAAATTTAATATTAACCTTTAAGAGTTGAGACGTTTTTAGTATTAAAGCTAGATCCATCATTTTAGACTTTACAGACAGAACATAAATTATATTTGAAACATATTACAATTTTTTTAATATTCTTATAACAACGTTTACATAAAAAATAAGCAAATTTTAAAACGCTCAACTGCTAATGTTATTTAATCATTGCCATAAGTTCCCATTTTTATAGACATATTTAGTTACAAAGTGTATGTCCTACAATACCTTAATTATAAAATAAGCGATTACATTAACAATTTCTACGGGGAAAATATCTCTTATAAAACCTCCGTATTTTCCATACTCCGTCACACTCGTTAAATTTTTGTGCACTTCAACTTTTCTTAATTGCTGTGGTAATCACATCATTCCTGAATTTCTCAAAATTGAATTCTGGCTAGGTCTCATGTGCATAAGACATATAATTATGTGTTAGATACATTTTTCTTAGAACTAGAGAAGTCTGGGGGGTGTCCGGCCCTTGCCGCTATGAACACAATGTGCACAACTAAGCACAATTACATTCTTTTTTTTATTTCATATTTACACTAGGGTATGAATTCAAACGACGCTAATTTTTTTTTAAATGGCACGACCTTAATTGTGACACGTCATTTTTTCATAAATTTAAATAAGGAAATTCAGCGGTATGCTTAGTTTATAGTTTTCAAAGTTTTTGACGAGGACAAAAAATCAATGAGAGATAAATTAATTTGTTAATAAACTTAAACAAAAAAGTAATAAAAACTAACATTTAACACAAAATGTAATTAGTCTATAAAAAAATTATAGTTTATTATATAACCGTCGTTTGATTTCGTGCGTAATCTTTGGGAAAGACCAGGTATTAAAGCTTGTTTTATTCATTTTGTGTTTTTCAAGACCATTTGAGTAATTTCGCGTCAAAGTATTAAAGTTATTTCACGTTTTTAAATCTTTGTTATTTCGAGTTTTTTTAGTAAGTTTGTGTTCAATTATTTTATGGTTTTACGTTGCTGCGTTTTTGTCAATTTCGCATTTCTTTCGTAATATTAAAATTCAGATTACATTATGATTTATAGTGTCTACTTTCATTACATATTTAGTTTCTGAGATATCAGAAGTTTGATATTTTATACGTTTGTCTATGCTAACACTATTTAGAGTTATTTTTACATTTTGTAATTGTTGTATTTCTTGTAGTGAAAAAAGCAATCAACGAACTTGTGCTTTTGCGTGTTAATTGCATTTTGCATCCTTTTTTTACGTTTTTGTTGTACTGTTGCTCTCTTTCACCAAGATATACGTTGCTGTAAGCTTAGTAGTAGTACCAAATTGATAAAAATAGTTGATTTTTGTTTTGGGAAGCTTCTCAAGTTACAAGAGATCAGAATTACCTATTTTGGGATTGTAGTTGCTGTGGGTTTCATCCTTTAAACGTGGGTAGTGGTGTCCGATGGGTTATTATGGATTTAATATGGTTTTAAGTGACTGGAATTTTCTTAATTCATATGTTTTACGGTTTCGGCGACTTGTTTGGATCCTAGTATAATTAAAGTTTTATGAAATTTATTGTGTTAATTGCCGACTTTGTGCCATATAATTCCATTTTGCCTTGGAGCGATTAAAAATCTTTCGACGGACCATCGCAAATTTGTAAACACTCAAATTTTTGGGTAAAACTTCAATGCAAAATCAATTATGATTTTACGTTTTGCTAACTTGAATTTAAACAACGTAAAGTTTGTAACTTGTATTTTTACACCATTATTAGAACATTCAATAAACAACATTTACGATTTATTGGTCGTTTGAATCACTTTAAAGACGAACTGTCACAGTTTTACAATTTTTGTTTTAATAATATTGACGTTAAATCCTTCAAATTAAATTAGACAGTAATATTAACATTTTTAATTTTATGAACAACTAAACTCTGCACATAATAGCATTAAATTTACTATGCAGTTAGAACATAACAACAGTCTAGCCTTTCTTGATGTACTGGTAATAAAGAAAAATAACGGAAAATTGGGACATTTTATTTATAGAAAGAAAACGCACACTAATAGATACTTAAACGCCAAATCTCATCACAGAAGAATACTGTTTTGCATACTTTAGCTAAAAGAGCTATACGTATGTCAGAAAATGGAAAAATTACAAAAGGAAAAGAAAACACTGTTGGAGTCCCTACAACAAAATGGATACGGGTTTAAAGAGATTCAAAAGGCATGGAAGAGGGCAATAAATCTAAAAGTCAAAGAAGACCTATCACCTCCTACTAGCATCGCTTATTTACCATACGGTTTGGGTTCGACAGACATAATAAGCAGGGTGCTAAAGAAACATAATATTAAAACTGTCTGTACGACTAAAGATACTCTGAAAACCTGGTTTGCATCTGCTAAAGTCAAACAACGGGCTCTAAAACATGCCGGAGTTTACAAAATTCCTTGTTCCTGTGGATCACGTTATATAGGACAGACGGGACGCTCTATTAAAGTAAAAGAACATATGGCTGACTGCAAACACCGCAGAGTTACTGCAGTGGCAGAACACGTGTGGAACCAAAGGCATATGCTGAACTTTGACCAAACTAAAGTGTCGACTAAAACTCCTTTCTACATTCCCATACTAATCCGCGAAGCTGTGGAAATAGAAAAAAATCTATGTAATATGAACCGAGAAGACGGTTTAAGACTCAGCAAATCGTGGCTACCAGTATTATATCCTCTAAGACAAAGACCAACCTTCTTAGAAAGGACACAAACTTTTATTCCGAGTAATAACGAAGTCAGTGAAGCGGTAACGAAAAGATAAGGTCCGTTAATCACGCTAATCGCTATTGGTATAAATATCGTCATTTACACTTTTTCTTTCAGTGACATTTACCACTCTGAAGATGCAAGCTGCAATGTCTTGTAAAACGTCAGATTGTTTGGGTTTACGAACGACAATACGGCAAAGGCCAAGTTCTACTTCTTGTTTTGGCTTTCAAGAAGAGACTAGGAATGTTTAACTACGACGCGGTCTAAGCCGAAAGTCGCTTATAATCATTAACATAACAACCGCGAAAGCTTAAGATTTTATAGTATTAAATAGTTAATTTTGTAATAAAACTTACGCTTATAAAATAATTTTAATGTTACAGATTTTAGTGTAATACACTCTGATAAAGATTTCGTTTAGAGTGTATTCAACAGAAGCTTGCTTTTTGGTTGGTTATCGCGGATTTATTTTGAGGTGACTTACGACTGTCTCCACTGAGCACCGGTAATTTCTGTATGTATATTACCTTATCCAGGCAATTTTCTTTTGCATGTAACAATTAAAACAAATGTAATACTTTTTAACTACTGAAAATCACTTCACAAAAAAGAAATGTTTCATAACAAGCGTTGGAAATAATTTTCGTTATCCTCGAGACAATGCCAGAGTCTGTTCTCAAACCCTTGTCAAACATTTTCAAAAGTTTTATTTTTAAGGGTGCAACTTTTTTCAGTAATTCTAAGCCGCCGTTCTTCAATCGTCGTCGATTGACTTTTAAAAACGATCAACTTTAAATGACACAGAACAACGTCCACTGGTGTTAAACCTGGTGATCTGGAAAGCCATTCAATTGGTCTTCTTCTGCCAATCCACCGATCTAGATAATAGTAATCTTGTTGGAAATGGAGTAAACCTTATTTAAATGAAGATTTCTATCAATTCCTTTTTGATTTTCAGATTATTCAAGTATTGACAGTTTGATGTCGTTTTCTAACAATTCAAAGTAAAGTAGATCATTCAAATTTCCATCTATGACGACAGGGCCAATGACATTTCCATTCCACTTCTTGCAAATTGTAAGGAATTTTGTCGCTCCGATACTGACAATTTTATTTGTTGACATGCCCATGATTTCCAAAGTGGTCTATATCGACCCCCAGGAGTCTATGACAACCTACAAGGGGTCTACGTCAGCGAAAAAAACATTTGGGGGTCCATGAAATAAAAATGGGGTCCACAATACTGGATCTCAACATACACTGATAGTATCTATTTACTTACATTATACTATCTAATAATATAAAGACATATATATTATTTATAAAAGTACCTATGAAGTAAAAAAATTATTATACATGTTTATAAAATTGTCTAAGTTGTAGGATGTCGGCATTCACTTTTTGGTCGCAATACATTTTGAACTTGTAAAAACCTACACATAAAAATATACCAGTATCATCTTGTTACAAGCATACGCGCAGTCTCAGAGATTTGCGAATTTGCACTGACTTGTTCAATTTGTCACTCTATAAATACGAATGTGAGACAAATACGTTTATTCGTTTCCTGAATCTTGAAAAGGAAAGTGCTAAGAAAATATTTAAAAAAATATAAACTGGTAGTTTATCACACAAATTATAGTGAATCAGTGTTATTTTGTTTGAGAGTGCCAGAGAAAAGCAAGTACATTATTTTTTATTAAATTTTAGTATTGTACTCGTAGTTAGCAAAGATAGATAAATTATGCCAATCGTGACTTCAGTTATTGGTAGTTTAATAATCAAATCATGCAAAATTACACGAGTTCTCCTCAATAGCTTCTTTTTCAAAGTTTTAGCAATCGTTATTATAAATAGAATGCAATCTACGTAATCCGAACTAATTGCCGCAAAGAGATGTTCGGATTATGGAATGTTTTTGGAAAAATCTAAAAAAAGACAACTGTACATACATATTACGTATGTATTTTATTATTAACATACAATATGTTACCACTTTGAAAGATAAATTAAGAAAATTAAAAATCCACAACTGTAGAGCTGCGTGCTTTTTGAAGAATTTCCAATGCACACTCTTATTTGTTTGTCTTTTTTTCATAGAATGTAATGTTTACATATAGGAAACGTATTTTAAAAAAATATTTTGGAATTAAACTACATATTTTGGCCGGTCACATAAATAAATATGTATGTGTGTCAATATTTACTTATTTACGACCTTGCTAGGCATTTATTATTTTTTTATAAATACCAAATAATTTCACAAAAGAAGTGAAAAAACTGTACTTTTGTCCATTGGTCGTTACACTGTGGCCCAGTTCGAATTACTGGAATGTTCGGATTACGGAAGTTTGGATTATGGATATTGCACTGTACATACTTCTCTATATTAAAATTAAAATTTTGTATTATTGCTAAAGTGGAACCAGTGAATTTTTACACCTGACAGTCGAATGTACGTAGAGATAAATCGTATAACAATTTGTTATTATTATTCGTTGTATAATATTTTATTTTAACATTTGTTGTCATGTTACTTTTAAATTTCCTTATAGTTTCATCATATCAAAACTTTAAGTAACATTCATAACATTTCCCTTCTCACATTCATTTATAATTGCTGTACGCTATGCTTGCCATAAAATCTAAGACCATACGATTTAAATTTGACTTTGATTTATTAACCCATTAACGCCCGCCGTATTTTTAAAAGTACACTAAGATTTCCTCTTGTTACTGCCATCTCCTACTAAGTATATGAATTGTTGAGATATAATATTTCAGTTTACAGTCTAATTGACACTCTAAAAGCATGTGTTAACATTTTGTAGCAACTTGAAAAGTTTAATGCTTGTTGAAAAGTGAACATCCTGGAAAGGTATGTTATGGTATCATATTTATTTTAATTATATCTTTTTTTGGAAGGGTATTTTACAACTATTGCATTAAAATGAAGCGTAAAGAACTGTTTATCAGTTATTTAGTACTTACGAACCATAAAAATTAGATCTAGTGTTGTTTACTTTATGATCTTTATTACTGTACTTCAGAAAGTACAATGGGATAATTGGGAGTCAATTTATCTGTATTACCACTATTACAGGTATGGAGTCAGAAATGAATAATTTACCAGTTATTGCAAGTTTTTACGGGGAAAAATGTGTTTACGGTACTTCCCGAGGCTCTTGATGTTGTTGAAAATTTCGATTATGATGCCGATATTGATGTCGTGAGGGAAAACAGAATGAGGAACTGTCCTCTAATAATGTAAATGAAGTTTTAATTACAAAGTGGGTGGACAATAGCGTGCGCTCAATGATTTCAAACCACGATTTTATTGAACCAAATGGAAAGGTGAGGAGGTGGTCTCGTACAAAAAAATGTGTTGTGGATGTGCCTCAACCACTTCTATATAAAAATTACAATGCCGGAATGGGAGGGGTTGATCTAAACGATCAAAGTGTCAATACCTACCGCATAAACATCAAAACCAAGAAGTGGTGGTGGTCATTATTATTGTTATTGCACAAAGAGGTTTCTGAAAAGAAAATGAGTCAGCTAGAGTTTACCCGATATATAGTCCGCACCTATTTACTTTCGAAACCTACGAAGAAGAAGTCCTCAAGAAATCAAAGTCTGCCCAGCAATGTTTCAAACGACGGTATAGGCCACTTCCCGAGAAAATTAGATAAACAGTTGCGTTGCTGCGTATGTCACATGCGGTCTAAGTGGAGTTGTAAGAAATGGGGGACGACATTATGTATTGAAAGAAATTGCTTTGAATAATTCCATTACAACAAATAAACATTATGTAAGATGAGTGTTAATAAATGTTTTACTTTGGTTTATTGATCCTATATTTACCTCTTCAAAGCTTACCTATTCCAAAAAAATATAAAACGCATGCATAAACATCTTTCCGAAAGGTCATTTGGCAATGCCATCCACGAAAAATTAAAAAAAAAATTCCTTTGCGTTTGGGCTTTAATGGGTTAATATACAGCTGATGGACTGTATGTCTTATTTAACTAGATTAATTTTGGTCACAGATGAGTGATGCCATGTTCGAATCTAAAAAGAAATGTAGACAGTACTGTGTTGTTTATTTAAAACTTGGCTTCATTCCAGCATTGTTGGAGAAACAATTGCCTGTGTGCCTTTTATGCAACAAAGTTTTGGGCAATGACGCTATGAAACCATCTAAGCTGCAGGATCATCTGAGATGATGTCGCCCTGATAAAACAGATAAAGATTTGAAATACTTTCAAACACTTAAAGATAAACTTCAGAAAAGACCCACGCTGAACAGAATGTTCGCTTTGACGTCACAAAGAAACGATGATGGTTTGCGGGCGTCTTACAATATCTCGCTAAATCCGGAAAACCGCATACTATCGGAGAGAAGTTAATTTTGCCAGCCGTCGAAAAGGTTTTAAAAACTGTTTTACACAAACCTGTATCTGATATCATTAAAAGAATTCCCTTAAGCAACAATACTGTTGAAAGACGTATTGATGAAATGAGTTCTGATATTGAAACCTTCTTGTGTAATTATTTGCAAACGACCCATTTCTCTATAAAACTGGACGAGTCAACTTTACCTGGTAATGCAGCATTATTATTGGCATATGTTCGTTTTATTATGAATCAAGAAATATACGAAAAACTGCTCTTCGCAAGAACTTTGACAACCGACACTAAAGGTGAATCAATATTTCATGTTTTAAAGGATTACTTCATTGAGAAAGCAATCCCTTTATCAAATATAATATCAGTAGCACCTGCCATGGTTGGACGTTATCGTGGATTTATAAGCTATTTAAAACAAAATGTGTTAGCAATACATTGCGACATCAATCGACAATATTTAGTTGCTAAAAATTTGAGTGTTAAATTGCATGAATCTCTTCAATTAGTCATTGATGCAGTAAACCGAATCCGAAGCAACTCGTTGAATACGCGGTTATTTGCGCAGTTGTGTGAAGAAAAGGACGAACACTTTCATCAATTACTCCTTCACACTGAAGTACGCTGGCTGTCGAAAGGCTTATGTTTGACAAGATTTTTTGCACTTTTTGAGACTATTTTAGAATTTCTGAATACTAAAGATAAAATTTTAAATGACAATTTAATGTAGTGGAAATCTGACATCGCCTATTTAAGATTTGTTTACAAAATTTAATATGGTTAATTTGCAGTTACAAGGCGACAGTCTAAATTTGATTAAAACAAAGTCCATCTTATCAGCGTTTCTTGCCAGAATTAAACTAATGAAGCAAAATATTAGCCGAGGCTAATTTTCCCAGTTCCGCAATTTGTCACAGACAAACTGCTAGGAAAACGACGTTTCAACCTACGTTCAACATTTAAATGACCTCTATTCTGATTTTGAAACTAGGTTTGAAGATGTTTTGACTATGGTAATACTACCGTGGATAATTAACCCATATGATGACATAGAAGAAACGAATGTCATAATACAAGAGGAACTGACTGAACTAAGTACAAACAAAGAACTTAAGGTTCAGTTTAAAAACGGATATCAGCAATTCTGGCTGCAAAACAACATACCCGTTACTTATCCCGTATTATGGAATATAGCGAGGAAATTTCCTTTCCATCGTCATACCTAGTGGAAAGTGGGTTTAGCGCTGTTACCAATCTCCTAACGAAAAAAAGAAACATACCGGACAATATTGTAATAGCGAAGGCTTCCACGGCCGGAGTCTATACTAAGATAAGAACGTCTTCCGGATTTGGACCGTGTCAATGTTGTAACCGAAGTTGCCAACGTTTCGCCCACTTTCGTAAGAAGCTTCAACTAAAATAAAGTTTATTTTAGAATCTGGCTTAGTTCACAAGTTGATTACCTAACGCTGTAGTGGTTCTTTGTTAGATTCTCGTTTGCTTTTTCAAGTTTATCGTTTTCTTTCTTACCTTTTCTGAGTTGAGAATCTGGCTTGGTTCACAAGTTGATTACCTAACTTTTGAGAAGTGTTTAGTTAGATTTTGGTGGCTTGTTTGAATTCTTCGATTTTGCTCACGCCCTGATGAAACCCCTTACGAAAGTGTGCGAATCGATGGCAACTTCGGTTACAACATTGACACGGTCCAAACCCGGAAGACGTTCTTATCTTAGTAGAGAAGATTTAAGATTGAACTTTACAAAATTGACACAAAATGTTGATAATTTATTATTAAAGCATCAGGTTCATCCCTCTCACTAAAAACGTTTACTTATTGCTTAGTTTATTTTTGTTTATTTTATATAACAGATACAAAATTTTATTTTGAGTAGTTTTCATTTAAATTCAATTAATAAATGTATAAAACTTTATGGTTTAGATCATCATTTTTAAGTTCTTGTAAGAAGTTTTAATGCTCTTACAATAGTTCTTTAAAACAATCCTATTTTTTCCGCTGGATTTGCTTAATTAGGAGTTTCAGATGTTCTAATGTAAACGATAGCTCTTAATGAAAATAACACTTAAATAAATCAGTATTGTTAAAAAAAGAGATAAGCACAACAAAGACCACAACACATAATTTTTTTTTATTATTATCACACTTTTAGTAGATAAGTAGTATTAAAACGTACAACAAACTTGATATTTTATTAAATTTATTATTTCAATTTTGTGTCAAAAAATTGTCAAAATTATTTAAATTTCTCAAAAAATAACGTATCACAAGTAGGGGTCGTGCCATTTAAAAAGATTTTACAAAAATCGTTTAAACGTCAAAAATCGTTCCGCTTGATATTAAAATTGATCTTTTTTGCATTTTTTTATTTTGGCATTTTTAAAAAATAAAAGTAATTGAAAGTTTTAAAAAAATCACCTTTTATGTATATTACTATTTCTTCACTATTGTAAAAGGTAATAAAAAACTCACCTTAATTAAACGTGATTCTAATGAACACAATTAAATCAATTCGTTTAGACTTTTTTATAAGTTCATTGATTAGATTTTCTCTTAAATGCTTACATAAATAAAATTTGGTAGACGTTTGTATATCACTGAAAAAAGGTGTAATAAATCTAAAATTAATTTTACTTGTGTAAAAGGCTTTAAGTCATTAGTTGTACTATGTAATAGATTTCATACTTCTTTCATAGACTACATAAATGGCAAAAATTAGTAAGTTTTAAAAAGCAAAAGTAACATCGATTTGGTTGTGTTCTTGTAAATGTTTTAATTAAGTAAATTAAGAGGAGGTTATTTAGAAAATTGTGCAATCTAAGCTCGTACAAACGACGCTTGTTGTTGGTTAATAGTAATACCACGTAACATGATGTTAAGTAGATGACAAGAATTGATCACGCTTTCTGTTTAATATCGTTGAAAAAGATTAATTACGTTCTCTTTACGTATTCGTTTGCATAAATTGTGCTTTCAATAGATATAACACTAAGCTCAAAATAATTACGCATTAATTATGTAAAACAATTCATTTACTAAAAATAAAGCGCGAACTTTAACTTGAATAAAAGACACTTTTAGAGTTTTGGCATATTCATTAATCATACATTTCTTGTCGTTGCCCTTTTAAAGCCCCTAATCTAGATAAAGCTACATCTGCCAACTGACTGTCTAATCTACGGTTTAAATGATCATTTTCATTATTTGATTGCAAGAATATTGTAAAATATAAGAACCAACAAAAACAAAATGTTTACAAAGAAATCATTTTTAAAATGAGTTAAATTTTATACAAAAGCGTTTGGTCTTGTGTCAGTAACAGAGACAAATGTCGAATGCTTTTCCTTCTTCGAGACTATAAAAATGAAACATGCCTATGATAGGGTTGTATATATGCTTCTGCAGCTTCGTCGGGCTGTAGAATATACATTTTTCTTCAAGCTCACGAAGTAATGGAAGATCCTGCCATTGAACTGCTACACGACACGCAGATAATAAATAGTAGAGGATTAAATAAATACCTTTTGTTTTTATTACTCAAAATAATTTAAATAAATGTGAAATTACGCCGGAACTTTTCCTTCTAATTTAAAAAAAGCGCTACGAAGTTGTCGAGCTTAATTTTATTTAGTCGGTTATATTAAATATGACAGCGTAATCTGCGGAACATGTAGGATATGCTTTTCTTGTTAATCATGACGGACCCCAATCTCATCAGGGTAACTGAATGGAGACCATCGTGTTGGAAACATAGATAACAACTTTAACAGCATGTTTGTAGCTTACAAATTATGCGTTGTAAGTGTAGGAATAGGTTCATTCAAAAGTGTTTAACGTTTGCTAATATCAACCTCAGTGATGCTTTCGCTCCTTTCTATTTTATTATTAAAATGATATTAACACCCTTTTCATTTGTCTGTTACGAAAAACGATAACCTGTTTAATTCAAAATAAAAATAATTACATTTGTGTCTATTTATATAAATTTATCAAGAAACATGACAAATTGTAAATGCAGTAATTAGATTAGACAGTAACAGTTTGATATTGCGTGTTACTTATCTGATTAAAAACAATTTTATACATTTAATTAAGTATTTCTACATGTATTTATATATCGTGATTTTGATAACATTTTTTTTCAAAATGCAATTACGGATTACGAACAATTTTTTATAGCGTCATAATTATTTTTTTTACTATATCAGTTAAACAATTGTCTATTTGCGAAGTAACAATAAGTTTTAGCTTAAATGCCTATTCCCACTATCGTGGAAGCGGCCTGCAATGCAAGGGCTCGGAACGGGCTCTGCATGTGCTCTGCAAGTGCAAGAATTTTGTCAAGCATTCACACTGCTACGGGTATGAAACGGGATTCAGTCGTTCTGTTCAATTTGTAGTGACTACTTGAATAATAAATTAAAATAATATTAAAATGTCCTGGGAAGTAATGAGAATTTGTGATGCATTAGGAGTGTATGATGCCTCAGAGTCTTGTGATACCTGAGGATCTTCAGATGCGTCAAGATCTTCACTTGGCCGAGTATCATACTCAGTGTCTTCATCATTTATTGTTGAAACACTGGCGTTCTCAGTCGTAACTGAACTCAATCTCTCTTTATCTTTTATGAAAGGATGAAGAAATTCTAGTATGTCTCCGTACTTCCATCTGGCTTTGGCGTCTGCAGCTTGCCCAGTTCTTGTTTTTTTAAAAGATAGGAACCTCCTGTATTGCCCACGAATTGCCTCCCACCGATGCTTGCATTCTTGGCCATCTGAAAACGATAATAATTATTTTTTCAGATTCCTGGCCACTGGAAATTCATATCAAACTATTGCATTCAGTTTCCGATTGGAACATTCTACTCTGCATGCCATTGTCAATGAAGTGTGTAACGCAATCATTAATAATCTCCTGCCAGTTTATATCCCTACACCACTTAAAGAAGAATGGGAAAAAATTGGCAAAAAGTTTTGGACCGCTTGGAACTTTCATAATTGTTTGGGAGCCCTAGACGGCAAGCACATTGAAATCATTGCACCAGCTAATAGTGGTTCTAATTATTTTAGTTACAAAAAAACATTTTCTGTTGTTCTGCTTGCATTAGTCGATGCTGATTACAAATTTATGGCAGTAGATGTAGGGCTTACGGCAAAAACAGTGATGGGGGTATCTTTGCAAACTCCAGACTGGGAAAACAACTGGAAAATGGCTCTTTGAACATACCTGATAGAAGACAACTTCCAGATTCTGATATAAAAGCACCTTACGTTATTTTAGGTGACTCGGCGTTTCCGCTAAAAGTTAACCTTCTGATACCTTTTTCTGCGATTCAAGTGCTCAATGATATCGAAAAAATAGTTTTCAATTATCGACATTGTCGTGCTAGGCTGGTTGTAAAAAATGCCTTCGGAATATTGGCACAGCGTTTCCGCATTTATTTCAAAAAAATTCATTGTAAACTGAGCTACGTCGAAAGAATAATTCTTACAATATGCATTCTGCATAATTACTTGCGTAGCACAACCATTACTAGGCAAGAAGCGAATAGTCCTATGGAGAGTAGCAACTCGGAAGTTAATAATAACCAATGCATATTGAGAAATTTGCCAAGACAAGGTGGTAATGCACAAGAAGAAGCATTCCTTTGTCGAGAAGATTTTACCAGATTTTTCAATTCAAATGCAAGTTCTGTGCCTTGGCAGTATGACAGAATATAACAATTAGATATGTAGGTACAATGTACATGTTTTATATTCCAATAAAGAGATCATATAATAATTATTTACTTACCTAGTTGTAATTTCTCTCCAATTGACACCCACACATTTGTTTTATACTGATTGTCCGAATATCTTCTATGGAACAAATCATAGAGTGCGTCATTTTTCCGTACATATTCTATTAATTTTTCATCCATTTCGGATGAAAAATTATGAGCTCTTTTCTGACGTTTATTACTCATTTTGTGTCATTCAGACTATATACAATCTAGACTAAATACAATGATAAAATTAGCAAAAAACGTTGAACGGGCTCGGCACCTGCTCTGCAAATATTCTTTCGTAGAAACTCGGCTAGCATGCAGCGTGCTTTGCCGATGCGCTGCCCGAACAATGTGAATGCATCCTCGAAAAACGCATTTGAATCCATAGTTTACAATATTTGCAGAGCATGTGCACAGCCCGTTTCGAGCCCTTGCATTGCAGGCCGTTTCCACGATAGTGGGAATAGGCCTTAAATGTTTTTTTGTTACGTAAAAACATAAACATTAAACATCTTTGCAACAATGGTAATATCGTCAGGTTTTGTACACAAACGTTGTATCAAAATTGTCTACAAGTATTTTTGCATACTTTATAATCAAACACAACCGTTCTACATTGCACGTATGTAAAGAACAATAAAGTACATTAAGAGTGTACGTGTCATATCATATTTCACTAGGCTTGATAACCATTAGATAAGTTTTGGTGATTTGCAAATACGTGGTAGTAGTAACATTTCGGTGTAATCAAAAATAGGTTTTGATTTGTTATGTAAGTTGATCCTAACAATGTAACGTTTTGATGTTTCAGCAAGATAAAATAACGATATAATCGATTCGTACATACCTCTGTCACAAAAAATCGGACAAGTTATTTTTTAAATGAAGCCAATTCTTCAAAATAATATAACAACAGAAGAACCAAATAATTTAAGCAATAATATTAAAATGATGTACAGTTTAACCCAGTGACGATTTGCATTGTACTTGTACAGAAATTTCTTATATATAATGTAGTCAGTCCCACGCCGTACATAAGAGCAAAGTCGTGTGGTGCACGACGGCGCCGAGGCAACAACATTGTCAAAACAAAATTTATAATGTTAAAAAAACTAGTAAGGAATTGCTAGCTATTACATTGTTTTTTATTTGTTTGTTTTTTTATTTTTACTCTTTGAGACGAGGCAACCTAATTACTTCTCGAAAATAATATATTTTCCAAATGAGAGTACTCAATAATCGATCCAATACGTAACATGATAACATGAATTGTGTGAACTCAAACAAATCTGATTTTATTCATGTTTGAGCTTGAAATTTGGCTTGCAATGAGCCAACGAGCAAACAAGCGTTTTTTTCCTATCTGAGCTTGCAATGTACGAAACTTTATATATTTAAGCGCTGCATCGGTCGCGATTTTATGTGTTGCCTGATGCCCGATCGATAATTAACTTAGCGAAGTGAAAAGGTGCATGGGGTAAAAGATATCTGCTTTTAAAACTTTAGTTTTCTGTAGTTTTACAGACTTTATAGTGATGTGTTTTGTGCTGTGAATTAAGATGATTGATTAAGATTTTTTGGAAGCGAGAACTTCAACGCTATTGTCCTCATCTTGCTCATCGTCCTCACACATTGCCGCTCGCACAATCTCCTCATCAGATAACACTTCATATCTTTGTAACTCGCTTTCGGCACCACCAGCAGTCCATTCTTGAGCTTCTGCTTCACTTATTTGAGGATCATTGGGTCCCCTCAACTTATTAAAAAGCTGGGCTAAAGGAACATCATTTTCTGGTTTGTCATTATCAGTGAGAAATCCAGGGTGCAAATTCTTTCATGATTTGTTAATTAGCGATGCCTTAACATTGGCCCAGCAATTAGCCAAAAGAAAAACTGTGTCCTTTAAACTTATCGATTTTAATGAGTCCATGAGGTTATCAGAACATAATGCAAGACAGTTAACCAAAAGTGATTTGCGGTAATTTAACTTCACATTTTGTATAACGTTCTGATCCATTGGTTCTATACACGCCGTGGTGTAAGGTGGCAGGAACATTGCAAAAATGTTGCCGTCTTCAGAGACAAGTTCATCTGCTGATGGATGCCCATGACAATTATCCAACAATAACAGTGCCTGAGGAGGCAAATTAACAGACGAAAGTTGGCGACGGACCGCGGGAACGAATTCGGTTTTAAACCACTCGAGAAACAAGTTTTTCGTAACCCAAGCATTTTTTTGTGCACGATAACAAACAGGAAGACGTATTGATTTAAATGCCTGCGGGTTTTTTGATTTTCCAACAAGCAATTGAAGTTTATGGGTTCTAGTCGCATTTGCACAAAGCATGAATGTCACTCTCATCTTCATCATTTTCCTTCCGGAAGCCGACTGCTCATTGCCAGAGGCTAAAGTGTGATCTGGCAATAATCGCCAGTATAAACCAGATTCGTCAGCATTGTAAACCTGTTTCGCTGTTAAATTTTTTTCTTTAATAACTTTCTGTAACTATAGTTGGAATGGTCGGATAGCGGTTTCATCATTTGACAGTTTTTCACCGGCCATTTTTAAACGTCTTATTCCGTGGCGTTTTTTAAATTTGTCTAACCATCCCCGGCTTGCATTAAACCCGATATTAGAGTTTGTAATCTGGCGATGACAAATACGAGCTTTCTCACAAATCATATCATCACTTACAGGAACATGCAATCGCCTTTGTTGCAAAAACCACGTAAATAAAGCATCTTCCAAAACAGGATTTTAGGATTTCTTCAGTGTTTTTCGTATACCGGGACCACGTTCTGTTAGGCTAACAAACTTCACGATTTTGTCTTTGTTTTTCTTTATGTCGCCTACAGTTCACCTGCCTATACCAAACTTCCGAGCAATGACAGGGTAGCTGCCACCTTTATCTAACATTTCTATAATCTGCAATTTGTCTTTTAATGTTAATGTTGAATGTTTACGTAGCGGCGCCATGATGTTAGCGAGCGCGCTAAATTGACACTGTACGTACTACACGAAAAGCGATAAACAAAAGACTGATATTAAATATTAATTTTATTCAAAGGCCAGTGTATTAGACTACGCTGCCATTATACTCGGCCAAGGACAAAAGATTATAGTCTTTAGTGAGAAAATTTTGTTTTGATTTTAAAAAAACTTTACAAAGAAATTGAAAGAATTCTAGCGATTTACGTTCAATTGGTAAAAGTTTTATGCAAATAAAATTATGTTGAGCCCATTGCCCGGCTGGATTACAGCGATCACCGAACGAACGGGAGTCCGGATTACCGAGGCTCTACTATAGATTAAAATCTAAATTTTAGGAGCCATGTAACTTATGTAATAACAAAATTCACAGATATCGCAAATCTTGCAATTATCGGAAGGTGTTGAAAACAAACACAATATTACCTACGTAATATAATGAACAAAATTTATTACAATTTTCAAAAATAAGAATGCATACATAAATAATAAAAAAATAAAAAAAACACAAATAACTAGTATTCTAGGTACATATTAAACGAGAATATGGTCGTATGATAATTCACCAATTGCTTGTATTTAACATTTGTCCATGAAATGCCTGAGAATTGTTTCCCATAACCTCTTCATCGCTGGAAGATGATGAATCAGCAACACCAATGACTTTTTTGTTATAACAAATTATGAGCAAGACCGTTCATTATCAAGAACTGCTGCGTTATCTTAAATTCATGCACTTGAACATCATGGCATGTAAATAGGCCGGCGTCACTATTTTTTTCTATTTTTGTAGTTCAATTTGTTTGCCCTTTATCTCTCCAAGAAAAACGGAAATTGTGCTCGGCATTGAATTAGTAATTGTAATAGTGTAGTGCAAAATGATTTCAAACTGGAGGGTACATCTTTTATAGAAAATATTTTTCTATAAATGCACAAAAATGGGTATTTGGGCTATGTTGCTAACGCTTAGCTTTTCTTTTTCAAGTGATGTATGGTAAGAAACACAAAGCAAGCAACAAAATCTCAAAACATCAAACTTTATTTGACACAAAATATTTTCAAGGGAAAAAGTCATCTTCGCAAAGCTCAAATAATAATATTGCGCTCACAAACAGGTTATACGAGGAAAGGTCGAAAATTTGTGATTCACGTTCACTGTAAAATTTTCTCTAGACACAATCAATTTTCGAGTCAAAGTAGAGTTTTCAGAAATTTCGCTAGACTTTGATTGAATACGCTTCGATTAAATAAATCATTCGATGATAATATAAACAATTTATATTGCGTGATTCCTGACCATTGCTTCACCACACTCTAACTAGTTGATGCGCATTTTAAAAAAAAACAATAAAATTAAATGATTACTGGGTTTTACCAAAGTTTTATGGCGGTTCACAGTTCTACAGCTTCTAAGATTATGACACGATTCGAGTGAAGATTTCATCTTTGGAAATGTGCATTCACAGTTTAAAAATTGAATTTTTTTCAACAATTTGTCGCGTTTGCGTTTTTTTGTCATATTTAAAGAAAACTTACAGCAGATTGGACTCGCAATAAAAACATTTTGCGACGCAAAATAATCGACATGCTTTTTTATTAAATTTTTTTTTACCAATTCTACAATTTTTTCTCCTATTAATATTAAACAAATGACTGACTATAAAAAAGCATTAAAGAGATGAACTTTACTTTAACATGAATCCTTTCTCTAGCCTTAACAGATTTATAACGCTAATAATCTTTACAATTGTTTGACTGTTGATACAATTTCGAATTTAAAATTTACTCAAATTTTATTTTACCTACTTTCGTCCTATGTTGATAACTTTACAGTGAAATTGTTTATGATTTAAACTAGTAATTACTGATAGTTTTTATTATAAAACTTTAGAAATTAAGTTTATTAAATTATTTCGTTTACGTATTTTAAAATTTATCGGTTTAGTAGAACATGTGTGTTTCGGTCGAGTTGCTTTTGGTGACCACCGCGGTTTTTTTTTGCAGCTAACGGTAGCTTTGTCGATGTCGTAACATTACACCAGCATCGAAATCGCCACAGTTTTTGTATTGAAATGATTTGCCTAATAATTTAAAATAACCAATAAGCTATTACCCTAAAACGGTGCAAGATAGAAGAAACTTGCACATAAACATTTTTATAGAAGACAAAATTTTTTATAAACAAGTCGGCGGAAGGGTACAATTACTTTCAATAATTTAGAAGATACAAGTGTGCAAAGTTGCACGAAAATTACATTAAAATTCTGTAACTCTTAAACTATTAGATATAATTATACGCTCCCGCGGACTTTTTTGTAGTAAATTTTGTGCTCAATAAATTGTTTATGTGCAATTTTCATCTATATTGTACCGTTTTTGCAGCGTACAAAGCGGAAGCTCGCGCGGATCCTATTCTGCAATTACTATAATCATTTTTCATTACTGCTGAGTGAAATTATGACTTATATATTTTTAAAACATAAAACGAATCATAAGAAATATCTTGTTTAATAATAATAAACACTGCATCCAAAAAATATAAAAAATGAAGTAAAAGTAGCAAATAAGATTAACCTATTAGGAAAAATATCTAATAAATTGAAGATTAATGCCAGAATTAGTGTTTATAAAACTATTTTAATTTTTGCAGTAATATATTTTTAATGTGTTACGAAGTCAACTTAAAACGGGGGGCTATGCGGATATGAGGATTATATTACATTGTTCAAAATATACCAAAATCACAGTAATGTAAGATTGTTTACACTGGTTAAGTGTGAAACAGCGGATATATTTCAATTTATTAATGTTGGTATACAAAATAATTAATGATTTCTTCTAAACTACATGTTAAAATTAGTGATTCGTAACTATGATTTACATTCACATAACACGAGAAGTCGATGTGACTTTAGATTGCCAAAGTTTTCAAAATCAAAGTCACAAAATTCTCTTCTGTACAAAGGTCTGAAATTATATAATGACTTACCAAATGAAATTAAGCACGAGCAAAATATTTATAAATTTAAAAGGGGTCTGAGTGATTATGTTAAGAATAATTTTTAAGTAAAAATTAGCATTAATAAAAATATGTTGCGATTTATGTTAAATTAGTATATCTTTACTAACTAAATTCTTATTTACTTAAAAAAAACGCACAATATAAATTACATATTTGTGTATACGTTTGAAATACTCGAGTAAGTTGAAATTAATTAAAAATTGCTCTAAACCAGTTAAAACCTCTACACACTGTTAATTATTTTATTTTCAAAAAGACTAGTTGTTTGTACACCACTCGAAGGCGTATAATTGAGTTTAATCGAATTTTGCTGTAGATTTGTTTTTTGAAATAATATTTTTATTACAAAAATTTAAGAATGTTTAAGCAAATTACTGTAAACGTACATTTTTAATTTTTTGTGTCGCTCGAAAGCAACGGTTTTAATAGAGTAAAAAGGAACGCACAATAATTATTAAATAAAATTAATTTTTTTATACAACTTATATAAATAATAATTTTTAATGTAAATACTCAAAAAATGAATATTTTCAAGACGTTACTAGATATTTGTTTTGCGCGTTTTGTTTAAAATGGCGAGTTTCTCAAGGGTCTGTACTTTTAGAATAGTTCTCTGTGGAGGGCTGTAATCCAAAACGTGACTAACACTCTGATAGTCTAAAACCACAGTCCCTCGACCAAAACTCTATCTACAATATCACTCAGTATGAAATGAAGATCATTGATTTTATATCCGCAAAGCAAAATTCAGAAAATACGGTATTTTATTACCGTATTCAACTAGCAGTATACATTATTGAACAACATTCAGTTATTAAATCGGTTGATGTGTTAGCATTGTATAAAAACTTTTGATATCGGATTTAAAACGTATTTGCGCAAAAAAAACGAATAAACTTTACACGATGTAATTGAAACGTTGGTTTATTGTAACTTTCAAAAAAGTTACGTGAAAAAAATTTGTTGGAAATTATTTGTAAATTTTGATACCATTTATTATTACACGTAAAAGAAAAAATACTTTCAAATATGTAAGATGTAAGCGGGTGCAGAAGAAGAACGATCTCATCATCTAAGTGAACAAGCTCAGGCGTAACGTCATTTAAATATAAAGACGTTTTGCTTATTATTTCCTCACAACTGAGAACACTTAGTAAATCACGGGAGTAGACTTGTATGTGGCAGTTTGCAATGGAAATGGAGAGTAACGTACTGGGACGGGAACAAGGCTGAATTAATGAGTGGTAACATTTCCGGGTGTAAAGTTGCCGCTGTGAGAGCCAGATGTGTGCGTAAGTATTTACCCGCGCCCCTGAGTTAGACGATCCCGCAAACTTACCAGGCTTGTACTTGAAGATTTAGTGGCTGAGCTTTCCTCTTAAAAAGAGAAATATGTCTTACATAAACGAGAAACCTCTTGCTCTAAAATGTACGGAAAAATAAATAATAACGACGTAAAACTTATATTATTCAAGGAGCGTAATCGTGACAAATTATTTCTAACGCTGAAGGAAAATCTACAACGTTTTATATCTAATCATATTCATACATTCGAAGCATATTTTTTAATAACGTGGAATAAAGTTAGGATAAAACCTGTTTCAATTACACTAATAGTAGCAGTATTTCCTTTCAAAAGATAAGCACTCTTAAGCATTGCCATAACGTCGGTCCTAGCTTTAATAAATAACAAAAATTTTCTTTGCATTGAAATACATTCAACGTGCTTAGAAAACACACAATAAGCACAAGTACAGATCTCGTTATCCCACGCTCTATCTTGACTAATGGCAAAACACTCTGTAGGTTAAAAATAAAATTTTCCGCTAGATTCTATTCTAATCAAAACATGTTTTTTTTCTATTTTTTAAATGTATAAAATAATTTTATTTTTAACTTAGGCTCAAAAAGTTTCTGCTTCAATTCAATACGTGAGATTCTACTGACCTTATTTAAACAATGCAATTTTCTATAAAAGTCTTAGTAAATACTCCATCAAAGGCACTTTAAAATTTATTGAACAATAAACGAATTACAACTAGTAACTTAAACCCTCATTTTATACACTAAAACGTTTATAATCAACTTTTTGGCACTATTTACTTGCTCTCTCACGTGTACTCATCACAAACATTTTTAACTATTTAATTAAAGTTTCGTAATTACAAGATTATACTTTAATTAAATTACCATTCCTAAATTTCACATTTATTCTAATTTCATTACATATTGTAGTTTTACATGTTAATGAAACAATTATTGAAAGATAACTATAAACAATTACCTTTAACCTGAAATTAAGCTAAAAAAAAGTACAAAAAAGTCTTACATTACATATTAAACAACCGTTATTCTATATTTTACTCAAAATACTCTTTACTGGCAAATAAAACAATAAGAAACAAGAAAAATATGAATATGATAAATGATATAAACAAAACTGTCTCGCATTATATATTTCTTATTTTTCTTTGATAATCTCTAGATTTATGACCTTCCGACATGTCACACGTTCTAATCAACCATCGTTCATCCTTGATGTTTTATATAATATATAGTAACAAGGAATGTCATCATTTGAATAGTTGTGTTCACTTCCTATTACTAAACAAATGTTTGTCGGTTTCCAAAAAAATTTATAATTTTAAACAATCAACATAAAATGTAATTAAACATCTTGAAAAACGGTCAGGTGGGCACTATGAGCTTTTTTTATACATATTGTTATGTATACTAAGCCAGCATATTATTGTTACGCCACTGGCTCTCTATTAAAAAGCGAAATCGCGTCATCTGCTCAAAAAGTTTTAGCACACACAGCAAAACGCCATTTTATGCATTTCGTTTCATTATATGCATATTCTTTACGTTACAATTTTTGGAAAGATTTGTTTTCTTACAACTTTTTTTTCATGACTGTGGAGGTATTTGTTTCATTTGATTCCGAAATAAATTGAGAATTCGATTTTTGCTTATATTTGCGACAAGGATTTAAAAGGATTCAGACATTTGGTACATTTAATTTTTCAAATCAAGCAGACAAGGAAAAAAAACGCAATCGAAATGGCTACTGCAAATAATGCCGACATTTCCGGATTTCAAGCACATACAAGGGAAATTGCAATACCCTTATTTGCAGAATTTAATGTTGAGAAGGAAGACATCGACAGTTACATTGAAAGATTTGAGTATTTTATTAAATTCCATCGCCTAGAGAAGAAAAAATTAGGGTTTTTTTGTAAGTTGCATGGGGCCACAAATGTTTTCAAAATGAAAAACTCTTGCGGTCCTTAAAAAACCATCAGAATTACCATTCAGCATGGTTATTGAATTGCTAAATAGGCATTTAAAACCCAAACCGTTGCAGTACACGAAGCATCAACGTTTACGTAGTCGTAAACAAAATGAAGGGAAAACTTTTAATGATTTTTTTGCATCCCATAAAGAGCTTTCTATTAATTGCGGGTTTACAGATAGTGTTTTATATAACATTTATTAAGCCAAAAAAAATATACAAAACTAAAAGAAAAAAAAAGTAGAGCATAAACAAAATAAAGAAAAACAAACAATACTAAATAAATAGGCAGCACAAAGAACTAGAAACTACTGTGCCTTGATAGATCACAGAGGGTTTGTGCGGCATCGAGACTAAGCATTCTTCACACTCGCCCACAGTGGCTATCTCAGCGGAAAAACATAAAAAAGAAAACAATATCATTCTTAAAAAGAAATAACTACAAGCCCAGAAACAACTAAATCTAGCAACTACTTTACATAACTAAAAGATAACGCAAAGATGCAGTTTAGTTTGCAGAGCAATTAGGCATAGTAAAGAACAGATGTCAGAAATTAAATAGTAACTTAAATCAAGGTGTACTTATACGTAAAGAAATACTAAACAAACAAAGCTAACAGTAATTGCAATATAAGTAAGTAAATTAGCACATTATAAAAAAAAAGAAAACTTAAGAGGTATATAAAACAAACATATAGTATAACTAGCAAAAAATAGGCGACGGAGCAATATGCTCATGATGAGTGACACACTACAAAACTGCACTATACAACACTAGAGAAGACCATTGATAAGTTTGCATTCGCGCAACTTAGCAGCCATGATTTCATTGCAGAAGTTGACTGTGTTATTTCAGTTAGTGTTGCTGGTTAGAGCAGCAGAGATAAAGTTTGTTCGGGTTAAGTCGAAGTTGAACTTTTGATGAAGGTTAGACCATTTAGTACAATAGAACATCGTATATTCGGCAGTGTCAACTTCCTGTTTGCACATCAAACATAGGCTGTCTTCTGTAATCCCAAACCTGTGTAAATACTGCTGGAAGTTACCATGGTTGGTGAGACATTGAGTTAGGAAGTAGTTTAGACTCTCAAAGCGTTTTCGATACCAGTCATTAAGATTAGGAAGCAGTGACTTAGTCCAATTTGTATCAGGGATATTGTTCCAGATGTCTTGGAATATTTAGAAGGACTTTGAACGAATCAGGACGGCTTCTTTTGGCGGCAACCCAAATGTCTCCACTCTTTGCTGAATTTTGAGGCTCATTGGGATAGTTGTACAAATGACGACAAGGGCCTCGGTCCTAACAGTTCTATATGCTGTGGATTTTAGAAGAAGCAGCTTTCTATCGATTTGGGAAATAATTTTTATATAAGTGGTTTTTTGAGTAACCAGAGCAATTACTTTTCTGCGGGAGTTCATTATGTCTATTGATCTTGGCAATATTCTGCTGAGTTGTTAAATACATTATGCCAGGCAGCTCTAAGGTGTGGGCCAAAGGTAAGTTTGGTATCGAGAATTACACCAAGGTAGTTTATTTGATCCCGAGGAGAAATGTCGTGTCCATCACATGACAAGACAACATCTTTCCATTTTTTCCTACCACTTAATATACAGGCTTCCATTTTATTTGCCGCAATTTTAAGGTGTTTTTTGTTAGCCCAGTTTGATATGAGGCGAAGGGCAATGTTTCCAAGGTTCATAAGGTTTTGTTCATCGTGGGCAGTCACGATCACAGCCAAATCGTCTGCATAAGCAACAAGTTTAACTTCTGGGGGATAATTGAGAGAAAAAACTTCGTCAAATACGAGATTCTACAGAAGAGGACCCAAAACCGAACCTTGGGGGACACCCATACATAGCTTGTATGTATTGTTGTTATCAGATGTGACTGTTCTGTTCTTAAAATAGTTGATTAGTATTTTTATAATATTACTACTGAATTTGCGAGTTTTGGCATTTTCTATAATATCTGTCCATCTTATAGAGTTGAAGGCGTTTTCGATATCTATCATATCGATCATGGCTCTTTATTATATTTTTCAGAAGATGCCACACCCCAAACTTGCCTAATAGCGTTAACGGTAGATTTTTTGTGAATCCAAATTGATTTGCCGAGAGACTAATGTTGGCAGTAATTCTATTTGCTACTATTTTTTCATAGACTTTACTTATAGCGTTAAGTATACAGATGGGACGAGGCTTATTTGAATTTTTTTTTCTATTAGGATAATTCTGGAGTTTTTCCAGGCTTCCGGAAAACAACCAGTAATACATAAGTGGTTATAAAAGTTGTAAAAAATGTTCTCGAAGCTACACCCAAGTACCTTCATGATTTCTGCAGGAATGCCATCGGGGCCTGTGGATTTTTTAGACCTCAACTGCTTAATAGCAGAACTGACTTCAGCTCTTTGCAGGTGCTCTATGGATTCATTGTTGTTGTCAAATGTTAAATTTTCAAATTTGTAATCATGGTTCCTCGGAAACAAAGTTCTAAATATTGCTGTTTCTTCCATACAGTTAGGTTTCATAGTGGGCTTCTTGAACTTATTCGTCACTATCTTATAAGCATCGCCCCAAGGGGTAGTGTTAATATTTTTAATTAAATCGAGCCAGCAGGATTTTTTTGAACGTTTTATTGCGATACGAAGTTCAGCGCGCCTTTGCAGGTATATATTATATAAATTATCAAATGGAACGTTTTTTTTTCGTTCTCAGAAGAAACCTCCTAGCTAACTTACACGCAATCCACAGCGATTTAATATTATCGTTCCACCAATACTTTGGTTTAACGTGAGATTTGTTTATTTGCTTAGTAGACATCGCAGATGCGCAAGCGGTAGCTATAATGTTGTCCAAATTTTCATTGACTTTAGCATAATCTTTGTGAGTAAGATCTTGAAAAGTGGTTTTTAAATTGTCAATGTTAAGTTTATTGATATTCCAAAATTGTTCGGTGCCACGGGCATCTTTGTTGTAATAGTCCCATTCAGGCGACTTGGCGTTAAAGTCGCCAGCAATCACAATTTCTCGGTCGAAGCACTTAGTTAAGTTGTCTATCTCTCAGATTCTTCTCTTGAAGGTGGATAAAGGCTCATTAGGTGACCAGTAAATAGAGGCAATTAAAAGATTGTTGCATTCAGTAACTACGACACCTTCAAAAGAAGTAACTAAACGAACGTGAAATTTGTCGTTAAGGTTAACGATCGCTGCATCCGAACGTGGGTCCATATAGCACCTTGGCAGTTGAGCAAATTTTTTTACGGTAGGCTCGCTAATAATTAAAATATCGGTATTAAGTACGTTAGCATTATTCAGTAATAGGTCTACGGCAGCGGAGCTGCGATTTAAATTGCATTGCAGAATGTTAAGTAACATAATCATAAAAAAAGTACGATGCACTAAAAGTTACAAGAAAATAGAATCAAGCACTAAGATATAGAAAATTAGTCACGTTGTAACCGGAAAGAGTAATAATATTAAATTTGGCGTTGCAATTTAGATTCCAATGTAAAATGTCAAAACAAAAAATAGTTCGATATTAAACTCAAGAGTAAGGCAAATTAACACTAAGTACATAGTAAAAGTTCAACGAAGTTATTGCAGAAGCAGTGCCGCTTTAGCCCCGCTCAATGCGGTTCTATACTTGGTGCATGTGACCGTCCAAGGAGAGTGCCCTTGTTCATTACAAATTACGCAAAAGCGTTTTTCGGAGCAATCCTTAAGAAGGTGTTCTTCCTTACCACATCTTCTGCAGAGGTGGCTCCTGTCTTGCTCTTTGCAATTGTTAGTACGATGATCCGTACTCCAACACTTAAAACATTTCTCGATTTGCACTGATTGTTAGATCCTGCATAATGTAAGTCCGAATCTAATGCGTTTTTTGTCGATTAACATTTTAGCCGTTTCTGTATTGGAGATAGTGTTAGGTTAGAGGAGAAATTGAGAGACCAAGTCATTGCAGGAATAAAAGACAAAAATACACAAACTTATTTCTTTCGTACAGATAACCTAACATTAAATGGTGTGATAAAAAATGCAATGCAGATGAGCAAGCCAATCAAGGTGTAGATTTTTATAGGGAACTTGGCGCAAAGGTGCATAAAGCATTTGGATGCACGAAAACAATCCAAATATCATAAAAGTTTCAATACCTCCACAAGTCAAAATCGAGTTTACTATCGTTGTAGAGCATTAAATCATATTGCTCCTGAATGTATATTTATAAATGCAACTTGTAATAATTGCGGAAAAAAGGACCTTTTGGCTAAGGTTTACAATAAAAGCAGAAAAGAAGTACTTGTAAATCCAAAAAGTATAAATTCCACAGAAAGTCAAGATCAAAATTATAAAATTGTGCAGATTTTATGCATGAATAGTGGTAGGGACCCTAAAAATAAAATTTTTCTTGTTGTTGAAATTGAAGGTCAATTAATTAAAATGGAGTTAGATACGGGTGCTACTTACTCTCTTATATCCAAAAGAAACTTCACTGTTTTGAGCACTATTGCTCAAGTTAATAACTCAAATGTGATATTACAAACCTATGATAGAAGAATGGTACCTGTCGTAGGATACGCGCAAGTAAACTAAGTATTAAAACGAGGAGGCTGTAGGCAGTTTGTATATTGTTGAGGGTGATTTTGATACAATATTGGGGAAGTACTGGTTTTTTAAAACCCACATTAACTAGAGTAATGGTAATAGTATGTTTAAAAAATGTAAAGTGCAAACTTTTTTTTAAAGACAATGTCAAACCGGTTTTCTGCAGAACGTGGACAATGCCGGATGCGATTAAAGAAAGAGTCGAAGCAGAATTAAACCGACTCGAGAAAATAGGGGTCATCGGTCGTATCGCTTATTCGAAATGGGCCACCCCAATTGTGCCAATAATCAAACATAACGGTTCTATTCGAATATGTGGAGACTACAACATTACGTTGAAGAAATATCTTCAACCAAATGAACATCTAATACCCAATATTGAGGAAGCACTCGCAAAAGTTGTACAAGGTAATATATTTTCAAAAGTAGACATAAAAAAAGCATACATGTACATGCCAGTCACGGAGCATACATCTAAACTACTTACTATTAATACCACTAAAGGTCTGTATAACGTCAACCGATTTATGTATGGTATAAATAGTGCACCTGTCATATGGCAACGACATATAGAGTGTCTTTTCGGTAATTTGAAAGGGCTGAAAATATTCTATGATGACATAAAAATTTCTTCGCAGGATAAAAAGTCCCATCTGCAAAAAATAATAATGTTTTTAAACATCTACTAGGAAAATGGGATACGACTTAATCAAGATAAATGTTAATTTTTAGAAAACAAGATTTCGTACTTAGGGTTTGAAATCGACCATGCTGGGGTGCGCAAAACCGAAGATAAAGTAAAAACTATTATTGCCCAGAAAAATCCGAAGACTGTAACTAAATTAAAATCTTTTCTTGGGTTAGTTACTTATTACGCAAGATTTTCTCCCAACATGGCCAAAACTACTAAACCACTATATAGACTACTTAAAAAAGATAAACCGTATAAATAGACTGCGGAGTCAGAAAAAGCTTTCCAAATGATAAAAAAAGAAATGAGTTCAAATTGTGTTTTAGCATTCTTTAGCTTTATTTATCTACTGGGGAGTCATAAAGATTTTTAACTATCTTTATGGTCGCCACTTCACTTTACTGAATGACCATAAACCATTGGAAGAAATTCTTTTATATAACAGCAGTTTACCATTTTTAAGCGCAACGCGGTTGCTACACTACGCTATATTTCTTTAGAGTTTCTACGTATGACATTTAATTAAGGCAGACAAGTACATATGCAAACGCAGATTTTTGCTCTCGATTTCCGCTGGAATATGCACAAGAGACCATTGATCCACCCAAAATTAACATTATATTGTTTTACCTACCCTGTAACCAAATTAAAGTTTCTCATGGTGATTCTTACTTTTAGAGGAAGCAAAAACTTTTATCAAAGGTGACTTTTTTGTATCTTTCAATTTTTAGTCCCTTTGACCTTATCCGTGGAGATACTGTATATTAAGTATACTTAAATTATTTCCCATACGTTTTCTCGTATTTGTAAGCTAATCGTCTTTACAATCCAATGAGTGTGATTTAAGTTGTTCAGGGAACAGTTCTGATTCCTGACAACAACTTCAAAATATCTTTGCACAGTTGCTGACTGTAGCGTCGTTGAATTGAAGTTGTTTTAGAAATTGAACGTATTGTGTTTAATAAATCACGCATTATTTTTTCACGTGACATTTTTCTGGTGTGTCTTTTTCTATAATTTTTAAAATTTTTATTTCTTGATTCTAGAGCTTCTTCAGAAAACATATCTGTAAGGAGTTTTGCTGATTTTATAATTTTGGCAACGTGAATCAGAATCCGGTGGGCACTTGATGGCATATAGTACCAAGGATAGATATTTACGCACATTTTTACTGTATTCATAGGGGCTTTGAGATATAATATTTTGCCTTAGTAATTCTATATTCACTGCTGCAATTCTTTTTCGTCCCGTCATTAGCCCTAGATTTGTTTTTTCTGGTACTAGTTTCAAACTGTTAGTTACCATCCATTTGTTTATGGTTTCCATTGCATCCTTGGCTTTGTGTATTGCTTCTTGTATCTGACTAGCCTTTATCACTACCGTTAGATCGTCTGCAAACCCAATTAGTTTTACCTCATCTGGCATGCTCAACTTTAACACGCCGTCGTACATGACGTTCCACAGGATTGGCTGAAGGACCGAGCCCTGTGAAACCTCGAAATTCACTTTGTGCACTATTTTTCCTCCCTTAGGATCGTTGATCTTTATACTTCTGTCCATCAAGTAATTCTGCAGAATGTTCAATAGGTATTCTGGTATATTCTTTTCCTCTAATGCCTTCATAATTTGCCCTTTAGAGGCCGAGTTGAATGCATTTTGTACGTCTATTGCAACTACCAGACAAACCTGCCGAGTCTTCCAAGTCCCTGTGTATGCCTCTTTTATTTCTCTAGTCACTACCCTTATCGCATCGATGGTCGACCTCCCTTTTCAAAAACCGAACTGGTTGTCGGCAAGCTTCCCTTCTATTTTTTGTTTAAAGCGCTCGGCAAGCACCTTCTCGAATAACTTTTCCGCAGCGTCTATTAGGCAAATGGGTCTATAGGACAAACTCGTCTCTCCCTTAGGTATAAGGACCAAGTTGGCTTGTTTCTAACATAGTAGAAAGTTGGCTTCCCTAACGCACGAGTTCAACACCTTGAGCCAGGTCGGTGCTCTCTGTAAAACCATTGCTTTAATCACCTCAGCAGGAACTCCATCAGGGCCTGGAGCTTTGCCAGTAGCGAGTTTTTTGCTGCCTCTTCCACCTCCGTACTATTAATTGGCACAAATTCCACATACTGATCTTCATATTTGTTCCTTTCTTTACGTTCACCCTCTTCTGGAAAAAGCGATTGTATAATTTCTACCATTTCTTTATTATCAAGTCCGATTGTAGTTGGTTTCTTTTCGATCTTCTTATAGATTAGTTTATAACCTTTTCCGCAGACGTCTTGGTCAAGCTGATCACAAATCTTCTTCCAGCATTCTTTCTTGCTTTTTTTATCAGTGTTGTTAGTTTTTTTCTTTCCTCCTTAAGTTGCTTTTTTCCATGCAAAGCATCGCCATATTTTCTGAGCTGATGCTGGTAGTTCCTTTTTCCTTTCTTTGGAGGTTTATCTCATAATTCCACTAATATTCTCTTCTTTTATACGTTGTCCTTTTGGGCATAGTTTCCTTGCATAGTCGGCATAGGAATTTAATCATTTTTTCTACTGAGTTAATGTCTTCTTCAGCCGTTTGTTGTACAATTAGCTCCAATTTTGTTTTGTCCATTTTGTTGGTGTTCCAATTTGGTGTGTCAGTCGTTTTTCCCTTTGGTATATTGGTCTTTGTGTCTTTCCACACTCATTTAATATAACGATGATCACTAAGCGACTCCGTTTCTAGAACTGATCAGTTCGTTAATCTGCCCTTAATATTATTTGTGCTCATCGTTAGATCAATAAATATTTTTTGTTTTCCTCTCTCAAAAGTTGGCTTATTCCCTCTGTTAGCAGTTATAAAGTCTAAACTGGACATCCACTCCTCGATTATGCTTCCTCGTTTATAATTTTTTATTGAGACAGCGTTAAAATCGCCTCCAATTAATGTTTTTCCTTTTACAGTAGTTTTAATTGTAGTTGCTAATTCTTCGAGGTCCGACATAAAGACCTCCATGTCCTCGTTAGGTGAGAAATAACTGCTGAATACACTTATGCTATTAACTTTAACCCATACAAAACACATGTCCGCCCCATATTTACTTATCGCTAACTTATTATTTAATATGCAGATGCCTGCTATCCCACTCTTGTCTATTAATGTGTGTTATCTCTCACACCACCCATTTCTGAAATCAGCATAAGGTCAATATCCCTTTCTTTTGGCAGTTGTTTGGCTATGTCGTAGGCAACTCTTCTATTGTTCAAGTTAATTTGTATTATTTTTGCACCCATTATTCTATTGGCTTCAATTCTCTCACTTTGCTATTTAGTTTCTCGTAATTGCAGTTTCTGGAATTGGCCTTGTGTCCTATCCCAGCCTGTTTTTCTATTGTTTCACAGAGTGGACATTTTTTCTGTCGCAATTCTCGCCTCTCTCCTTCGCCGCATCTGAAGCATAATCTACCCCTACCTGGCCTCTTACAGTCCAACAACATATGCCCTGCCACTTATCACATCTCGTGATTTCTTTCTTCTCCCTAACTCTACATGAGGTCCATCCCACTTGTAGATGTCCGTCATTAATAAATTTGTCTGCCGTTTCTATGCCCATAAGCACTTAAACAATTTGTTGTCCCATAGTGGTTCCAAACATTTTTTTCATTTTAGCTTTAGATGTCGGGTATCTCGTACCGAAAGCTTCCATGACTTCTCTCTCTTTTGAAATTGAGTCAAGATCTCTTATTTCGATTAGCGCTTCCGTATATAGTGCTTTGACTTCTCTGTTCGTCATCGCTGCAATTTTTGTCCTGGGCGGTTCTGCCTTTTCTATTCCTTTCTCAACTTTTAGGAGTACATTGTCTTCTCTAGTTTTTCTGATTCCTTGTATTTTGACATTTATCCCTTCTATGTCAGCCTTTCTAATGTCTCTCAATGCTTCCTCGTATTTTTCTTCGTTAGCTACTTTGATAAGTACTGCTTCCGATCTATCTTTGTTCCTGGCTTTTTCTTTATTTATTGATGGTTCTTCTGCTTGTTCGTTCTCTTTCTTGCTTTTTGTTTTTTTTTCTTTACCATCTTCCAGTTATCGCCTTCATTCTCTGTCTCTTTAGCTGATTCTATATCGGTTGTAGCTTTGTCGTTAATTTTAACCATCTTTACCCTTTTTGGTACTTTCTTTTTCATAGTCTCAAGCATCGGATTGCTTCGTGTATCTATTTTCACCACCTCTACCGCATTGGGCTAGTTTTTGCATCTTTATACACATGTTGCTTTGGTACTATCGGACTAGTTGATTTTTCTCTGTAATTTGTTATTTCCCTAGTCGAGCTAACTCGTATCTCATTAACATATTTGCCGCATTTGTTATCTATAATGTTTCTATTGTTTTCTAGTTTATAGAATCCTTTTATTATCTGTTTAACTTTCTCTTTTGTTGCCACATGCATATTCCTAGTTTCTTTAATGAAAGCTTCTAATTGATAAATGATTTCGGATTTCATTAAAACAAAATTCTTTTTATATTGACAAAACAATATTGGTACAATAAGCATTTTGAATATTAGTGCAATATTTTACTAATATCTAACCAATAATAAACATATTTAAGTCATAATCTCTTTTGCAGTTATTTTTGTAACAACAAAAAATATTTTTTAACAAATAAATACTTTCGGGTTTTGAACCGTGTTCCATATTTATACTTTATAAAACTTAGAAAGCTTACAAATTTTGAAAAATTAAAAATATTGTAAATTTTTCAATATTTGTAAGCTTTCAAAGTTTATGAATTTCGTGAAAAGTGTAAATATGCAACGTGGTTCAAAACCCAAAAGTATTTATTTGTTAAAAAATCATGGCCGCGAAAGCCTTAAAAATAACAAAAAATACTATTTATATTTGCAATATAACAATAATTGATTATAATCCTGTAACAAAAGTTTTTTGTACGTTGTGATATATAGTGTAATATTTTTGTTTAAATTTATAACGATATAAAATTAGTATTCATTTACCTAAATCTGTCTTTTTTTCAAAAATAAGTAGTAAATTTTGTTTTAAATATGAAATATTGGATTTTACTTTTCCATCTTTTAAAACTTTGTAATTACTTATTAGAATAGAATTTTTATAAAGTTTTTAGGAATATAAACCCATTATGTTTGTTTTACTAAATGGAATGATATTATAGATGGCATAAGTAGATATTAATTGAACGATTTATTTAAAAGATATCACTAAATCTATTCAAAGCATGCGAACAAACTTTACTAGCTTAACTATTAAGTGACAGGGTGATAGTTTAGTTTTAATTCAGTTCCACATTATCTAGGGTTTAGTAAAGGATTGAACCAATACTTTGGGCCCCCGGGGTTCGTTCTATAGCATTCGGTTACAAAATGGATTAAATACGAACTTAGCACTTGTCTTATTACGAGTGTGTGTACAAACCGAATTAGCAAATTAAAATTCTTGTGTTAGTATTTGTTAAAGTGATTGTCTTCGATTTAAATGTTAAATATTTACAAAGAGCAAACCGTAATAATAAAAGGATTAAAATTTAATGAAAGTATAACAGAACTAATCGTCGGTATAAAATTATGTAGATTGCTTCGAACTTTTAACGCTTTGTTGAAAAATGGGGTGCGGAAATTATAAAACCTCATATTTCCAATTTATAGATATATTGCGTAGTCATAAGAGCAGCATCATTTCATCAGTTGCGGTGGCAACGGTCTTTCCGCTATTGATACACATTATAAGTTGCTATTATTAAACAAACAATAGCATTATACTGAGTGATGTGGCCGCATTATACATTGAACCACCATTGATGATCATCACTCGCCGGAGACCAACTCGTCAGCTTGGACAATGCACCCCAGGGATCAGTTGGACCCAAATCATGCATCCTGTTTTACATACAGACTATTGGGCTTTCCCACTACTCATATAACAACTTCCCATTAATATTTTTATTCTCTTTTTGTTTTACCATAAATTTTTGTTATACTCGACAAAATTTAACATATACTAAAATTATCCAAATTACATTGTTATAAATTAGAAAATGTAAGTTATAATAAACTACATCGGCAATGCTGCGTTTATGCTTTTGTTAGCGCGACGAAGCTTTGGTGTCTTTTATTAATTCATTTTCAGTGTTCCGGCACTACTCTGTGAAGCACTTTTAGTTTAAAAATTCTGCTAATTTGTTTTAAAAAACGTATATTAAAAATTTAGAGTAAAACTTAATTTACTGTTACCACGTATTGATAGCTCTTCGCATTTTGCTCGACTACAGAATCGTATAAAAACTCTTGATTCTCGTTTTTAATATTTAATTCTGCAGATCGTCTCCGTATTCGCTAGTAAAGTCAGAGTTTATGAAGACACGATGTTTATGTAAATTTAGTGTGAAAATTTAAGAAGCTTTGAGTTTTATTTTCGTATAACCGTAAGGCTGCTTTCTCATATGTTCACGAGTTGTGTTAAATATTCACGCCTTAAAAGTAAGGAAAATGGCATAACTTACTAAAGGAATTTATGAATAATAATATGTCCGCTTTAATAACAAAAATTTTCATAAAGATAATATAAAGTTGCTATTGTGATTTAGTTTTAAATACTGCATCTTGAAATATTTATGACCTTTTCTACAATTCTTAAGCGACTAGAATATTTCACTAAAATATACATTTTTCGCAAATGCTTGTTTTTCCGTTATAAATAATACATCTGTTCATATTTACATAAATTTTTTATTTTATAAAAAAAATGTACTAACAATGGTAAAACTATACAAAAATTAGGTTTTTCTTGTTTTAAAAATGGTATACTTACAGATTTTAAAACCAAAAACCAATTCAATTCAAAAATGTTAAAACTAATAATAAACTCTACATTTTTTTGAGTATCTTAAACGTTATTTTTGACTAATGCTAAATTAAACATATTAATTGCTAATTTACCATTTACAAAATAATTTTGCCTTTTTAAAATACAAAAAAATTTCAAAACTATTGTATTTGACAAATATTCAATTGATTCTTACAAAGCGTTTCTTAAGGCTGATGTCCCGGCATGTTAAACTTGTAGACCATTTTTTGAGCTTATTTATATAATAGTACAAGTAATCTAGAAAATTATTTGAAAAGAAAACGTAAAGACAATCTGGAAGAAAAATTGGCGATCAAAACTACCAAGAAAACATCAACGCGTCTACGCACAAAACGAAGGAAACAAAAACCAGAACAAAATGGATGAGCTAAAACAATTCATGGAAAGTATTAGTAACGATATTAAAGACATTAAAAAAGAAAACACGCAAACTAAACAGGAGCTAGTCGACATCAACAGACAATTAAAAGAACAATTAAAAAAGCAAGCCACAGAAATCAAGGAATTGAGAAAGAAAATAAAATCCACAAAAGAAGAGTGGAAAATAGGAAAAGATGAGAACCTGCGAAGGACAAAAAAACTAGAAACAAAAATAGAACAGTTAGAGAATGAACTAGAAATAAACAAAAGAGAAAAAAGAAGAAACAACGTAGTAGTAACAGGGCTGATAAGAGGGACGGAAACAAATTTACAGATAAAGGAAATGGTGGTACAAATCCTCAAAGAAAAATTAGATCTACAACCGAAGATTAAAGAGACTTATAAAACTGAGGAAAATAGATGCGTAGTCAAATTAAAAGATTGGAACGAGAAAATAGAGATACTTAAAAATAAATATAAGCTAAAGGAACACAACATTTACATCGATAGTGATCTTACTGATTCAGAAAGAGAAGTGCAACGGAAACTATGAAAAATAGGCGCAGAAGAAAGAGAAAAAAGATCGCTCGTTAAAATAGATCACCAAATGAATGAATATATATGGAGCAAAAAAGAAAACCGATTGATACGTAATTAAACAACACCAAAAAACTAAATAATATTATGGGGAAATTAGAGACGACACGGCGAGAAACAAGGTCAACGAGTGTTGGATACAAACAAAAATGAAAACAAGCATACAATATGGAAACTAGCAACATGGAATATAAGAGGATTAAATGGCAAAGAACTAGAACTGATAGATGAATTTACCCAAACAAAACTAAAAATAATTGCATTAACAGAAACAAAGAAAAAAGGAGAGGGCATAATAAAAACAAACGGGGGACATATCCTTCTATACAGTGGAATACCACAAGAGGAGAGAGCTAAAGGAGGTGTTGCACGCCTGATACATAAAGACTGGGATACAAAATTGTGAAGATGGAAATGTATCTCAGAAAAGATTTTAACAGTTGAGATTTGAAAATAATTACGCTAATAGTGACATATGGACCACACAAAGATGAAAGACATGAAAAAAAGGATCAATTTTGGCAACAACTAAATGTTATAACAAAAAAAAGTAAAGTAGTAAAAATATTAGCAGGGGATTTGAATGGCAGAGTATCAAAAACGGATAAAGTAGTTAGCTTATTTGGAGAAAATATAAGAAATAATAACGGAAAAAGAATAATCGATTACTGCACAGAAAACAATTAAATACTAGCCAACACATTTTTCCAACACAGAGACATACATCGATACACAAGGGAAGTTCCAACTAGGAACGAAAAATTGGTGATAGATTATATCTTGGTAGAAACGGACAAAAAATGGATCCTGAATGACGTGAAAGTGAACAGAAGACCAGATATTAACTCTAATCATTACATGGTAATAGGTAAAATAAAAACTAAAATGAGAAAAAACACTGAAGAACATGTAATGGAAAATAAGACAAAGAAGTACTACGAAAAGATAAAAACATACAACTTAGAAAATAAAGAAATTGCAAACAAATTTAGAAGTATACTAGACCAACATTATGGTAAATTGTCAGATAATTTCGCAAATGTGGCAAACATTTAAAGAATTGATAATCAACTCGGCGAGAGTCAACAATTAACACTAGTACAAAACAGACGGCTTGGTGGACAGAAGAAATTAAAAAACAAACAAAACAGAAGAAAAAAGAGTGGGAAAGGTACCTACAGACAAAGACGAAAGAATCTTACAATATATATAAACAACATAGAACAATCACAAAAAATTTAGTAATAACTGAGAAAAAGAGAAGTTGGGAGAATTTTGGCAAGAAAATGGAAAGCAATAAAAACAACCAAAAACTATTTTATAAAATGATAAGAAACCTAAAAGAAAGGCATCACACCCTAATACAAATCAGAAGCAAAGACGGGGAAATATTGAAGAAGAACAATGAAGTTATGAAAAGATGGAAACAATATTTCCAAGAGTTTCTAACCAGACAAGAAGAGTTACAACACAACACCGAAAACACGGAACCAACCGAAATACTGGTAGAACCGATGGAAACGAACAACATAACGGAAGAAGATGTACTGGAAGCAATAAAAAAGATTAAAAATGGTAAATCGGCAGGACACGATGAAATTGGACCTGAGTTCATAAAAAACATGGGGAAAACTGGAGACTTAATGTTGGTGCAGATGATTAATAAAGCCTGGCAAGAAAAGAAAATCCCACAAGACTGGAAAACAGTAGTAATATTACCACTATACAAAAACGGGGACAGACTAGATTGTAGGAACTATAGAGGAATTACACTAATATGTATAGTAAGGAAAGTATACTGGAACAAAGACTAAGAATAAAAATTGGCCAACATTTGTCAGAATCACAGAGTGAGTTCCGTAAAGGACGAAACATACAAGACCACATTTTCACAATAAAATAAGTAACAGAGAAATCCTACAGACAAAATACCAAAGCTTCATCGATCTAGAAAAGGCGTTCGACCGTACACCAAGAACTAAAGTCTAGGAAAGTTTGAAAAGAAGAGGGATTGACGAAAATATTATAAATGCGATTAAAAGTATATACAGTGATAATTCAAACAATGTAAGGGACAATGAATAATTGTTCAGACGCATTTAGTACAAAGGATGGTTTACAGCAAGAAGCAGTTCTCAGTCCTCTCCTATTCAACGTGGTTAGGGACGATATTATAAAAGAAAATCATAAAAAAGTAAAAAACTCTACCTCGGCTATAAAAACTTAACACCGACAGTGATGTCGGAATGCGCTTTCGCCTTCACAGACGACATAGTTTTGCTAGCATCTAGTGTAAGCGAATTGCAACATAACATGGACACGTGGGCACCAACACTTAGTAGATACAATATGAAAATTAACGTCAAAAAAACCAAAATAATGGTAATATCAAGAACACAAGAAAGAGTGAAAATAAAAATCCAAAACGAAGAAATACAACAAGTGGACAATTTCAAGTACCTTGGTGTCAATATAAGTGCAAATGGCAAAGAAGAAAGTGAAATAAATAAAACAATAGAGAGTGCGGCAAAAGTATACCATCTGTTAAACAAAAAAATTTTAAGTAACAAGAACATATCCAACAGAACAAAAATAACTGTGTATAAAACCACGATCCTTCCAATCTTAACGTTCGCGTGCGAGTCATGGATATTGTCAGGAAGACTAGCATCGAAACTTCAGGCTATAGAAATGAAATTCTTAAGAAAAGTCAAGGGAGTAACGAAACTCGACATAATCAGAAATACCATTATCAGGGAAGAACTTCAAATACCACTATTACAGACGACAATTGAAGTAAAGCAATTTAAATTATTTGGCCATCTAACAAGAATGAGCGAAGACAGACAAGTTAAACTAATATGGGAAACAAAGACAAAAATCTCCAGGAAAAGAAGAAGACCCCAAAAAATATGGAATGAAAATCGATCAATAACATGGATAGAAGCCAAATATTTAGCACAAAATAGAAGAAAATGGGCGCAACTTTTGAGTTAATTTAATTTTAAATACTTTAAATATGTTATGATATGTTAAGTTTCTAAGGTAAATAAGCCAAAAAAATGGTATACAAATTTTAAAAGTATAACGTTTAAGTCACTGCAATTTCTTTATGATATCTGGATTGCAGTATGTGCAAAGATAATATACTTTAGTAAGCAATACGAAATATGGATTACTTAAAATACGCTAAACATAATAGTACATCAATTATGTAGTTACAAAAATATTTATTACTTTAGATATTTAACATATTTACGATTGCCCGTTATCAATTTATTTTAAATAATACAAACACTTTTTCGAATTAAAACCCTGATGGTGCAAAATTTTAGTAAAACATTCATCACTAATTTTAATATAAATATGTATAAAGTTTTCGTCATGAAATTCACTAATAACGGTGTCAAAATTGTTACATGCAAAAGAAGAAACAAAGACACTTGCCTGAAATAAAGTAACATAAACGGTGTTATGCCGGTGCTCAGTGAAGACGGGGTGGGTTATATTCAAAATTTCGTGATTGTTTTGGAAAACTTGACAAAAACACAAAATCAAAAAGTCAAAATCAAAGGGCGCCAGGAAGGAGTATCGCTTAATGGACTTCTGGCCCTTGCCAACTACAAGCCCGCTCCTGAATGATACACTCTAAATGGACTTACCTTCAAAGAGTGTGTCTCACTAAAATCTGAAATAATCTAAATTTTTACATAACGCGGAGGCCGACGGAATTCAAAGCTCGGTTAAAATTTAACTATTTAACATTTATTTGCACACTCAAAACAAAAAAAAAATTGAAATTAACGATAGTTAACAAAATTAACAAAATAAAAACATGAAAGTTAAAACCAAAATAAAATAAAGAACACAAATTCAAGTTAATTGAATCAATGCAAAAAAAAAATAAAACAAACCAAAATTTTAAAGAAATAAAACATAAGAACACTGGTAAATCTTAATTACCTAATTCACGACACTGTGCGCATTACATAGAAATTACTTGTGGTTAATTTTAGGTTGCCAGCTGTATACAGGAACAAATGTTGGAAGGTATCCCCACAGAACTATGTACCAACGGGAGGTTCTCAATAGCCGCCACCAAGGCCAAGATATAGCGGCACCGTACCACTCGACAAACACGGTTCTACACTACGTAAAATATAGACCGAAAGCGCGTGACATTCTCTTAAAAACCGTAGACTCTACGAATTAGGAAAAACAAAACTCCACTAACTGCACTAAAAATTCACGCGTTCGGCATACTACTTCCGCGGGATTACTTCCTCTAAAAGGGATGAGGTTACCACCACAAAACCAACTTACTAACTATCTTATTAAAGCATATTGACGACTGACGACCAAATTCACACATATATATATAACCTTTTTCGATTACCATTTTCCCAGTGGCTGTGTTCGAAACTCCATGAAAGAAAACAATCTCATTAAGAATTGCGACAAGGGGGCAAACAGATCAAATAACGTCAAAATCGTAGTATTGAACCACGGCATTTGTTTTTACGTGAAAATGTCAAATTGACAAATTATTTATTTTGTTTTTCTGCCAGTTTGGAGTTCCGCTGGAATTACACTCTGATCAAGGCCATAACTTTGAGTCTGGGCTGTTTTAACAAATTTGCCGACTGTTGGGAATTAAGAAAACTAGGACGACGCTTTTCCATCCTCAATCTGATAGCATGGTTGAACGGATGAATCTAACAATAAGAAAATATTTAGTCAAAGCAGTGTCCGAACACCAAAGAGACTAGGATCAGTACTTGCACTTTTTCCTAATGGCATACCGATTAGCCGTTCACAAAAGCATAGGCCAAACACCATCCTGTGTGATGTTCGGTTGCAAAATACGACTGCCATGCGACCTCCAATTTGGACGAAGACCGGAAATAGAAGTTGTTCGAGAAGACTACGTCAGCAAGCTGACCAAGAGGCTAGACGAAGTACATAAAGTAGTCCGTAAAAACACACAAATTGCCAGCAACAGAATGAAGACCAAATATGACGTGAAAGCACAAAATTGTAGCTTTCAACCTGGCGACATGGTGTGGTTGCATATTCCCCAAAAAAGGCGTGGTTTGTCGCCGAAGCTGCAAAAGCAATGGAAGAGCCCTTATGAAGTCGTGCAGCGTATTAATGACGTCATATATCGCATCCGAAAACCACCCAAAGGCAAGCCAAAAGTGGTCCACGTCGATCGTCTAACCCCGTTTACTGGCGATAACCATAATGTGCAAATACAGATTCGAACCAAAGTAATAAGCAGCAGAACCAGAAATCAAATCGAAGAAATGGAGTTCGAAAAGTTTATGAGCTTATATGGAAGTTCTGGAAAAGCTAGGTTTGGAGTTACCACCGAGAAACAACAAAACCTGTTCCAAACACGAAAAGATTACGCCATCGCACATTGGGGTTGCAGTCGTATTTAAACTAAGTTTGGGCAGCTAGATGAACTACGAAGACAGCAACCGGCAGTCGGAAAAATTTTAAAACTACGCGGTAACAAACGCTTCGTTTTCTATCTGGTCACCAAGAAATACTCACGTGCCATTATACGAAAATCTGTGGCAAACATTATGGCTTAAGAGAGAAATGGAGTTCCACAATGTTAAGAAAATGGAAGTACCCAAGCTTGGTTGTGGCTTAGATCAACTGAATTGGAAGACAGTTCGAAACATGTTGGAGGTCGTCTTCTGAGGAACAGACGTTCAAGTGTTGGTCTGTAGTTACCAACCAAGGAGAATATCGAGTCAGGAAAAGTTCATTGACTGTTACTTTTATCTTCAAGAAAGTTGTCGCAACGGAGAAAGCTACCGCTATCGCCACGATCCTGTCTACCGGTGTCGCATCCAGTTTTTTGTTCTAAAACAGAACAGTCCTCAGAAGGAGGCAGTAAAACCAGAAATTATTTTCAAGTTCCAGAACGTTTACTCAAATATTTAGAAAATTCTCGAACGTTTGGCCAAAATATATAAAATACTAATGAATCATAGGTGAGTTATTTCAGTAATTCGAAGTCGGCCGTGTTAAGAAGATTATTTAAGTTTAGACAAATAAGTAATTAACGCGTGTGGAGATAAATATAGGGAGTATAATCTTGTACGTGACTTTAATGTAAACAAGTGTAAGCGTTTAGATAAATAGAAGTTATCCGCGAACTTTATCTTTCGGTGAGTGTACTATACCTTGTGTTCCACGCTAGGGGTACCCCATGGGATTTAACATGGGAAAAATGAAATTATTTTTTTCCTGCTTCCCAAATTAAAAAATCACAAAAATTTTGACGCAGATTTAAAGTGGCACTTAAAACGTTTCTATAAACAAATTTTTTGATTATAATTTGATAATTAATAAATTAATTACAGGCATTTGAAATTCGAAATTTTGAAGGTTTTTTGCGCATGCGATTCAGATCGGCTATCTTCGGTTTTTAAAGTAATATGGATGCTAAAATTAAATTGTAGCCCGTCAAATCAACATTATGCAACTTTATTTTTTGAGGAAATGGGAATTTGAAGCACAAAGACTAGAAAAATTACATTTGAAAATTTTCTGTAGGCTAAAAAAACCAAATTGCGCCCGCATTTGCGTGCTAATAAACCAGCTTATGATTCCAAAATGAAATAAACTTGAATTATGTTCAAGTAAATAGGTATTAAAAATCAAGTTAGCATTGATTTGTTATAAAACATTTGAAGTGTTGACAGTTTTGATAGAATTGTTTTACAAGCTTCGAAAATGAATGTAGAAGAAAAAATTCTTGTGGTAAAACAATATTTTCGAGGTGTTTCAAAGGTCCAAATTTGAGAAGACTTTGCTGGTTTTTTCGCAGATAGACCAATACCTTCTTTAAAAAGTATCAAAAAAACAATACAATTATTTGAAACTACTGGCTCCGTAAATCCACCATGTAAATGTCAGCATCCACCACCCTTACACGATCATGAAGACAACCCTCAGAAGTTGGCAGTTCTTGCTGCTGTAGATCAAAATCCTAATGTTAGTTTGCGAGAAACTGAAATGAATGAGGGTGTTTCTCGGTCGTCAACATTCAGGTACCTCAAACAGGAGGGCTTTAAAAGTTACCGTTGGCAATGCCATCAAAAATTATTACCACACGATTATTATGCTGGTATGAGATTTTGTGAAATAATCACCGAAATGAACAATACCAATCGCGATTTTGTAAAAAACATTTGTTTTTCGGATGAATGTTCATTTGGACTTGATGAAAGACCAAATCAACAAAATAATCGTACATGGTCTCTTGAAAATCCACACAAATTAGTAAATGGGCCAAGTCAATGGCGACAAACTGTCAATGTTTGGATGGGCTTGCTGGGAAGTCATGTTATTGGTCCTTTTTTCATTGAAGGTACACTTACTTCCATAAAATATTATTACCTTCTACTAGAAGAAGTGTTTCCACAACTAAATGATGTTGCGGGTGAAAATCACCAAGTTTGTTTTATGCAGGATGGTGCTCCAGCCCATACTGCTAGACTAAACACTGGGCTTCTGAATGAAGCATTTCCAAATCAATGGATAGGCAAGAATGGTCCCATTACATGGCCTGCTAGGTCACTTGATTTAAACCCGTCCGATTTTTTTTGTGGAGTTACATAAAAGAAAAATTATTCAAAGAAGGAAAACGGGATGAAAATAGGGACGCACTAAAAGATGAAATTCAAATGATATGCCGAGATATTACCATTCGTAAACACGAAACACGAAAAAGATTCGTTGAACGGCTAACTTATTGTACAGTTCAAGCAGGAGGCATTTTTGAACACCTCATACCCAAATAGCTGATTCGCCGTGGTCGTTCCGCCAAGCAACGTATCGACAATGTTAAAAAGGCCCTTTACAGGGCCACAATTTCTTAATTGAAATGAATTTTTCTGCACGACGATTATTCGAGCAATCTTCCTGCGTTCGACCTATTGGTACCACGATGAGTGGTCGTAGATACCTATGTAAATGTAAATTTATGTTTGATTAATAATTTTTTTTTCTAGTCTGCTACAGAAAATTTTCAAATCTAATTTTTCTATTCTTTGTTGTTCAAATTTCCATTTCCTCAAAAATAAAGTTGCATAATGTTGATTTGACGCGCTACAATTTAATTTTAGCGTCCATATTACTTTAAAAACAGAACATAGCCGATCTGAATCGCATGCGCGAAAAACCTTTAAAATTTTGAATTTCCTGTAATTAATTAATTAATTATCAAATTATAATCAAAAAATTGTTTTTAGAAACGTTTTAAGTGCCTCTTTAAATCTGCGTCAAAATTTTGGCGATTTTTTAATTTGGGAAGCAGGAAAAAAATTATTTCAATTTTTCCATGTTAAATCCCATGCGGTACTCCTAGCGTGGGACACAAGGTATAAAATTAGCGTAAGTGTTTGTAGTAAATATCCTTTGATTTTAATTAGTTCGGTTAGTTATAAACGTGTACATATTTTTAGTATAAATAAATTAGTAGTTTTGATGATCGTTACAATATGTTTTAGGAGTTAGAACAAAAAAACGTCGTAAATAAGATCTTTACTAAACTGCAAATTTTAAAAAAATATCTAAAAATTTTTAATTACTTAATAAAATAATGAATTAATTATTTAAATTTTATTAAGAAATTAAATTAATTGATAAAACATATTATGGTATACGAGTTAAATATGGATTAAGTTTTAAATACAAAAAAAATATTTGTTTTTGTTTCTTTGCTGAATTATATATAATTATTGTAAATTGTAATTTTTTTTTTTTTTATTTATTCCAAAACAATATAAAACGTTATAATACTTTTTTTCACTAGAATTAAATTAAACAACAAAAATAAAAAACAAAAAGTAAAAAAATTTTTCTATCGTTACATACAACAGTTTTCCATTTTAATAACATGTTTTAGTTATACGTTTATTCAAAATTATTTTAAAATTTAATAGCTTCTAAAACTATAATTTACAAAAACTGTATTACTTCAATTTATATTCTGCTTCCTTTTACGCTAGTAAGGTTATATATATTCAATCCAGGATACATTTTATCTTTCCCTATTGTAATCAGCTACTCAGTTTTCTGTGCTTTCGAAAAATATTCTCTTAAAAGATCAGGACTAAGTTTTAGTTAGTGTAAACCTTATTGAGAGTGTATTACGTTATAAAAAAATGTAATAAAAACCTTTAGCTGCAGAAATTATTAGAACCAAAATTCATATTTTAAATTAATTAATTTACAAAAAATAGATTATTAAGCTATTTATTTAAAAACAATTATAATTTTGAATTAAAATATTTCAGGATTTAGGCCAAATTTTTTGATTCTTAATTACGTTTTCAAATTTTCATTTATTGTATAAAAGGCGACGTTTCGATTTGTATTAAAAAAGCTAATAATGTCAATTAAATACATTTTTTAAAAACATGTAATTCTATATTAAAGTTTTTTTTAATTATAAAATAACACCACCCACATTCTAAAATAGTTTAAAACTTTTAGAATGTGTGTGGTGTTACTTTATAATTTGAAAAAAATTAATTTAATTGGCATGATTATGATCTTAATAAAAATCGAAACGTCGCTTTTTATATAGTAAATACAAATTTAAAATGTAATTCAAAATCAAAAAATTTGGCTTAAATCTTGATTAATTTAATTCAAAATTATAATACAAATATCAAGGCTGTCGTAGTAACATAAATAGCAAAATTAAAAAACAATAATTCTGTGTCTTTTTTTTGTTTTATTGTAAGTGGTAAATTTTTAATAATACAATTTTTGTATATACATTGTTGAAATTATTTAGTATTTTTTTAATTATTTGTGCTCTACAAATATCTATTTTTGTTCAGGTATTTTTAACTCTGTATTTCTAATTTTATTGTTCCCTTACAACTCAAATATTGTTTTAAAAAAATCTATCCTAAACGTATACTCAATAAAAAAAATACGTCCAAAAACCGTTGCACATTTTTCTAATTGAACGCTACTGTAATTACAACTTGAAAAGTAAAAATGTTGGGGAAAACCGCATTGATAAAAAATAAGGCAACGGGATTAGCCCGTAAAGTAGACGACAACGAGAACATATAATGTTATTCCTTTGACTTCCTTTTTACTTGACCGTTTTGATTTATATATTTTTGCATAAGCTCTTATTACTTTGCTACGACCTTTTTAAATTGCCAGTCTCGCATAATATTTTTTCTTTCTAATCTTAAAAAATAAATTTCGCAAATGGATTTTTGTTCTTTTTGTATTTTAAAATAAACAGTTTTAGTTCTGAACTAATTTATAAATTTAAGTTGAATATGTGTCATGTAAGTATTGATCGACAATGTCTATTGATATACTTTTGCAAACAATTTTTAAATGTCAAAAAGTATATTTTGCGGTACATAAACGTCTACAAAGTAACATACGACTCTAGAGAAAAGAGTTGTGACGTTTATGCATATTTTAAAACGATAACAAATTGTCATATAAAATACCTATGTTTTCTTACAAGAGTTTTGTAAAGTAGAAAGATCGTGTCGGACGATTACTCTAAAAAATGTCGTTGACGTAGATTTTCTTTCGCTGTTTCAGACTTATGTTAAATTCGTCTATTGATTATGCAAGGCACGCCTATTTACCACTTTCTTATTAGTGATATATTGTCAATTTTCTTTTTCTTTATGATTAAAAACGTAGTAAAAAGTACAGAATATAAATTGTTTAAAACCTTTATTATCCCTAGAAAACGCAGAAGCATAAAATTTTATTTTCTTTTTGTTATTTTTATTTCAAACGTTTACTCTTAGAAACTTTTTTGTTATTATTTCAGAACCTAATATTGACATAAATTTTCGCAAATGTTTCCAATAAGTGTTTATTGTAAAAACAGTAACACTTTAATTGATTTTAAATCAATATTTTTAGTTTAAAAGATTATTGCAACAAACGCTAAGATTCATTTTGTAATATAGTAAGTAAGAACTTTATTTAGTAAAAATATACTAATTTAACATAAATCGTAACATATTTCTATTAATACTAATTTTTGCTTAAAAATTATTGAAAAGTTCTCAAATTCAAGAGCCTTCTCGAAGTTGTTATTCATCTTCTAGAACGTATACCGAAAGATATGGAACACTCGAGGATTTCCAAAATGTGTATATATAAGGAACAAAAATAAATAAGTCGTTAGCGCGTGTGTGTAGATAAATATACGGACAATAATCTTGTACGTGACTTTAGTGTAAACAAGTGTGTGAAGCTATCCGCGGACTTTATCTTATCTTCGTATAAGTGATTTAAAAGTGTATATATTTTTAGTGTAAGTAAAGAATATTTTTAGTAGTTTAAACAAATTAGTTTTAATAATAAAATCGTAACAAATTGGCGTCAGTGCGGAGTATCAAATAGAATAAACCGTTCGCGATTTTTAGTGTGAATACCATTAAGTTATTTGATATCGCTCCCGTAATAAAAACATTGATTGCGTAAATAAACAAAACTTTAGTTCGGGATTCGAGTGTTTGTTTATAGCATTTAATCTTAACTGTTAAACCAGTGTCGGGTTTTATTAAAATTTAGTATTATTAAATTTTGTTTTAAATTATTATTCGTGGTTAAGTTTATGCCGGTGACGCGTTTGCAAAAAGTGAAAATGGATTCAAAAATATTTGAAATTCTCGAATCGATGAATAAAAATATGGAAGAAAATAATAGGAAAATGGGCGAAAATTTTCAGAAAATTGAAGAAAAACTGTCTAAAAATTCAAGAAAAATGGAGGAAAAATTCTCCAAACATTCTCAGAAAATGGAAAAAAATTCTAGAAAAATGGAAGAAAAGTTTTACGAAAATTCGCAGAAAATGGAAGAAAATTCTAAAAAAAAAGAAGAAAAATTGTTGGAAAATTCTAGAAGCTTAAAACAAGAAATACGAACGCGCATAGAAAATCAAATTAAAATTGTTCAAGAAGAAACCCAAGCAGATATGTTAAACTTAAAAGAAGAAATTTACGAATCTATGAATGAAAAAATAGAAGCAATAGAGGACAAATTAGAAGACAAAATAAAACTGCTTAAAGACAGAATGATCCAAATGAATTGTCACGGTAAAGGAAGCGTCACGAGTAAAGATTTAATAATAAACCATCGAGAAGAAAACACTCACAAGTTCAAAGTTGTACCTCCGCATTTTGATGATAAAGTTCCATGGTCAACTTACTACAAGCAGTTTAAAGCCGCAGCTACAGCCAATGGTTAGAGCAACAAGCAGAAAGCGACGTCTTTAATAATGTCTTTACGTGGAGAAGCGCTTGGAATTTTACAAACTGTTCCTGACCACCTACAAGAAAATTACAAAACTTTTAATTTTACGTTTAGAAATGAGATATGGAGATGCTCATCTTCAACAGGTGTATCAGGCTCAAATTAAAAGTGGGGTTCAAAAATCTGCCAAAAGTCTTCAAGAGTTTGAGGCTGACATTGCCAGATTAACACGGCTTACGTATCCTACAGCGCCAGATACCTTCTTGGAGCAGTTGGCAATTCAAACTTTTGTCGACGGCGTCCGAGACAACAAAACGCAGCAGACTCCCCGGATAGCTCGACCGAAGACATTGGATGACGCTTTGGTGCATGCTTTGGACTTTGAAGCAGCAAAACAAGCATCACAACGAGACGGTCATAGATTCTGTTGTGCTACAGAAGTACCCGCGCAGACACTAGAAAGCAGCGACGAATACTTCGGGAAAGAGGAGTGACGACTTTGAACTGCGGTGAAATAGGCCATGTACGACGGCATTGTACTAAACCTAAGAAAAGGTCGAAAAGAGCGCTCGAAAATTTAGAACGAGGCAACCAAAAGAGACAAAAGGTAATCTCGTCTAGTCAGGTTCCGAAGATTACAATTCGAATGACGTCGCCTAAGGAGCAATTGCATAGCATTTATCTCAATGGTAAGATCAATGGAAGAAGTGTTCAGTTACTGGTTGACACTGGAGCGACGAAAACCATCATTCGTCCTGACATGTTATTCGAAAACGAGAAGACATCACCAGTAACAGTACGATTTCGAACGGCGACAGGCGAAGAAACACCTACTCACGGACAACTCAAAGTAACTATTGGTTTGATAAATGGAGTACTCAACCATCAAGTACTGATAGCCGACATCATGGAATAAGTTATCCTGGGAATGGACGTGATAAAGAAATATGAGTTCCATTTAGATATGAAGAACGATGTCCTAAAGATCGACAATGAAGAAATTCCTTTTCATTCGTCAGAGTAGGCAGTCGTGCAAGTCTTATTGAGTGAAGACGTGATTCTGCTTGCAAGGACGGAAAGTTTGGTGATGGCACGCCTAGATGAAAATCTCCGGTAAGGCTACATACGCGCAATTGCACCAATGGAGGGCAGTAAGGATCTTAAACATCAACTCAGATCCTGTAACGTTGAAAAAGAAAACCGTGTTAGGCCAATGCACGCCAGTATCACAAATTGTGAGATGCGTGAAGTCGAACGAAGATACGTCGCAGAAAAAGTGTCCACAACATCTATTGGACATTCTTACCACTAAATGCCAAAACCTCAGCCAAAACCAGCTGGCTAAAGTTAAAGTGTTGATTCAAGAGTATCAAGACGTGTTCGCGCTAGAGAGTGGCTTTAAAAGAAGAACTAACGTGGTGAAACATAAAATTAATATTAGAGACGCTCGGCCGATACAACAACATCCACGCAGACTTCCTTTGGCGAAAAGAGAGGAAGCCGAACAAATAATTACGGATATGGAGATATAAGACGTAATTGAACCTCTAAGTAGGCCATGGGCATCCCCAGTGGTACTCGTAAAGAAGAAGGATGAATCAACGAGGTTTTGCGTAGACTACAGGCAGCTAAACGACGTGACCAAAAAGGACAGCTACCCTTTACCCAAAATTGACGACGATACGCTAGACACCCTGTCAGGATCCCAGTGGTTTTCCACGTTAGATTTAAAGAGGGGTTACTGGCAGGTAGAATTAGAACCCAAGGATCATGAAAAAACAGCTTTTACGATCAGAACTGGTTTGTGGCAGTTCAATGTGATGCCCTTCGGCCTGTGGAACGCACCTAAAACATTCGAGCGTTTGATGGAGACCATCTTGCGCAGATTGTTTTAGAAGACGTGCTTGGTTTACCTGGACGACGTGATCGTGGTTGGAAAGTCGTTTGAAAAACACTTGAACAACTTAAAGGAAGTGTTCCAGCGACAACGTGGGGCTAACCTCAAACTGAGCTCAAAGAAGTGTCCCATATTTAAGAAAGAAGTGCAATACCTTGGTCACGTGGTATCTAGAGATGAAGTAAAGGCTGATCCAGACAAAATCCGAGCAGTGCAAGCATGGCCAAGACCAATCGACAAACATCAGGTCCGAAGTTTCCTTGGGTTGTGCACCTATTATAGACGATTTGTACCCGGATTTACTAATATTGCCCAACTTTTGACAAAATTGACAGAAGAAAGAACAGAATTTAGATGGAATGAAGACTGCGAAAATTGTTTCCATCAACTAAAACAGGCCCTAGTCACTTCGCCGATTTTGAGTTATCCAAGAAAGGATGGAACATTTGTTTTGGATACCGACGCAAGCAATCTGGCCATAGGCGCGGTCCTTTTGCACGTTCAAGTTGGACAAGAAAAAGTTATCGCGTGTTTTAGCAAGGTTTTGTCCAGGCCAGAAAGAAATTATTGCGTGACTAGGAGGAAGCTGTTAGCAATCGTCAAGTCCATCGAACATTTCTACAAATATTTGTATAGACGTAAATTTTTACTGAGAACAGACCACGCCGCTTTAAAATGGATACTGTAGTTCCGTAACTCAGAAGGACAAGTGGCAAGATGGATCGAGAGACTGCAAAAGTATGACTATGATGCCTTGTCCAAAAGACCATGTCCGGCGGACTGCAGCCATTGTTCCCGACTAGAAGAAAAAGTTAAATGCCTCCGGAGAACAGCTATGGTTGATGATGAGTAGGAATCTGTGCAGTTACGTCGCCAACAAAAAGACGATTCGGGCAGAAACATCAAAGCGTACTGGGCGCAGTGGGACTCCTTGATAGTAGAAATCGGTCTTCCTAAACGATCCTTAGAAAGGGCCTAGGGCACGGGAAACAGAATATAGTTAGTAGTACCAAAGAGCAGGGTGACAGAAGTGTTGAAGCATCTCCACGACAGGACATCAGAAGGACACTTTGGCATTAAGAAGACGTTGGGTAAAGTGCAAGAACGATTCTACTGGATGAACTGCAAAGAGGACGTCATGAAATGGTGCCGTAAATGCGCAGTCTGCGCATCAGGAAATGGTCCAGCGAGAAAGCGCAAAGCACCCATGAAGCAATACAACGTAGGAAGCCCTTTGGAAAGAGTAGCGATTGACATCGCAGGGCCGTTCCCAGAATCCGATTCGGGAAATAAATACATCTTGGTGGCGATGAATTATTTCACGAAATAGACCGAGGCTTACGCCATACCCAATCAAGAAGCAGCTACAGTCCCAGACGTATTAGTAAAAGAGTTTTTCTGCCGGTTTATAGTTCCGTTGGAGTTACACTCCGATCAAGGCCGCAATTTTTAGTCTGGGCTGTTTCAAGAAGTTTGCCGGCTATTGGGAATTAAGAAAACTAGGACGACGCCTATCCATCCTCAATCTGATGGCATGGTTGAGCGAATGAATCGATCAATCGGCAAGTACTTAGCTAAGGTAGTGTCCGAACACCAAAGAGACTGGGATCAGTACTTGCACCTGTTCCTATTATAATGACATACCGATCATCCGTTCAGGAAAGCACAGGCCAAACACCACCCTGTGTGATGCTCGGCCGCGAAATACGACCTCCAATTTGGATGAAGACCGGATGAAGAAGTTGCTAGAGAAGATTACGTCAGCAAGCTGACCAAGAAGCTAGACGAAGTACATGAGGAGGTCCGTAAAAACACACAAATTGCCAGCGACAGGATGAAGACCAGATATGATGTCACGGCGCAAAATGGTGGGTTGCAACTTTGAGACATAGTCTGGTTGTATAATCCCCAAAGGAGACGTGGTTTGTCGCCGAAGCTGCAAAGGCAGTGGGAGGGCCCCTATGAAATCATGCAGCGTATTAATGACGTCATATATCGCATCCGAAAACCGCCATGAAGCAAGCCAAAAGTGGTCCACGTCGATCGCCTAGTCCCGTTTTCTGACGATAACCACAATATTACCAACAAATAGTACCGTTAACAAACTTTCTATACACAAAGGGAAAAAAATTAAAAATAGAATTATTTTAATAATTTTGCAATGTGCCAGATAAAACATTTTCCCGTTTGTGCCGAAATAACCAAAAAGACACAAAAAAAATTCCAATTTAAGCAAGATTGTCCAACTGTTAGAGACAGGACAAATGTGCAAAACATGACATGTTTCGCGTAAATTTCGACATCATAATTGGAAATATCCAGAAAGCCCCTGGCAACGCATTCACATCGATTACGCAGACTCGGTCGCAAGATCGCAATGTTAGTGATTATCGTAGATGTCTACAGCAAATAGCTGGAAGTCAAATGTACTAACTAAACAACATCCGTAGCAATAATTGCAATTTTTAATAAATTTTTGGCAACGTATGGTACTACAGTTACTATTGTTTCGGATGACGGTTTACAATTTACAGCCGCTGAGTTCAAGACATTTTTGTAAAAAAGTGCTGTAAAACACCTCAAATTAATTGTTCCATACATTCTTCAACTAATGACCAGGCAAAACGATACGTGCAATTGGTTAAAGATTTTTTGAGATCAATGTCTGCAACACCAAAGTTGTTACAGAAGACTTAAATAAGTTTCTGCGCCAATACTCCACATTGTACAAATTGTCAACCTCCAGCAATGCTATTTTCGAGAAGAAATATTTGAACGGGTTCAGATTTGGTTAAGCCCGATGACCTCTATACTAGAATAACCAAAAAACAGCAGGCTATACTTAAACGACTGGTGAACTTGTTTATTTTCTTTCTGACAATCTACAAATAGACAAATGAATTCTTGGGATTATTGTTACCATTAACCAAATCGAAGAATCCATTTTATGGAGACGACACCCGCCGAACAATCTCAACAATTAGCTACCACATAAGAACTTGCTTTACGCCCAGCAGTAGGACAATAGAGTGATACTTTGTTTTCGACCACATGTTAAATTATTTTTTTATTTTATAGTAATTTTTTACAAATAAAACGCCAAAACACAAAACTGGCCACAACCAGCTGCTTTGTCAGGCGCACAAAAATACCAGCACAATTCAAAGTAAAATAATTTACTGCTATTATTACATTAAATTTATTTTTTTTATGTTTTAATATTAATTTACTTGAAATTTGGTATAGAGCTTTTCATATTCTCTCGGTTTTATTAAAAAATGGGTTTGATAAAGAAACCGGAAGTGGGTGTATCCGCCATTTTTCACAGTTTTTTTAATATAATTTTGTACGTATGTAAATTATTCGAATTATTTGACATAACCTTAAAAAAATATGTAGACATTCCTTCATCATTCCTTATAGAAAAATTGTGTGGTAACCACACCAGTTTTTTTAGTTTAGATCTTGTCATACTTTTGTGATTAATGACAAATAAATATTTATTTAAAAAAAACAAGTATTTAGTTACAAATTGTTAATTTAAAGTGTGTTTGTAACTCTTAATTTTTGTTTGTACGACACGTACTAAAATATAAGCAGTTTTATTATTATAAATAAAATTCCTAATTAATGCAAAATTTAAGAAAAAATAATAAAAATTTTACTTTAATGAATCAGTCACATTAAAAAAGGCCATTTTATTTTATGGACTAGTTGTAATAAAAGCAAATGCTTTATATCTGTATTAATAATAGAAAAATAAGCTTTTGTGCTCTTTAGAATAGAAAGAAGACATTAAAACCATCCGATTTCTCTAGAGACCTGTGACATACATCTCACAGAAAATACATACAATCATTACGTAACTACACTTTTTAGCAATAATTTATATATTTTTATTCGAATGATTTTAATATCTTTAAAATATATTCAGCTGGTTTTAAATTAAATGCTACGAATTGTGGACAAAGATGTATTATTATTTATTTTTTAAATTAGTATTTGGCCAATTCAACCATTTTCTCATTTCTACATAGAATGTCGCAAATTTATTATTGATATGTTTATTGGATACCACTTCCGATCCGGATTTGAGAATATAATATAACCGGATTAATTCGAGGCTGGTACAACGAAATATTCAATTATATTGCTACGAAACTAAGCATTTAGAATCGTTGACACTCAGAACCAATAATAATGATGCATTTAAATTGTTACTGTGTGTGTACCTTTAAATTAAATTATTTGATTATATAGATTAACGCTAGGTTTAACACTAAGCTTTTACAAAAGGTTTTATTTATGTTTCTTGTTTATTTTTTTTTTTACGTTATTTACAGTTTAATTTTTTACCATTGTTTATAAGAAAACATATATATTTAAATAACATATGTATTCTTTCCTTGTCAAAAATTTAATCAAACTACACCTCGATAACCGTGTCGAAACATAAACATAACATAGCATAGACGATCTTTCTTAATACGTAAAATAATTTAAAAATAATATTTATTCTACACATAGTTGCAAATATTTTAGATTTGAGGGTCGTATTGACCCCAAAATAATTTTAAAAAAAAATATCAACTTAAATACATAAGTAGAAAGTTCTTAAAAAACGTGGAACTCAATAAATACATTTCTACTGGAAACACCATTAGCGGAATTCTTAAAAAGAACTATAGCTAAAAGTAGTTCATTTTGAGTAGAATGAAATGAATAAATCGTTTTTTATAAAATTATTGAAAATATTTAAATGCAATTTCTGGGTCAATAAATCGATCAAAAGTTATATTTGGGAAAAATTATGTAGGGAAGTTTACTTGTATTTGATCTATTGATTGGAATTACTTGTGGCATCTGTGCTTAGGTTCCTAAAAATTTCCGTCATTTTGTGAAAAGGTGGAAAGGTTGATTTTGGTTAAACGTTGATAAGACAAGATGTGCAAAGTTTGCGTGGGGAGTTGATGTGCTCATAGGTGTTAAAAATTCCTATAAAAATTTGGTTTCAAAACATCACTTGATTGAGTTTGTTTAAGGAGACATTTGCTCTTGGAAGTCTGAAAACTGGGATTTTTACAGGAGAACTGAAAATGATAGAAACATGCCGTTTTGAAATTTCCAATTTTTTATTTTTGTACATTAAACACAAATTTTTGTCAGGAAAAAAATTAAAAACATAGCGACTAGGGCGGCCACATTGAATGACTGCACCGATGACAAGAGTTCACTATTTCAAATGTAGAGCCGCTCCTACTTTCTGAAACAGAAAACAAAATTAGTTTCAAAAGCTAGATCAAACTTCCGGGATCTTATACCTAATCTTATGCAAATTGGTTGACATTTAACAAGTGGCGGCTATTTGACTTTTTCAGTGTTGGACCCGTAATTAAAAATAGTAATTTTGACTTTTTGGACTAAAAATAAGTACAAAATCCAATAAATTTTATTTAGAATTCAAAAAATTTAGTTGAAATTCATGAAACAGTTTTGAAAAAAGCGATTTCGAGAAAAACGAGTTTAAGTTTTCGCAATAATTTTCACTGTAATAATCAGTTTTTTGTCAGTCCAATGTGCATGGAAGTGTTAAATTCTACATTTTCACATTGCTTGAAAACGATTTTGATATCAGATTATCATTATTATAGCTTACGAATACAATATGGCGGATAAAATAAAAGTAAAAATACGCATCAATTTTTTTATTAAATTTGATATTTAAGGGTAGTGCAAACATGTAATTTAGAATTTGGGGTTCCTTGTTCATATAAACAACCTTTCTTGATTAGTTTGTGGTCGTTGACAGTTTTTTTCAAATTTTTGGACATTGTGCGTTCTTCGTTCCGAATCCGCGCTGCGTCTGAATCGCGAGTGTATTGACTAGCAATCAGGCCGATGCTTATTCCCAGCACGTTTATGATCGCCAGCAATAAAGACAGACTTGGACAGTTTTTAATTCACCGTGGAAATGTTTTAAAGCTAGTTTCGAAACGGTAAACGACTAATTTCAGTTTTGATTGTTTGCTCTAATACACTTTTGCGGCTATTCTGTAAGAAACTTTATATACTGGCCTGATAACGGTTTGGACATTTTCTTAGAGAGAAGGTGGATGTTGAAAGTTGTACAGTAATTCTCCAGCTTTGGCGACACGCCACTTACACCAACTGCCAACACCTTCTGGACAAAACTGATGTTGTGGATTGAGCAATTGTAGTAGAACAGTGATTCCCAAAGTGGTCTATATCGACCCCCAGGGGTCTATGACAACCTGCAAATAGTCTACGTCGGCGAAAAAAAAATTTACGGGTTCATGAAATGAAAATGGGAGTCCACGATAGTGGATCTCAACATACACTGATAGTACCTATTTACTTACATTATACTATCTTATAATATAAAGGCATATACATTATTTATAAAAGTACCTTTGAAGTAAAAAAATTATTATATATGTTTATAAAATTGTGTAAGTTGTAGAATGTAGGCATTTGCTTTGTGGTCGCAATACATTCTAAACTTGTAAAAACCTGCACATAATAATATACCAGTATCATCTTGTTACAAGCATACGCGCAGTCGCGAACTTGCACTTTAATTCGTCATTTTATAAATACGAATGTGAGAATCTTGAAAAAGAAAGTGCTAAGAAAATATTTAAAAAAACATAAACTGGTAATTTATTACACAAATTATAGTGAATCAGTGTATGTTATTTTGTTTGAGAGTGCCGGAGAAAAGTAAGTACATTATTTTTTATTAAATTTTAGTTTTGTAATCGTAGTTAGCAAAGATAGATAAATTACGCCAATCATGACTTCAGTCATTAGTAGTTTAATATTCAAATCGTGCAAAATTACACGAGTACTCCTCAATAGTTTCTTTTTCAAAGTTTTAGCAATCGTTATTATAATTACAGTGCAATCTCCGGAATCCGAACTAATTGCTGCAAGATGTTCGGATTATGGAATGTTTTCGGAAAAATCTAAAAAAAGACAACTGTACACACATATTACGTATGTATTTTATTATTAACATACAATATGTTACCACTTTGAAAGATAAGTTAAGAAAATAAGAAATCCATAACTGTACAGCTGCGTGTTTTTTGAACAATTTCCAATGCACACTCTCATTTGTTTGTTTTTTTTTATAGAATTAAATGTTTACATATAGGAAACATATTAAAAAAAATATTTTGGAATTAAACTACATATTTTGACAGGAGAGAAGTTAGCCATAACTTTTCAGCAAAAGATTATGAAAACTTTAACACCGGACCGATACATTAGAACGCGTAACGTTATCTGTTTTTATTTTAATAAATATGTATTAAAATAAGAAAACAAATTTTAACATACAAGTTTTGCACTAAAACGCAAAAACTAATTGGCAGCCCCCAATTTTTTTAAATTAAACACTCCAATACGTCTCGTTTCGTCGATTTACTTTTACATAAGAAAACGTAAAAACTAAAAAAGAGTCTCCTCCATTTTTTCAAATTAATCACACAAATACGTCTCGTTTCGTCGATTTACTCTCGACTTACGGCGGTTTTCCTCAGGTTTTTCTAAAAAGATTACTTTTTATTTAAATTTTGATACTTGTATCGTATTCTACACACAATTTTACAAAAGAAAACGTAAAAACTAGAAAGGAGTCCCCCCATTTTTTCAAATTAAACACACAAATACGTCTCGTTTCGTCGATTTACTCTTGACTTCCGGCGGATTTTCTCAAGTTATTCTAAAAAGATCACTTTTCATTTAAATTTTTATATTAGTATCGTATTCTACACACATTTTAACATAAGAAAACGTAAAAACTATAAAAGAGTCTCCCCCATTTTTTCAAATTAATCACACAAATACGTCTCGTTTCGTCGATTTACTCTCGACTTACGGCGGTTTTCCTCAGGTTTTTCTAAAAAGATCACTTTTCATTTAAATTTTGATACTTGTATCGTATTTTACACACAGTTTTACAAAAGAAAACGTAAAAACTAGAAAGGAGTCCCCCCCATTTTTTCAAATTAAACACACAAATACGTCTCGTTTCGTCGATTTACTCTTGACTTCCGGCGGATTTTCTCAAGTTATTCTAAAAAGATCACTTTTCATTTAAATTTTTATATTAGTATCGTATTCTACACACATTTTAACATAAGAAAACGTAAAAACTAGAAAAGAGTCTCCCCCATTTTTTCAAATTAATCACACAAATACGTCTTGTTTCGTCGATTTACTCTTGACTTCCGGCGGATTTTCTCAAGAGTAAATCGAGAGTAAATCGACGAAACGAGACGTATTTGTGTGTGATTAATTTGAAAAAATGGAGGAGACTCCTTTCTAGTTTTTACGTTTTTTTTTGTAAAACTGTGTGTAGAATACGATACAAGTATAAAAATTTAAATGAAAAGTGATCTTTTTAGAAAAACCTGAGGAAAACCGCCGTAAGTCGAGAGTAAATCGACGAAACGAGACGTATTTGTGTGATTAATTTGAAAAAATGGGGGGAGACTCTTTTCTAGTTTTAACGTTTACTTATGTAAAAATGTGTGTAGAATACGATGCTAATATAAAAATTTAAATGAAAAGTGATCTTTTTAGAATAACTTGAGAAAATCCCCCGGAAGTCAAGAGTAAATCGACGAAACGAAACGTATTTGTGTGTTTAATTTGAAAAAATGAGGGGGACTCCTTTCTAGTTTTTACGTTTTCTTTTGTAAAACTGTGTGTAGAATACAATACAAGTATCAAAATTTAAATGAAAAGTGATCGTTTTAGAAAAACCTGAGGAAAACCGCCGTAAGTCGAGAGTAAATCGACGAAACGAGACGTATTTGTGTGATTAATTTAAAAAAATGGGGAAGACTCCTTTCTAGTTTTTACGTTTTCTTATGTAAAATGTGTGTAGAATACGATACTAATATAAAAATTTAAATGAAAAGTGATCTTTTTAGAATAACTTGAGAAATTCCCCCGGAAGTCAAGAGTAAATCGACGAAACGAAACGTATTTGTGTGTTTAATTTGAAAAAATGAGGGAGACTCCTTTCTAGTTTTTACGTTTTCTTTTGTAAAACTGTGTGTAGAATACGATACAAGTATCAAAATTTAAATGAAAAGTGATCTTTTGAGAGAAACCTGAGAAAATCCGCCCGAAGTCGAGAGTAAATCGACGAAACGAGACGTATTTGTGTGTTTAATTTGAAAAAATGGGGGAAACTCCTTTCTAGTTTTTACGTTTTCTTATGTAAAAATGTGTGTAGAATACGATACTAGTATAAAAATTTAAATGAAAAGTGATCTTTTTAGAAAAACCTGAGGAAAACCGCCGTAAGTCGAGAGTAAATCGACGAAACGAGACGTATTGGTGTGTTTAATTTAAAAAAATGGGGGGCTGCCAATTAGTTTTTGCATTTTATTGCAAAATTTGTGTGTTAAAATCTGTTTTCTTATTTTAATACATAATTGTTAAAATAGAAACAGATAACGTTACGCGTTCTAACGTATCTGTCCGGTGTTAAAGTGTTCAAAATCTATTGCTGGAAAGTTATGGCTAACTTGTCTCTGGTCATATTTTGGCCAGTCACATAAGTAAATATGTATGTGTGTCAATATTTACTTATTTACGACCTTGCTAGGCATTTATTACTCTTTTATAAATACATACATCTTACCAAATAACTTCACAAAAAAAGTAAAAAAATTGTACTTTTGTCCATTGGTCGTTACACTGTGGACCAGTTCGGATTACTGAAATGTTCGGATTACGGCAGTTCGGTTTATGGATATTGCACTGTACATACTTCTATATATTAAAATTAAAATTTTGTATTATTGCTAAAGTGGAACCAGTGAATTTTTACACATGACAGTCGAATGCACGTAGAGATAAATCGCATAACAATTTGTTATAATTATTCGTTATATAATATTTTTTTTTAACATTTTTTGTCATGTTACTTTCAAATTTCCTTAAAGGTCCATCATATCAAAACCTTAAGTAACATTCATAACATTCCCCTTCTCACATTCATTTATAATGGCTGTACGCCTCTGCCTGCCATAAAATCTAAGACCATAGGGGTTAGATTTGACTTTGATTTTTTAATATACATCTGCTAGACTTTATGTCTTATTTAAATAGATTAATTTTGCCCACAGATGACTGATGCCATGTCCGAATCTAAAAAGAAATGTAGACAGTACAGTGTTGCAAGAACTTAGACAACCGACACTAAAGGTGAATCAATATTTAATGTCTTGAAGGATTACTTTAATGAAATAGCAATCTTTTTATCAAATATAATATCAGTAGCTACAGATGGAGCACCTGCCATGGTTGGACGTTATCGTGGATTTATAAACTATTTAAAACAAAATGTGTCAGGGGTGTTAGCAATACATTGCGTCATCGACAACATTTAGTTGCTAAAAATTTGAGTGTTAGATTGCATAAATCTCTTCAATTAGTCATTGATGCAGTAAACCGAATCCGAAGCAACGCGTTGAATACGCAGTTATTTGCGCAGTTGTGTGAAGAAAATGACGAACACTTTTATCAATTACTCCTTCACACTGAAGTACGCTGGCTGTCGAAAGGTTTATGTTTGACAAGATTTTTTGCACTTTTTGAGACTATTTTAGAATTTTTGGATACTAAAGATAAAATTTTAAAAGACAATGTAATGAAGTGGAAAACAGACATCGCCTATTTAACAGATTTGTTTACAAAATTTAATATGGTTAATTTGCAGTTACAAGGCGACAGTCTAAATTTGATTAAAACAAAGTCCATCTTAACAGCGTTTCTTGCCAGAGTTAAACTAATAAAGCAAAATATTGGAATATGGGCGAATTTTCCCAGTTTCCCAATTTGTCACAGACAAACTGCCAGGAAAACGACGTTTTCCACCTACGTTCAACATTTAAATGCCCTCTATTCAGATTTTGAAATTAGGTTTGAGGATGTTTTGACTATGGTAATATTACCGTAGATAATTAATCCATATGGTGACATAGAAGAAACGAATGTCATAATACAAAAGGAACTGACTGAACTAAGTACAAACAAAGAACTTAAGGTTCAGTTTAAAAACGGAAACAGCAATTCTGGCTGCAAAACAACATACCTGTTACTTATCCTGTATTATGGAATATAGCGAGGAAATTTTTAATTTTTTTTCCATCTTTTTTTCCATTGTCATACATAGTGGAAAGGGGGTTCAGTGCTGTTACCAATCTCCTAACGAAAAAAAAGATACTGACTGGACATCATTAGCCGAGGAGATTTAAGATTAAACCTTACAAAATTGACGCAAAATGTTGATAATTTATTATTAAAGCATCAGGTTCATCCTTCTCACTAAAACCATTTACTGATTGCTTAAGTTTATTTTATCTTTATTTTATGTTACGTATATTTTATATAACAGATACAAAATTTTATTTTGAGTAGTTTTAATTTAAATTCAATTAATAAACGTATAAAACTTAACATGTGTTTTTACTTTAAGTTTTTAACGCTAAACTTCACTACAGTTAGAAATTTACAAAAAATCAATATCAGGTAAGTAGGGGGTCTACCCAAAACCGAAAAACATGGCAAGGGGTTTGCGACACAAAAAGGTTTGGGAACCTCGGTGGTAGAATGTTGACCAGATTGCGTCTCTTATTTTTTCGACGGGATCTAAGCTTGTTCTAATGGCAAGTCTGTAGTAGACTGTCAATTCTGCAATCAGTTTGTAGGTTAATTTGCTTTACCCTTTTCCACCAATTTTTTTAGTTTCTTTCTTCACTTTTCGTAGTCGCGTTTCCATGCGTTTTTGCACGTGTCCTACATATTCATTTTTTATTACTGTAATATTTTTGTACGGGTCTATGTCAATGACAGTCTCTAAAGTTAAAATGTTTAACCAAAATAAAACAATAATAAAAACATTTTTTTATCGCGTTGACATTTTTCCAGCGCTTCTTAGTGATTTGCCGTGCTGTTTTTCTCATGGTTTTCCTTCCACTGTTCATATTCAAGAATTTGTGCTTTCGACGTCCACAAAACACAGCTTTAGGATATAATTCAAAACAGCGTTCAAAATTTTGCCGGTATATTTACCAATCAGCGACGCAATGCCGAAGAGCGAACTGAAACCCAGTTTTTTTTAGGAACCATCTCTGGAAACTGATATTTATAATGGCTCGTTTTCCGCTACGCAATCTGCTTCAATTTTTTATGCACTGCCTTTTGTTGGTTCAATGAAAACGCTTTCCGCTGCGATACAAACGTTGCCAAGAAAGTAATACCATGTGCTGCCGAGCGTATTTTTTATATCCATCAAAGACAGGAAAATCATCAAACTTTGCAACCCTATTCCTAATACGCAAAAACTGAACATGAAGCGCCTATTCACTTCGACGGTCAATATCAAGCTTATGCCAAATCCAACTGTGCATCCAAATTTTATCTCTCCTCCACACGTTTTGCATAACAGCTGTTCACTCAGGAAGTTAAACCAAAAAGTTTAGAAGCACGTAACTTGTGACACGTCAATGTTTATATCGTCGTAATTCGCGGAGGGAAACTTTTTTGCAAAAGATCTCACAAAATTTGTCTTATATTCGGCCGTAAATTGATTTCCCAAGAATTTCGTTTACACGAGACTTGCCTCTTTCTTTTGTAAATTTGGCATTTTCCGTTCAATATCACTGGTCCGCATGAAAATCGGCCCTGATACCATTCTTGACGATTCTTATATAAAATGCATTTTTTTTAGAATTTTAATTTATAGTCGTTAAACATCCCAAACAAAGTATATGGCAAAAGTTTTGCTATAAAATGTATATAGAAACAACAATAAAATACAAATATATAAGAACAGTAAAAAAATATCAATAAGCAGTTAGGAAGATTCACTGCACGACGCTGGCGATCTCAATACCACATGCAGGTTTGAACAGGAATTTTCGACAGGCTTGAACTTGCATTACTCTTCTCATTATAGTATATTACATTGTTTGCTTAACTGTTTCGATCAGTACACCTATAGCTGTTGCAGAGTTAACTTGTCGACGTGCTGGATTTTGTGTTCATTTTTGTTCATTTGTGTAAAACAATCAAACTACTTTTACTCCGGATTTTTTCAAGTGACTAAGTGTGATTTGTGGTTAATGTCGGGCGTTGAATTACTGTTTAATTATGCCACGCAAGTGTAAAAATCATCCCGATAGCTTCTGCTATGTCTACCCTACCCCTTTCTCCGTTTGTTAAAACAGCTTATAAATTGTACTTTGATTATCAAGTTGACGACCAGGACAAGACTTGAGCTCCATCAGTTTGCTGTACGACTTGTTACAGTAGTTTGACCAAATGGCTCAAAGCTACCCGTAAATCAATGCCATTTGCTATGCCCATGGTTTGGCGTGAACCTCGCCGTCATCTAACAGATTGTTACTTTTATATGACTTCCACCGTCGGGTTTTCGAACCCAATATTCCGTCAGCTCTAAGACCTGTTGCTCATAACGATTCTTTGCCAATCCCAGAGCCACCAAACACTTATACTCTAGAGCCGGAAATTGATTTAAAAGACTCTGAGCGACAACCTAGGGCTTCGAATGATACGTTCAATGATGATGAAGAGTATTCCGCAGATTTAGTTTCTCGGCAACCTCACCTCCTCACTCAATCGGAATTAAATGATCTTGTCAGGGATTTCCAGTTACCCAAGACTAAATCTCAGCTCCTAGGATCGCGACTTCAACAGTGGAATCTTTTAGAAAAGGGAGTATAAAATATCTTCTTACAGGACCAGAAAAGCAACCCTGAAATGTCTTTTCTCAGAAGATAAATAAAGACTCATCAAAAACAAGCTTAAAAGTTGCCCTGTTGGCAAATGGGAATGACTTCCCATCAGTTCCAGTTGCATACTATGTTGATATGAAGGAAACGTACGAAAACATCTTCATAATCCTTGATAAAATTAGTTATCATGATTATAAGCGGGAACTTTGCGCTCACTTAAAAGTTGTTGCTCTACTCACGGGCCTGCAATCAGGATTCACAAAATATTGCTGTTTCCTTTGTAAATGGGATAGCGGAGCCTGAGATAAACATTACATCGTACGGGACTGGCCTCTGCGAGAAAATCTTATTCCTGGTCAGAAAAATGTCGCCCACAATCCTTTGGTTCCAAAGGAAAATATTTACTTACCACCTTCACACATCAAACTTGGATTGATCAAGCAGTTTGTGAAAGCAGTGGACAAGACAGGTGGCGCATTTCAATTTTTAAAAACTAAATTTCCTCGTCTTAGCGAAGCTAAAATCAAAGAAGGTGTTTTTGTTGGTCCCCAGATTAGACAACTCTTCCAAGATTCGACGTTTATTGAAAACCTAAATCGAAAAAAAAACGAGCTTGGGTTGCATTTCAAAACTTTTGTAAGAACTTCCTGGGTAACCACAAAAATGAAGATTATGTCGCTCACGTCGAGGAACTGCTTTTAGGGTACAAGAACATAAGATGTAACATGTCTCTTAAAGTTCATTTCCTTCACTCGCATCTGGACTTTTTCCCTGAAAATTTAGGAGCAGTCTCGGATGAACACGGGAAACGGTTCCATCAAGACATCGCTAAGCTGGAGAAGAGATTTTCAGGGAAGTGGAATGCAAGCATGTTGGCGGAGTACTGCTGGTTTTTGAAACGAGAGAGCTGTACCTCAGTGTATAAAAGGAAAGCAAGCACCAAGTAACGATGAATATCTTTTTATTTATTACTGTTTATAGCTAAAATAGTTCTTTTTTTCGTTTAAATTAAATTCATGTCCATATATTTATTATTATAATAATTATTATAATTATTATTATCGTTCGATAAATAAATTATAATTGATTTATCGAAAAGTGGTAAAATTAGAGATTTGGGGCTCCCTCGAAAATGGTGGGTGATTTAAGAAAGCGGAAGACATATTTGGATTTAGGACGTTATTTTACATAAGAATCGCCCGGAATAGTGTCAGGGCTCGATAAAAAATATTTTTTTGCAGACCAGTGATATTCAATCGAAAAACCACGCGACAGGAACTTGTGTCTGATTCAAAAAGCGTCTCATCAACTAAAAGTATGTTATTAAGTTGTAGAAATGCGCGGCAATTCTTTCTTGAACACACAATGCCGCTTACAGAGCCTCTTTATTTTCTAAAAAAACATATCAAAACAAAAACATTCATGATTTACTATTTGGCAAAACAATTGTTTAATGTATCGGTTGTTTCTAAATGTTTACAACTACCCTAAAAAAATATTTGGTTTTGTGTAAGAGTCTCAAGATTGCGAACTGTAACGTACATAAAAGTAAAAGTTAATCATTTCTAAATCCGTCAAAAAAATTATTTATTTAAACGTTACAAATTCTCAATTTTTTTTTAAATGGATAAACTATTTTCGAAATCAAGATCGAAAACGTTAAAATCAATTTTAGAAAATTGATCTTTTCTTATGTTTGCTATAAAGCTGCAGTCAGTGCTCACAAATGTAAATTTTGCTATATTTTTACTTTTGGTGGTGTCAAATAACCCTCCACTTTTTTAACCGGTAAGTTTTAAGTATAACTGTTTTTTCAAAAGAATTAAATAATTTCGTACTCTTTTTTGTAATCTCAATTTGAAAGGGCTAACAAGATGTTTTGTATTTTTTTTTTAAATTATAAATGCTGAAAAAGTACCTTTCTATTTTTACTTAGACTATTATGATCACAAATCCTTCGTGTTCTGAAAATGCCATTTTTGGCAAACAAAAACTGCTATATAGCAAAAGCTTCTGAACAAAACAGATGAGGCACAGTTTTAAATAATTACTTTAAAATTGCTTGTTTATTGATGTGTATACTTTTGTTTCAAAATACATTTTGGAAAGCGTTTATAAAATTTTTTTAAAACAGTTAAACATAAATTGATTGTAAACATTTTTTTAATATATAAAACTGTTACTTTACATATCATAACTAATATTACACTAGTTAATAACAAAAAAAAATAACATTTTTGTTTAAATTTAAATTTCGGAGAGAAAGGAAGTAAATTGCACAATCATGTTTTAAATAAATGGACAAAGACTTAAACCAATCTATTCTACAAAATAAAAACTTTATAACAAATATAACATCTTATTATTAATACAATTAATTCAAACGCGTTGTGTAGTACACGTTAAAAAGAGAAATACGAATCTGAAAGAAAAAACAGACAAAATTCTAATTAAAATAAAATTAAGTAAAACACGAATTAAAACTTTTAAATTATTACGTTATTTTAAAATAAGGAAATCTAAAAAGTACATTATTATCTTTAATTTATTTAATATTGGTACAATTTTTTTTGTTATAAAACAAATTATAACATTAGTTGTTGAAATAAAGGTATGTAGCATACGTAGAGTTTTTTATACACTTGCTTATAATGCATTAAAACTAAATTAAAAAGAGTACTATGATATTTAAGTAGTTTCTCTATAAATCTACATCAGTCTATAACGTGTACATTAATTTTCTAAAAGGCAAAACATTTTTCAATTAAACATGTTGATTTTTAAAGTTTTTTGTATATATTTTAAAAAAAAATGAGTGATGTAAGGTAATGACGGCGAGGTCTTGTAGATTGCAAGAACTTTAATTAAAGCTGTTTAAACTTTGATTAGTAGCAACCTAAAAACAGCGACAAGAAGTTAATATTGAAATTTACTTATACTTTAATTTGCAAAAATAATTAAGAAAAGTAGCTGTAAAACTTTATTTTACTTTTAACTAAAAAAATAATACCATAACAGCATAAATATATTTAGCTTGTATTTATAAAAAACGTAGAAACTTTTTAAATAATTTTTTGTCATTTCGTAAAAAGTTTTAGTTGTGCATAAAAAGTCTTCTCTAAACTAATTGTATTTGCGTACGACGCGATGTTTGCTACTTTCAAAGCGGATAGGGAAGTTTGTGAATCAAGATTATCGTTGTCGGAAAGAAAGTCAAAGGAAACCAAGTAAGGTACAGAAGGAAACGTTAAATGCCTCAAAGATAAAAATAAAAGATATATTTAAATAACAAATATTACAGTTTTCAAAGTCTTAAACTTCATTAACTATTAACAGTTTAAATTAAAATTAAAAGATCACAGAGTAGAACGATCTAGAATTATAACTTTTTAACGTTAACATGCAAGAATTTTTCGTTACGTTTTGAATTTTTTATACTAATATGTATTTTAACTTTTCGTTTGTAATTGTACATTTTTTTTACAATAATATCATTTTAGATGTAACAAGTTTTAAAACCTTTCCTCTTAGAAGTTAAATCCTCATTCAAACGTTATCACAAAAACCGTGACAACGAATCCAATACTTCTCAAGTAACCACGTTTTAAAGCGTATTATATATATTTACTAAAAACAATTACAAACGTTTTCGAAATTATATAGTATAAACGTTTATGAATAATGTATTTGTGTTTAAACATAGAAAATAATTTTGTTAGTATTGTAACAAATTTTATTATTAAAACTAATTTATTTATACTACAAATATATACACGTTTAAACTAACATTAACTAACTAACACTTACAGTATAATTTATATAAAGCGCTATCACTGACACGAAGATAAGATAAAGTCACACACTTGTTTAACACTTGTTTACGTTAAAGTCACGTACCAGATTATTCACCGTAGATTTATCTCACACGCGTTAAAGACTTATTTATTTAGATTTGAATAATCTTCTTAACACTGCCGTCTTTGCGTTAAGGAAATAACTGATCTCGGATTTGTTTGCACAGTATTTATACATTGTGGCAAAACGTTCCCGTATGTTCCGCATCCGTCGGTGAACGTTCTAGAAAACCTCGCAAAGGCTCTCGAAGTTGCGAATAACTTCTCGAACGTTTCAGTATATATTTGTACACACAAATAGAAACAAATTACATATATAAATTTTTTCAAGGATTTTTTTATGTCAAAAAAAGTTAAATTTAAAAAAATTCATTGTTAAATAATCATAATTTAAATCAATAAATTTAAAACAACAGAAGCTGCAAAAAATCGATTTTCGGTAATTAATTTTAAGGTTTTTGATCTTGATTTTGAAAATGGTGTAATTATCGATTAAAAAAAGTATTAAGAAATGCCAACATTTAAATATTTGACAAATAATATAAAAAAATCGCATGACGATTTTTAACAGATTTAGAAATTATTAACTTTAGACAGTGTTTTAGTTTTGTGCACGTTACAGTTTGTAATCTTGAGACCTTTACAAAAACAAAAACACATTTTTAGAGCTTTTTTTCTTTCTTTAATTAAACGATTGTTTTTATTTGACAATTTTTGCCAAATATAAAATCAATATTTATGTTGTGGTTTATAAAACGGTAGTGACCAAACAATTTTTATCAATTTAATTATTTTTAACAAAAGAGTTTTACGTTTCGAACGTAGTCACTTCCTCTGGGATAATCAAAAACATTGAATCTTTTTAGAGTGTGCATCAACAATAAAAGAAAATAATTTTTTTTTTAAATAGAAACATATATATGAATTATTTTCCAAGGAAAACTTAATTTTCAAAAATTTCATCGCAAAACAATCATAATTTAAATCGTTGCAACTTTGACTAAATTACATTATTATTTTAGTAAAGCAGCAATAGAAACATTGGCTGCAAAAAAAACTAAGAACTGCCAACATTTAAATATTTGACATTAATATAAAAAAATCACAATTTTTGACAAGCTTAGAAATTATTGACTTTAGACAGTGCTTTTTACTTAAATGCACGTTACAGTTTGTAATTTTAAGACCTGCTATGTTAAAAGTGTTTTGGTGTGATTTTCGTATCGTATTAGTTTCGCTTTACTCTCAAGAGAAAATAGTTACGTTTATTTAACGTCATTGGTAATTTTTCATTTTTTAGGATAAAAAACTAAAAAATCTTGTATAGAAACCTCAAATTCTAGCGTATATCTCCGAAACAAATAAAAGACAACCAACCAAGATATATGTTCTCAAGTGCAAACCAAAGAAAGCCGTAAGATCTAGCTACGTTATTATTAGGGAATAATAGTTACGTTAATTGAACGTCATTGGACAATTATGTTTGTTTAGGGTAAAAAACCAAAAAATTGTAGAGTAGATCTCGAAAACAACCAAAGAAACCAACCAAAACAATTTTTTGAAGGACAAGAGAAACGCGTAATAGTAGAAATTTAGCGACATTACTTTCAAGGAATAATAGTTACGTTAATTTAACCTTATTGGTAATTTTTAGTTTTTTAAGGTAAAAAATAAAAAATCCGGTATAGATTTCTCAGATTCTAGCGTAAATCTTTAAAACAAAAAAAACAACAAATCAAGAAAAATTTCTTAGTTGAAAACGAAAGAAACAAGTAAGATAGACGGTCGTGTTTTGAAGGTGATTGAGTGAGGACGTGTTTAATAGTAGTGCGGAGTTTTGTGTAATTTAAAGTGATTTACAGTAATTAATTGACGTGTGCGTGTTGAGGATTGTGAAGTGGAAGAAAGGATTAGAAGTACAGTTTTAATGTGAGTAGTAAATAAGTACATTAAAATTATGGATAAGAAGATATAGGTGGCTCAGATAACGTGTGCGAATACGAGCGGATATCGCGGACTAGTTTAAAAGTCAAGCGCGCGCTTTTGATAACAGTGAATTACAAACTTTTATTTATATACGTTTTCTAATATTTGTGGCGGGCTTTAATTAAATACAATTAGAAAGAATCATAGTAACAATAAATTTAAAAAAATTAATAAAGAAAAAAAAATTAAATAAATAACTAAATTTAAAAAAAAAAAAAAAATAAAGAAATAAATAAGTAATAACAAAAGGGGGAAAGGGATGAATAAAAGAGAGAGAGAGGAAGGGGAAAAAGAAAGGCAACAAATATTAGAAAGAGGAAAGAAAACAATAAGATCACCAGACATTAAAAACATATCGGAGGAGAGCGAAGGAAAAACCATAAGAACAGAAGGAGGAAGGAAAGAAATGGAGGAGTTAAAAGAATTAATGAGAGAAATGATGAAACAGATGGAAGAAAATATGCAAGGAATAAGACAAGAAATCAAAGAAATGAAAAAAGAAATGGGAGAAAGAGAAAAGAAGTGGGAGAAAGAGAGTGAGAAACTGGTGGAGAGAATAGAAAAACTGGAGAAAAAGCGGAAGACGAGGAAAGATGGAAAAGAAAGAATAATATTGTGATAAAGGGGTGGAGAAGTGAAAAACCACAAAAAGATTTAGCAGTGATGCTGGAAGAAAAATTAAATGTAAAAGTAGAGGTAAAAAGTGACAGTAATAAACAAAGAGAAGAAAATGAGATGGTGGTGGCGGAAATCGGAAGATGGGAGGAAAAACAGAAGGTAATGGCGGAGAAGAAGAAATTAAAGAATACAAGAATATATATAAGTCACGATTTGACATGGGAGGAAAGAAGAGTGCAAAGAGAAATAATGAACATAGCGGTGGAAAAAAGAGCGGAAGGAAAAAGAGTATGGGTAGGGTACAGAAAAATGGAGATAGACGGAGACAGATACATATGGAAAGAGAAGAGAAATTGGGGAACCAAAAGACAAAAAACTAAAGGGCAAAGAGGCGATGGTAAAGGAGAGAAAGTTGACGAAACGGCAAAGAAAAGGAATAATGAGAGATGGAAATGGAAAAAGAAGGGAGAAAAAGAAAGTAAGGAAGAAGCACGGGGGAGGTGGAGTGAGCTGAGAGTATTGTTTTGGAACGTAGCGGGAATAAAAACAAGGAACAGAATTTCTGGAAGTACATCAAGGAACAGGATGTAGTAGGATTACAGGAAACATGGATGGAAGAAAAAGCATGGGAGTGGTGGGAAAAAGAGTTGCCGGAGGAATTTAAGTGGGTGGTGCAACATGCAGAAAGAGAAAAGAAAAAAGGGAGAGCAAAAGGGGGTATAATAACGGGAATAAGAAGAAAATGGTAGAACCAGGAAAAGAAGGAGAAAGTGCAACAGAGAAGAGAAGTTGTAGAAAGGAACATACAGTGGGGAAAAACAAAAATAAAAGTAGTGACGGTTTATAGCAGTAGAATGAAAGAGACAAAGAAAAACATAGAAGAGATGATAGAAGAGAGGGAAGAGGGATTGATAATAGTAGGAGGAGACTTCAACGCAAGAATAGAGGAAGAGGGGGGAATACAAGAAAGAAAAGGGACGGGAAAGAGACAAACAAAGGACAAGGTAATAAATAAAGAGGGAGAGGAACTGCTGGAATTGTGCAACGAAAAAGGGTGGGAAATAATGAACGGGAACAGAGAAGAAGATGGAAAGGGGAATTTACGTACATAGGAGGAAGGGGAGAATCAATAATAGATTTTGTAATGACAAATGAAGAGGCCGCAGAAAAGGTAAAGACATTTAAGGTGGGAGAAAGGGTAGAGTCAGACCATCAACCACTGGAATTGACAATGGAAGGAAGGGAAAGAGAAGAGAGAGAGGAAGAGGAGAAGTACATAACTAAAAAAAGTCGACAAAAGAGAGAATAAAAAGATATAAAGACAGAATAGGGAAAACGGTATGGATAGGGAAGGAATTACAAGAAAGTGTAGAGGAAATGAGAGAGATGATGGAGAAAGCAACAGAGAGAGTCAGATTTAGAAAATGGAAGGGGAGAAAACTGGATGGAAGAAATGGTGGGATAAGGAATGCAAGGAAGCAAAGAAAAATGCAAGAAGAGCATTAAGACAGTGGAAAAAGGGAAGAAAGAAAAAGAAGAATACAAAGAAGCAGTAAAAATATACAAAAACATGCGACAGAAAGAAGGAGGAAAACAAAAAGAAACAAGAGGAGCAGATTAAAGGAATAAAAACGGAAGAAGATGTATGGAAGTACCTAAAGAAGCAGAGGAAAAAAACAGGACGACAAAGGGAATAAAAATTAAAGAATGGGAGATATATTTTCGGAACCTGTTGGGAGGGGAAGAACAAAAGCAGGAAAAAGAAAAAAGGAAAGACGCGGTAGTAAAACAAGAAGAAGGAGATAGGGATAGAATAAGTGAAGAAAAAGTAATAGAGGTGGTAAAGAATATAAAAAAAGGAAAGGCGACAGGAGAAGATGGGATACAAAGAGAACAGTGGATATACGGGGGAGAAAATGTAGCAAAAAGGATGACGGAAATACTAAACAAAATATGGAAAGGGGAAGGATTTCCATAGAGATGGAGAGAGGGGATAATATGCCCAATACATAAAAAAGGCGAAAAAAATAAAGTCGAGAATTATAGAGGGGTAACAATATTGAGCTCGGCATACAAATTGTACGCGACAATACTGCAAGAAAGATTACAGAAGGAAATAGAGGAAAGAAGTTTGGTGCCAGACAGACAAGCGGGATTCAGAAAAGGAAGAAGGGCGATAGACAACATATATATAATGAAACACTTAGCAAATAAAGAACTAGAATAAAAAAGAGGGAAAATGGTAGCACTATTCGTAGACCTAAAAGCTGCTTTTGACAAAGTGAATAGGGAAAAGCTGTGGGAATATATGAAAAGAAAAAAAATCAATGAAAGATTAGCACAAAGAATAGAGGAAATATACGAAGAAACGAGAAGCAGGGTTAAAGTGAATGGGGAAGAGAGTGAAAAATTCATAACAAAGAGAGGGTTGAGGCAGGGATGTCCACTGAGCCCAAGCCTGTTCTCGGTATATACGGGGGATCTGGAAGGGACAATGAGAGAACAACAGACAGGAGGGATAGTGGTAGGGAAAGCTAAGGTATGGTCGTTGGCGTATGCGGATGACATAGTGCTGGTGGCTAAGGAGGAAAAGGAAATGAAAGAGATGATAAAAACGCTAGAAAATATATGAAAAAAAAAGAAATGGAAGTAAATACGGAGAAAACAAAGATAATGATATTTAGAAAAGGAGGGGGGAAAAGAAAAAGAGAGGAGTAGAGATGGAGTGATGAGAAAGTGCAACAAGTGAAGGAATTTACATACCTGGGCTACACGATAAAACAGGATAATAAAGAGGGAGAACACATAAAGGAAAGGGTGAAGAAAGGAGACAGGCTAATAGGACAAGTCTGGGGTGTGGGGGAAAGAGTATTCAAGATGGATATAAAAAAAAGAAAATTTCTGTTTGAAAAATTAATAAAGGAGGTGGTAATGTATGGAGCGGAAATATGGGGCTGGAAGGAGTGGAGGGAGGTAGAGAGGATACAGGAAAAATACTGGAGATGGGTGTTAGGATTGGACAGGGATACACCGGGGTATATTGTGAGAGAGGAGGTTCAGATAGAAAAAAATAAGGGTAGACAGGAAAAAGAGCAATAAAATACGAGGAAGAAATGAGGGAAAGAACAGATTGCAAAATTCTGCAAGAGTGTTGGAAAGAGATAAAGGGAGGGAAAGTGAAGTACGGGCAGGAGGGCAGAGAAGAGTATTACAAAAGAAACGGGTACGCGAGTGAAGAAATGGAGAGATTAAGAGAAGAGGGGGTAGGGACAAGGGAAGAAATAATAAGGAGAGATAGAGACATCGAAAAACAAAAAAGATGGACAAAGATAAAAGAGAGCAGATATAATAGGAATTATAAAGATATCAAGGGTGGAGGGGTGCCGGAATATTTAAAAGATAGTGAGATTAAAAGCAACAAAAGGAAAAAAATGGTGGCAAGGTTCAGATGTGGCAACGAGGAGTTAGGGAACAAATATTGGAAAGAAGAACCAGAAAAGTTGTGCAGGCTATGTGGAGAAGAAACGGAAGACTTTAACCACATGAGAAAGAAATGCAGGGAACTAAGAGAAGAGGTGATGAAAATAGTGGAAATCTTAGATGAAAACGGAAAAGGAGCGGAATGGATAGAGGAAGTATGGAGCAGGAGGAAAAAGTTAAGGGGGGAGAAGGGATAAGAAAATGTAGTATATATGTATAGACAACACGATAAAATTTGTAAGCCAAATGGCAACGAATAAAGTTAATCTTATATAAGTAAGATAGACGAAATTTAGCGACGTTACTCTACAAAAATAATAGTTACGTTTATTTAACGTTATTGACACTTTATGGTTGTTTGAGGTAAAACACAAAAAAAATTTATAAAAATCTCGGATTCTAGCGTAGATCTCGGAAACAGGCAAAAACAACCTACCAAGATAAAAAAACTCCGATACAAACTAAAAAAACACGTAAGATAGAAGAAATAAAGCGACAAAGTTCTGAAAAAATAATAGTTATGTTTATTTAACGTCAATTTTTTTTAGAAACCTCAGACTCTAACGTAGTTGCAGATGCAGACAAAAAAAACTAACCAAAAAAATTTCTCAGATACAAACCAAAGAAACGCGTAAGATAGAATAAATTTAACGACGTTACTCTCAAGGTATAATAGTCTCGTTTATATAACGTTATTGCTAATTCATAGTTGCTTTTATAAAAAATTTCAGATTCTAGAGCAGATCTCGGAAGCAAAAATGACAAACAACCAAGAAAGCTTTCTCAGGTGCAAACCAAAGAAACACGTCAGACAGAGAAGTTTAGCGACGTTACTCTCAAGGATTAATAGTTACTTTTATTTAACGTCATTAGTGATTTATGATTGCTTGGGGTAAAGAACCAAAAAAAAAATCTTTTATAAAACTTCAGATTCTGGCGTAGATCCCAGAAAAAGACAAAAAATAACCAACCAAAAAAAAATTCTCAGGTGCAAACCAGAGAAACACGTAAGATAGAATAAATTTAGCGACGTTGCTCTCGAGAAATAATCAACATTTGTTTAACGTCATTGGTAATTTATGGTTGCTTGGGGTAAAGAACCCAAAAAAAGCTTTTATAGAAACCATAGATTCAAACGAAGATTTCGCAAGCAAACGAGGAACAACCGACCAAAAAATAATTCTCAGATACAAACAATAAAACACGTATGATAGAAAAAAATAGCGACGTTACTCTCAGAGAGTTACGTTACGTCGATTTAACGTCATTGGTAGGTTGTTTAAGGAAAAATTTAAAAAAAATATTATATTATTATAGAAACCTCAGATTGTAAAGAAGATCTCAGAAACAGACAAAAAACAACTAACCAAATAAAATTTCTCAGTTATAAACCAAAGAAACACGTAAGATACGTTTATTTAATCTCATTGGTAATTTATCGTTGCTTGAGGTAAAAAAACCAAAAAATTTTTTTTAAGAGATCTCAGATTCTAGCGTAAATGTCGGAAACAGACAAAAATCAACGTATAACGTCATTGGTAATTTATGGTTACACGGAGTAAAGAACCCAAAATTTTTATTTAAACCACAGATTCTGACGTGAATCTCGGAAAAATTTATCAGGTACAAACCAGAGAAACACGTAAGAGAAGAAATTTGGCGACATTGTAACAAACCGTTACTGATTTAAGTTAGTTTTATATTTTATTCCGTTATTTATTTTATATTAATGAATCGTTCGTTTTATTTTTGTTTTGCTGTATCCCGTTTTATTTGTATTGTATTAACAAACGGTTCTTTATTTTATTTTTACAGTTAAGATCAATTTATTTTTGTTTATTTTACGGACTACCGAACGTATGTTATCCCCGCTTAAAACCGTTCTCCTTATTTGGACCGTCCGTTATAAAACCGAGTTCCCAATAGCAAAACGCCAGTTCTAATTAGAGCTTAAGCCGAGAAGGAGTCCGGGGTTCTAGTGCAGCACGCTGAACTACAAGGTAGGCCGCTTTAAGTATATTAAGCAAACCTCCGGGGAAATACCGCTCCACGTCTAACCTTCCCTACTCCATTTTTACCGAGCGTCGTATTTGTACTGTCGGGCTTTAGCCTGCGTAATACACCGTCAACGACTGGGTTCAAATAACGTGTTGAGAGATTTTCGCACGGCTACTTGTTCTACTCTATTCCTTACGGGACGTCGTATTCGTAGTGTCGGGTATTAACCTGCGTAATACGCCGTCAAAACGGGGTTCAAATGACGTGTGTTGAGAGGCTTTTGCACGTGTACTTGCTCTACTCTAGGTCACGTCTTTTTCACCGAATATCGGTACCGAAATAATCCTTTCCATCGATCCGACGGTGGTTAATACCGTTTCTGCATGTTTGCTTGGTCACCGACGTTGCCGCTTGCCGAACGCACGTCTACTAGTCATTGTTTATATTGTTTATTTCACGCTTGCTTGGTGTTTGTCTTTGTCACTTCCGCTCCCTTCGATTAGCTTGCCAAAACTACCGTACCGTTACCGTTTTTGTTTTATTTACTGTTGTCTTTGATTTCAGTCGCCTAACTCTGCTTTTAGGAACGTTTGAAGCCCTAGACAACCATGTCTTAACTGCAGTTACCGTCTAACAGGAAAGTAAACTCCTCGAACAAATCTGGCGCCCGAGAACCGTAACGTTCCTTAGCTTTCTATTTCAGATAAGCAGTCTAATCCGGAGTAAGCGTCACTTTTCGTGTTACATTCAGAGCGATGCATTGTCAAGTGATTGCTTCTTGACAGATAGCATTTTTTAAGGGTGAAAAACTATTTTTCCTGTGATTGTGGTACGCTTTGCATATATGATCTAACGTAAGCGCCCAGCGAAGTTTTTACTTCTAAATTTTCACACTCATCTGTGTTATAAATGAGTGTAGTACTTTTGCTGCTTTTGTGTAAATTATATTTAAAAACTCAAGCGACTTGTTTCCATTTAGTCAAACCTGTGGTAATTTATTCAACGTGTAAAAACCACAGGTTTATATTTTATAAAACACTTACTTTTAGTTTAATTGAGACAATACAAAAAACAGAGTTAAAACCAAAAAATATAATATCACATTTTTTTTTATATAATCCATCCTCTGTATTATAAAAAACCATATTTTTTATACTCATTATTTTAAAGGTAACGAAAGTTGAGTTTAAATCAAAAAGTCATATTTTTTTATGTAAGTTTTTAAGTTTTAATCATACAATTAAAATTACAATGAAAACAAAAGTTCTATTGTTAGTTAATTTAGGAACTTAGAAAACCAGTGAATCAATTAATTAAAACATTCCACAACTTACTCAAAACTTATAACAAAAGAAGATTATTACATTTCAGAAACTTAAATCCTACTTACGTTAAATAATTGCTTTTTATTTAATGGTCATTTTTTGTTTCTTAAACTCTTAATGAAAGATTCAATTAATTTATGTATTTTGTTATTTATTCTTATACTTTTAAGAAAAATTATTTCTTAAATTTAATACTAAAGGTGTTTATTCTCACAAAATTTTGGCATAGCATAGTAAAATATATGTAATTCTTAACGTTGACAAGAAATGTATTTTATTGCTGATTAAAAAGCAAGGTTTAAAAACGTATGAAGAAACAATGTTTATGATGACTGCATGTAAGCATAAGTTAGTGTTAAATTAGGTTAAAACTGCAATTTACAGCAACCCAGCACAACTGTCATGTTGTAGTTAAGAGCTTGCACTGGATTTTCAGACGGTCGCGTCAGGTAGTGCTACACAGTTTTCTGTTGTCGTAGCCAAAAACTGAAGTTTCTTAACTGTTTAAACAAAATATACAAAAACTACAATAAAAACCTGCATAGTTTTAGGATAACAACCTAAACGAGTCTTTACTATGCTGACTTTTTACTAACTAAATGAAGCCTGAAAATAAAGCCAGAAATAAGAAACTTTGCATTTATAAATAAAGAGAGTAATTTCTAACAACCGTGAGATTCAAGCCGTGCGAAAGCACAATCAGATTTAACCCCCATCAGTTTTGTAGCTCTAGAAGAATCTACATCTGTAAAATGTCTGTGTTTGTGTAATAAAATCGTTAATGCTATTATATGTTAATCTAAATGAGTAACAAAATTAAGTACTTTAAGTGGACAGGTAAAACAGATATTGTTTAGTTTTTTTATAGCAGCTTTTTCCAACATTTTAAACAATCTCAAACAATATTAAAATAGAAATTATTGGTCTAGACGCAGCATTTCCACACGTTTACGATAAAACTATAAATTGTCGTTTAGATGCAACAGATGTTCACTTTGTACATAGACATTCTGAATCCGTATAGATCAATCGATGTTTATTTCAATCGGTTTTCCATTGCCAAATAAGTCAAATTACATCTCAAATTAATTTATTGTTAATACTAAACCAAATTTGTTTTATTAAAATAAGTTTGTTTCTTAATGATATAACTGAAACTAAAAAATAAAAAAAAAACGTCAACAAAATAATGTAATTAATTTCTCAGTCCGCAATTATTGTCTATAGTCACAAAGAATGTCATTAAACAAATTAATTTTAAACCTTACTAGTTTTTAAGTAACTAATTACACAATGTATTTAAATTGACGATAGTTTAATAATACCAATTTTCAGCTCAGACTTATTTTACAAAATCAATAACTTAATAGTTTTAGACGCATGTTTATTACAATCAATTTAATACAGTACTCAAAATAAGTAAAACCCATACCATTTTCTATTATTTGTGAGTAAAATTCTCTTTGAAAAGAAAAATATCTTCTCCTTCTTCTTCTTCTCATTTCCTATGGCTTTTTCAAGCGTCGGATTGTGGGTCACGGTCCTCTTTAACCCATTTCTTCCATGCTTTTCTATCTCTTGCTGAAGTTTCGATCTCTTGCTTTGTTTTCCCTTTTTTTCTTCCATGTTTTTCTATCTGGTCTAGCCATTTCCTTCTTGATCTTCCTCTTTTTCTATTTCTTGGTTTCCTTCATTTCATTATTCTTTTCGTCAGCCGATCGTTATTCATTCTCATCACATGTCTGTAATATTGGTGTTTGTTTTATTTCTTTCCTTATGGTTTCATTTTTAACGTGGTCTTATTTTGTTTTCCCTGCGATTTTCCTAAGGTGTTTTGTCTCCATTGCATTTATTTTACTTTCATGTTTTGTCGTCCATGTCCAATTTTCCGCTGTATATGTGATTGTTGGAATTATTATTGTATTGTGTATTTTCTTTTTCATTTCTTTATCTATTTGTTTATGTCCTAGTATATGGTTGAGTGCGTAATATAGTTTTGTTGATTTATTAGATCGTTTTGTTATTTCTGCGTCTAGCAATTTTGTTGTTGTTTACTTCCATTTTCATTTCTTCTATTTCTTTTACCCAGATATTTAACAGTTTCTGTATTTTCTTTTGTGAGTCCGCTATTAGTACTACATCATCCGCATGTTAGCGCGAGCGTTTTCTTTTTAAGCCGTTTTCCGCACGTTGCATTTTCGGTTTTGTGACTTGCTGTCCCCTCTTTTAAGTTTCACTGTAAATACGAGTTTTTGATAAATACGACAGTACGTTACTTAGTTTTAATCAGAGTATTACGCCTCCTTTCTTTAATTCAATTCCGTTAATTTTCGTAAATCCGACCGTGCTGTTTTAGTGGGTAACCAGTGCGCTCTTTTGTGTGTGATAAAGAGTTAACTTCCCCAACCAGGAAAACGTAAGATCAGGGTAAGTCGAGCAATCGTTCATTTCTGGGTGAATCGAGGCTTTGATTTATTACGGGCTTGGGTGATTGAGCGCTCCCGATTTCCAGAAGGCACATGAACATAACGTAAGTAATTGTCGTTTACTAATAATTCGGTGGGTTGCTACTGGAAGTCCTCTCCTTTCTAATACATTAAATACAGTCCGCTGTTCGACTTCCGTGTGGCCGAAACATTTGGTCCTTCGAGCCGGATTTAGCCGCTTTGTCCTTTAAACCTAATAAAGCGAATTCTACTTACAATCGTTCCTTTTCATCATCTAAGCGATGCCCTGTATGTAAATCTGACCACAGTATTACATGGTGTCCAGAATTCCAACGAATGTCCATAGATGAAAGAGGCAAAGCCATGCGTAACCACACGCGTTGTTTTAATTGTCTCGGAGCTCATTTAATAACAGATTGTAATTCGGAACGATCGTGTGTGCATTGTGGCAGCCGTAAACATCATTCATTACTGCATTTAGATAAGGAAGATAATTCTAATCCTGTACTTTCGAAAGCGGCGACTTCCTCAAGTAATCTTACAGCTGCTCAAACAATGTCTTGTTGTCTTCCGCCTACTCATTCTAATCATACGGTTCTCCTAGGTACAATTTAAGCTTTACTCCGAGATAGTTGCGGTGAGTTTCGCCCTGTTAGAGCAGTTCTGGATCCTGGTTCGCAAGTCTCTGCTATCACTAACGCAATGGTTAAAGGTTTAACTCCCAGCCCTTCTCAGTTACAGATTTCGGGAATTGGACAAATGGGCTCCCGCACTCTTGGTACTGTTGAGTGTGTAATAAAATCTCGTTACTTTTCCAAAATTATCAGAGCTACTCCTTACGTACTTTCTTCAATATCTCAAAACCTCCCTTCGGCTCGTATTTCTGAACAAGTCTATTCTAGTCTAAGACATCGTCAACTAGCAGATAAATATTTTCATGTACCTGGCAAGATAGAAATGCTTATCGGAGTTGATCTATTTTCTAGTCATTCGAGAGGGTTTCTCTATTATTAAAGGTAATCCTTCAATTTTTCCTACTATATTTGGCGACGTCATTGTAGGTCCTGTAAGTCTGGGTTCGTTAACTTCTTCGGCTGTCTCTCTTCTAACTCTTCAGTCCAATCCTACAGACTTTCTCGTCAAGTTCTAGGAAGTCGAAGAACTGCTTGTGATAAAGATCCGTAACGCTGATAACGAATGGTGCGAACGCCTGTTTTGCGATACTCATGCTCGAACCTCCGAAGGTCGATATGTCGTAGCTCTACCTCTAAAACCCAACGCTGTCAAAGTAGCTGCGAATTCAAAGTCATCGTACACAGCCTTTTTAAATTTAGAAAAGCGTTTGATTCGAGATCCTTCCCGCTATGCCGCTTATCAACAATTTATGTCTGAGTATCGAGACTTGGGCCACATGTCCGTTGCTACTTCTTCTTCGTCATACGTGCTACCCCATCACTGTGTTTCGAAATGTAGTGAAAAGGGGACGAAGATTCGTCTGGTTTTTAATCGTTCGTCTTCTCTTCATGGTAAGTCTTTAAACGAGCAATTTTTAAGTGGTCCTAAGCTACAAAAGGATATTTCTACAATTCTGATAACTTTTAGGTTAAATCCGATCGCATTGTGTTGTGACATTCGCATGATGTATAGACAAATTTTATTACGTCGTAAAGATCGTTGTTTACAACACATTTATTGGCGCGAATCCATTCATAATCCTGTCGTCGAGTTTGAACTAAATACTGTAACGTACGGTTTAACTCCTTCCGCTTACCTGACTCAGCGATGTCTTCAACAATTAGTTGAGAACGAAGGATCTTATTACCCGACTGCGTCCGTCGCTATCCTTAAGAATACGTATGTTGATGACGTGGTAACCAGTGTTGACACCGTTGAGGACGTGCTAATTCTCCGCACCGAACTTGCTCGTCTTTTGGGAAAAGGAGGTTTTGAATTGCGCAAATGGTCCAGTAATATTCCTAAAGTTTTAAAAGGTCTTCCTGAAGCGTATATGATTGGGATGATGTTCTTTGCCCGGCTCTTGCCTCCCAATGGACCAAATTGGTCGACGGTTTGCCTTACCTCTCTCAAATACACATACCAAGATGCATCTCCCCTTCTTTTCATACAATCTTACACGTTGTTGGATTCTGCGATGCTTCTCAGAAGGGATATGCAGCTGCTATTTACGCTTGCTCTAGTTTCGCTGAGTCTCGAAAAATACAGTCGTGCCACCTCATAATCGCTAAGTCAAAGCTAGCGTCATTAAAAGTTCTGTCAATTCCAAGACTCGAACTATGTGGAGCGCTCCTGCTGGCGCGCTTTTCCATTCGATTAAACCTCTTTTTGTCCGTAGTATTATTAGAGAAGCTCGCCTTTACACTGACGCTCAAGTAGTTCTTGCGTGGCTCTCTCTTCCTCCGCATCGTCTTCATACCTTTGTCGCTAACCGTATTGTCACTATTCTCGATCTCACTGAACGACAACAATGGCATCACGTTGATACTGCCGAAAATCCTGCTGATTTAGCCTGTCGTGGTGCTACTCCTGAAGTTATAAGCAGCGCTTCTTTTTAGATTTTCGGTTCTACTTTTCTAAGTAAGCCTTTGTCGCAGTGGCCGTCTCTTGCTATTCCTACCGTTTTGGATTGTTCGTTACCTGATTTTAAAGTTGACGCAACCCTTCTTGCTCGCCTTGTGCCTTCTCATCCTTTGCTCCCCGTCATTGAACGATTTTCTTCTTTTCAAAAAATGCACCGGACGTTTGCATGGATACTTCGTTTCTTTCAAAACACCCAAGCTCGCAACACAACCTTTTCTTCTGATAAGCTTCTGCCTCTTTCTCTTGCCGAACTACAAAACTTTACGCATGCTTGCGTCCGCATCACTCAAGCCGCTTATTATAGAGAAGAGATTGCGCTGCTTCGGCAAGGTAAACGCCTCCCTTTCTCTTTAACACAGTTGTCTCCGTTTATGGATGAGGAGGGTCTCCTTAGGGTGGGCGGAAGGCTGGGCCACTCCGCTTTGCCGTCTTCTTCTCGTCATCCGCTGCTATTACCTCAGCAAGCTCATCTCTCCGCTCTTTTGTGTTCATACTATCATGTCGTCTCTCTTCATTCTGGTCTGATCATTTCGTTGCGTAGTCTTCTAAAAAAGCGCATCCGTCAATGCATGACGTGTCACTGCTTTAGAACTAACACGTTTAAGCCAACGATGGCGCCTTTGCCTGCGGATCGCGTTAACCCGCAAAGGGCTTTCACCGTAACCGGCGTAGATTATGCAGAACCTTTTACTGTTTAGGTTAATACTCTTCGTTCGTCTCGTACTACAAAAGGCTATCTATGTTTGTTTGTCTGCACCGCAACCAAAGCTGTACATCTAGAGTTTGCTTTGTCTTTATCTACAGAAGCTTTCTTTGCTTGTTTAGACAGGTTCATCGCGCGTCGGGGAATACCATCTCGCATCAGATCGGACCGTGGCCGCAATTTTGTTGGCGCAGCTAGACAGCTTGATGAGCTGTATGATTTTTTGCGCAAAAACAATCATTCGTTGTGCGAGCGTCTCTCACTTCGTAGTATTCAATAGGTCTTTAATCCTTCATATGCTCCTCATTTTGGAAGACTTTGGGAAGCCGCTATTAAGTCCGCTAAGCGTTTTTTATATTGCTAAATTGGTAATACGGCCTTTACATTTGTAGTGTTTTGTACCATATTTTCTTAAAGCGAAGCGGTATTAAATAGCTGTCCGTTGTGCGCCCTTTTATCTGATCCCGCCGAAGCTGCAAACTATTTGAGTTCGGGCCATTTTTTCCTTATTGCTGAGCCTATGCTATCTTCTCCTTCCTTTCTAGATATTAATCACTTTACTTTCAAACAACGCTGGCGTCATCGAAACAGCATAATACAGTACTTTTGGCGTCGCTGGTCTGCTGAATATTTGCATACATTAACTCAACGAACAAAATGGTTTCAACATAACCCCGGTCCTCAAGTGGGTGATGTAGTGCTAGTTCAGGATTCCAACCGACCGCTAATGTCATGGTTGTTTGGTCGAGTAACTGCGTTACACCCAGGACCTGATGGTCTCTCTCGGATAGCCACCGTTAAAACTGCCGGTGGTCATCTCACTCGCTCGCTTTTGCGGTTAGCTCTACTTCCAGGATCCGTTTAAATGGGTGGTTGAGCGCTCCCGATTTCCAGAAGACACAGGAACATAACGTAAGTAATTGTCGTTTACAAATAATTTGGTGGGTTGCTACCGGAAGTCCTCTCCTTTCTAATACATTAAATACAATCCGCTGTTCGACTTCTGTGTGGCCGAAACACCGCATATAATAGACTATTTATTGCTATACGTTCTAGATTGTTGTATCCTACTGTCATTTTTAAGTACTCTTTCCTCTTGGTTTGGTTTACTATTATGTCCATTATTATTAAGAATAAAAGTGGGCATAGGCTGTCCCCTTGCTTTATTACTTTTCTCAATTCAAATTCTTCTGATCGCTCCTGCGATTTGTGCTTTACCCCTTACTGTTGTGAAACGTGATTTTAATTATTTGGATAAGTTGTGTCGGTACTTCTAGTTCTTCCAGGCTATTCCATATTGTTTGTCTGTGTACTGTGTCAAATGCTGCTTTGAAATCAATGAATATCAGGTATAGCTCTTTATCCTCTTCTATTGCTCTTTCTATTCGCGTTTTTAGTATATAAATGTTGTCGCTTGTCTGTCTTCCTGTTCTGAATGCCATTTGTTCTTCTTCAAGTTTGTGTTCTACGTATTTTCTGTCTTTTGTCCAGTATTGTCGTATATAGTATGTGGTCTGGGCTAGGCATATCGCTCTGTAATTTTCACAGTTTATTGTCTCGTCTTTTTTATGTATAGAAATTATTAGATTTATTTCCCAGTCTTTGGGGATCTTTTTCAATTTCCACGCCTCTTTTAATATTTCATGTAACCATTTTGTTCCATCTACCCCTAGATATTTAAGCATTTTTGGTGCTATTTTGTCTTCTCCACTCACTTTGCCTATTTTAATTCGTTTTATCGCTTCCTGTACTTCTTTCCTTGTTATCTCTGGTACTTCTACTGTGTCTTCTTTGTCTTCATTTTCTACATTTAATTCTCCTCTAAATTTTTCTGAGTAGAACTTCCAATATTTCTATTTATTTCCATTTTGAGTTCCTGCTGATTATTTTTTATTGCTTTTATTTCTTTGCTTTTAGTCCCTTTCAATCTGTTCACGATTGTTCAAAACTTTTTTGTGTCTGTCTTATGTTTGTCACTTATTTCTTGTCCAAACTTTTCTTTTTTGATTTGTCATTTTACTTTGTTCCTTTTTTCTTTATATTTTTCTTTATCTTCTTGGTCTTCTGTTCTGATATATTTTTGCCAGGCCTGTTTCTTTTCTTTCACTATTCCTTTTATTTCTTCAGTCCATCGTCTTGTTCTTTATAGGGTTTTGTTGATGTTTTTTCTTCCACATACCTCCTCCGCTACCTTTAAAATTATTTCTTTAAATTTTTTCCATTTTGTCTCCAGGTCTTCTTTCTTTGTTTTCTGTAATAATTAACGAAATTGCTTGTTTGTTTTTTTTTTGGTACTCTTTTTGTCTTTGCCGTTTTTTACATTTGTATAGGGTTATTCTGCTATATGTTATTTCTTCACTCTTATTTACTATTTCTTCTATTTTTGCAACTACTAGTCTATAGTTTAAATCTATTTCCGCCTCTTTTCTCGTCTTTATGTCTTGTATTGTTTCTCTTAGTGTTTGTGTGAATACTATAACAGTCTATTAAGCTTTTTGCATTGCGTTCTTCTGCCACAAAAGTGTACTTATCTTCCATATCTTGTTTTCGTAGTGTTTCCTATTATCATATCGTTTCTTTTACAGAAATTGATCATTTTCTTTCCGTTGCGGTTTACAGTTTGTTCTCCATATTTCTCCATGCATCCCATGCCTCTATTATGGTCGTTTTCTACTCTTGCATTCAAGTCGCCTATTATTATGGATGGTTCTGTTTCCTCTCTGTCTCCAGTACTTCTTGTAAATTGTTATAGAATTCTTCGACTTTCTCTTCTGGTGTACCTTCTATCGGCCCGTATATTTGTATAATGTTTATTTTCTGTTGGAGTTGTCACTAGTATTATTCTTGAGTGTACGGCTTTCCATTTTATTATTTGTTTGTTTAGTATCTCTGTTATTATTATTCCTACCCCTTTTTTTGCTTTCTTTCCTGCGTCAACTCCGGCGTAGTATATTGCGGGTTTATTTGTTAATTTTGTGTTTCTTTTCTCTTGATCTTAGTTTCGCTCAGTCCCATTATTTGTATTTTGTTGTTATCCATTTCTTCTGTAATTTCTATCTCTTTCCCTTTGATTTTATTTATATTCCATGTTCCTATTCTAATTTTCTCTGTTTCTTCTTTATTTACTTTACTTTTTCCTTGTTCTTTTGTCTTTGTCGTTATTTTTCTCATTTGCCCTTTTTTCTTGCCTATAGTCGTAGTCTTTTTTTTTTCCTAGTTTTCGTTTGTCAGTTTTTTGGAATTTGTTGGTTTCGATTTGTGATGTTCCTAAGTGTTTTGTTTAAATCTTCTTCCTGTGAGCCCGACCTTTCTTTTTGGTGGGGTGTTAGTATGGTCTGTGCCCAGTTTTTCTTTTTTGGTATTGCGGGCAGGGCTTGGTTCTTCCTCATCTGTGAATCTGGCTCTTTTTTTTTGTCCCTCTATATCGTTACGTGTTATTACTTCCGGATTTTTCTTTTTATCTTCTGTAAAGTCTTCAATGCCCCACTCTTCTACATTTATTAGTAGTTTATTCTTCTTAATTACTGCTCTTAGCTCTTTTTTTCTAGCGCCCTTCATGTGAGAGATTAGTTGTTTCTTTTCTTCTTTTGTCTTCTTATCTAGGTCATCACTCATTCCTATTTGTGTTCCTGCCAATTTCTTTGTGTTCCTCATGATTTTTCATGTTTTTAGTATTGTTGTAATCCCTATCTTTACTGGTCTGTTTTTATTTTCTTTTCTCTCTCCCAGTTGATAAAGTCTATTTCATTTTCTCCCAGTTGAATTTCCCTTTTCTTCTTTATTATTTCTAGAACCTTCTCTTTCAGGGTGTCTAAGTTTTACTCTGCGTTTCCGAAGATTATTAAATTTCTTTTTCTTAGTTCATTTTCTAATTTATCGATCTTCGTTGCCTGGTAATTTATAGTCTCTTCTAATTTCTTTATTTTCTCTAATTGTCGATTCATGTTTACATTTGTCTCATCAACTTTTCCTTCTACCTCTAGTAATTTTTTTATATCATTTAAAGTTATTTCTTTGTTTTCGTTTATGTCGATTTCTTTCCGTTGCGTTCTCTATTTCGTAATTTGTAGTTTTGTCTGTCTTATTGGCGCTGGCGGTTTGCGTTTTACGTGTTTGTTACCCACTTGCTGTTCAGCTTTTGCCGCGTAAAGAGGTCAACTCCGGTCAACCCGTCGCAAGTTGTTCTCTCTTATCTGTTTTAAGTTAGGTTGGATTTCTGTTTATTGTTCGTATTTATTTAACTAACTTGTTTTGTTGTTTTGTGGCTTCCTTTCTCCTTCTGTATTTCTTCTATATCACTTCATTATTTAATTTTTTTTAATTTATTATATATATATATTTAAAACCTATTATTGTTTATCGTTATCTAAATTTTCCCAAAATTACATTTTTTTAATGTTTAATATTTTCAATTTTAAGCTTTACAAAACAGCATTTTCAAATTTTTTATACGACGTTTAATCTCAGAAACCGTCATCAACTTAATTTATTTAGCCGAAATGTTCCATCCATAAAAATTTGTTTCATGTGCTGGTTCCATCGTGCGTTATCTTCCCTCCCAAATATTAATATTCTAAATGTGTCCGGCTGCTCTGATCCGGTATCCTTTAATAAGAACATCTCGGATTGTACAGGAGCACATTCGTATAGTCTGTACGCTTCCGGACTTACTAATGTTTCCAGATCTATCGGAGTTGGGGGTGCAGCAGCAATACGGTTTCGCGTCCGATGACACAATCTTCTAATAGCATTCTTGTTGGGAACTGCCCTTGAACTGCAGGCCCAGTGCGCTCCAGGGCAGGGTTAAGTATTTGGGCAGGAGTCTCCATGGTTTGTTCGGCACGTCTTTTAGTATCAACTTTTATTTTAGAAACACTTACGCATGCCGCATCACTACCATGATTGTGGTTACCCGAGGAGCACAAATATTCGTCATCCACTGTTGTATGAACACGACCTAGGCACATCTCCAAAATTTTTTTGTTCTATCTTTGCTTGCCTTGTCAAAAACGTACATGTAGCTATTATAGAACACCTTTTTTTTGTTCCGCTTACTTTGAATATCTTCCATAATTAAATGTAGACTTGGATACTATTCCGCTCACAAAATTATGGCAACAAATATCTGCAGACAACTGAAGAGACGTAGATGTAGAAGAGTAAGTTTAAATACTAAAGTTTTCTAATTACACTAATCTTCTTAATTGCTTTCTGAGCACACGACAAGAGCTTTGCAAATAATAATGAGTACCTAATGATTCCAATTATCAGGACTTACACTAATCTTTTTAATTGCTTTCTGCTTCAATAGTTTAGAAGAAGATACACGTATTGCAAAATTGCACAAAAATTACATTAAAATTCTGTAACTCTTACAATATTAGATATAATTATATACTCCCGCGGCCTTTTTTGTTGTAAATTTTGTGTTCAATAAATTGTTTATGTGCAATTTTTATCTATATTGTATCATTTTTGTAGTGTACAAGGGTGAAGCTCGCGCGGATTTAATTCTGCAATTACTATAATCATTTTTCATCACTGCTGAGTGAAAATTAAGACTTATAATATTTTTAAAACATAAAACGAATCATAAGGAATATCTTGTTTAATAATAATAAACACTGCATCCAAAAAATACAAAAAATAAAGTCAAATGGGCACCACCGCAAGTTCGAGATTTGTTTCATCTGTGCGTTTCTTCGTTTCGTTACACGAGCCTTTGAATCAAGCTCCCTATAAGTGTTTTAAACACTAAAACAGAAATTAATAGAAAATTACCCTTTCTTGATACCGTTGCTTCAAAGAAGAACGGCAATATTGTAGTAGATTTCACTTCAAAACTGTCTTTAGTGTTGTTAAAATTTTGGTAGTAAATCTGTTATTCTTTAAAGTATAAAAATAAAATTTAATATTTTTTAAAATATTTTTATGAATTGTAATTGCATTATAAACACGAACAAATGTATGACTAAACAATAATAAAGCGGATTCAAACTAAGTAAAATACTGTAAAGTAAAATTTTGTTTAAAAGATATACATAAAAGAGAAGTAAGAACCGTAAGCTAAAAGACGAAAGCAAGGATACCAATGATATAAAATATTCATAATTATTGATTTTTTTTATATTTAAATGTGAACTAGAGCTTTGTGCAATAATCGGCGTAAATATAAACAACATTAATTTTAATGGTGTATTTGGGATGTTTAAATTAATCCTTTAACTTCCTCTAGGCATTATAGGAAAATGTTTCCTTAGGGAGTAGCAGCTTTCTAAATGGATGTAGAAGATGCTTGCTTTTGGATACCTTCTAAGAGCCGTTTAAAATTAAGTTTTGTATAATGCAGCTTTTTTTTAAAGTTAGATTGGAAATGCAAGTGTTTTGTTTGATATAATTAATTAAAAGCTGTAATTAACTAGTTAAAAAGTTAATTACTAAGTAAAGGTAAGCAACTTAAAATTAATACTTTAATAACTTTACATACAATACTGTAAATTAACGTGTTATGCATGTCACATATGAGGTATAAAAAGATCTTCCTTGCTGCCTTATACGCACCATTCAAAGTTAAAATGTTTAATTGCTGGGGAGTAATTTAATTTTAAGTTGAAATGGTTTGACCTGTTTATGAGCTATTTCAAATAAAAGGTTAAAAGCGTCGGATAATAATTTGATTTACACAGAGTAATCTTCTTTTTGACACGGGTTTGTTATGTATCTATCTTAAACTGTTAATTCGACTTGAAACGTATAACAATTATAAATTAATTTTTTTAATTTACATGTACTATTATTTTAAAAATAAAAATCATTATAAAATATAATGGTAAATTTTCGTTTTGTAGATTTCTTCAAGCTTCATATTATCTGAAGCTCGCCAAATGCTTTTTCACAAACACTTTTATAATAAAAGTAGTAGGAGTACATTTTACTATCCATTATCAATTTTTAATATCATAAATTTAACTATTAATTTACAATAAAAATTTTATTTAAATTAAAAAATTTTCAACTAAACACTATTAGCGCTCTAAACAGAATAACAAAAAACTAGTAAATTGGTGTATTTTAAAAGTTAATTAGCTATTTCGCAAATAAAATCAGAAAACGTTTACTACCAGGAAGGGCTTTATCTGTCTAAGAACCCGATCTAATTGCAGACCAAAGTTTCACTTAGACAACCCTGAAGCTGCAAGAAATCTCATCGCTACTCGCTTTCCGTACTCCTGTAAGCTAATTGTACTTTGCTTCTTCTAAGTTAGTGCAACAATTCATGTTATCAGTAATTTTTATGTATCATTTAAAATGTTAAAGAAACGAATTACAGTGTACGTCGTTTAATAGAATCACATTAGAACTTAAGATTTTTGATAACAATAACTTAATGATAACAAAAACCGATATTCACAAAAAAATATAAATAAACGTTTATTGGTTAGAAAAATACATACAGCGTTTATCTGATCAACAGAAAGTTAATTGAAAAGGTAAAATTACAGCATCACTATAAGCATATAATTTCAAAATGAAAGTTATAATAAAACATTTAAAAAAATTCACAGATATCGCAAATCTTGCAACTATCGGAAGGTGTTGAAAACAAACACAATATTACATACGTAATATAATGAACAAGGTTTATTGCGATTTTCAAAAATAAGAATGCATACATAAATAATAAAAAGATTAAATAACAGAAATAACTAAAAGAGTCGTATGATAATTCATCCAGGGCCGGATTTATGGGGAGGCAAAAGGGGCAATTGCCCCGAGCCCCCTGGTAGAGACCCCTTCGCGGACTGCGAGTGTCTTGACAGGTTGTGTGTGCTATAATTCGTGTTCGTCCCGCGGTCCTCGAGTCTAGACTACCATGAAATGAATTTATCTAAAACTTACGCCTGCAGGAAGTGCAACACAGCAAGATCATCTACACTCTCCTCAGATAAGTGGCATTTTTTTTGTTAACACAAGTGCTAATTAATATACTGATCCAGGTGCCTTTTTTTTGTTATCGTGTCGACTACATGACTACATCCCATTTAAATCTGAGACATAACATTTAAACTAATCAGTGTTGCCCGACTGTCAGCAAAAAATTATGGTCGGCGTCGGAGCGCATCGAAATTATCGTACATTATCGTACGATGACGTATTTTATTTAAAATTGCAGCCCCCAACTTACCAACATCATGATTTTTTATGAGTAAAAATTTTGTTTACAAAAAATTATTATGTATAATATGTAGGTAGTACTTAATAAAAGAAAACAAAACATATTTCTACGAAATTACAAATATATAAGACAAACAAATTACATAATCAGCTGTTATTCTATATTTACTTCCTCAAAAATCAGTTCGTCACCCTGGTCTACTGACTTACTGACTACTAGGGTCTGGATTTGTATTGATAGATTTTTTGCTTTCGTACAAATTGTATCATTATGTCGCTAGGTTCAAAACTGACACACCTCGTTATTAACCGAATTTGGCGTTTAGTTTTAATTAAATTGATTTTAGAAAATTGTCTTTCACAGTTAGCACTAGAAAGTGATAGCGATTCGAATTTCGAATACCTTGCAAAACTAAGAACGTGACCATGCCGAATCGGCAGAACGTTTATCAAATTAAAAAGCTAGTATTACGTAGTAAGTATGTAGTACACCTCTATCAGTAATCTGACTCCGACAGAAGATAATTTTCTGTACAGTGCTGTTTTACTCTTTTACTAATCGGCACTTAAGTTTCAAATTCAAAATCATTTTTGTTTGAATGAAATGTTTAGTATGAGTAAAATTATCGTACTTTCTGCAATTATGGTAAACGTACTATCGTACATCGTACAATACGTCAAGTGAACTTGCGTAGGAGTGTAGGACTCTGGACTATATCATAAGTAATCATGTTTTGGTGTTTATAAGTTGTTGTTTTGTCATGTGATCGAATCTTCCTAAGCATTCACTCCGTTTGCGACTTAATTTACTCATGTCTAATTGTTTACTTTATGTGAACGTTGAATACTATATTGCTAATATTTAATTTGTGCTACGTTGTTAAACTTCTTACTGTCATAAGTTGTTGTTCGCAGTTCGGGCGATCCCGGCGATCAAGATATACTACGCATTATAATAGATTCTTCTTTTACCTTAGAGTAACTCTACATTTAGACCTTGCTTGGAATAGACGTAAGACGTCATTTCGGTTTAGACAATTTAGACCAAACGTCATTGTGATCTTGGCAGCTATATCCTAACTTGGGAAAATCTTACAATTTATTATTGAAGTATTTTATATAAAAAGTTTAAAGTACAGAATTTAGAAGCCAGAAAAGACAGGCTCAGTAATGCCACGGAAAGTTCCACTATCTGAAGCTTAAAAGAGAAAAGCCTTTAAAGAAAGGAGTGAGAAAAATGCTGCTGTCTTGGCAAAAACACAACGCCTTACAGAATTTTTCTCTGCAACAAAACTGGAAAGCATAGAAATTAATAAACAACCAGCGCCACATATTCCTTCTGAAGAACCACCGTCACTACCATGTGCATCTGCAGAAAACGAAAGTAACATACCAAATCAAGATATTAAAGGGGTTGGTTCATCACCTCTTTCAGATACTTCAGACATGGATAGTCAATCATTATCATATGGTCCAGATCCAGCTACTTGGTATCCTATTGGAGTAAAGCTTGTGTCTTTTTGGTCAAAATCTGCTATGATGCATCAAAACAGAAGCGACTCTGATTACTATCTAGAATCTTGACGTCATTATCAATCAGGTCAAAGTCAGGACAAGTTGCATGGACATTATCGTTATTTGAAAAATTCAATGTTTGACACTAACCATGACAACGGAGAATAGCATTTGAGAAAGTGGCTCATTTACAGCTCATCAAACGGCACAGTTTGATGCTTTTATTGTACGTTGATGTCCAGCAGATTTGACAGATTTTTCAGAAAGGACGGCTTTAATGACTGGAAAAAAGCAGAGAAAAAAATGAAGACTCACGAACGAAGCCAAGGCCACCGAGATTCTGTGCTGAAGTTTAATTTTCGATGTAGAGAATCTTCTCATGTTGACAAAGTGTTTGAAAAGCAAGTGCAAGAAAATAAGAAATACTGGACTGAAATATTGCGTCGCGTTGTAGCTGTGACAATCTTTCTAGCTGAGAGAGGCCTGGCATTTAGGGGTAGTCAAGAGATCATAGGATCTAACCATAATAGAATTTTTTTAAGTATTATGGAACTTGTTGCACAATTTGATCCGTTTCTGATGGGTCACTTTAAAGAATTTGGCAATCCTGGAAGTAGTAAGCAGTCATACTTATCACCAACCATCTATGAAGAAATTATTTTGCTGATGGCAAAGCAAGTTAAGAATTATATTGTGAAAGAACTTAAAACTGCCAAGCACTTTTCAGTTTCCGTTGATTCAAAACCAGACCTGGCTCATGTCGACCAGTTAACAGTCATTGTGCGATATGTTGTTTCTGGGAAACCCGTAGAAAAGTTTTTAACTTTCCTGCAGACGGACTCTCACAAAGCTGAAGTACTAGCTACATCTCTTCTGGAATTTCTAGAAAAAGAAGGTATTGATTTTGAAAACTGCAGAGGACAGTCATACGACAATGCCAACAATATGTCTGGACGCTACACAGAAATGCAAACCAGACTCAAGGATGAAAACCCAGTAGCAGTTTTTATTCCCTGTGCAGCTCACTGATTAAATCTTGTTGGACAGGCTGCTGCCTCTTGCTGTGTTGAAGCTGTCAGTTATTTTGGCTTCATACAAAGGTTATACACCTTTTTTTCTGCATCAACACACCGATGGGCAATTTTAACGAAATCTTTATAAGGGAATAAAAGAATTCTAACTGTAAAGTCATTGTCTGACACTCGTTGGTCAGCAAGAGTTGATGCTACTGAAGCCCTTGTAGAAGGATACAACCAAATTCAAAATGCCCTCAGAGATATTGAAAGTGACTTGGAGCAAACACCTGAAGCAAAACATGAAGCCCGGATATTAGCAGATAAAATGGACAACCTCGAAACTGCTCTGATGGTCAAAATTTGGAATTTAATTCTGGTGCGCTTTAACAGCACAAATAAAGCTTTTCAAGGCGTTGAAATTGATCTAAAGAAAGTGGTAGATTTAATTGATTCTCTGGAAAGGTTTCTAGAATTACTTCGTAATAGGTACCAAGAGCTGGAATTAGATGCCAGGAACTTTTGTGAAAACACAGACTACAAAGCCGCTACAAGCAGACCAAGGAAGATAAACAAACGTTATGATGCGATGCTAACATCAGCATCAGAAGTTGCCCTCTCTCCTCGAGAAAAATTCAGATGTGGAACTTTCAATATCATTTTGTCAGTCTGTGGCCTTACAAGAACGTAGAGTAGCATACCAATCAGTATATGACAAATTCAAAGTAATCATTAACTTATGCAGTCTATCAGATGCAGAGTTACGAAGTGAAGCTGAAAAACTTACAACTGCTTTCCCTCGTGATTTCAGTTATGTGTTCATAGAAGAAATAGTTCAGTTTGCAGCCTTTGCCAAACGTCTTACGCCGTCTCAACAAGCAGTGTTGCTCCATGATCAAGGACTTGCTGATACCTTTCCTGGTATTAATGTAGCTCTTAGAATATATTTGAGCATGATATTCACTAACTGTTCAGGAGAGAGATGGTTCAGCAAACTGGCGTTAATAAAGAATTATTTGAGAACTACGATGACCCATGAACGATTAAGTGCTTTTTGCCTACTAGATGTAGAAAGCAGTGTTCTAAATATGATGCAATTTAAAGAGTTTATTAAAGATTTCTCTGATGCCAAGTGTAGAAAAAAATATTTTTTGTAAATTGTAGATATTGAAGAATGCTAGATTAGATTTTATTTGACAAAATTTATTGTGTTTACTGTTTAGCTTAGTTTAGCTTTATATACGTAATTTCAAATTGCATATAATAAACGGACGTTGATGTGTAAATTTCGTGAATTGCAATTTGTATGTTTAAGAGGCCCACCGAACTTGAAGTACCCCGAGGTCTAAATCCGGCACTGAAGTCACTAATTGTTTGTATTAAACATTTGTCCATGAAATGGCTGAGAATTCTTTCTCATAACCCCATCATAGCTAGAAGATGATGAATCAGCAACACCAATGACATATAGAGAATTTTTTGTGATAACAAATGATGAACGAAACCGCTTATTATCAAGAATTGTTGCGTGCTGATAAAACGTAGTTTCCAGTTACATATCTAAGGAGAAACCCAATCGCCTTATCTTAAATCTATGCACTTGAACAAACATCATAGCATGCAAATGGACCGGCCTCATAATTAGTATTAAAAACTCTAAATCCAAACACTTCCGGTTGTTGTTTCCCATTTATAGTTTTAGTAGTATGTAATAGTTTAGTGCGAATTGATTGTAAACTGGAGGATATATCTTTGATAGAAATTTTTTTTAGAGAAGTACAAAAATGAGTATTTTGTGCTAATCTTTTTAAATCGTTAACAAAATGCTCAATAAACTCATAAATTCGCGGTTTTCTTCCACCAGTAGTCCATTGTTGGCACTAACATTGAGACGCGGTGTTTTGGTTGTAAAGCTTTAATGTCATGAATGGCCGTACTTATTTATTTTCTCAAATCTAGGCTTTGTTTAAGCAACAAGCATTAGGAAGTATTTGTGTTGTGTTAGTAACGATAAGGTTCTTTTTTTCCAAGCGATGTACGGTAAGAAACACAAGGTAAGCAACAAAATCTCAAAACATCGAATTTTATTTGACACAATATATTTTCAAGGCAAGAAATCACCTTCGGAAAGTTCAAATAGTCACATTGCGCTCACAAACATGTTATGCGAGAAAAGGTCGAACAAATTGAGCCTCACGTCCACTGACTGCCATTTTTTGCTGGCTTAGATACGGTTAAAAGCATTCGGATACATGTAAAATTTTTAATTTTTTCTGGACACAATCAATTTTAAAGCCAAAGTGGAACTATTAGAAATTTTGCCAGACTTTGATTGAATACGGTCGGATTAAATAAACAATTTATATCACGTGATCCTTGGCAATTGTTTCACCACACTCTAATTAGTTCACAAGCGTTTTTAAAAAAACAAAACAAAATGATTACTGGACTTTATTTATAACGGTTCACAATTTAACAGCTTCTAAGATTATGACACGATTCAAGCTACGTTGCCACATCCTTTCAGATGTAAAAGTTTCGAAGTGGAGATTTCACCTTTGGAAATGTGCATCCACAGTTTAAAAACTTGGCGTTTGCGATTCCCTGTAATATATAAAGAAGACTTGCAGCAGACTGGACTTGCAATAAAAACATTTCGCGACGTGAAATAATCGACATGCATTTTTATTACATTCTCTAGGTGTTCTTAGCGTGATCTTTCGGCGCAAAAAAAGTAAAACTAATCTTATAAGCAACTTGTCAATTTTGTAAATTTTGATTAATAAACTCTTGGAATAAAGTCCAATTAGCTTGCGAGACATTCCATTTAGTCGAGGAAAAGCAAAGATGTTCATCAAGTTTTTCGTTAACAACAAGTAAAATTGGAAGATGATCGGAATTCATAGGGTCATCTAAAAGGCTCCAAGAGATACGACTAGCTAAGGAGTTAGAAACTATTGACAAATCTAAAACCGACAAAGGTTTTGTTGGTGGTGTGATAAGTGAAGGTGAACCGTCATTGAGAGTGATTAAATCTAGTGAATCTATTGCGTTATAAAGTATGTTACCTTGAGCATCATCTTTAGATGAACCCCACAATCCATGATGTGAATTAAAATCACCACCTATAATAACATTTCCTACAAATTGACTATATCAATCCAGTCGGATGCTGTTGCTCGTATGTTAGGCGGTTTATATATAGATACAATAGTTAAATTTTTATAATTTTTAAAGTTTTATTAATGAAACTGCACAAAGTTCTACCAAAGGCTTAAAATTTTAACTCGGTTGATTCCTATGGCTTTAATGTCGATAATAGAATTTTTGAAAACATTGCCGGAATGCAGATAGTGACCTATTCGTATCGGATGTAATCTTCCCATGATTTTATTAACATGTTCTATATATACGCAATAAGGCCCATTATCCGATTTATTATATTTATTGTTTAAATCAATATAAGAGTTATTAAATTTAGAGTGATTATTAATGTTAAAATTATTATTATTATTATTGCTAGAATTGTTACTGTTTAAACTTACGTGCATCGTTACCTCCGTATCTTTGTCTGACCCAGGGTCATCCCCGGGTCAGGCGGTAATTTAAACATGAGGTGAGCAAATTTGATTATAAATAGTAAACACAATCACAAAGAACAGATTTAATAATTAATTACAAAATAAATTTTCCGCAAAATCACACAAGCAAGTTTACACTTTAAGTGCTAATACGCGAATGAATATTTCACTTCTTGATGCTGAAATCTTCATGAATAATATTGAAAATCAAATCTTTTCTGATTTTTCCTTTTCTAATATGATTAGTTTTTGGTTTAGATATGTTGATGATTGCATTGTTCTCTTTAATAGTTCCTTAGATGATTTAAATAATTTTAATAATTTCGTTAATTCTATTCATCCTAATATTTATTTTACTTATGAAATTGAATGTAACAACTCCTTACCATATTTAGATCTTTTCTTACGAGAGAATGAGAAATTTAGTTTTGAAATGTATCGTAAACCTACTTACACTGATTGTTTAATTCCCTTTTACTCTATTCATCCTTATAATCATAAAATTGCTTCTTTTCGTTCTTTCTTTAATCGTCTCTTTTCTATTCCTCTTTCTAAGTCTAGTTTTAATAAAGAATTTGATACTATTAAACAATTAGCTTATAACAATGGTTACTCTTTACATGTTTTAAACAATGTTTTTGGTAAAGTTCGTTTATACCATTTTTTTAAATTTTTCTCAAAATGAATCGGATAAAGTTACTATCTATCGTTCTATGCTTTATATTACTTCTTGCTCTCTTTTTTTTAATTGTTTTAAAAAGTATAATATTTCTATTTCGTTTTCTAAAATATTTTATTGTTAATAATAAAGATTCTGTTTCTTCTTTAGATAAATCTGGCGTGTATAAAATTTCTTGCTCTTCTTGCAATTGTTCCTATGTAGGACAAACAGATGAAAGTTTAAAACAAAATTAAAAGAACATATTTATTTTATTAAAAGGTATTTTCTTCTTCTTCTTTCGCTAATCATATTTTGTCTACTAGTCATTCTTTTTCTTCTGACCTTAATGTTAAATTTCTTTATTTTTGTAACAAAAGCTCTTTTCTTAATCATCTTCAAATTCTTGAAATTCATCGTCTTTATAATGAAAATTCAGATAATTGTCTTAATGACATTCTTGATATAAATATTTCTCCTCTTCTTAATAATAAATTTTAACTTACTTTTTTCGTTTTCATTCTACTTTTCATATGGCTGTGTATTTAATGTCAGTTTAAATTTTATATTTTTAATTTGTTGACGTTTGTCATTCAATTTTTAAAATTTGATATAATGTGTAAACTCTTCTAATGTTTAATTATTTTTAATTCATTTGCTTTTTAGTGTAACTGATGATGACAATTTAAATTGTTGAAACTAGTTTTATAATAAAAATATAACTGTGGATTGAAGAAAAACAGTTCAAATTAAAAATTTTCATATTTTTATGAAAAAGCTTTCTTTATAATTGTAATTATAGTATAAATAAAATACAGTGCAACAATTATTATAAAGAAAATATGTGTTGTTAATAATATTCAAAAATCACAAGAAGTAAAGAATTGGTTTTAGTAAAACGAGAATTTTACATGTACTAGAAATAAAGTACATCATTACTGCAAGTTTTACTACAACCTTGTTTAGGAACATAATAATCCATTCTTATTTTAAAGCATTTTGTTGCATGTCTCAAGTTGCATGTCTTCTATTAACTAATTTTTTTTAGCGACATTTTCCATAACGCACATAACGTTAAAAAATACTTTTTTCAAGTGTTACGCTTAGAATTGATTTCTACCGCCATCAACAAATGAATTTTTTTAGTCAGATTACTGAAGCCACTGCAACCTATAGTTCGTCTTATTTAAGCTGGGGTTTATCCAAGTAAACACATTGTCTTCTTTGTTACAATTGAAACCTTTTCACCAACTCATGACGAAACAGACAAGAAGTATTGTTAAACTTTCGAACATATACTACATAAAACAAGCATTAATATTGTAAAATAAAAATTTCAAAAAAAATTAATTCAAAAATGTTTTTCTACTAGTCCTAATATTATAATATGATAAATACTTTACAAGTTGAGTTAGTAAATTTATAACTTTATCACATTTTTTTTACAAGCTGTTAAATAATGCACCTCTAAAACTATTAAATACTTTTCAAAATTTTTTTTCTTAACGGATTCAAAATATACATACATAAAAACGGAAGTCTTACATTTCACTACAGACTAACAAATAGTTAAAAATCTGTATAATTTAGAAAACGATAGTTTCAATTTATTTTAGTGTAGTTATGTAAACAAAAGCAAAATAGGTTAGTTTTCGCAAATTGTAAAATTTAAAAAAAAAATACTAATGACGGGAAAATAGTAAAGGCAAATAAACGTAACCAACAAATTTATGATTAAACTAATACTGGTACTCTACAGTCAGAGTAGTCAAATGATACTCAAATTGGTAGTCAAAAACCAACCTTATGTCATAAAAACAAAGAAGTTGAAAAACATATATTGTAACATTCTACAAATGCTGCGTAAGGTTCTAGAATCCCAAACTTTTTTGTGTCGTAGACCCCTTGCCATGTTTTTCGGTTTTGAGTAGACCCCCTACTTACCTGATATTGATTTTTTGTAAATTTTAATATAGAGAAGTATGTACAGTGCAATATCCATAATCCAAACCTCCGTAATCCGAACATTCCAGTAATCCGAACTGGCCCACAGTGTAACGACCAATGGACAAAAGTACAATTTTTTACTTTTTTTGTGAAGTTATTTGGTAAGATATGCGTATTTATAAAATAACAATAAATGCCTAACAAGGTCATAAATAAGTAAATATTGACACACATACATATTTATTTATTTGACCGGCCAAAATATGTAGTTTAATTCCAAAATAATTTTTTTTTAATATGTTTGTTATATGTAAACATTTTAATTCTATGGGAAAAAAAACAAATGAGAGTGTGTATTGGAAATTCTTCAAAAAAACACGCAGTTGTACAGTTGTGGATTTCTTATTTTCTTAATTTATCTTTCAAAGTGGTAACATATTGTATGTTAATAATCATAAACATACGTAATATGTATGTACAGTTGTCTTTTTTTAGATTTTTCTGAAAACATTCCATAATCCGAACATCTCCTTGCAGCAATTAGTTCGGATTACGGAGATTGCACTGTAATTATGATAACGATTGCTAAAACTTTGAAAAAGAAACTAATGAGGAGTACTCGTGTAATTTTGCATGATTTGAATATTAAACTACTAACAACTGAAGTCATGATTGGCGTAATTTATTTATGTTTGCTAACTACGAGTACAAAACTAAAATTTAATAAAAAATAATGTACTTACTTTTCTCCGGCACTCTCAAACAAAATAACACTGATTCACTATAATTTGGGTGATAAACTACCAGTTTATATATTTTTAAATATTTTCTTAGCACTTTCCTTTTTAAGATTCAGGAAACGAATAAACGTATTTGTCTCTCGTTCGTATTTATAGAGTGACGAATTGAACAAGTCAGTGCAAGTTCGCGAAGCTCTGAGACTGCGCGTATGCTTGTAACAAGATGATACTGGTATATCATTATGTGCAGGTTTTTACAAGTTCAAAATGTATTGCGACCACAAAGCGGATGCTTACATCCTACAACTTACACAATTTTATAAACATATATAATACATTTTTTACTTCATAGATACTTTTATAAATAATGTATATGTCTTGATATTATAAGATAGTATAATGTAAGTAAATAGGTACTATCAGTGTATGTTGAGATCCACTATCGTGGACCCCAATTTTCATTTCATGGACCCCAAAATTTTTTTTTCGCTGACGTAGACCCCTTGCAAGTTGTCATAGACCCCTGGGGGTCGATATAGACCACTTTGAGAATCACTGTTCTAGATTGATGAAACAAGATAACGTATATAGTTCTTTAGAAATCGTGGTGATTAAAGTTGCAAAACCGTCCACAAAATCCCATTCAAGAAATATATACATTTTAGTGGCAATAGATTATTTGACCAAATAGACAAAGACATAGGCTATACTAAATTCAAAAAAACACCAACAGTGGCAGAAGTGATAGTAAAAATTTTTATCTGCGGACTTCCGTTGAGGTTGCATTTCGACCGAAGTCAAAACTGTAAGTTCCAAAATGTTTATCAACTGTTAAAAACTAAGAAAACTAAGATAATGTTTAGTCATTTTCAGTCTAATGGAATAGTCAAGTCGGCGAATTAAAAAAATACTATTGTACTCAGTTATAGTAGTGTCTAAACATCAAAGAAACTGGGACCACTATTTGCACTTGTTTCTTGTCGCGTATTATTATCTGTTTACAAAAGCACACGTCAAACACCGTTTTGTGTCAGATTTGGTTGCAAAATACGACTACTATGCAATTTTCAATTTGAACAAAAACCGGAGAAACACATTGCTGAAGAAGATTAAGTCAGTTGATTCGACAAAGCACTTACACTGCTAACAAAATAATAAAAATCGGAGTTTGTTACAAAAGCTGCAGAAGCAATGAGAAGTTTTTCATAAAGTGTTGCAGCGTATTAACAACGTTGTATACCACATGTGAAAGCCGCCAAGAGCCAAACCAAAAATAGTACACATCGGCCAAAGTTTTCAAAGTTGTTTAAGACGAACTGTAGTGATCGCAAAAAAATCAAAATTTAAGTGAGTGAAATAGAGTTTGACTAACTCGTGACTAATACTGGAGATGGGTTTTGAGACTGGACAGAGATACACCGGGGTATATTGTGAGAGAGAAGGTACAGGTACCAAAAATAGGAGTAGAGACAGGAAAAATGACCATAAAATACGAGGAAGAACTAAGGGAAAGAACAGAATGCAAAATACTGCAAGAATGTTGGAAAGAGATAAAGGAAGGAAAAGTGAAGTACGGACAGGAAGACAGAGAAGAGTATTACAAAAGATACGGGTACGCGAGAGAAGAAGTGGAGAGATTAAGAGAAGAAGGAGTAGGGGTAAGAAAAAAAATAATAAGAAGAGGGCAGTTATAATAGTAATGTGAGAACAAAGAGTTAGGTAACAAAAATTGGAAAAAAGAAGAAGAAAAGATGTGCAGACTATGTGGAGAAGAGACGAAGGACCTTAACCACATGAGGGATAAGTGCAGAGAGTGATGAAAGTAGAAAAAATCTTAGAAGAAAATAGAAAAGGGGCGGAGTGGATTGAAGAAGTAAAAAATTAAGAGGAGAGGAGGGATAAAAAAAATGTAAAAATGTAAATAGAATGTAAAGTAGTGATTGTAAATAGGGGAAACACGAATCAATTTGTAAGCAATTATGCAATTCAAATAAAGTTAAACTATATAATACAAACATTGATTGCGTAAATAAATAAAACTTTAGTAGGCGTGTTTGTTTATCGCGTTTAATCTTAACTGTTCCATTTCATTAAACTAATGCCGAGTTTTATTAAAATTAATTTTATTAAGTTTTTTTATTATTATTAGTGGTTAAATTTATGTCGGCGATGCGTTCGCAAGCAGTTAAAATGGATTCAAAAATAGTTGAAATTCTCGAATCGATGAACAAAAATATGGAAGAAAATAATAGAAAAAAATACTCAGAACATTCAAGAAAAACTATCCGAACATTTTCAGATAATGTAAGAATAATCTAGAAAAATGGAAAAAAAACTCTTCGAACATTGCCAGAAACCAGCGCTCGAAAATTTGGAACAAGGCAATCAAAAGAGACAAAAGATAATCTCATCTAGTCAGGCTCCGGAGATTACCATTCAAATGGCATCTCCGAAAGGGCAATTGCATAGCATTTATCTAGTACTGGTTGACGCGGGAGCGACGAAAACCATCATTCATCCTGACATGTTATTGGAAAACAAGAAGACATCATCAGTAACAGTACGACTTCAAACGGCAACGGGCGAAGAAATACCTACTCACGGAGAAGTCAAAGTAATTATTGATTTGGGAAATGGAGTACTCGACCATCAAGTACTGGTAGCCGACATCACGGAAGAAGTTATCCTGAGAATGGACGTTATAAAGAAGTATGGGTTCCATTTGGATATCAAGAACGATGGCCTAAAGATCGACAATGAAGAAATTCCTTTTATTTTGTCAGAGAAAGCAGCCGTGCGAGTCTTATTGAGTGAAGACGTGGCTCTGCCTGCGAGGACTGAAAGTGTGGTGATGGCACGCCTGGATAAAAATCTCCGGGAAGGCTACATACGCGCGATTGAACCAAAGGAGGACGGTTTAGTTGAGAAAGGACTACTCGTTGGTAGAATTTTAGTACGAGTGAAAAACACGATGCCAGTAAATATGTTAAACATCAAGTCAGATCCGGTAACGTTGAAAAAGAAGACTGTGTTAGGCCAATGCACGCCAGTACCTGAAACTGTGAGATGCGTAAAGTTCAACGAACATACGTCGCCGAAGAAGTGCTACAACATCTATTGGACATTCTTACCACAAAATATCAAAATCCAAGACTAGCTGGCTAAAGTGAAAGTGTTGATCTAAGAGTATCAAGATGTGTTCGCGCTGGAAAATGGTCCCAAAGAAAGAACTAACGTAGTAAAACATAAAATTAATACCGGAGACGCTCGGCCGATACGACAACATCCACGCAGACTTCCTTTGGCGAAAACAGAGGAAGCCGAACAAATAATTACGGATATGGAGCAAGAAGGTGTGATTGAACCTTTAAGTAGCCCATGGGCATCCCCAGTAGTACTCCTAAAGAAGAAGGATGGATCAACGAGATTTTGCGTAGACTACAGACAGCTAAACGACGTGATCAAAAAGGACAGCTACCTTTTACCCAGAATTGACGATACGTTAGACACCCTGTCAGAATCCCAGTGGTTTCCCACGTTGGATTTAAATAGTGGTTACTGGCAGGTAGAATTGAAACCTAAAGACCATGAAAAAACAGCTTTTACAATGGGAACTGGTTTGCGGCAGTTTACTGTGATGCCATTCTGCCTGTGTAACGCTCCTGCAACGTTCGAGCGTTTGATGGAGACCATCTTCGCGGACTGTCTTGGAAGACGTGCTTGGTTTACCTAGACGACATGATCGTAACCCTGACCCCGCAAATCTTTGATATTTAAGCCTTCTTTCTCTAACGCCGACAAAAGAAATTTTGTCAACCCTTTACCCGACACATCATCTATAGAACAAAATAATAAAAAATGTTTTTCTATACTAATTCCCTCTTTCAATTAACAAATCTTATACAAACTAAAATTTGTTCTTAGTGACTAGAGTCAGGAGTGCAGTCCGATAATATGGAATAATATTTTGCTTTTTTAGTTAGTTCTAAAATTTTAGATTAGATATTTTCACCGATCAAGTTGAATACTTCATTTTGTATTTTATCCCCGAGATAGTTTTTGTGGTCTTTTATTTCAGAGCGTTTTGTATGTTCTGACATAATCGGGTCGAATTTCTATGCATTTTAAAAAGTTACCGTTGTTTTTTTCAAACAACTTATTACTACTTCCACGAAAAGCTAAATTTTGTCGACCTAAAAACTGAGTCACGTAAAAAATTCTTTCTATTACAGCTTGCCAGTATTTACTTTCTCTGTTTATTACAGCTTGAGTTTCATAATCAATTATTTCATTTTTATTAAAACGGTTAGAAAAATCTAGCAATTTTAGAACATTTTCGATATGTAACTTGCTCTTTTCATGAATGTTTAAATGTTCACTTAAATGCTGCCAGTTATTGTTACCAGATTCATCACTAAGGCAAACAGATTTCAAATTGCTGTCATTAAAAAATTTGCAACATAAGCAGTAAAGTGAATTTTTTGTTTCGGAATACAACAACCAAAAACGCTTAATTTTTTCTTTGTTCGGTGAAATTCTAAAAAAGTAACTATTGGAAAGCTTAGGCCCCGACTCTGAACTATCTCTCGGAAAATATCCTTTTTGTTTTAATAATGAGCAGGGCCACGTTCTACTAATTCTTGAATTTTATTAGGACGTAATTTCTTTGGGCATAGTGCAGCATCTTTCGAAAGTTGACTCATATTTTCCGTTCTGGTAATTTTTGAAGGTGTTGATTTCTCAGTGGTTATTATCAGCGGAACTTGAAGATGTTGATGGAATGCTTTCTAGAAGATCAGTTTCTTGTCTGCTGCTGATACTTGTTTCAAGTACAGGTTCAGAATATTGGGATTCAGCTGTATTATTGTTGTTATTAATATTTGGCAAAGTAGACTCGCGTTTTGACAAAAAATGAGTAATTTTGACATGGTTTTTCAGTTCTTCCTCTCTTTTTTCTTTTATTCAGCAAATTTTGGTATCCAGACAATTTCTTCTTTTTTTCTGACATTCTGTATACTGTAAAGAAATTAATACGTAAGTAAACGAATTGACAAATTATTCATGAAAAATGGAAATGTTTCGACGTCTCAAACTCAAACTCGAAAGTATTTTCTCAACATTACTTATTTCAAGTTATTCCAAAATTTATAAATTTTTATAAATACTAATATTAGTGCTTATCAATTATTCTGTTTGAATTTTTTTGAATTAACAATGATGTTATATAATCAAATATGAAAGGATTTTTGAGATGCAAGTTTTTGGCTTTTGAGGTTTAATAAATCTAAAATAAAAAATAAACATGAGATAAACTCACTTTAATTCACAACACAAAACACATCACTATAAAGTCTGTAAAACTACAAAAAACTAAAGTTTTAAAAGCAGATATCTCTTACCCCATGCACCTTTTCACTTTGCTAAGATAATTATCGATCGGACATCAGGCAACAAATGAAATTGCGACCGATGCAGCGCTTAAATATATAAAGTTTCGTACATTGCAAGCTCAGACAGGAAAAAAAACGCTTGTTGGCTTGTTGCAAGTCAAATTTCAAACTCAAACATGAATACAATCAGGTTTGTTTAAGTTTACACAATTCATGTTATCATGTTACGTATTTGATCGAATAACTGCTATTATTGCGTACTCTCATTTGGAAAATATATTATTTTCGAGAAGTAATTCGGTTCCCTCGTCTCAAAGAGTAAAAATAAAAAAACAAACAAATAAAAAAAAATGTGATAGCTAGCAATTAATTCTTTACTGGTTTTTTTATCATTATAAATTTTGTTTTGACAATGTTGTTTGTTGCTTTATCTTTTTTTTTTACTTTTGAGTTTTGAGGCTTTTCGGCGCCTTAGGCGCCTCGGCGCCGTCGTGCACTACACGACTTTGCCCTTATGTACGGCGCGGGCCTGCTACCAACAGATATCGAAACTAACATTTAGTTATAGACTTTGAGAACCTCGTGAAGACGTATGAAACATAATACGTTTTACTATTAAGATTTTCAATTCAGAATTGAACGAAGAATGTTGCAACGTGTAGTCAAGTTATACACACCATGTATGTATGTATAATTGATTATACATTTAGTTCCCACTACATACTTTGACTTTTTTTTCATCTTTTTCGATTATATGCATTTTACACTTATTTGTAGACTAAAATTGATTTGTCAACTCTTCTAAACATGTTACATAAATAGAAATTATTCTAAAGTTTTATTTATACCAATAAGTTAGAATTCAAAGTTAAACGCTATGAAAATTGAATTTTCTTGTCAACTTATATACGTCCTAATTTGCAAAAGTCCTCTTCAAGTTTAAAGAAGCTTTAACTATATTATAAAATTGAGAATTAAATTACATTTAGTTGCTAGTTTCTATTGACGCTACAAACTTACAACCAGTAAAATACATTTCTTCTTGTTATCTACGTTAAATGCGCTATAAACATCTACGTAATGTTCAATGTTTGATCTACAAACTTCTTGGATGTCATACAAGAATTGTAATTTAAGTTTGTTATTTGAATCCTTTCGTTATTATCTACATTTCTGTCAGATTTTCTACTCTCATTGCAATAAATTTTTAAATGTGTGTTCTTTTAATTTTAGATTCAGACTTAAAAAATATAAAGTTTGGTAAAACATAATGTGATTGAGTTTATTTGCTTCTTGTATTACATTTTTATTGCATTCGCCTCTCCAGTGTTTTTTTATTTGTTTTTGGCGAGGTTTTACTTTGCAAATCAAACAATTTTATTTAATCTTTGTTAAACTTTAAGTAATATACAGAAAGTATACAATAACAAAAATAAATAAAAGATCCGTATTGTTACTTAGGTTTACATTATGTAGTAATAGACAATTTTACCACTTTATTTAATAAAAAAAACTTTAAAGCATTTTTTACTTTAAAATCTAAAAAAACACACTTTAAAGCACAACATATTAAAATAAGAAATATAAACCAATATAACTGGGATTTTTCATTAAAACGCTATAAAATGTTAATTGTTATTAAAAATACTCCGTAGACAATGTGAATTACTTTTATGACAATTATTGTACTAAATTAAGAAATTACACTTTTTTCATCTCTATTACGTTTTTTGCTATATTTAAAATAGCATTTGTTCTAATTACTATTTTGCTTCATTTATAATTTATTCAGCGTATCGCAATCTTTACTTTAATTTATCATTTCATATTTATTTGTTTATCTACTCTGAATTAGCGTTTTCCGTGTAAAACGTCTTTGATATCTGAATTACTTCTATACGTTGTTTTAAATTAAAAAATTGATCTCTGATATGTTCAGTGTTTTTTTTATTGTTTTGAATGCAACATTTTGATTATTTATAAGCCTAATTGTGCCTAGATTTTAAAAAAATTATAAAAACTTTTGATGTAATCTTTTGAATTGACTTAATATAACCAATTACATTTATTTCTAATTAATTATTTATTAAAAAATGGATCACGAAACGTTATTTTTTTGATAACTTTTTATTAACATTTTACGCTTATTTATTTAAATTTGTTTTCATTATTATAGTTTTTAATTAAAATAAAATTAACTTAAGAATAATTGTATTCTGTTTTAAACTTTACCGCCACAGATTTTCATATAACGGCTTGGCACGTGAGTATTTCTTGGTGAGCAGATAGAAAACGAAGCATCTGTCATCACGTAGTTTAAAAACTTTTCCGGCTGCCGGTTGCTGTCTTCGGAGTTCATCTAGCTGCCCAAACTTATTTTAAACACGCTCACGCAATGTGCGATGGCGTAATTTTTTCGTGTTTGACCTGTTTGGTCCTCAGTGGTAACTCCGAACCTAGCTTTTCCAAAACCTCCGTATAAGATTCTAGAACTCCATTCCTTCGATTTGCTTTCTGGTTCTGGTGCTTATTACTCTGATTCGAACCTGAATTTGCGTATTGTGGGTATCGCCAGCAAACGAGGCTAGACGATGACGTCATTAATACGCTGCACGACATCATAAGGACCCTCCTATTGCCTTTGCAGCTTCGGCTACAAACCACGTCTTCTTTGGGAATTATACAACCACACCATGTCGCCAGGTTGAAACTCACCATTTTGCATGGCAGTCGTATTTCGCGACCGAGCATCACACAGGATGGTGTTTGGCATGTGCTTTTTATAACGGCTGATCGGTATGCCATTAGGAAAAGGTGCAATTACTGATACCAGTCTCTTTGCTGTTCGGATACTACTTTGGCTAAATATTTTCCCATTGTTCGATTTATCCATTCAACCATGCCATCAGATTGAGGATGGAGAGGCGTCGTCCTAGTTTTCTTAATTCCCAACAGTCGGCAAACTTCTTGAAACAGCCCAGACTCAAAGTTGCGGCTTTGATCGTAGTGTAATTCCAACGGAACTCCAAACCGGCAAAAAAACTCTTTTATTAATACGTCTGCAACTGTAGTTGCTTCTTGATTTGGTATGGCGTAAGCTTCCGTCTATTTCCTGAAATAATCTATTACCACCAGGATGTAATTATTTCCCGAATCATATTCTGGGAACAGCCCTGTGATGTGAATCGCTACTCTTTCTAAAAGGCTTTCTACGTTGTATTGCTTCATTGGTGCTTTGCGCTTTCTCGCTAGACCATTTCCTGATGCGCAGCCCGTGCACTTACGGCACCAATTCATGACGTCCTCTTTGCAGTTCATCCAGTAAAATCGTTCTCAAACTTTTCCCAAGGTCTTCTTAGTGCTAAAGTGTCCTCCTGATGTACCACTGTGGAGATACTTCAACACTTCTGACACCCGGTTTTTTGGCACTACCAACTGTAGTCGGTTCAGTTGTTCGAAAGCATTCGACATTTTCTTCAAGTCGCGAACAATGGCTGCAGTCCGCCGGACATGGTCTTCTGAACAAGGCATCAGCGTTCCGATGACTGCTTCCGGCACGATGTTCTGTGTCATAGTCATATTCTTGCAGTCTCTCGATGCATCTTGCCACTTGTCCTTCCGGGTTACGGAACTGCAATAGCCATTTTAAAGCGGCGTGGTCCGTTCTCAGTAAAAATTTTCGTCCATACAAATATTTATAGAAATGTTCTATGGACTTGACGACTGCTAACAGCTCTCTCCTAGACACGCAATAATTCCTTTATGATCTGGACAAAACCTTGTTATAATACGCGATAACTTTTTGTTGTCTATCTTGAACCTTAGATAACTCAAAATCGGCGAAGTGACTAGGGCCTGTTTTAATTGATGGAAAGCTTTTTCGCAGTCTTTATTCCATCTAAATTCTGCTTTTTCTTCGGTAAATTTTGTCAAAGGCCTGGGAATATTGGCAAATCCGGGTACAAATCGTCTACAATAGTACCCAAGAAAACTTTGAACCTAATGTTTGTCGATTGGTCTTAGCCATGCTTGCACTGGTCTTGGCTGAGGTTTTGGCATTTAGAGGTAAGAATGTCTAATAGATGTTGTGGGCACTTCTTCAGCGGCGCATCTTCATTAGATTTTACGCATCTCACAGTTTGAGATACTGGCGTGCATTGACCTACCACGGTCTTCTTTTTCAACGTTACAGGATCTGAGTTGATATTTAAGATCCTTACTGGCATCGTGTTTTTCACTCGAATTAAAGTTCTGCCAACGAGTAATCCCTTTCCAACGAAGTCGCCTTTCGTTGGTTCAATCGCGCGTATGTAGCCTTTCTGGAGATTTCCATCCAGGCGTGCGATCACCACACTTTCAGTCCTTGCAAGCACAGTCACGTCTTCACTCAATAATACTCGCACGGCTGCTTTCTCTGACGAATGAAAAGGAATTTCTTTATTGTCGATCTTTAGAACATCGTACTTCTTATCCAAATGGAACCCATACTTCTTTATAACGTCCATTCCCAGGATAACTTCTTCCGTGATGTCGGCTACCAGTGCTTAATGGTTGGTTCCCAAACCAATGGTTACTTTGACTTGCCCGTGAGTAGATATTTCTTCGCCTGTCGCCGTTCGAAGTCGTACTGTTACTGGTGATGTTTTCTTAGTTTCCAATAACATGTCAGAACGAATGATGGTCTTCGTCGCTTCCGTGTCAACCAGTAACTGAACACTTCTTCCATTGATCTTGCCATCGAGATAAATACTATGCAATTGCGATGCCATTTGAATGGTAATCTCCTTAAGGTTGACTTTCGCTTCATTCGGTCGACCTGTTCTAATTTTCCAGACGCTCTTCTGTTCATTTTTTGGGCTTAGTACAACGTCGTCGTACGTGACCCACTTCTCCGCAGTTCTAGCACGTCACTTCTCTTTCTCGAGCTACTTGTTCCCGAAATACACGTCGCACTGTCTTCAATGCTTTCTTCTATGTGCAAACGTATTTCTGCAGCACAACAGAGTTTATGGCTGCCTCTGTGTGACGCTTGTTTTACCGCCTCGAACTCCAAATCATGGGTTAAAGCGTCATTCAATCACTTTGGTCGAGCTAACTGGAGAGTCTGTTGCGTTTCGCTGGAACTTTACCATAAAAATTCCGAGGTACAACTTTGAACTTGTGAGTGGTTTCTTCCTGATGGTTCATTATTAAATCTTCACTCGTGACGGTTTACCGTGACAATTCATTTGGTTCATTCTTTATTCAAGCAGTTGTATTCTTTCTCTAGGTTTTGTTCTAATTTGTCTTCTACTTCTTCTATTTTGTCATTCACAGATTCGCAAATTTCTTCTTTTAACTTTAACATATCTGCTTGGGTTTCTTCTTGAACAACTTTGATTTGATTTTCTATGCTCGTTTGTATTTCTTCATTTAAACGTCTAGAATTTTCCATCAACTTTTCTTCTATAATCTTGTAACGTCCCATTAGAGTTCATTACAATTAAAATTCAATTTTGCATTCGTTTATTTTCTACAACTAATATTGCACTTAAATTTATTCAGTTTGGCAACGTCGCGTCGTATTTCGAATCGATTTTGTTCGCACTTCCGTTTGAGCCAGCTTGAGGCTACACGTCGTAGTGTTGCAAGGAAGACAATTTTCTTAATTATGGCGTAAAAACGCATACAAATTAATTTTTATTCTTTTCAACTAATTGCTGGTAAGTTTATCTTTGTTCCAATATAATTTTTCTATTGAATTCAACATTTTTAGTGATGTCACAATGTTACGCAATACAATTAGACAAAAAGATTAAAAAAACCATTCTAATCATTTATATTTAGGGTCTTCTTCTTTTTTATTATTTACTGGACTTTTCTTTTATTTACTGGATTTTCCGTTATTGGAGTTTATTATTTATTGGATTTGCATTTGTGCTTTCAAATCTACATTCGTTTGATTCGTTATAATATGAAAAATCTTATCAATTCATCAAAAAATGTGCTAAAAATAGAAGATATCAGATAACGTCATATCATAGATGGTGAGTCAACTGGAATTTATGCTACTACTTATTACATTTTAAATTCACATTAATTAACTTGAGTTATCAAAAACTTTTCGGAATACATACTCCGTAACAAATTAAACGTTTATTACTTTTGAATTAATATCAATTAATAATTAGGTATAAGATTTTATGGTTTTTATTCATCACCAATTTAAAGGTGATTGGCGCCCAAATATTGTTTTAATTGAAATAATGTTCAGTTTTTCTTTAATGTAAATATTTAGTGTATTATGTTATAGTTGCAAATAAATTAAAGAAATTCACGCCTGTGTATTTTCCTTTCATTCAGGCTCACACCCAGAGGTCTGTGTTCCGACTGCTGCCGTGGTAAAATAACTGTTTTTGCTTTCAATAAATGTATTTTTATATTTTGAACGTTTATTATTATTTTTATTGTGTTTTTTATTTTTTTATTACAATCTGGGTATTTTCAAACAATTTTTCTTCAATTTTCTGAGAATTTTCTTCCTTTTTCTGCGAATTTTCGTAAAACTTTTCTTCCATTTTTCTTGAATTTTTTTCCATTTTCTGAGAATTTTCGTAAAACTTTTCTTCCATTTTTCTGCAATTTTTTTCCATTTTCTGTGAATTTTTGACAGTTTTTCTTCAATTTTCTGAGAATTTTCGCCCATTTTTCTATTATTTTCTTCTATATTTTTATTCATCTATTCGAGAATTTCAAGTATTTTTGAATTCATTTTAACTGCTTGCAAACGCGTCACCGGCATAAATTATATATAACACGAATAAAAAATTTAAATACACTACTTTAACGAACTGAAACAAACTAATTTTACACGGTATAAACAAACACACAAAGCGCGAACTAAAGTTTTGTTTATTAACGCAATTAATGTTTTTATTACGGGAGCGATATTAAATCACTTAATGGTATTTATAGTAAAAATCGCGAACCTCACACCTGTGAACCACTGTAATGTTTATTATTACTAATTAATTTATTTGCACTAAAAATATGTACCCGTTTATAAATAACCAAACTAATTAAATCTTAGGATATTTAATAAAAACACTTATACTAATTTATATATAGAACTATCGCACGAAGATAAAGTCCGCGCATAACTTTACTTTAACACTTATTGTTTACTTTAAAGTCACGTACAAAGTTATACTCCGTATATTTATCTCGAACACACGCGTTAATCACATATTTATTTAAACTTGATGCCGTCTTCGAATTGCTGGAATAACTTACCTTTGATTCATTTGTATCGCTTTTATATATTTTGACCAAACGAGAATTTTCTATATCTTTCAGTGAACGTTCTAGGACTTGAGAACAATTTCTCGAACGTTTGAATATTATATCCTGGAAGGTTACATCTTCTAAAGATATCAATTCTTTTAAATACAATCAACGATGTGTGTTTTAATATATAATAATAACAATTCAAATCAGAGATAGAAAAAGTTGTCTTTAAAAAAATGCACTATCGATAACAAATAAAGTAAACACGAATATTTAAATTTTGTGCTAGTCATGAGTTTTTTTTCTTATTTTTTCGTTTCAAATACACATAAAATTATATTTAAAGTAAACAGCAGGCATATTTTTTTTTTCAAAAGAACAACACTCGAATATAATTTGTAAATGAGCAAGATAAAGCTAACAATCTGAATAAGTTTCCTCTTTCATCTTCAACATATAAAACTGAAATAAACATCGATTGCTACTATAGCAACATTAGTGTAAGAAGTAAAAGAAAAGTCAGTTATAACGCTCGATTTACTTGCTCTCAATAATCTTTCAACCACATAATAGCTTCTAGTAAAACAGAAAATAAATTTTATAATAAGCACACAACTAAAACTTTTGAAGATAATAAAAAGAATTTCTCATAGTTTTTGTCATTTACTTTACAAGTTTTTTTTCCGTTTTACGTAGTTAGTTTCCGTGATGTAAAATTATAATGCTATTTACAGAAAAACAAATTTTAAAAATAGATTAAATTAACTTCTTCATTTTTATAATAACTAGCAAAAACAAAGCAATTATTAAATTTTGTCTTAATTTTAATCAGTTAATTAAGTGAATAATTACCTTTAGCTTAACAATTATTTAAAAATACCTACACCTAATAATTTGTAATTTTAATTTAAACAGATGATTTTTTTAAAAGCCGCAATAGTTATTCGTATCACTATTCCTAAAAGTGGTATTTTGCGAGTGGGAGCGTATTTGTAGGCCAAGACCTAAAAAATACGGGTACTCGCAAAATACTTTCAGGACGTGTGATACACAAAATTTTTTGTTATTAAAGTATTGATTTCGAATAAAATTTAGTAACATATGTTGATAAAACTAAAACCTGACAATTGCATAGTTTCATTACAATCTAACTTATATAAAAATAAAACGATTATTGTTTTTAGCAATTGTAAAATATAAACAAATATGCGAAGTAATAACATTCTGCTGAACTTTCATTGTTTATTATTTTGAAATGAAAGTTCAGCAGATAGTTATTACTTCGCATCAAGCAACATTGTTTAATACATTCAAATAAACAAATATGTTATTTTTGTTTAAAAAAATTGTTAGTGTTATTCTACACAATAACACAGCTGATGGTGTATGTTAATAAATCTCAGAAAATAACAGAAGACGGAAAACAGTAATTATTAGTGCCAGCTTCTAGTTATAAAATTCTACTACACTTTACCGATCTAGGTTGGAAAAGTAACCTTTTCGGCCGATTATACTGCCTGCAAAATACAACAGAACAGCCGGAGGCCCAAATATAAGAGAAATGTATGTGTTAAGAATTATATTTAGCACATAATTTTGAAAGTAACTGGTTGTAAAAAAAATCAAATTAATAACGTTTGTATCGTTTAAAATCAAAAATTATTAGAAAACAAACTTTAGAGTTAACAATTTATACGAAAAAAATATCTCTTCCAAAACCATTGTATTCTTCAAACTCCGTCACAAGCTTTTCAAATGTGTGTGCATTTTAACTTATTTTAGTCGTTCTTATAATCACAACTTAATTTTTGCATTCCTCAAAATCAAGATCACATTATTCTAGAAACATTTTCCACTGTGCTAGCGTAGTATTTATAATTGCGCCTTAAAAACGGACGTCAATTTATCTAATTTGATTCTCACTTTAGAACAAGTATCGGTGCTATCCAAAGGTGTGAATTTTAATGTTGTTCCTATACGCATTCCTATAGAAGACAGTTTGTATTAAGTGTCCTTTAAGACGTTTTTCTTGCCACATCTTAGGTCCCATTTGTATTCACACTGGCAAAATTCTTAAATCATCTAAAGTTCCTAAATCTAACATTTCTAAGTACAGAAAGTTAGCGTTTTTGTCTCCAACCCGGCAAGGGCAACGTTACTGTCGTTTTGAACCAAATTGATTACGTAGAAAAAATCTATTCTATTCTGTCAGAAGAAACTTACGCTCTTTTATAACTTAAAATCCCACCTCAAAGATTGAACGTGAGGTCAACCAAATCATGAGATTTTTTAATCTATTGCCTTAAACCAGACGTCAACTTACCCTCTCAGATTTGAATTCGCAGTGGTTATTAAAAATTCGATTGTCTACTATCAGTTAGAACCATATAGAACCCAAAAAATTCAAAGTGCTAAAATTAAAGTAGAAGTATTGCCATACCCACTGGTAATTGCAGCAGTATATAACCCACCTAAACATTTTATCTCACCAGAGAAATATGAAGACTTCCTTCTAACACTATATGAAAGGCTTATCGTCGGAGGTGACTGGAACTCCAAACACACCGCCTGGGGCTCACGAATCTGCACAACGAAAAGACAAAATCTTCTACAAGTAATCCAACGACATAATTTTAGTTACCTCTCAACAGGCGAAACAAGTTACTGGCCCAGCGACCAAAATAAGTTGCCAGATCTACTTGACCACGCAGTCATCGGAGACATAACAAACACTTATTACCAGGCAGAATCCAACATGGCTTCAAAATGAAGTACCACAAGCGTACTACTCAAAGACAGGCTGACCTTGCCCTAAAAAGTAGCAACTCCACAAAATAAAAATAAAGGAAGGTTTACACGCAACATTTAGTTAAAATAATACAGATAATTTAATATCAAATTATAACAGTAACGGAAACGTTTCACACCCTGTTCGATCAAAAAAAATGATAGGTACTATCAAATGAAGTACTAAATACCATGGTGAATCTACGATAATAGTAACGTAAATATCTACAAAAACAACGACAACGATAAGGTAAAGGCAGCGACAAAGAGCAAAGGCGTCGACAAAGGCAAAGGCAAGATGCAACTGGAACTCTAATCTTAGAATGAAATATTTACAGCTTACTCTAACTTATTACTAACCTAAAACTATAAAAATTAGGGTAGGGAAAAAAAGGAGAAATCTTGAAACTTGGCTTCGACAGCTAAATAATTCTGAAGGAAATGCAAAAAATGCATCACGAGATCGGCAAATAACGTTATCCCACAAACAACTATCCCAACAAAACTACCGACACCTAGGCACAATAAAATCAAGACGAAGAAGAAGAACATTGAAATGTTAAAATCACTACTTACCATCTATAGGATCTTCGCCATTATAAGCTTTCAAATCTTTAATATGCCATTTCCCTAAATTGTTTCCAGATATATCGGATAATTCATAAACACGACTGGAATGAACTTTAACAACTTTACATAGAATAAATTTTGGTGCAAGCTTAGCAGCAAAATTTTTAGTAGCGTCTGAAAGAGCATAATTCTTTTTCCAGACAAAATCGTCAACCTTGAAAACGACAGGACGTTTCCTCAAATCATATTGTTGTTTGCTTTGCTCATAAGCCTTTTTCAAACGAGATCGCACATCTTTATACAGTGCAGGTAAAGATAAAACATCTTCCTCCCATTGTTTACGCTCAATATTAGATATAAAATCATTAGTATGATTTTCAGATACGGGACCATAGAAAGATTTATCAACAGGTACGGTACGAGCAAACATTAGAAACGAAGGAGAAAATTGAGTCAATCTTGAAAACATTTTCGTCCCAACAACGATGGTTTTCTTTAATAAAGGAAGAGATAGTGGTTAGAACAGTTCTGTTTGTTCGTTCGGTAGGATTTACTTGAGATAAGTGACGAGCACTATACCAGATATTAACTTTATGATTAGAGATAAAGTCGGTAAATTGTTTAGTCTTAAAAACCTGTGCATTATCACACAAGATAATACGCCAAAGATTGTGAAGACATTTTCTTCAAGATATTTAACAACAGATACGGTAGTGGCGTTAGATAAGAGTTTCGCCATAACAAATTTCGTAAACCAGTCGGTAATTACTAGCAATTGAGTATTTCCTTTCTTAGAACGAGGGAAAGCACCCATAAGGTCAATAGAAATCATCTGAAATGGAAAGTTAATGTTTTTGTATTTGCCCATCAATCCAGCAAGAGTAACATTAGTAGCTTTTTGGGAACCGCAAACTAAACAATTAGAACATATTTCTCAACAGAAGATAATAATTTTGGCCAATGATAAAATTCGGTAATACGAGAGACAGTTTTAAAAACTCCAAAATGACCAGAAGTAACTTTATCATGGAATTCAAAAATAATTTTATTTCTATTTTCAATAGGTACAACAATTTTCCAATCAAATAGGTTAGAAACTACATTATGTTTGCGACGCAAATGTTTATATAAAATACCATCTTTTACTGTAAAATCAGGATAATCACCGGGATTAGATACAACCTTAGATAACATACTTTTATACCAGTCATCAAGAATTAATTCAAAATTTTGAAGAAGATTAACGGAACGAGGGAGATAGTCAGCAGGAACATTTACGGAACCTTTACGGTGTTTAATAGAAAAGTTAAATTGAGACAAACGAAGACACCAACAAGCTAAGCGATTTGCAGGATCCTTGAATTAAGTTAACCAGAGCAAGAAAGAATGATCGATAAAGACAGTAAACTTTGTACCTTTAACATAACCTCAAAAATGTTCGCAACCAAACAAAACACCAAGACACTCTTTTTCAGTAACGGTATATTTTCTCTCAGCTTTAGTTAAGGTACGACTTGCATAAACTACAGGATGTTCAAAACCATCTGCTTCTTGAAAAAGCACAGCACCTAGACCAACGTCAGAAGCATCAGTTTGAATGAAAAAAGGCTTAGAGAAATCGGGACTAGATAAGAGAGGAGCAAAAGTCAATAATTTCTTTAAAGTAGAAAAAGCTTGGTCGGCTTCAGAAGTCCACACAATAGATTGTCGTTTGGGGTTACCATGCAAGAGAGCATTAATAGGGGCACTGATAGTAGAGAAATCTTTAATAAAACGACGATAATATTGTAACAAACCCATTACTCTACGAACTTCAGTAGTATTCTTAGGAACGGCAGCTTCTAAAATTGACTGAACCTTTTTAGGATCAGTACGCAAACTATCTTTATCAACTACAAAGCCAAGAAAGACAAGGGAATCACGCATAAATTTACACTTTTCAAAATTTACAGATAAATTAGCTTCTTTAAGCTTTAAGAAAACCAAATTAAGAACCTCTAAATGTTTCTCAAAGGTAGGAGTGGCGATAATTATATCATCAAGATAGACGAAAACATAGGGGTCAAGTCTGGACCAAGTACTGCATCCATAAGTCTTTGCATTGACTGAGCACTATTACACAAACCAAAAGGCATTCGTTTGAATTGAAAAAGACCTTTACCATGAACAGTAAACGCAGTCTTAGGACGAGAGTCGATATCAAGAGGAATTTGAAAGAAGCTTGCTTTAAATCAATTGAGGAAAGAAATTGACTATCACGAAGTTTATTTAAGATAGAGTCAATCCTAGGCAACGGATAGGAATCACGAACAGTTACTTCATTTAACTTACGTCCATCAAAGCACATACGATAAGAGTCATCCTTTTTCTTTACAAGTAAAACAGGACAGTTCCAAGGACTATTAGATTTTTCGATAACACCTTGTTCAAGAAGACGATCTATTTCACCATTAAGATAAGTTTGTAAGGCAGGAGAGAGGGGATATTGACGTTGCTTAATTGGCCTAGTATTACCAGTATCGATATCGTGAGAAGATAAATGCGTTTTAGGTAAAAAGGTATCAGGAGATAACGACTCAAATTTCTTAACAATATCTTCAAATTTACAGATATTTTCCGGAACTTGATCAGAGAGACCCTTAACTTTATTTACACTACAAACAGAAATTTTTTTAGGTATAGAAAACAAAGAAGAAAAAAAATCCATAGATATATTAAACAGATGACAGAAATCCATTCCAAAAATAAAGCTAGTAGAAATAGTAGGCACGACATAAAATTTCACATGCTTGGTGACATTATTAATACTAATAGGAATTTTAATAACTTGAGATACTGTCTGAAGTTTTCCATCGGCAGTAGATATTAGAATAGAGGGATCGTTAAAAACTGTAGAGGAAGAAGAGACGACATGTAAAGCATCCTTACCTAAAACAGAGATATTTGCACCTGTGTCTAAAAGAGCTATATGTTCTTGATTATTCAAGAAAAACTTAATGTAGAGTCGATTGTCATTCGGCATAGAGACAAAGAGAGGAGATGATTTAGGTAAACACTGTGAGGTAGAGTTACGATAAAACTTAGAAATGGTTTGTAACCAAGCAGACCATTCATCTTTAGAAAAGTAGGTTTTAGACAACTTTACTCTTTCTTTGGGATGGTACGGGAGATATTTTTGTTGAGATGACTTGGACTTTCGAGACACACTGCACCTCTTCGTGCGCCAGACTCGTTCTTTTGGAAGAGAAACAGTTGGTTGACCAGCAGGAATTCCAGAAATCACATCACGTTTAGAAGAACAAGAAGTACACTTTGACTTAACTATGTTAGGAGTTCCACATCCATAAAATGTTCTTAGGTAATTTACAGTCAGAATAGATATGTCCCTTATTTTGACAATTCCAACAGGTAACGACAGACAAAGATAACTCCGGGATTGAATCAGTCATATTGATATCATCAGTATAGGCAAAGTCAGGAGCTAAGAGAACATTCACTTTTCTTGAAGATGGCGGATGATATTTTTTAATTTGTTGGCGAATATTTTCCAACTTACGACAAATATCCAAGAGAATAGGAAACGTTGGAGTATCCTGTAAGACCAAATGTGAAATAAAGAAAATTTCTTTTTACTATACGAAGTTGATCTTCAACCGAGGGGGGTGTAGACAATCTGTTAAACATACCTTGCATTATAGCAATGAAGATAGCAACACTCTCGTTTTCTCCTTGAGTACACTGCTTAATTTCAGATAAAAGGTCGTCATCATAAGAAAATGGAAGAAAAGTTTCTTTCAAAAGTTTTTCCAAATCGTACCAGTTATTTACGGTATGTCGAACAGAACAATACTAGATAAGAGCTTGTTCTTCAAAAAGATCAACGGCAGAGTCGATTAATTCTTGGAAAGTAATATTACGACCTAAACGTAATTCATGAACTTGAAGTTACTTTTATTTGAAGAACCAGAAAACTTCAAATTCCATTTACAAACCGGCATACTATACGAATGAGATACGGTAGTTTCTTTAATCGAGGTATTTTGTAATTGTGACTCAATGTCGGAGACACTATCCAAACGTAAAAGAAATTCGCCTTCCAAATCAACAAAAGATTCATTTAATTTAGCCACAATATTTTTTTTTCGTCATTTTCGGCAAGAATTCGGGAAATTTTGTCGTTAACATGAGATAATCGGTACTGCAGACGTTTAACTTCAGGACTTCCAGAAGAAAAATCAGAAAGACCATAAATTTTTGAAGTTAAATCTTTCAAAGAATTAGATACTTCGGAGACATCTTGCTCAAAAGCATAGGTACACACTAGAACCTTAGATTCATCACTAGATTCGCGATGCAGAATAGAACGCAACTGTATACGACGTTGATCCTGAGTAGACAAAGAAGTTTGTCCTCTAAATTTTTGTAACTAATTTCTTAAGAAAGTAAGGCATATATAAGATACATTTTAGATAAAGATACGATACGAGATAACGAAAACCAATTCAGATATAGAAACGATAGTTCTAATCCAGGCGTGTATTCAAGACAAAACAAAAAAAATTCGCGCAAATTCGCAAAATAAATTGTTTTATGTCTATTCAAATATGTTATTCCCCACCATTAATTAGAGAATTTTAATATCTAGTGTTTAATAAGTTGATGAAGGAAAGTTTTTAATCGACGAAAGGAATGTAGATAGATATATGTAACTCACGCATATGGATCAAATTTCACGTTGATGTCATCCAACGGAATGCAGAGCTAATGTTGGCGGATAGCCTTGGGAAATTTCCCATCAAGAATCGATGACCAAGGTGTATTTTCTTGAAGAAAATCAATTTGGATAATTGGCATTTATTGTGTTATTCATATACCAAATCCACTCAAATTATGAAGGCAATGATAATTTCATTAAAGATAAAATCGGTAAAAAAAAGTCTAAAAAAATAAAAACTGGGAATTAGATAAACTCAACAAAACAGAAATGGAAGACATACCTGTATTATTAACACAGACTTTTTAAATAAAAATATTGTAGATATAAGGTAAAATAAAAGCTACATGGTTTCAAAATGAAGTACCACAAGCGTACCACTCAAAGGCTAAGTACCGAATAAATTTCTAGGCTGACTTAGCCCTAAAAAGTAGCGATTCCACAAAATACAAATAAAGGAAGGTTTACACGCAACATTTAGGTCAAATAATACAGATAATTTAAAATCAAATTATAACAGTAACGGAAACGTTACAACTTAATCCTAACAACTTAAATGGTTCTTTTTCAAATGCATAAATAAAAATTGAAAAAAATACAAAGTGACAGGGGTAACAACTTAATTGGTTTTTCCCAGATTCATAAATAAAAATTGGAAAAATATAAAGTGACAGGGGTCATTAACACATGTGCGTCCAGGGTCATAAAACACAAAAACACAAAAATGAATTTTAAGATATATTTGATTAATTTATGACTATTATATTAGGGGAGAATATAACTAGTGTAATACAGCAGGTATTTTATTTTGTCTTTATAAAACATCTAAATACCTATTAAATTTTGATTCGTCAGTTATTCAAATTGCATTTAAGTTTTTCATCAAAAAATATTTCAGCTTTTAAGACGAAAGTAAAAGTTCGTAGGTTAACAGTTCGATTAGGTTCAACCTCAAAATAACAGCGTTAAGCTTTTGAACTAATTAGATCAAACACCACCTTTTCGACAAACAGCTTTTCTAATACTATTTCACAGTTTAATTTTAAATATACGTTTAACAAAAATCATGTTATTTAGTAGTACTGTTTTATTGTATATAAAATAGTTAAAAAAGTACAGATTCACTCTGCTTAAGTAATAAGTTAAGATTCGTTTTGTTTTTTTTATAAACAAACTAATTTAAGAAAAAGAAATAAAAACATTTAATAATAAACTTGTCATAAAAAGTTTTTCGGTAAACTCAAGGGTCGTTAAAATTAATTTCGAGTTATTCTCAAATGGTAACTGTACAATTACGTTATCGACTGCTTGAATGTAATATAAGGTACTGTTGATTCTACTTTTTATTTATTTATGGGTCCGGTTATAATTTGTAAACATGAAATAATGAAAAGCATTGACCAAGATCAAATTTTAAATTGAATTTAATAATTTATCAAGACGTATAGAAACGTTTTTGCTGCAGTAGTAGACAGTTCCTGTGGGAAATTTTCGAATATCCCTTCAGGCCAATCCGCCTCTGGTTGGTTATACGTACAATTTTTAATCGAAAATTAAAAATATCAACTCTTTGATGATTTCTTATTGAAAAAAGTAAAAATCAAACGCGATTAAGTTATCAAATATCGGTCTGTTTGATTATTAGCTCTTTTGTTCAGTGTAGAACGATGGGGAGGTTAATAAAAGAGTAACCAGTCACCGTAAAAAAATAAAACTGTCGAGAGGAAAACATGAAAAAGGATCTGAGCAATTACGTAACATATTGCAAGAATGGTGAATACTTGTAAGTGCGTAGAACGATGTTTACTAAGAGTTTTGAGGGTTAATAAAGATGGTATAATGATGACGCCGTTATATGTGCTTCCTGTAATGTGTTATATCATACTTTAACTTTACTATAAACGTGAGTGAAAATGAGAAATGAGAACATTTTTTGCAGTTGTCAAGCGAACCTAAAGCCTTTCGCACAAATATATATATAACAATGTGAAGTTGCGATATATTCCTTATTCCTGTGTCCTTCAAGGATTTTCTAGCATATCATAAATCAAGATTAACCTTATATTTGGGTTTAGTGTGATAGTTTTAGTATTTTAGTCTGCAATAAATGGAGACTGTTCTGACGTGCTAAAATGTTACACGATGATGAAACCGGATATTGTAGGCGCATGTGGTCAACATTGGCAAAGGGGGTTGTGTATGGATAAATTTGTCACTGTCAGAATTGTACGTGCTACTGTATTGCTGCAACGTTTAGTTCCCAAGACAACAGTCTCATTTTGGACTTTCATAATAGGGGTCTATGAAACTCTCCAACAAATAATACCACAAAAATCTTAATCATTTTCTTTTCTTTCCATTCTTCACTTTCATATCAGTTTCAATCGCGTAATCCCAAGGCGACGCGCCCTAATCGATTCAAATTAATATCGTGCTACAAAGAAAACTTTTCAATGCATTTCAAAATAAATTTGCGACAAAGAAAAACACAAATAAACTTAAATAAGTAACTGTATTTTGTAAATTTGCATTTATACGTCTATCAACTGCATCAAAGACATTTTATTGTCAAATATTTAACATTACCAATTTGATACCTACAATAAAAAGACGCGCTGTTTGCGCTCCTTACGTAAATGAATATTTCCTTCATTTCGTAACATAATAAGAGAAAACCTCTAAAGAATACCAATTCAATTATCGAAAACAATACAATATATTTTACACTAACATTGTCAAGGGGTAAATTTAAATTAAATTGTGGGAATAAGATATTTTTATGCACCATAAACATGAAATTGATTATCATATTTCCTACAATTTTCTAACTTTTTTAAACTGAAAATAACAGTGTATTTTTTTTAATTACGATCAAGATTTATTTTTATAGTGTGGTTTGGTACATTTCATCTAGGAAATGTCGATTGCAAGACTAATTTTCTCTAAAATTTACTTTTTGCTGAAAATAACGGTCAAAGTGCCAAAGTGCAGTGCAATTGTAAACCACAAAAATGCAATTAATAAATGTTATGTTTTTGCGATGAACTCATTACACTGGTCTGCATAAAAATCGGCCCTGCTACCATTCTTGACGATTCTTATGTAAAATGACCTCCTGAATCTAAAAATGAGCTCCGTTTTTACCCATCACCCACCTATTTTGGGGAGACCCCAATTTTATTTTACTTTTTGCATTTTTTTTAGAATTTTAACTTATAGCCGTTAAACATCCCAAAGCAGGTAATAAAATTTATACCAAAGTATATGGCAAAAGTTTGGCTATAAAATGTATATAGAAACAACAACAAAATACAAATATATAAGAACAGTAAAAAAATATCAATAAACAGTTAGGAAGATTCACTGCATGACGCTGGCGATCTCAATACCACATGCAGGTTTGAACAGGAATTTTCGACAGGCTTGAACTTGCATTACTCTTCTCATTATAGTATATTACATTGTTTGCTTAACTGCTTCGATCAGTACATCTATAGCTGTTGCAGAGTTAACTTGTCGACGTTTTAAACGTGCTACTTTTACTCCGGATTTTTTCAAGTGACTAAGTGTGATTTGTGGTTAATGTCGGGCGTTCAATTACTGTTTAATTATGCCACGCGAGTGTAAAAATCATCCTGATAGCTTCTGCTATGTCTGCGGGGAATTAACTTTAAAAGCGCAACAAAAACCCCTTTCTCCGCTTGTTAAAACAGCTTATAAATTGTATTTTGGTTATCAAGTTGGCGACCAGGACAAGACTTGGGCTCCATCAGTTTGCTGTACGACTTGTTACAGTAGTTTGACCAAATGGTTCAAAGGTACCCGTAAATCAATGCCATTTGCTGTGCCCATGGTTTGGCGTGAACCTCGCTGTCATCTTACAGATTGTTACTTTTGTATGACTTCCACCGTCGGGTTTTCGAGCAAAAGTAAGCATACAATTCAGTATCCCAATATTCCGTCAGCTCTAAGACCTGTTCCTCATAACGATACTTTGCCAATCCCAGAGCCCCCAAACACTTATACTCTAGAGCCGGAAATTGATTTAAAAGACTCTGAGCCACAACCTGGGGCTGGGAATGATACGTTCAATGATGATGAAGAGTATTCTGCAGATTTAGTTTCTCGGCAACCTCACCTCCTCACTTAATCGGAATTAAATGATCTTGTCAGGGATTGGCAGTTACCCAAGACTAAATCTCAGCTCCTAGGATCGCGACTTCAACAGTGGAATCTCTTAGAAAAGGGAGTAAAAATATTTTCTTACAGGACCAGACAAGCAACCCTGAAATGTCTTTTCTCAGAAGATAAAGGTTTAGTGTTCTGCCCTAATGCAAATTTATTGATGACAGAGCTACAGATGTCATGTGACCCAGACAAATAGAGACTGTTTATAGACTCATCAAAAACAAGCTTAAAAGTTGTCCTGTTGGCAAATGGGAATGACTTCCCATCAGTTCCAGTTGCATACTCTGTTGATACAAAGGAAACGTTAGAAAACATCTTCAGAATCCTTGATAAAATTAGTTATTATGATTATAAGTGGAAACTTTGCGCTGAGTTAAAAGTTGTTGCTCTACTCACGGTCCTGCAATCAAGATTCACAAAATATTGCTGCTTCCTTTGTGAATGGGATAGTCGAGCCCGAGATAAACATTACATCGTACGGGACTGGCCTCTGCGAGAAAATCTTATTCCTGGTCAGAAAAATGTCGCCCACAATCCTTTGGTTCCGAAGGAAAATATTTACTTACCACCTTTACACATCAAACTTAGATTGATCAAGCAGTTTGTGAAAGCAGTGGACAAGACAGGTGGCGCATTTCAATTTTTGAAAACTAAATTTTCTCGTCTTAGCGAAGCTAAAATCAAAGAAGGCGTTTTTGTTGGTTTCCAGATTAGACAACTCTTCCAAGATTTCACGTTTATTGAACACCTAAATCAAAAAGAAAAACGAGCTTGGCTTGCATTTCAAAACGTTTGTAAGAACTTCCTGGGTAACCACAAAAGTGAAGATTATGTCGCTCACGTCGAGGAACTGCTTTTAGCGTATAAGGACATAGGATGTAACATGTCTCTTAAAGTTCACTTCCTTCACTCGCATCTGGACTTTTTCCCTGAAAATTTAGGAGCAGTCTCGGATAAACACGGGGAACGGTTCCATCAAGACATCGCTAAGCTGGAGAAGAGGTTTTCAGGGAAGTGGAATGCAAGCATGTTGGCGGAGTACTGCTGGTTTTTGAAACGAGAGAGATGTACCTCAGGGTATAAAAGGAAAGCAAGCACCAAGTAACAATGAATATCTTTTTATTTATTACTGTTTATAGCTAAAATAGTTCTTTTTCCCATTTAAATTAAATTCATGTCCATATATTTATTATTATAATAATTATTATAATTATTATTATCGTTCAATATATAATTAATTTATCGAAAAGCGGTAAAATTAGAGATTTGGGGCTCTCTCGAAAATGGTGGGTGATGGAAAAAAACGGAAGACATATTTGGATTGAGGACGTCATTTTACATAAGAATCACCCCGAATAGTGTCAGGGCTCGATAAAAAATATTTTTTTGCAAACCAGTGTTCAGTCCCGCGCCATACATAAGGGCAAAGTCGTGTGGTGCAAGACGGCGCCATAGCGCCAAAAAGCCTCAAAACTCAAAAGTAAAAAAAAGATAAAGCAACAAACAATATTGTCAAAACAAAATTTATAATGATAAAAAAACCAGTAAGGAATTGCTAGCTATTACATTGTTTTTTATTTGTTTATTTTTTTTATTTTTACTCTTTGAGACAACGGAACCGAATTACTTCTCGAAAATAATATATTTTCCAAATGAGAGTACTCAATAATAGCATTTATTCGATCGAATACGTAATACGTAACATGATAACATGAATTGTGTCAACTCAAACAAATCTGATTTTATTCATGTTTGAGATTGAAATTTGGCTTGCAACGAGCCAACTAGCGAACAAGCGTTTTTTTCCTGTCTGAGCTTGCAATGTACGAAACTTTATATATTCAAGCGCTGCATCGGTCGCGATTTGATTTGTTGCCTGATGCCCGATCGATAATTAACTTAGCGAAGTGAAAAGGTGCATGGGGTAAAAGATATCTGCTTTTGAAACACTAGTTTTTTGTAATTTTACAGACTTTATAGTGAGATGTTTTGTGTTGTGAATTAAGGTGAGTTCATCTAAAATTTATTTTTTATTTTAGATTTAAGTAATGTTGAGAAAATACTTTCGAGTTGAGACGTCGAAACATTTTTATTTTTCATAAATAATTTTTCAATTTGTTTACTTACGTATTAATTTCTTTACAGTTTATAGGATCTCAGAAAAAAAGAAGAAATTGTCTGAATACCAAAATTTGCTAATAAAAGAAAAAGAGAGGAAAAACTAGAAAACCATGTCAAAATTACGCATTTTTTTTAAAACCCGAGTCTACTTTGCCAAATATAAATAACAACAATATTACAGATGAATACCAATATTCTGAACCTGTACTTGAAACAAGTATCTGCAGCAGACAAAAAACTGATCTTCTAGAAAGCAATCCATCAACATTTCTAAGTGCCACTGATAATGAGAAATTAACACCTTCAAAAATTACCGGGACGGAAAATATGAGTCAACTTTCGAAAGATGCTGCATTACGGCCAAAGAAATTACGTCGTAATAATATTCAAGAATTTGTAGAACGGGGTCTTGCTCATTATCAAAACAAAAAGGATAATTATCCGAGAAATAGTTGGGAGTCGAGGCGTAAGTTTTCCATTAGTTACTTCTTTAGAATTTTACCGAACAAAGAAAAAATTGAGCGCTTTTGGTTGTTGTAATCCGAAACAAAAAATTCACTTTACTGCTTCTGTTGCAAAATTTTTAATGACAGCGATTTGAAATCTGTTCGTCTTAGTAATGAATCTGGTTACAATGACTGACAACATTTATGTGAACATTTAAACCAGTGATTTCCAAAGTGGTCTACGTCAGCGAAAAAAAAATTTCGGGGTCCATGAAATGAAAATGGGGGTCCACGATAATAGATCTTAACATACACTGATAGTACCTATTTACTTACAATATACTATCTTAAAGACATATACATTATTTATAAAAGTAGCTATGAAGTAAAAAATTTATTATATATGTTTATAAAATTGTGTAAGTTGTAGGATGTAGGCATTCGCTTTGCGGTCGCAATACATTTTCAACTTGTAAAAACCCGCACATAATAATATACCAGTATCATCTTGTTACAAGCATACGCGTACGCTTTGGTTATGAGTTCGGCCAATGACTTTGAACAAGGTTGTTACAAGCAAAAGCTGTGAATTAGCATATAATAGATTTTTGCGATGGATTTGAAAATGTCAAAAATACAAAATAAACGTTAAAGTCAAAAGGGCGCCAGGAAGATTTATAGCTTAAAACCTTGCCAACCGAAAAGCCCGCTTCTGATGAACAGTTTCTGAATGTAGTTTACGTTTATCAAACTATACTACACTAAAATTTGTAATATTAAAATTATTTTATTAGCTCGAAGCCAGAATAAATGAAAGCTTTTTACAAAATTAACTATTTAACAATTATCAAACCTAAATTAAACACAAATAATGATAATAGTTACATAAATTACGATGGAATCACAAATTAACCATTTATAGGATACTGGTCGATATTTCAACCAAGTAAAAAAAAACTTGTATCAAACAGATAGCCGTGTAATATTCAACCAATTGATCGTTAATGTATTGCGGAAGAGGACACTGGTCTCAAATTCGACCAATTTCTATATGCAAGTAAGGGAGAGAAACCGGTTGGATTTTTAACCAGTGTTCATTATTGCACCTAGTGTTATTTCAACGTGTTGTGAGCCGGTCTACGTAAAAGCAGTTTTTTATGTATTGTTGTTTGAAGGACTTCAGTGAAAATTCGTGAATAAGTACAAGAATAATTGTAGATTACGATGTAGTAATTGTAATTGTCATACAAGTTTGCGCTAGGATAATATTTGTGATTTAGTTGGCATAATCACACATATGTAATCACATTGCAACGTGTTATCAGTTAGTTTAACTTCTACAGCAATGTTGATAAAATTAAACTACTTCTTTCAACCTTTTCTATGCATTTACGTAGTAAAACAAAATTGCGGAACGATGAGGTCTAACAAGAAGAATTTTTTGCTGGTTCCAGATAAAGACCTTCAACCAGGCGATTCCGATACTGTCGGTACCAGTAGCATAACAGTCAGTAAATGCAAGGATCGAGGAAAAAAATGTGTACTAGTTGCTTTTACTATACATTCAGCAACAGAAAAATCAACAGTTCAGAGAATGACAAAGGAAGTAGTGAAGGTCACTGTGGAATGTCCAAAAAGCATAGAAGACTATAATAAAAACTGGATGGAGTTGATCGGTTTGATCAACTCCATTCCTGTTACAGTATAGCCTGGAAGTCACGAAAATGGTGGCTGAAACTTTTTTATTACCTGGTTGACGCTTCCATTGTGAACTCCTACATTTTATATAAAATTGGTGCTTTTACTAACCAGTCTAAATAGAAACCAAAATCGCAGCTTGTATTTAGAAGCATACTCGCAAACCAACTTATAGGAGACTTTTCAACAAGAAAATCACAAGGATCGTGGCTGGTAGTAGGCAAAAATAAAATCAAAAAAACTGATGGTAGGTCAGTAAGTGTCAAAAATACGGTTCGAATAGCAAATGTAGGTAATCACTTACCAACACCTACCTCTTCACAAAGATGTGCAATGTGTAGCACTGAGAAAAAACCAAAACGTTTAAGCATAGCATGCATGGTCCATTTCACAACCAGTGAGTGGGTTGTAAAAGATTTTTTTTAGTTTTGTGTTAGCTTTTGTATACTACTTTCTCGTTTCTAGAAAATGGTTGATATTTCAACCAGTGTTTTTATAGATATAGTGTTTCGCCTAGTGAGATACCGGTTGAAATATCGACCAGCTGAAAAAAATATATATCAAACACTTTTTTTGAATTTTTTTTTATTTTGCCATCTTAAACCCTCAATCAACAAATACCTGTAAAAAAACATGTGGTTTTATGTTTTTCATAATCTGCCCTATAAAGTACGTAGAGATAAATAAATAAAATACGTATTGCATAAAAATTTGTTATTATTATTCGTTGTATAATATTTTATTTTAACATTTTTTGTCATGTTATTTCAAATTTCCTTAAAGTTTCATCATATCAAAACTTTAAGTAACATTCATAACATTCCCCTTCTCACATTAATTTATAATGGCTGTACGCCTTTGCCTGCCATAAAATCTAAGACCATACGATTTAAATTTGACTTTGATTTTTTAATATACAGCTGCTGGACTTTGTGTCTTATTTAAATAGATTGTAGACGGTACATTGCTGATCATTGTCGGACAAACAATTGCCTATGTGCCTTTTATGCAACAAAGTTTTGGGCAATGACGCTATAAAACCATTTAAGCTGCAGGATCATCTGAGAATCTGTCACCCTAATAAAACAGATAATTATAAGCTATTTAAAACAAAATGTCTCAGAGGTGTTAGCAATACAAAATTTAATATGGTTAATTTGCAGTTACACGGCGACAGTCTAAATTTTATTAAAACAAAGTCCATCTTATCAGCGTTTCTTGCCAGAGTTAAACTAATGAAGCAAAATATTGGACGGTGCGAACTTTCCCAGTTCCCCAATTTGTCACAGACAACTGCTAGGAAAACGACGTTTGAACCTACGTTCAACATTTAAATGCTCTCTATTCAGATTTTGAAACTAGGTTTGAGGATGTTTTGACTATGGCAACACCACCGTAGATAATTAACCCATATGGTGACATAGAAGAAAGGAATGTCATAATATAAGAGGAACTGACTGAACTAAGTACAAACGAAGAACTTAAGGTTCAGTTTAAAAACGGATATCAGCAATTCTGGCTGCAAAACAACATACCCGTTACTTATCTCGTATTATGGAATATAGCGAGGAAATTTTTAATTTCCTTTCCATCGTCATACCTATTGGAAAGGGGGCTCAGCGCTGTTACCAATCTCCTAACGAAAAAAAGAAACAGACTGGACATCATTAGCTGAGGAGATTTAAGATTAAACCTTACAAAATTGACACCAAATATTGATCATGTATTATTAAAGCATCAGGTTCATCCTTCTCACTAAAAACATTTACTTATTGCTTAGTTTTTTTTTATGTTACGTATATTTTATATAACAGATACAAAATTTTATTATGAGTAGTTTTAATTTAAATTCAATTAATAAAAGTATAAAACTTAACATGTGTTTTTACTTTAAGTTTTTAACACTAAACTTCACTACAGTTAGAAATTTACAAAAAAATCAATATCAGGTAAGTAAGGGGTCTACCCAAACCCGAAAAACATGACACGACAAAAAAGTTTGGAAATCTCTGATTTAAACATTCATGAAAAGAGCAAGTTACATATCGAAAATGTTCTAAAACTGCTAGATCTTTCTAACCGTTTTAATAAAAATGAAACAATTGATTCTGAAATTCAAAATGTAATAAACAGAGAAACTAAATACTGGCAAACTGTTATAGAAAGAATTTTCTATGTGATTCAGTTTTTAGGTCAGCAAAAATTAGCTTTTCGTGGAAGTAGTAATAAGTTGCTTGAGAAAAACAATGGTAACTTTTTAAAATGTATAGAAATGATTTCCAAATTCGACCCGATGTCAGAACATACAAAACGCTCTCAAATAAAAGATCACAAAATCTATCTCGGGGATAAAATACAAAATGAAGTAATCAACTTGATCGGTGAAAATATCAAATCCAAAATTTTAGAACTAAATAGAAAGGCAAAATATTATTCGATATTATTAGACTGCACTCTTGACTCTAGTCACCAAAAACAAATTTCAGTTTGTATAAGATTTGTTAATTGAAAGAGCACGGGAATTAGTATAGAAAAACATTTTTTATTATTTTGTCCTATAGATGATGTGTCGGATGAAGGCTTGACAAAATTTCTTTTGTCGGCGTTAGGGAAAGAAGAAGAATCAACGATTTGCGGTGTCAGGGTTACGACAATGGGGCAAATATGCGTGGTAGACATAATGGTCTACAAGTTTAGTCGTCAATGATGCCGCAAAATTGAATACTTTGAGCGTCCATTTTTTTCTTTAGTTCAAGAACTGTTTGTATTTTTTTCCGAGCGCGTTATGACTGATACCAAAAAGACAACAGAACCTAAGTGGTTGACACCTATATTGTTGTTACTGGATTCTCTGGGTAAAGTATCAACTTGCACTCAGCGAAAACGTAACATGCATCTTGTAATAAACCGTGTTTGGAAGTGGTATGATTTAGTAACTGGTAAATGGACTCCTTATTCGATCACCAATAATAAATTAATTAACGACGCGTATTGGAACGGAGAACAGAGCATTAGAGTTACTTGTGGTCGCCGACGATATACTATAACGTTTGGAGATATGCAACAATGTAATGAAGAAACTGGCAATCATCGACCCATTACTATGACACTTTTAAATATGGCTAGCGAATCCAAATTTGACGCAAACACAGATATCACAGAAGCGATGGAAAACGAAGAGGTCGTTTTAACAGAAAAAGAAGAAAAACGTTGCATTCCAGCGCCGAGCTTAACGAAACAACAAACAGTGGACATCGTTCGAACTTGCGTTAAATTAATGCATTTACAAATAGATAAGGATCGTTTACACGCTATAATGAGAATTTGTTTACGCCTAACTAGAGATTTTAACAACGCTAAGATATTTGTCTAGGATGGGGGCGTTACTTGTTTGTTAAGAATGCGACAAACTTCCGCATTTAATGGTTACGGTTGTAATTTGCCATATTTTAGAGGAACCACAAACTTTAGCTCATTCTATCGAGAACGTCATCAAAGGAAAGGCTTTACCATCAATTCCGCCACATTATAGAAAACTTATTTATTTAGCCAGACACATTGGCGGCACCGTTACTCGTGCACTTGAAACCTTCTTTATAGTTGCTAAGTCTATACTTCGAGTTGATTGCAGTATATTCAAAAGACGTAAGTAGTTTCACTTGTTTTAATTTTTTGTACATTATTATTTTAGCCGAGGATTTAGACAGTCGTTTACCTATGCGAGCCGAACTTACAACACGTACTCATGCACCCCAAATGGAAGAAGAAGTGTCTGTGCAAGTAGTGTATGATCTTTTAAACGCGCTACTACAACCATTAGAACTAAGTGCACCAGAAGCGTCTGAAGTGCAAATGTCAAAACCACCAGTAAATACATCAACTAATACAACCCGCGAAACGATGTATCAACGTGCTAGCGACCTACTTAGTAATAATTCGGCATCCAACGAAATTTTAAACATAGATAATCAAGACGACTCTTCCGTAACACCAATAATGCGAGTTAGACTAACCCGAAGTCTTAGTGAATCGGCTTTAGATAATAGAGTCGAACAAGAGTTGATACTGAGACCTATGTTAGCGAAACACTCGATTTTGAAAATTTTGGCTGATGCAGTTGTATCTTATGAGGCTGTTGCTAAACTTATCACCGGCTTTACCTTCAAAAACGGATATAGCGATATTACCGAAGACTGTTCCGCTTTGGCGTTTATGTTCGATAAACTTTTACCAGTGACCGAAAATATATCAGATCGTGACTGTTCCATGATGTGTCGTCTTTTAATTGCCGCAATATCATCTTGTAATCATTGTCCAGAATCACAATCCACCTTAGTTAACGAAGTTAAATCAACGTTAGTACGTGCACTATTAATGCCGGAATCGTTTGAAAAACATACACAAGTACAGTTGATAACTGGAATAATCACCACGATGATTGAAAATTGTCCGCCGTCAAATCAATTAAAAGTATTTAAAAATCAACCGCTAAATGGACAAATCAACAACATCGTCAAACTGATGCTAAAAAAAGGTTTATTTAACGATTTGGTTAGAACATCCCATTATATAGATTTGTCGACTCCACATTTTTCCATTACAGTAAATTCTTCACTTAAACCGATGGAATCCTTAACCAACCGATTACGGGAGGAATTCCACCTAGAATGAATAAAAAATCCCAGCAGAATAATTTAGACGATAATGATGCCACCCAAAGTGAGACCACTTCAACCGAAGCTACTAATGCTTAGGTAAAATCGCTTATGTTAAATTAACACGTTCAAGCGTTTGATTTTAGGGCGAAGAGACAATTGAAGATGCGGTCTACAAAAGAAGTTTTTGGATTTCCATCCGCGAGCTTTCTTTGTTCCTTGTTGCAATCATACCCTAAATTTAATCCTCAATGATCCCGCAAAATCGAATACTTTGAGCATCAATGTTTTTCTTTAGTTCAAGAACTGTTTGTATTTTTTTCACCTTCTACTAAACGCTGGTCAATTCTGAAATCTAATTTATGTAATGTAACAAATTTAATTTTAAAATCTTTAACGTATACTCGATGGTCTAGTAGAATAGATGCAATAACTCCTTTAAGGTATCAACTTAAAAAGGTTTATGATGCTCTGTTTAAAATAAGTCAAGGAAACTTCGAAAATAACGTAAAAAATTTTGTTGCATCGTTGGCCAAAAAATTGCAAAATTTTGAGTTTATTTGCATTTTTATATTGTGGTATAATTTTTTAAGTAAAGTTAACATTGTTAGTAAAATTACTCAAAAACCGAACTTTGATGTTACTCAGTGTTGTAATCATTTAAATAATTTGAATAAATTTTTTGAAAGCTTATCGCTCCGATAAAGGTTTTAATGATCTATTGATTGATGCTAAAGAAATAGCATCCAGCTTTGACATAGAACCTAAATTCAAAAAACAAAGAGGTCTAAGACCGCGAAAAATAAAAAAAAACATTTTGATTATGAATATGGCGATAAACCGATCCACGACGAAATTTTCAAGTTCAAAGTTGATTGTTTTTTTAATGCTCTAGGTGTAACCATAACATCAGTGGATGAGAGATTCCAATTACCTTCTTCTTACTCTAATAATTTCGCGTTTTTTCGGAATATTGATAAATTTAAAAACTATTCTGAAAACGAACAATTGCAATTTTGTCAATAAGTTGAAAATTTATTAAACGACAAAACTCGCAATGAAAGAGACATAACTGCCGTGGAACTTGTTAAAGAATTGCAATATTTACAAAATTTTGATGAAAAAGTTATTACGTCTCCAGAAGAAACTTTAAATTATATAACAATTAAGAACTTTGTGGATTTCTTTCCTAATACGAGCATAATACTTCGTATTTTATTAACAATACCGGTGTTTGCTGCTAAAGCAGAACAATCTTTTTAAAACTCACAATAATAAAAAATTATTTAAGATCGACCATGGGGCAAAACCGATTAAGTAATCTTGCTATCATTTCAATAGAAAAAAAATAGAAATACTCCCATGCTGTAAAAGTGAAACTGTGCTCTCTATGTAACACACAATAAAACGAAGATGTTTTTCACTTTGTAGCTACATGTCCCATTCTTAAACAATTTCGTGTTAAATACTTTAAAAAATCTGCACTAGATTACGAAGAATTTAAAGAGTATTTAAGTGGCAGGAATTGTATAAATCTAATTAATTACTGCAAAAATGCATGGAATTATAGATATCTTTGAGCTGTAGAGTTTAGTTATTAGTAAAGAGCGGATAGTAAGGCAAGAAAAAATACCAAAAAAGGTGGCATAAAAGGCATATTAAATCTGCCAAAAAGGCACAAATATCTATTAAAATTTACAGTTTATTTTTTTTACAATATTTATTAAGTGGTATTATTGTCCCAAGCACAAATTAAATATTTTTCAATATTTTGACCAAGGAGCTGTTGACTTTTATCATTTAAAATATTTTTATGGAAGGAAAAAGTTCTTTCGACATCACAAGATGTTAGTGGAGTAAATTTTAATGCCGATGTTTCTGTTATTGTTAAATTTGAATTTCAGTCAGTTGTTTAAAGAGGTCAAAAGAAGGGTTTTTTGATGTGACGAAAGCCAATTTTTCATTAATTTTTTTACCTATAGTACCTGGACATACTCTTATAATTGCTCTTATTCTTTCGAATGTAGCGAAAGATTCGGTCATTGCGGTTTCGCTTTTTTCTAGCTTCTTTAATTCGTCAGTAATGCCGGAAAAGCGTGTTTTTATAAAAACTAGTCTTCTCTTAAAAGCCTCGTCATTAAAAGCTTTTTGAGATTTAGCAATTGCTGCAGAGGCCGTCTCGCCAATAATTTAACCACCTGAAGTAAGACAATTCTATTAATGTATAAGACAATGTCAGATTATAGTATGAACTGTACCTCTTTAATTTTTCCAAAATATGTGGCATAAAAAATGCAAGCAGATAACCAAGTTCCCCATCTTGTTATGATAGGTTCCGGTGGAAGTTTAACATCTGGAAGTTTTTCTTTATAGGCCCTTACCCGTAATGGTGCTTTCACAAAAACTTGAAACAAGATCCAATAATCAAAAAGAGAATCTAATATGTTAGAGATTTTTACCTTTTTGGTGGCAGAAATTAACTTATTTACTATTGCAAACTCGTCTCTAATGAATTCACACACCCTATGTATTTCATGTGCTAGACAACTTAAATGTTTTAAATTCGGATAAAATATTTTTAATGCCTGAGCGGATTTGATCATATAAGGTGCCGCATCGGTTACGAATAAGAGAACCTTTCCTTTTTTTACGCCATTGGGATACAGAAGTCCTACAAACATAAAATTATATAATTGTAATTAATAGATTGGATTATATTAATCAATCATTAAAAAAAAACTTACGTAAACAATCATCGAAAAAATTTGCAACTGTTTTGTGATTAGTTTGTGGAATTTCTTTGAATGCTAGCAAATGAGCTTTTTCTGGTTCTAGTTCAGACAATTTACCAACTACAAAATTTGCTATATATCGACCTCTGCAATCGGTTGTTTCATCAACCGAAGTTCAAATATAATGGTCCCCCATTCCTTATTGTCTATATTTTCTATAAAAGGTAAACCAGCATTTTGAAAACTATTAATACTTTAATTAAACTGCTTACCGATTGGTAACATATGTCTAAATAATTTTTTCTCAAAGTTGATTCATCTGGAACAACTTGTTCGGTGTATTTTACGAGAAAATTGCGAAAATTAATATTATCAAGTTTTTTAAGAGGAATTTGAGCCGACACCAATATTTCGCACAAATCTACAGCAAAAACTGTTTTTGATGGGCCAAATTTATTCTGTTGATCTTCTTTAACGTTTTTTAACAATGGTTGTTTCATAGGTTTTTTAATATTTTTTAAATGTAAACCACTACCCAAGTGTTGTTTTACATGGTACTTTTTAGTAGCACCGATATAACATAATACATATACTAGTAATTAAAAGCATTTACATTAAGATAATGCAAACTTACTGATTTTGAACAAACTTGACAAAAAAGGTTTTCCCCGTCGGTTGTTAAATTATTCTTCAATTTACTCCACTTGTAATTATTTTCAAATTTTGATTGTTTATTAGGTGGCATTTTTTAAAACTTACTCACAGCACAACAGCAATAGACTATCACAATGTGACAATATCACAGGTATTTATAACAGAACAAAGAATATTTTAGTCATCTGTATCAGTCATTAAAGTTATCCCACCAGACAGAACTAAAATTATCTATATTTGTTTGCTTTGCTTAGGTACTGAATAGACCTATAAAATGTGATTCATTCCGAAATCCTTCGGTTTTGTAAATACTGTTCTGTTAAGCTTGTCATTGTACATAATTCTAGTATAAATTTTTACAATAATTCTTCTCTATAAGCGGCTTTTGTATTTAATGTTTTCTAGAAACCATTGTTTAACAAAAAATTAAAATCCCTGTTGTTATTTATAGGTTTTGACAAAAAAAGTTAATTCTATTATTGTACGTAATTTAAGTAAAATTCTGTAATGCGTTATTGTCATCTACCTATTAAAACACTGCTTACACAAACTTTTTAAAATTTATATGTAAAAGGGCAATATAACTCTTTAAAAAGGCAAAATAGACAAAAAGTTACACAAAAAGGCAAAATAGGCAGGCTCCAGGCATTTGCTGACTGTCCGCTCTTTAGTTATTAGGTCATATTAGACGTATCTTATTTATGTTTATATAAATATTATAAGTATGCTTTGTTAAAGGTTTGCTTTGAGTTTTGAGTTTTAAAAATAAAAGAATTTATTTTTTTTTTATTTTTTTATTGTGAATTAATTTGATTTAATAGGCACAGTTCTGTGACAACTCCTTAGACGGTCTTATTTAGACCATGAGTATGTCTGATCACTGTATTGTATTGCAACTTTCTAATATAAAAAATAATTAAATAAAGACTATTATTATTATATACAGTCATTATCTTCCATTTTTGTTGTTGTATCAATAGTGTTCTCTCTTGTATTCCTTCTACAACGTGATTAATTGTTTCATTTTCTTCGGTAAGTTCTTTTTTAACTCCCGTGACTTTGAGTCACATATAAATTGTAATTTTGACAAAAAAAATTATAATAAACGATTTATGGTCATCCAATCAAAGATGAAAACAATATGAAAAAAATAGCTGAAATGCAAAAAAAACTATAGAAAACTACTGTTTGCGAATAATTTGATTATAAATTTACAAGAGATTTACTCAGTAAATTAGACAAGTTTTTACTTAGCGCAGTTTATTAAATGACAGTATTAAACGTTTATTTTTTTTTAGCTTGATCTAAAAATATCTTTTATGAAAAAAAAACTCGTAAGCATCTTGTATATTTAGTATAAAAAATTAAAGCGCCATCTACGTGTAGTTGTTAAAAGTATTATGCTGTCAAGCCGGTATAGCCATTACAGTTTAAATATAACCATATAACCCTGTAATTATTATCCACAGACTTGTTTGTTTAAGGAATACAAAGTCATAATTCTTTGTATATACAAGCAATGTCAGATGGAGAAGATGATTTTATGTGTGAAGATGAAGAAGACTACGGTTTGGTACGTTTAAACATAAACATTAGTCTAAACTATTATAACATAACCAATAACATCATTTTAAAACCGATTCCAAATCTGTATTCGTTACTTAAAAATATTACCGATTGCAGGAATACTCTGAGGATAGCAATTCTGAACCAGACGTTGATCTCGAAAACCAATATTACAATAGCAAAGCTTTAAAAGAAGATGAACCCGAATCTGCATTAACATCATTTCAGCGTGTGCTTGACTTGGAAGGTGGAGAAAAAGGGGAATGGGGCTTTAAAGCACTGAAGCAAATGATTAAAATTAATTTTAAATTGGTAATGTTATGTGCAATATTATTTTCATTAATAAATCTTATGTTTTTAGTCCAACTTCAAAGAAATGATGGTGCGTTATAAACAGCTTTTAACGTATATTAAAAGTGCAGTTACTCGAAATCACAGCGAAAAGTCAATTAATTCGATTTTAGATTATATATCCACGTCTAAAAATGTAAGTAAGCATGTAACAATTAACGAAAAATATGGAATGATGTTATAAGGAAATTATTGTTTCAGATGGAGTTACTACAAGACTTTTACGAAACAACGCTCGAAGCTTTGAAAGATGCCAAAAATGATCGATTGTGGTTTAAAACGAACACAAAACTAGGAAAGCTGTACTACGACAGAAAGGATTATAATAAGCTTGCAAAAATTTTGAAGCAACTACATCAGTCTTGTCAAACTGACGATGGCGAAGATGATTTAAAGAAAGGAACTCAGCTTTTAGAGATCTACGCTTTAGAAATACAAATGTACACAGAGCAAAAGAATAATAAAAAGTTGAAAACGCTTTACGAGCAAAGTCTCCATATCAAATCAGCTATTCCTCACCCTCTCATAATGGGCGTTATTAGGGGTAAGATTCTTGTAGTAGGACTATGTAATTTACTTACTTAATCTTTAAAGAATGTGGAGGAAAGATGCATTTGCGTGAAGGAGAATTTGAAAAAGCGCATACAGACTTTTTTGAGGCGTTTAAGAACTACGACGAGTCGGGGAGTCCACGACGTACAACTTGCTTAAAATATTTAGTTTTAGCTAATATGTAAGCGCGTTAAATTGTATAAGATTTTGCTTTCATTTAAAACGTTACAGGCTTATGAAATCTGGAATTAACCCGTTCGATTCACAAGAAGCAAAGCCTTATAAAAACGATTCGGAAATTTTGGCAATGACTAATTTAGTAAATGCATACCAAACTAATGATATTAACGAATTTGAACTAATTTTAAAACAAAATAGGCAAAATATTATGGATGATCCTTTTATACGTGAACATATAGAAGGTCGGAATTATTAGATAAGAAAATCTTAAACTAAACTTTTAATTTTAGATCTCTTACGCAATATAAGAACGCAAGTGTTAATCAAACTTATAAATCCATATACACGAATCTATATTCCACATATTTCCACCGAGCTCAACATAGACGTAACAGAAGTTGAAAATTTGTTAGTGTCTTGCATATTAGATAGGTAAATCTGTAGCATTAAAAAATATTCTAGTTTAATCTCATTCTTATAGTACAATCCGTGGTCGCATTGACCAAGTAAATCAAGTTCTGCTTTTGGATCGTACCAGTGTCAACGCATCGCGCTATAACGCTTTAGACAAGTGGACAAATCAATTGAGATCTTTGCACTTTTCTATAATAAACAAAATGGCCTAAAACTAAATTTTATTAGTACAGTCTAGTGCATAACTTTTATTATAAGATGTAAATTTGAGTGTACAATTTAAAATGAAGCGTATTTTGTATGATTATCAAAAAAAGTTTTTATTTTGATCCCAATTTTTTTTTACAAATTATTAGGCAATTTTAATAGTATATTTTTTGTTTACGATCTTAACTGTTGTTGTAACTTATTTTTGGTTTGTAAGAACGGCCATATTTGAATTATTAAACAATTTTCTTTAAAAGGATTCATTATTTGTACGGGTGTTTAGCTGTGGATTATTTGTTTTAAGTTCGTAGCTAATATTAGATTTGAAGCGCACTGACGAGTCGGGCCAACGCTCTACGACCCGACTTAGATTATAAATATATATATTATTCAACGAGCATAAAATGATAGTTATTATTCACGAGGATGCAGTTGGCTATTTAAACCTTTGTAGACGGCCTTCGAGACAGCGAAACGCAGCAGACTCCGGTTAGCTCGACCGAAGACATTGGATGATGCTTTAGAGTTTGAAGCAGCAAAACAAGTATCGCAACAAAACGGTCATAAACTTTGCTGTGCTGCAGAAGTACCCGCGCAAACACTGGAAAGCATCGAAGAGATAGCGCGACGAATACTTCGGGAAAGAGGAGTGACGACTTTGAACTGCGGTGAAATAAGCCATGTACGACGGCACCGTAGTAAACCCAAAAAGAGCGCTCGAAAATTTGGAACAAGTTGACCAAAAGAGACAAAAGTTAATCTCATCTAATCAGGTTCCGGAGATTACAATTCAAATGACATCGCCGAAGGAGCCATTGCATAGCATTTATCTCAATGCCAAAATCAATGGAAGAAGTGTTCAGTTACTAGTTGACACGGGAGCTACAAAGACCATCATTCGTCCTGAAATGTTATTGGAAAATGAGAAGACATTACCAGTAACAGTACGACTTCGAACGGCGACAGGCAAAGAAATGCCTATTCACGGACAAGTCAAAGTAACCATTGGTTTGGGAAATGGAGTACTCGACCATCAAGTACTGGTAGCTGACATCATGGAAGAAGTTATCCTGGGAATAGACGTTATAAAAAAGTATGGGTTCTATTTGGATATGAAGAACGATGTCCTGAAGATCGACAATGAAGAAATTCTCTTTCATTCGTCAGGTAAAGCAGCCGTGCGAGTCTTATTGAGTGAAGACGTGACTCTGTCTGCTAGGACTGAAAGTGGTAATGGCGCGCCTAGATGGAAAACTCCGGGAAGGCTACATTCGCGCGATTGAACCAATGGAGGGCGATTTAGTGGAAAAGGATCTTAAATATCAACTCAGATTCTGTTACGTTAAAAAAGAGGACCGTGGTAGGCCAATGCACGCCAGTATCTCAAATTGTAAGATACGTGAAATCTAACGAAGATACGTCGCCGAAGAAGTGTCCGCAACATCTATTGGACATTCTTACCTCCAAATGCCAAAACCTCAGCCAAGACCAGCTGGCTAAAGTTAAAGTGTTGATCCAAGAGTACCAAGATGTGTTCGCGCTAGAGAGCGGTTGTAAAGGAAGAACTAACGTGGTGATACATAACATTAATACCGCAGACGCTCGGCCGATACAACATCCACGCAGACTTCCTTTGGCCAAAAGAGAAGAAGCCGAACAAATAATTACGGATATGGAGAGAGAAGGCGTGATTGAACCTTTAAATAGCCCATGGGCGTCCCCGATCGTACTCGTAAAGAAGAAAGATGGATCAACGAGGTTTTGCGTAGACTACAGACAGCTAAACGACGCGACCAAAAAGGACAGCTACCATTTACCCAGAATTGACGATACATTAGACACCCTGTCAGGATCCCAGTGGTTTCTACGTTAGACTTAAAGAGTGGTTACTGGCAGGTAGAATTGGAACCCAAGGGTCGTGAAAAAACAGCTTTTACAATCGGAACTGATTTATGGCAGTTCACCGTGATGCCCTTCGGCCTGTGTAACGCTCCTGCAACGTTCAAACGTTTGATGGAGAGCATCTTGCGCGGACTGTCTTGGAAGACGTGCTTGGTTTACCGGGATGACATGATCGTGATTGGAAGGTCGTTTGAAGAGCACTTGAACAATTTAAAAGAAGTGTTCCAGCGACTACGTGGGGCAAACCTCAAACTAAGCCCAAAAAAGTGTCACGTATTTAAAAAAGAAGTGCAATACCTTGGCCACTTCGTATCAAGAGATGGAGTAAAGGCTGACCCAGACAAAATCCGAGCAGTGCAAGCATGGCCAAGACTAATCGATAAACATCAGGTCCGAAGTTTCCTTGGGTTATGCACCTATTACAGACGATTTGTACCCGGATTTGCCAATATTGCCAAACCTTTAACGAAATTGACCGAAGAAAAAGTAGAATTTAGATGGAATGAAGATTGCGAAAAAGCTTTCCATCAACTAAAATAGGCCCTGGTCACTTCGCCGATTTTGAGTTATCCGAAAGAAGATGGAAAAGTCCATAAAACATTTCTACAAATATTTGTATGACCAAAAATTTTTACTGAGAACGGACCACGTCGTTTTAAAATGGCTATTGCAGTTCCGTAAACCAGACTGACAAGTGGCAAGATGGATCAAGAGACTGCAAGAGTATGCCTATGACACAGAACACCGTGCCGGAAGCAGTCATCGGAACGCCGATACCTTATTCAGAAGACCATTTCCGGCGGACTGCAGCCATTGTTCGCGACTTGAAAAAAAAGTCGAATGCCTCCGGAGAACTGCTATGGTTGACGATGAGTGGGAACCTGAGCAGTTGCGTTGCGAACAAGAAAACGATCCTGAAATAACACTACTCCTGGACTGGTAAGAAAACGGCCGACGACCAACCTGGGAAGAAGTGAGTGCTTTGGGCAGAAACATCAAAGCGTACTGGGCGAAGTGGGACTCTTTGGTAGTAGAAGCCGGTCTTCTTAAGCGATACCTAGAAAGAATCGAGGGCACGGGAAACGGACTACAGTTGGTAGTGCCAAAAAGCCGGGTGTCACAAGTGTTGAAGCATCTTCACCATGGTACATCAGGAGGACACTTTGGCATTAAGAAGACACTGGGAAAAGTTCGAGAACGATTCTACTGGGTAAACTGCAAAGAGGACGTCATGAAATAGTGCCGTAAGTGCACGGATCAGGAAATAGTCCAGCGAGAAAACGCAAAGCACCTATGAAGCAAAACAACGTAGGAAGCCCTTTGGAAAGAGTAGCGATTGACATCGCAGGGCCGTTCCCAGAATCCGATTCGGGAAATAAATACATCCTGGTGGCGATGGATTATTTCACGAAATGGACGGAGGCTTACGCCATACCCAATCAAGAAGCAGCTACAATTGCAGACGTATTAATAAAGAGTTTTTCTATCGGTTTGGAGTTCCGTTGGAATTACACTCTGATCAAGGCCGTAATTTTGAGCCTGGGCTGTTTCAAGAAGTTTGCCGGCTGTTGGGAATTAAGAAAACTAGGACGACGCTTCTCTATTTTCAATCTGATGGCATGGTTGAGCGGATGAATCAAACAGTGGGAAAATACTTAGCCAAAGTAGTGTCCGAACACCAAAGAGACTGGGATCAATACTTGCACCTGTTCCTATTATAATGACATACCGATCATCCGTTTAGGAAAGCACAGGCCAAACACCGCATCCTGTGCTCGGTCGCGAAATACGACTGCCATGCGACCCCCAATTTGAACAAAGACTGGAAGAAGAAGTTGCTGGAGAAAATTACGTCAGCAAGCTGACCAAGAGGCTAGACGAAGTACATGACGAGGTCCGTAAACACACACAAATTGCCAGCGACAGGATGAAGATTAGATATGACGTCAAGGCACAAAATGGTGGGTTTCAACCTGGCGACATGGCATGGTTGTATAATCCCTAAAGGAGACGTGGTTTGTCGCCGAAGCTGCAAAGGCAATGAGAGGGCCCTTCTGAAGTCGTGCAGCGTATTAATGACGTTAGGTATCGCATTTGAAAACCACCCAGAGGCAAGCTAAACGTGGTCGACGTCGATCGTATAGCCCCGTTTGCTGGTGATAACCACAATACGCAAGTTCAGGTCCGAATTAGAACAGTAACTAGCAGAACCAGAAATCAAATCGATGGAATGGAGTTCGATAAGTTTATGAGCTTATACGGAGGTTCTGGAAAAGCTAGGTTCGGAGGTACCGCCGAGGAACAACAAGACCTATTCCAAGCATAAAAAGATTGCGCCATCGCACAATGCGTGAGCGAGGATCTTGACATGTCCAGAGGGGTTGCAGTCGTATTTAAGAAGAAGTTTGGGCAGCTAGATGAACTACGAGGACAGCAACCAGCAGTCGGAAAAGTTTTAAAACTACGTGGTGACAGACGCTTCGTTTTCTATCTGGTCACCAAAAAATACTAAAGTGCCAAGCCGTTATACGAAAATCTGTGGCGGACATTATGGAATCTCAAGAGAGAAATGAAGTTCCACTATGTTAAGAAATTCGCAGTACCCAAGCTTGGTTGTGGCTTAGATCAACTGAAATGGAGGAAGTTACCGAAATGGAGAGAGCTGCCGTTATCGCCATGATCCTTTCCACCGGTGTCGGATCCAGTTTACTGTTCTGGGACGGAACAGTCCTAAGAAGGGGACAGTAAAACGTACGAGGAATTATTTTCCGAACGTTCACCGAAAGATATAGAGCATTCGCGAACGTTTCGCCAAAATGTATAAATGCAGTGCAAACAAACCATAGGGAGTTATTTCTGTAATGTGAAGACGGCAGTGTTAACAAGATTCAATAATATGTATCGTTTCATTTACGTTGAGTGTAGTATAAACATTAAATGAAATTAATACATAATCTCGATTTCTTATCTTGAAGGTTGTGACTTAGCTGTAATGAATTGTTTACATTGAATTAAAATATTTGAGAAATATTATTAATAATATGACTTACAAAGCTAGAAAGTTCGTATGTTGGATTGCCTATGCACGAAATAATTGGTCTTATAGAATAATCACTTTTGTGTGTTTTAATTAAACCGTATAGTTTAGAGTTTATATTGTAAATGTTGTTAATTTTTTTAGTTGGTCTATGTCAATGTGTCCTTTTTTAAACAAGTTTTTCGCAATATTGTTATACAAACTGCTGATATTGCCAGTGCCTTAGCAGGCGTGCAAACTATTACCACCAAACACACCTCTGCTGCAGTTCCTATTCCTATATCGTACCCTCAAGCAGTCCGATCTAAAGCAAAAAGGGCAAAGTTCCTTCTAGTAAAACAATCGCCTCTGTTCCTCGTTCGACTGTTGTTATTGTCCCCAAACCTGATTCTCCGTTGAAGACGAAATACGGACGGACGAAACAAAGACGACCCTAATGAAGGTCCTTAATCCGCAAACCTATGGCCTACGACTGGACAGAGTTATGAAGACGAGCAAAAACTCTATTAGGCTCGAATCAAAGCGAACCGACTTGACAAACATCCCTTCGACCGTCCTTGAAAAAAGTGATCTCGTCAAACTGCAAGGTAAATACTTACCTCGTGGCTATCCTTTCACAGAATTTTGACGATGTTTCCGATGAAATATTACATCTTGCCAATGAGCAATTAAAAGTCCAATTTCGCTTTGCCCTTGGAACAAAGGAAATTGTCATTGGATTTTAGAAGTCCCATGCCTTTTGGCATCACGTCGCGTGTACGTCGCCTGGCATGCGTGCAGGTTCAATGACCATATCCGTGTTACGTGTTTCTTCAACTGTCAAAAGTTTGGCCACCAGTCGATATACCGTAAACGTAACATACACTGCGTCCATTGTGCTAAAAAGCACGAGACTAAGACATGACCTATAACACGGAGCGAGAACCTTCATGTGCAAACTGCGTTTGTTATCACCATAACGGTGAAGTTTATTAAACATAAAACCTCATCCAATACCTGCCCAGCACATATGAAACGGCTCGACGGCACGATTGCAAATATCAATTATGGACAATAAGGACGCTCAATCAATTTTGCATCTTTGCAATTCACGAGTTGCGACGTTCGAAGCTATAAGCTTCTCCTCCGACGACATTGATATCTTACTGACCCAAGAGCCATACGTGTTTAGTTCTGGTTCAGAGTACAAGCTAGCTGGCGCGGTTGCACCCTTCAACAGGATTTCCACATCCTCTTCTATGCGGTACTACTCGGCTATTGTTTCCAATATTTCTAAACCCGTCGGAGTGGTTACACGCAACCATTTAACGAATAACTGTACTCTAATATCTATTATTACGGTTGGAAACAACTCCTCCAACACCTCGATTGAATTTTTGATGAACTAAGAAACGTTCCTATCATAATAGCAGCTGACTTTATATCGAAATCGCGGTTTTGGCACTTTCTGGTGACCGACCAGCGAGAACGATGCGTGGAGAACCTCGTGGGCCAGCGTGACCTCTGTGTTGTCAACGAACCACACCAACGTTTTACCTTCTCTAGTCACTTAGGCTCGACGAATCTTGACGTCACTTTGGTGTCCTCTTCTGTTATGACCACCTACTGATACGTTTCAGTTAACCGTTATAGCGCCTCTTCTAGAACCAATCCCTAAGAGAGTCCTGAAGTTCCAGCACATAGATTCCGTTCGTTTAAACACGACAATCGCAAGCTCTATTCCTACATACCTTCCACGTGGTGCTTTGTGCTGCGATCCTGGATCTGTAGACGCCGTCATTGGTAAGTTGGCCGAGATGATCCTGAATTCTTGCCAAGGTAACTTAAACCGCATACGCATAAGCTCTAGAGCCGGTGTGTCGTAGTCTGGAGTTAGATAGGTTAAAACAAGCGATGCGTTGTTTACGAAAACACCACCAAAAAGCAGCGCTTCACCGGTACAAACTGTCAGTAAAGACAGCAAAGTATTGCTCTGGACAAAGATTCGTTGAAAAAAGCTTGGCAACGCACCCGTGGGGGTTAGTTTACAGGTTGCCCTTTCGTAAGTTCCTGTCGATCAAACCGTGCCCAATGTCCGAGACAGCGACAGATACACTGTTTCAGAATACAAGACTATTAAAGCTATTGTTTGCTCCCTGTTTCCTAACGACGATCCGACGACAGATAACCCTTTGCATGCCCAAATAAGATCCCGCACTAATTTGCAAATAAGATTCCAACAATACTGGATGGTCACTAGCGACGACTTAGCCGCGGTTGCTACTAAAATTCCTAAAAACAAGTCTCTCGGACTCGACGGAATACATTGTAATGTCCTACGTCTAAGATTCCCTCTCTTCTACAATCGTTGATTTGTTCAACTCATGCATAAAATTATTTTCCATCCCAGTCAATATGGCTTCGTTCCAGGGACCGACGACTGACGCCGCACGTAGATTAATGACTAATGTATGACCGAAAGTATCCAAGTACAGATTTGCAATTTTCATTGACATATCTGGAGCGTTCAACAACGTATGGTGGCCCTCAATAATAGAACCTCTCGCCGTTAAGTGAGTACCTGCTGACGCCACGCGCGTCATTCGTAGCTATTTTTCGAACAGATCGATAACTCTTTGAATATATCACGTTCTGTTTACGCCGACCGACGAAGGGGTGTACACAAAGCTCGGTTTCCGGGGCGACCTGGTAGAATCTGGTTGTAAAGGACTTGCTTAGCACAGAACTACCATTAGACTAAAAATTTTCGCATACGCGGATGACATCACTGTCACGATATCCGCAATTTCTAGAAGACACTTAGAGGCAAAATTCATCACGTGTGTAAACATAGTGACAAGCTGGGCTGGCAGCAACAATCTGACTGACGGTTTCAGCGGACAAGACTAAGTACATGGTTTTTGGCGCCATTTTAAAACAAGATCCTTCACTATACGCCTCAACAACATTCCTGTCCGTAGAGTTTTTGAATTCAAGTACCTCGGACTTTTGCTTGACGGCAGATTGAGTTTTGCAAAACATTGCGCATTCGCGGTTGACAAGTCTAAGAGCGTCAGGAAACTGACCTTGCTCCAATCCCTATTCCTTAGTACTATCCTTGGGGCTTATAGCAGCGTTCCCATAGATACCTTCTGTCATGTCCAAGCATCCTGGCCTCTACACCTTTTTCAAGAAATTAACTGTACCAAAGTTCTCGGCAAGGCTAGCACGTGCAATTTTCTGGACCAGCTCGTTTCGCTCAACAACTTCTGTTCTTTTCAGTGGCCAAGCCTTACTTGTTTATTTAGAGTAACTTTGGTTTATTACATTTTTAGTTACATCATACATTTAATTTTCGTTTTAGCTGTCGCTGTTTGATTGATACTATACCTTTCTTTATTTTCATGCATTTATATGCAGATCCTTTTACTTACTGACTTGGTATTAACCTAGAAGCGAAACCACGTGCTCTCATAGCACGCTCAAATACTTAACAGTCCATCCTACTGGTCTTGTAAGACTATCCTATCTACTCGCAACATTTCCTTACTTAACCTATCCCTTTTGTGGCAAACTACTAAGTTCCCAGACTTTTTTGGTCCACGGACCACTTTTCATAGTCAAAACTTGCGCACAGACTTATCGGCGTAACCACAGAGGAGCCTGGGTGGGCCGGGCACCCTCCAAACTTGTTCAGACCCCCTCAAGAAAAATGTAACTAGCACATAATAATGTCTTTTTATAAACAATGAGACCAAGGCTCTCCCTAGCGCGAATGTCTAGTTACGCGCATGGATGAGGCTCATAACGGCACTGAAACTACGTTCTACCAAATAAGAAAAAGGAAAAGCTTCTGTACAACAACTCATAATGCTGGATTTGTAACCAGAAGTTGTATCCTTGTTTAAACATCGGTTTCAGCTCCTCATTTGTGGATAATTTAATAAGTTTGTATTTATGTTTGAGTATTTGCAAAAGGGTTCAACACCCAGTCGGAAATATTCAAGTGAAGTCAAGCTGTATAGAGAATCAGTAGTCACGTAATTAGATTTCTACACACTGAGCCATTTCGCTGATCCTTCTCCGTAAGGTATTATTACTCAGTGGAATTCTTTTTATAATATTGAAAGCTGGTTTGTGCAACACCCTGCGTAATAACTCAGTTACAGCTGGTAGAATAAGTTCTTCGCCAATAGTGTGCGGTTTTCCGGAATTCGCAATCATTAAAGAAATATTATAAGAAGCACACAGTCCATCGCCATCTCTCTTAGATGTTCTCCCTAAGAGTTCCTAAAAAGTCAGTGTTTTCAAATATTTTTCTTTGTTTGTTTGAAAAAACGTTAAATGCTTATTTTTTGTGATTATAGATTTTTATTAAACAAAAACAAAATATAATAATACAGTAATTCCAAACATTCGCAATTTGATTATTCGCGGAATTACACAAAATAAACAAAAATATAAAATAGTAAGCTATAACTTTTAGAGTGCATTATATTAAATTATAAAACCCAATATATCTAACTTCTTTTACAGAATCATCAACACATCTTTGTTAAAAAAACTTACAATCCCTTCTTAAGTTTTAAATAATAAATAAATCTTTAATAATGTTAAGGGATTGCACTATACTGATAACTGTGATATATCATTTTTGTAATCTACTTAAACAAGAGTTAACTTTGCTTAAATAAATGTCAATTCCAAGGCTAGAAAGATTTGTTGTATGCGCTTCACATGACGCGTAACACAGAACTAAATTGTTGATTAGATGCAAAACTCTTTTATACCACTGCGGATTCGTAACCACTGATGTATAGCGAGATTTAAATATTTTTCGCATCTAAACATAAAATCTTCGTTGCAAAAATGACAGATTCTTCAACGCAATTAATTGTTGGGTGAAAATTTCTAGTCTCTGACAAACTTCTACATATTCTAAGAATGCAACAACTTTGGTTGCCGACAATTTGGATATATCTTCTATGATAAATTCTACGAGCTTCTAGTGCATTACTGTTGGTTTGTTAAAATTTGTCCTGTAATTCAATTTGAATAAACTGTTTTATTGTTATGAAATTTTTGATCGGTCGCCAATAACTATAAACTGGAGCTCCAAATCAAAAAATTGAACTAAGAAAAGTTGTTTGTTTCAACGAGTTCTAACTGCAATTTTCCGGTGTTACAGCTTAGTACTAACACACCCTGTATATCACTTAAAAGTAAAGTAAAAAATATGCCATTTTGAAATTTGAAAATTCGTTATATTAGCATTTTGTAATCTTTGCCAATGCTGCCAGGGCAATTTCCTATTTATTTCTTCGGTCCCAGATCCCTCCTCTACTTGTTTCACTCTAAGATAAGACACCTCCCACATGTAAATAGAAACTAGAGTTTAAAAAATGAAAATAATCTATTCATAAAGAAATAAATGTTAAATTAACATGGCTATATTACATAATTCAGCAGATATTAACAATTCAAGTTGCCATTTTCATAACAAATTACATTTAATCTTTGATTCTTAAATAGTTAGTTCACAGTTAAAGTGCACTTACAATTAAAGAAATATACAAATTTTCAGTTTCGACTCTTACCCGCTGCTTCCTTAGTTAGGTTGGGAAACTGTAAAAGGTTTTTTTTTATTAACAAAGAGAATAAACGTCTGATCATTTTTATTTTAACTCAATCAAATGCAAAAAATAAATGCAGAAGTGGACTGGTCAGTTTAAAAAAATTTCTAAGCGTGTTTTTTAGTAACCAGTCCACCACCGTACGAAAAATCATTCTCAAAAGAAAATTAACAATTTTATCAACAAAATTTTCAATTAGCGTAGCATTTAAAAAAAGCAATTTTTCGGTATAGTGCTTAGGTTTACGAGAATACAACTCATAACCATGTTCAAATAACAATGAACACTTCGGCACTTATTTTCTGATGTAAAGTCACTTCATGAACTAAGTTAAAATTGCTATTACATCACAGATTAACAAGTAACATATTTTTATAAAACTTTACACTATGCACAATTTTGTTTCCATTACTGTATAATCAGTAGTGTTAATACTAGATTTAAAAAAAAACAAAATCGCAAGACTTTCAAAACTAATCTTGCATTTTGCAAATATTCTTCCTTAATATCCACATTTTGTTTGTATTAATGGTACAAAATTAAAATTAAGCGTGACGAGGAAATCCATCTGATGATGATCTACTATCAACACACTTAAGGTGGCAATGGTGAGAACCACAGCCCGACCATACAGTAGACTACTCTAGACTAGTAAAGGAGGTAGTTACTATTAATTTCTTTTTATATAAAAAAAGAAAAACTCAAAAAAATTATCTTAAGTTTTTATATAAAACTAAAAATAAGTAAATTCATATTGGTTTATTTACAGATAGAAAAATGAAGGAGTACAAAACTCAAGTGTAATTGACATCAAATTAACTAAGTTGAATTATTTACATTTGAAGAAATAATACGAAATTAAATTAACTTCATTTGTAAATTTGCTGAATTGTTATTTACAATTCTCAATTTAATAAGTTATATTATACATGTCTTTTCCTTTCAGTTAACAAAGGAGATTTAAATTGAAATTAACAACAAATTACATTTGATAATAAATATTTAGCAATACAGTTATCAAAAATATCAGCAGTGCTGCTACCAAATAATTTGTAAATAACTATTTCGGTAAAAATTAAATTGTTATTTTTAACTTACAATTATTTACTAAATTTGATATTACTAAAAAAGAGCAAAGTCACTTTATGACGTAGCAACACTGTCTGCCTGCAGGCAAATAGATGGCAAAATCATAAGTGAATTTACCTCCCAACTACTCCCCTACTCCTACAGACATATTTCCTGCTAACGGAGTAGGAGAAGACGAACCAACAGCCATCATTCGACATTGTTCTTTTACTACAGGATCTAAAAAATGTACGTTACAATATCGTAATTTATAATTATCTTTGATATTACAGAAATACGCGTGTTCCATAGCGTCTCTTGCTGTTAGTCGTTCCAGGTGATCGTAGCGTAATAACTTATCCAAAAAGTCTAAAGCCTCTGTAGAGACTAAATGTTGATTTTCGCTGTGTACGAATCGTTCCCATCTCTTACGTGAATGTCTAAAAAAATTAATACCAATATTAATCATCAATTCAAATACTATCTTATAAAATCGTTAAACAAATACACTATTCTAATAACTTGAATGTACATTTAAAAAAATGGTATGGATCAAACTATAGTTTGTAGATTGTTCTCGAAAGTAACCATTGAAGTAGTTCCCAGGAATTTAAAAATGCGACTGTGTCGGCATCAACAATAAAATACGACCAAAAAAAATTCTTGGAAAAAAATATAAAATGTCCAGCCAGCGATTTTAAAGTAAGTGCCGTTTTTCAATATAGCCGCTGTAGCGCTGCTGTCGCTATTCCGCGTTGAGTACCTATATCGTTTGGTTATTACAGAAATACGCGCTATGATTTGCATAGAAAAGAAGCAAAAGCTTCACTATCTCCGACGGAATAGTACGAAAATGGGTCGGAGCATTCAAAGATGGTCGTTCTAAGTCCCGTTTCACATGAAGCGTACGATACGCGCTACGCTCGACGTAGAGCGAAAGCGTTTAGAACTTTTCACATGAAGCAGTAATAAAATGGATTTGAAAAAATGAACGCAAACGTTGTTGCCATTGCCGCACCTTTTATCGTCTTGTGGAAAGCAAATGCAGAAGAGAAAAAGGGTATACATGGCAAGCCTGAATTTATCAGTTAAACACGCGAGGTAGCATGTGAAAGGATTGTATAGATGCTATGCCATCACGCGCCGCGTAGATACGTAGAGCGTGTGCTCTCGACGTAAAACTTAACGCGCGCGTTTCGCGTTTGAAAAACACGCCCATGTGAAACCTTGTATCTCGTACAATGTAAACCTATTTTCAAGCGTAGAGGGTAGCGCGTACCGTACGCTTCATGTGAAACGGAACTAAGATTCAAGATGAGAGGCGTAGTAAGTGACCGCCCGTCACTGCTAAATATTTAGTGAAAAAAGTTCAAGGAGAAGCTTGTGTACCAAAAACTCCAGCGGTACCTTGATCGAGATGAGTTTGTAAACCAAATTGTCACTGGCGACGAAACATGGGTAGCTGACAACGCCGTGCCCAGAGGAGGGGTCCGGATAACATCGAATTTTAGGTGGAAACATTCCAAAGATGTTAATCTTTTCAGTATTTCCACCACGCAGCATGTCAACAACGAATTCCCACCCAACTCGCCATCCCTGTCGCTGCTGCCTATTACCTATGTGTCTTCGCGTGCCGTCGTTCGTCTTTTTGTGCTCGACGAGTGAAGACCTGTGTCTCTGTGCAGTGCAATACACGTGATACAATATAGAAAACAACGGTTTTTCATTCATGGTGAGTATAATCGTCAAAACTTATTTTTTGTCATGGGAAAATTAAAAAGAAATCGACACAAGTCTTCTAGTATGTAATATATTATTATATAGTACTATTTTTTTAGATCATTGATCGTCAAGATGTCTAAACGTACTACATTGCAAGCGTCACTGTTTACCTATTTTACAAGGGGCTCAAAAGACGACCACTGCCCCTGACTCATCTACATCTGCTAGACCTATTGTCTCTGAAGCAAGCACATCGTCTTCTTTTTCTACGTGTACTGAGATCAGCGAAGTAAGACCTGAAGAAAGCTACTTAATAATTCACCACTTTGATTTGGGAAACTATGTAGGTAACCAATTAGATGATGACTTAAAAGTTAAGTTGCTGAGTACTCCGTGGACGCCAGAAAAAGATTTCAAATTTCCAGTAAGTGTAAGTGGGAAGAAAAACCTTCGATTTCAAAGGCAGTGGCTTGATAGGTACCCGTGGCTCGTTTATACGAAAAATGACGGCGCATTTTGCAAATATTGTGTTTTACATCACACCGTAGGAAAAGGAGGCAATCAGGCTTCCAAATCTGTTGTGACAGTTCCGTATAAGAAATGGAAATACGCAATCGAAGACTTCGAATCCCATCAATCGAAACAATACCATCACGAAGCTGTGGTTAAGGGCTCTAACTTTTTGGAAACTATGCAAAACCAACACTTGGATATCAGGAACGTTATTGACTCAGGGAGAAGAAAGCAAGTAGAAGAAAATAGAGAAAAATTATTTTCAATTGTGGAAACTATAAAGTTGTGTGGGCGTCAAGAACTGGCTTTGAGAGAAACAAACGATTCTGGCCCTGTTTCTGTGACTGATGAGGAGTCAGTCACAAATGACGGCAATTTCAAAGCCATCTTAAGAATGAGGATGAAATGTGGTGATACAAATTGCTCAAACACTGCGAAAACATTGCTCTGAACGCGACATATATGAGCTCTGTTTTTTATCGAAGGTATTTGCAGCAACATTAACAGTATGCAAAGTCCTACAGTCACCTTTGTGTGACTTAATAACAGCTGTCGACCATATTGAGAACGTAATATCGCACTTTCAAGATATTCGATCCAATATTGAAAAAGAATTTTCAAATTCATTTACAGAAGCAAAGGATTTATTGGCCGATGTCAATGAAGAGATCAAGCTTCCACGGTTGACATCAGTACAAAAGCATCGCGCTAATCCAAATACTAGTAACCCCGAACAGTATTACCGCATAACTGTTGCAATACCCCTGTTAGAAGACTTAACTTTCCAGCTCAAAATAAGATTTACTGACCACGAGAAAGTGATTGCTGCTATGTACACTCTTATACCAACAGTCTGTTCCGAGAATGAAACGCCATTCCCAAGAGAGAACCTAGTGATGTACGAGGACCTGGTGGAACTAGACGAGGCACAAGGCGAATTTGAACTATGGAAATTGTTGTGGCTGGGCAAAAGCCCTTCGGACCGGCCTTCTTGCGCTATTGAAGCTGTCGGAGAGTGCAACAGACAATTGTATCCCAACATTTATGTTGTTGAACATCTTGTCGACTCTACCAGTAACCACGTGCACCCCGAAAAGGTCATTTTCCACACTTAGGCGCCTAAAAACCTACCTACGGAATTCTTGTGGACAAGAGAGGCTAACCGGGTTGGCCCTAATGGCAATTCACAGAGATGTCATCATCCCAACTGATGATGTTATAACCGAATTTGCTCATAAAGTCTAGAAGCCTTGATTTTGTATTGTGAATTCGCTGAACTGGAAATTTGAGGTTTTTAGTTTTAAGAACGAATATGTTAGTACAGTTTTTTCAGTGACGGACTTTTCCCGTGCCGATGTAATGGTAATTAATTAAATTTGAATTAGCAGATCTGTTTTATTGAGACCCCCTCCGAAACAAAAATCTAGGCACTGACCTGGTAGCTGAAGTGACACCGCAATTAAAATTCATGAAATGGGAACATGGCCCAAACAAGTGAAGATCAAGCAAGCAATTTCAGCGCGTAAAATGATGAGCTGTCTTTTAAGATAAACAAGAGGTGTTGCTTGCCTCGGAGTGACACCGAAATTCCGAGGGATATTGTGAAAGCCTTAACTAAATTGCGTTGTGTACTCAAAAACAAAAGTGCTCAATAAGGGGATTGTTTTGCTGCATGACAATGCCGGCCGTATCCAAAATCTCATATGACTGAGAACCTAATCACCTTACGTATAGTCCTGATTTGGCGCCCAGGTTAAAAAAGCACTTAGAAGGTCAAGGCTACGGCGATAAATTTGTCAAAACCTCTAACCTGCACTGATTGGCCCATTCGGCAGAAATGAAATCAATATAAAACCGTTGTTTTTTATGTATATCAAAACGGTAGTATTTAAAAACCACGTCTCAAATATTCAAAATACTGTCAGCGCCTCCCGAGAAGTCACTGGCGGGCTGGGGTAAGAGGATTGCAATTTAGGCGTTGTTCCTCACTCAACGGCATAGTACTGCGGATCTTAAAGACATCCGTAGTTGCATCTTGAGATCCGTATTTGTAATAGTGAGCGACAGTTGAGCACCTTACGGGTGCCTTCTCGTCAGACGCTGACAGTAGTTGGTTTATCAGTTATATTCGAGAAACAGTATTAATTTAATAGTATATTATATTTATAAATCAAGATTAAAAAATGCATTATTATAGCCCAAGCGACGAGACCATTTCTTAACTGATTATCATTGTCAGTGTATACAAAATTGCGCTAACGTTATAAGTGCAGCTAAAAAACAACTGTTTTGAAAACGTTTGCTAGCTATGGTTACGTAAATAATGACGTTTATAAAATCTGTCAAAAGTTTCTGATTTCTGAATACATGTAAAGTATAATTTCAAAATGAGTATTTACTAATTTATGAAAATTAAGGATGAGAGAAACAAAAGATTGCAGAAGGTGACGAAAATAAAGTTTCTGAAGAAGCGATTCCTACATTAAAAAATTCTCTTTTTTTTATTAAATTAGCTTTTATTTCAATTCTCTTTTCTGTCGTCTGCTTAGGTATTAGTTCCCGTATGCCTCTACTTCAACTGTTTCAATACTTCTGACCTTTTCTATATATTTCCGTACGTTTTCTGTAGACCATATTGTTTTTAATTCTATCCTACGTTTTTCCTTACTTTAAATATTTATTATCTACCAACTACGCTATTACGCCTAGGACAACGCCGATAGAAGACATAGTATGTGGAGTAGAATCTGCAATACGCACTCTACCTAAAGATATCTCGGAAACCGAAGCAAAACCGCTCAAGTATTAACAGACAGGAGACGGAGGCAGCTAAGCCGTTAGGTGAGAACAAGGACATTTTAGTACCGAGAGTAGATAAAGCAAACGCTACAGTCGTCATGAACATACAAGATTAAAACGAGAAAATTACGAACTTACTCTCGGAAGATTGCTACAAACGTCTACAGAGAAACCTTTTAAACTCTCTATGCACTAAAGTAAACTCCGCCATCAAAAACTACTATAGATACTAACAAGAAACAAGCTTTAATTGTCAAAAATCCAATTATGCCACGAATCTACGGTCTTCCCAATATACACAAAGAAGAAGTCCTCCTTTGGCCGATATTGAGCACCATCAACTCACCGACCCAATCGTTAGCACGTTATCTAGCTAAAAAAAACTTTTGCCGTAGACAGGAAATACAGAAACTCACATTAAAGATTCTACAGACTTTGTAGAGAACTTCCGTATAAAGTCAAGCCCGGTCGACGAAGTGTTGTTTTTGCTCGAGGAGAGAATTACTGACTGAAGAAATTCTGCTCATACAACTGTTTTAAGAACATTTATTTCAGTTATAACGACAACGTATTTAAACAAGTAGAAGAAGCGGCCATGGATCACAGCCCTCTCCAGTTATAGCCAATACCTATATGGAGTATTTTGAAACTGAAATTATGAAGAATCTCGAGTTCAAACCAAAAACTTGGTTCAGATATGTTTGTTGTATGGCCTCATGGTCAAGATAAACTAAATCAGTTCTTTCAACATCTATACTCTGCACATAAAATCATTAAATTTTCTATGAAGTTAGAACATAACAGTAGTCGAGCCTTTCTTGATGTACTGGTGATAAAGAAAAATAACGCAAAATTGGAACATTCCTTTTATAGAAAGAAAACGCACACTAACACATACTTAAACGCGAAATCCCACCACCACCCAGTACAAAAGACTACTGTTTTGCATACTTTAGCTAAAAGAGCTGTACATGATAATGAAAATCTACAAAAGGAAAAGGAAACACCGTTGGAGTCTCTACAACAAAAAGGGTACGGATACAGGTTCAAAGAGAAAAGTCAAAGAAGACTTACCACATCCTACTAGCATCGCTTATTTACCATACTGCATGGGTTTGACAGACAAAATAAGCAGAGTGCTAAACAGGCATAATATCAAAACTGTCTTCACGACTAAGGATACCCTGAACAAATAGTTTAGATCTGCTAAAGACAAACAAGAAGCTTTAAAACATGGTATTTACAAAATTCCTTGGACAAACGGGACGCACTATTGAAGTTACGAGTAAAAGATCATAGCTGACTGCAAATACAGCAGTTACAAAACCACCAGTGGCAAAACATGTGTAGAACACACTCTACACTTTGACCAAACTAAAGTGTTGGCTAGAACTTCTTTCTACTTTCCCAGACTAATCCGTGAAGTGGAAATAGAAAAACATTCATATAATATGAATCGGGAAGACTCAGCAAATCTTGGCTACCAGTACTACAGCCTCCAAGACAAAAATCAACCTTCTTGGAAAGAACACAAACTTTACTCTGAGTAGTAACGAAGTCAATCGAGCAGTAACAAGTGAAAGTCAGTTAATTACATGACGCTAATGATTTAAATATCGTCACTTACTCTTTTTTCTTCAGTGGCATTCACCACAAAGATGCAACCTGTAATGTCTTGTGAAACGTCAGTTTGTTTGAGTTCACGAACGACAATACGGCAAAGACCAAGTTCTACTTGTTTTGGTTCTCAATGAGAAACTAAGTCTAAAATTCAACTACGACGCGATCTAAGTCAAAAGTCGTTTATAATCGTAACCAAGAAAACCGCAACAGCTTAACAGAACTGATTTCTTCTGTAACATTTTACATTTGGTTTTTAAATTGTTTCAATCGGTTAACGTATTTGTTCCACTTTTGCGTTATTCTCTACACATCCACCATTCACTGTCCAGTAAATGATCCAACAACCAACTATTTCTGTCTTATTGGTAGTTTTGCTCTTTTACTGAATAGTCCACAGATAAATATCAATCAAAACTAATGTAAAATGTTTAAAAAAAGGCCCGAGTCCAGAACCGGTCTAGGCGATTATAAACGTTTCAGCATCAGTAACAATTCGTATCCTTAAAATCAGCTCTTGAATATAAGGAGACCTTTGAAGACTCCTCAGCAATAACCATATTAAAAGACTACTGCAGTAAACTTCAGAGTTATCAAAAGTTTTACTTAGGACATGGCCTTACAATATATCATGATCCCAGTTTCATAATTAAAAACTACAAAAACCTCATCGAAATGCGTTTTTTAAACAACTTCAAAAAATTGTAATTTTTTAATAACAAGTTCGTTCATGAAGACTAGACTAAGTCGAGCTGCTACGATCGTTTAAACGCGTTGTAGTATACTTACAGCAGCGATGGCCATTTACATGCGCATCGACACGAATATTTTGAAAATTTCAAGTGACGAGTAAAAATTTAATTATTATTCGATTGATTTCAAATAAATTAGTGTCGACTAAAAAATGGATCTTAATTTAAAGAAAAATAAATAATTATAATCTATTCACAAGAAGCATAAAATAATTTACAAAACCGGACTACAGTTAAAAATTTTAACCCTTCATTAAACACCTGAAGGACAAAAATTCTAGAAAAATATTTTATTATTAATCATTAGAAATCAATAAAACAATGGATTTTTTCATCAAATGAATTAATTCTGATTCGTCACTTATCATTTAAACCATAAATACATTTGCAATCGTCACTCTGGATCATTCAATACGTTATGTCACTTATAATCATTTAAACGACTAATGTTTATTCAACGCTCTTAAATATCAAAATAATGATTCAAGTTATGTAGCGCTAGCAGAAAAATGTAATCAGAAACTAACCGGTGATGTACAACTCAACTTTCAACACATTACCTCGCACAGTATTCTAGTAGTTCTAAAATATTCGCGACATGACATGAGGAGACATCCTTGAATTGATCGAAGCCCAAGAGTTTTATTTCGAAAACTATAGTGTATTTAAAGATGACTTAAATACATTTTATTCGAAATTACTTTTTTATTAAACATTTTCTGTTTCTGCAAACGTTTCAATGGCTCTATAATCCATAAACCGAATTAAGATTGTTGTGCATAAAAGCAATTAAATAAATTTCCTACGAGAGTCAAGTAAATCGGCTAGGGAAAGAATTGGGCGTTATTTGAGTACATACTGATGATTAACGGCCTTCAGCAATTAAATTTTACCGGATTAACAAATTTTTGTAACAATTGTTTTTATGGTTGATTTAGTTGTGATTAAATTTTATTCATGCCCAACATGGAAACTGGAGACATTACGTTCAGTAAACAGTGTCACCCTATATCGTTTTTTATATTCAAATCGAAATTTATTGTTTTAGTTGTTAATTAGAGTTGCTTTAACGTGTATTTAAACATATTATGATTAGGTAGTATTAGGCGGGCGACTTGATTTGCTAGTGAACGAAAAGAATCAATTAACGTTTTTAAAGATTCGTTCGTTTTCAAGAATGTTTTCAATCGGTCTTCTACAGCACAATTGAAACTAACAGAAATATTTGTTATTCTGTCATTGCAAGTCGTCGATATCACCAAATCCATTTCTTTTAAAACTGACTAGAACTTCGTTTCTTAATATAATAATTTGTAACTATTTCGTAAAAATCTACAATAAGAATTTATACTTTGGAACTAAATATGGAACGTTCTATGTTGAAAGAAAAATCAATAATTCGTAACCAGTCAGTACCTGTGTACCGTACTCTTGAAATGACTTTTACAATTGCAAAATTGCAGTCGTTATTAAATCTATCCCACAATTTCGATTTTTGGATTCGCCAACTATTTAATAGAATATTAGCAGTTAAGTAATTATCAATGGTAATTCTAGAATTGTTTACATAGAAATTACACACGGTATTCAAGAGTAAACAAATGATTACGCAAACACTTAATTTGTCTTTCTTTCCCTAAACCATTACGACAATCGAATTACAAAAGTTAATTGTTAAATGCAGCTTTTCCTATTCTCAATTGATTCGTTCCTCTTACTACATCTCTAGCAAACTACCGTTTTAATAATTACATTCTAAAATGAAAATGCAACCAAAAACAGATACTTTTTGGCCAAATACTTTAATTCAAAAAGAAAATACGTAGGGCGTCACATACTATTACACCAAAACGTACAAAGGAAAAACACGCACATCTATAAAATAAATTAATGGCAATCGGACAAATGTTTGGTTGGCACTTTTCCTAGTTTATCGGTAGTATAAGTTGTCTACAAAGCACTAATATTTATATTATAATTTAGAACAGATGTTACGAAAATATAAAGGAATGCATTTCACAAATTACCCAAAATGTAACTTGCTCTAATTCAAAATCGTAGCATGTGTTGCTGATCAAATTCTTTTGGTTACGCATCTCTCACAAAGAATGGCACAATAAACGCCATAAAACATTGCCTAAACGAAAAGAAAAAATCGTGAAAAGAAATCTATAATCTTATTATAATCCCAAAAGGTTAAGATATATATTTGAGAAAATTCAATAACAAAATGGAATGCATCGAAAAAGTATATTAAATTCCATTCACATTGTATTCGAAATTGCCGATAATATAAGAATACCATTATTTTAGGAACAAAACGGGCATTTATGAAATTCACTGCGTGACCTGCAATAAAGAATTATATAGGTCAAACTTGTACGATATAAAACGATTATAAACTGCATTTGACTACAGAACCTTGTAATTAAATTTCAGCTGCTTTTTGCATTTTTCTACCAAAATG